>CAMZMU010000117.1:105542970-106204229 GCA_947311845.1 Poa pratensis
CGGAAGCTTCCGACCAGAGAGTGGCCGAATATGGTGCATTGCACTGCATTGCAAGAAGGAACAAAACAAGGGCTACATTGTCATGGTGGATCTGGCTGGATGTTGTGGTGTAAACTAGGGGGAGGTGGCATGGCATATCACCTTCTAGGCACTGCTATTTAAGAGGGGTTTAAGCATATAAACTTTATCTTTTTCACGAAAACAGAGGCTGTTCTAGTGGTGGGGGGTATACCTGGCCATAGGAAGCCCGGACGGCCCGGCCCGGCCTGGCCCGAAATTTCTGGGCTTGGGGCTTGCCCATGGGCAAGGCCTGGGCCTCAGATTTCAGCCCAATGGACGGGACGGGACGGGCCTGGGCTTTGCATATTGATGTTTTAAGGAAGAGGCCCGGCCCGAGGCCCGACAGGATTTTGACGGGATTTTGCAGTCACGGAAATTTCGGGCCGAGCCAAGAAAAGAAGTTTTGTAAAGTAACCAAGCTTCCCTCTCACAAGAAACAAGCAGAGATTCTTGGCAAAGGGGGTGTGGGCAAGAGCTGAGCTCCTTTCGTTTTTGGCAGAAGTGACTTTAGTAGTAGTACGGTACTACTACAACTACTAGCACATTGTTTGGTTTTGAGGCACTCGTTCTTTTTCCCTTGCCACTGTGTGAGTTTGAACACCATATAAATAAGTTTTGGTACAGAGGAAGCAAACTGGTCAGGCAAAGAAACAAGGACCAACAGTTGTCTAGGCTTTTGCAGTTTCTCTTTATCTTCATATGAGATGTGGAAAATCCATTGCCGTTTCAGCCCTAGTAGCACGTACTGTAAAAGTGGTTTTTGCTAGTTTTTCATCTTGCTTTGCCTATAATGCTTGTTCATTTTTCTTACTCTCCAAAATTATTTGCGTGGTTTGTTTTGACTAGACATAACTTTTGAGCCAAATAGAACATGTTTGCACTCAACATGGCACCAAAAATAAGAAACAAATCCTCATAATGAAAAGAAGAAGAAACAAGGGAAGATTAAAGCAGCAAAGAGAAAGCAGAGAGAGCACCAGCCCTGCCAAAGCAGCAAGCAAGCAATGCTTTTTGCTCCACCCTTCCGATTCCCTCCTCCCTCCCTCCCTCCATTGCCTCTCAATCCTCCTCTCTTTACCTTCTTTTCTTGTAGCTTAGTCACTTTGAACAGCTAAAGTGAGCTCCAAAGCAAGGCTGTTTCTGTGGGGACTAAAATTCTGGTTTCTTCTTCTTGACCAGTCATTGCTGTGCCCGGAGACGAGGTGTACTGCACCATGTACTGGAATGGATATGTGGATCACTGTTTGGTGGCTGGATGGATGGGCTGCTTTGCTTTGTTCAGTGCAAGAGGGTGCACACCAGAGTGGGCACAGATCATGTGTCCTATTTGTACATATATATGCATCAGTGATCAGTGTCTCTCTCCCTTCCGGGTCCCGGCATGCGCCCAGCACTTGTACTCTTGTTTCTGGTCCCAATAGCAGGACTCGGAGCTGCTGCCCCATGTACCTGCAGCTCTAGTTACATGTTACTACATCTTACCTTTTTTTAAAGCAACAACTGAATTGAAAAAATTTACTGTGGTTTTGCCACTAGCAAATCAAAATAATACACATGTTTGTATAATACGAAGAACAGAAGTACATAATAAGATGTGTGCACATTCAGTTCTGTGGTTGATGGCTAAGGGCATCTCAGTCGTTTGGCCCCCCCAGGGTCCAAAACGGCGTTTTTTTGGGCCGCCGCGGCGTCAAACGGCGCGAATCAGGATCCTGGGGGGGCGCGTTTTCCAGCCGTGAACCCAGGCCGCCCCCCCAGCCGGCGATTCGGCCGTATTTCGGCATAAACAAAGGCCGGCCCTTTTTGGCATACAAATTCACACATATAAATAGTTTAACATACAAATCCACACACAAATAAATAGTTTAACATACAAATTCACACATATAAATAGTTTAACATACAAATCCACACACAAATAAATAGTTTAACATACAAATTCACAGACAAATAAATAGTTCAACAATGCAAGCAAATAGAACAAATCGTACTAGGCATTGGCATCGCCATTATCGACATTGCCATTGCCCTTGCGCGTCCACAAGTGCTGCACCAGATCATTCTGTAGAGCTAGATGTGTTCCAGCGTCTCGAATCTCCCGGCGCGTGGTGAGGAAGGCTGTCCATGATGCCGACACCTGGTGATCAACCTCTGCAAGAGGACCCTGACGGTAGTATGGTGCACTTGCCTCACTGTCAGGCACCGGGTGATCCCGCTCACTCTCAATGATCATGTTGTGCAAGATCACACAACACTGCATCACCTCCCACATGTTGGACTTCGACCAAGTCATAGCTGGGTACCGGACAACAGCGAATCGAGACTGCAACGCGCCAAATGCCCGCTCAACATCCTTTCTGCAAGCCTCTTGGCACTTGGAAAACCAAGCCTTCGCGCTTCCTGGCACAGAGTTGGAGATGCTCTTCACAAATGTTGTCCACTTCGGGTAGATGCCATCTGCAAGATAGTAGCCCTTTGTGTACTGGTGCCCATTGTTCTCGTAGTTCACAGGGGGAGCATGGCCTTCGACAAGCTCGGCAAAGACATCCGAGCACTGCAAGACATTGATGTCGTTGTGAGTTCCTAGCATACCAAAGAATGAATGCCAAATCCATAGATCATATGAAGCCACGGCCTCAAGAATCACCGAGCACTCTCCTTCCTTTCCCTTGTACATCCCCTGCCAATCAAATGGACAGTTCTTCCATGCCCAATGCATGCAGTCGATACTACCAAGCATCTCAGGAAAGCCTCTTGCTTCATTCTCTGCGAGAAGGCGAGCAGTGTCTTCCTCATTGGGTGATCGCAAGTATTTTGGCCCAAACACTGCCACCACTGCCCGGCAGAACTTGTTCAAGCACTCAATGACCGTGGACTCGCTCATGCGCAGATAGTCATCATGTGCATCAGCGGGAGCACCGTACGCAAGCAACCTCATGGCCATCGTGCACTTCTGAATTGACGTAAAGCCTACCGTGCCGATGCAGTCCTTCTTCAATTTGAAGTAGGTGTCGAACTCCCGGATGGCATGCATGATCTTGAGGAAGAGCTTGCGGTTCATCCTGAAACGGCGCCGGAACACCTTCTCGTCCTGCGTAGGATCATCGGCGAAGTAGTCGGAGTAGAGGATGCAGTACCCCTCATACCGCTGCCTCGGCTTGCTCTTGCGGCGACCGCACGTCGATCCAACACGCCGCGGCCCCGCCTCGTTGGCGAGCAAGCCGCCGAGGCAGGCCAAGATCAGCAGGTGTTCTTCGTCGTCGATGGCGGCCTGATCTTCCTCGTCGAAGAGCTCGGCGAGCATCTCCTCGGTGTCGGAGTCCATCGCTGGGTCGGGCAGAACGCCGAACACCTTGCGGGCAGGGTGGACGGGTTTCGCCCCGAGAATCTCCCCGGCGGCTAGATCGCGGCGGAGGGAGTGGGCGGCGCCGGCGGCGTGGCGGGGCTGGACGGCGGGTTTCCTAGCTGCTTGTGTGCGGCGGCGCAAGGAGGGGTGGTGGCGGCGACGGGATGGCGACGGCGAGACGGGCAGAGGGGAAAGGCCAGCCGGGGTGGGGACAATGCGTTGTCTCGCCGACAGCGCTGTCCCACGCGTGCTTTTCCTTCCGCCGCCCCCCCCCCCCCCCCCCAGGCCGAACCCAGTGGGCTGGGTTTCGCCTGGGGGCGCCGGCGCTAATTTCCGCCGAAACGGCGATATTTGGGCTTCTGGGGGGGCCGGCTGGTAGAAAAAACGGCGCTATTCGCCCAAAACGGCGCTATTTAGCGTCCTGGGGGGGCGCTGGGGGGCCGGCTGGAGATGCCCTAAGAAAGGCTGGAAACAACTATAACTTTAGGTACCATTTATGTGTTACACTGTTACTTCACAGTTTCCAGTTTATGTTGGTAGATTCAGTAATGTGGGAATACCTTGAGACATGGAGTAGTAAGTACCAGACTTTGCAGGGTGGAATTTGTAACATGGATCACGAACATTTTGCTCCGGGATATCAGAGCTGCATGCAATTTACACAGGAATTTGCTGGAGCAATACTTGATACCATCAGGCCATATCTAAATAATGTTTTAGATAAAAAGATGATTTTTCGCTTAACATTAAGATGCTCTGATGTCAAACTACAGGGTACAAAGAGTAAACCTTTAATAAAATGCTACTATAAACCTACTTGGTTTTGTAATATACATCTCAATAACTGTAAACAGAAAGGGTGGCAAAAACACCAAACAGCCTAACACTACACTGAACAAATTCAGTTCAGTTTGGTGAAGTTTCAAGCATCACAAATCCCACAGCTTCTGCGGCATGATCCGAGGGTATCCTTTGTGCCGACCATGTATCTTGCGTTCCTATAACACTCCCCAACAGCAGCCCACTTGGGGCAGAGCTCATTGTCATCAGAACACGGCGCATCTGTCATTACATCTGGAGGATTGTCAAATGACCGGACGTGGATCCATTTTGTGGCAGACCACTTCTCGCCCTCGACTACTGGGCAGCTCGCATGGAGACTTCTTGGATCTGTTGTCGCGTTAACGTGGAGACTGAAGAACAGTAGTGCATCACCTTTTCTCGGCTTCACTGCAAGAGAAGAAGCATGTGCTTGTTTAGGATAAGCTTGTATGTGAAACTGTGGATGCCACTATTATAGTATAACACCATTGCTGAAGAAGTCAGATCACAAAGACAAACAATCATTTTGACATGCAGGAAGCTGAAGGCTACCTGCCAGGCCAGATCTTGCACACTCGGACCACGTTTCATCCTTATGTTGTAAATGTCCTCCCTGAAAGAATGCGTCAGATGGCTATAACTTGCTATCATAGAAAAGGCTAAGCAATCTCAAATATACTGGCATACCTCGGCATTTGGAAACACCGTCTCTCCACCCTTCTTCACATCTGTCAGGTACATAAGAACAGTGGCAACTCGATGACCACCACGCTTCAGGTTGATTTTGTCATTAAAATAATCGAAGTGGGCATCATACTTCTGACCAACTTCATAATGCAGAATCTGAACTGACTCGGCATTTTCTGATCCAGAAACAGACTAGCCAGGTAAGGAATGCCCTCTAGCCCTGAACCAATTGGAAGGCAAGTAAGGTAGCACGGCATACCTTCAGGGAGAAATGTCCAAGCAGCTACACGCTTTTCAATTCCAGAGATAATTTCATCCTTCAATTGATGAAAGAAAATAAAAAAAAATAGTAGTCAAGCAACATTTCTAGTTATTTGTGGCGCAGGGTATTGAAGGAACAGCGGAAACGACCAATTCTTCAAGATTGATTTTCTTAAATAGCAAGAACCACTAGCTACTTTGTTTAGTCATATATTTTCAAGCGGAGGGCCTTTCTCAGGATTGTACTAATTCACCAGTTTATTACCTCCTGTTCGTTCCTGGAAAGAAGGTATAAACTACAATCATTAAATATCTAATATAGTAAAAAAAATCTGTACTGCAAGTCTGTAACCTAATCTAGCAAAATCCTCTCTGTATTGTCTGCTCGAGCAGCAAGACAGGTAGACTTCACAAAACGATTGATTGACAAGAAGTTACATAATCCCGAAGGCATATGATAAAAATGAAGGGGTAGCATTGCACATTCTCACAAGAGAGAACAAGGGTGATTGGAATTCCATACCTCGCGTTTCGCCAAGAATGTGCCGGAGCTTGTCCGCACCTGGCTCATGATACTCTTCCCGGAGTCATTATCCGCCACCATCGACTTCTCCAGCCTCCCCTTGGCCTACGCCCCACACAATAACCCGACAAAAGCATAAGGATCACAGGCTCACAGCTCATAATACAACGACCTCTGCATTGCCACTCACTAGTAAGTCGTGAGAAGATCGGAAACTCACCAGCTTGACGAGGTGGTCGCACTCGGCGTGCGAGAGGAAGCCGCTGTACAGGAACGCCCTGCACGCACGCACAATCAAACAAACATGGCACTGTCAGAGACGCAAACCGGCAAACAGGTGGCGCGCCCGCGCACGGCACACCCAGAGACAGGGCCGGCCCTGAGGGGGGTCAGGAGGGGCGGCCGCCCCGGGCCCCCGAATCCAGGGGCCCCCAAATCCCAATTAGCTAGGGCATACGCACTGGAGGAAGAAATGGCACCATTAGAACAGGTCATGAGCTTTCTATCGTATTGAGGAAGAGGACGGCGAAGCGTTATGCTGTGCATCGTATTGGGCTAAAACTTGGGCCTTTGGACAACTTGGGCTTTTCTTTTTAATTAGCTTAGGCTTTTCCCCTTAATTTGCCAAGGAGTTGAGCGGGGACGTGCCCGTTTAATTAAAAACAACGAGGCAGGTAAAAAAAAAACAACGAGGGTCACGCTGTTGGTCTACACCAGCACCAGAACACCGATCTAAGAATGCAGTGCACATGCTAAAAAGTAAAGTAAAATATATAGCACAGGCGAATCATTTTTTTCTTCCACCAACAGAATAAATCGACTCATTTTCCTCTTTCGTTTAGTGTCGATTTCTCATGTTGTCATACCACTATCATTAACTACACATGTTGTGTAGTTTGAAAAAAATTCAAAACCATATGTATACATTGTTTAGGGATTGTAACGTTTGACAAAATTTCAAAACAGTATGTCTATGTTGTAAGGCGAGAAGCCGAGTGCTCTTTGCCGACACTCCCTTCACCGAGTATGTTTGATACTCGGCAAATACGTGTTTTCCAGTAGTGAACACTTCATATGTACACACACATATAGTTGTTTATAGGGCCCCTAGGTTCTGTTTCGCCCCGGGCCCTCAAATTCTCAGGACCGGCCCTGCCCAGAGAATGGACAGGGAGGGACCAAGAGCCTGAGCTGACCTTGGGCGCCAGGAGATCTGGGTGACCCGCTTCGGGTCGTAGAACCCGCTGCCGGTGGCAGCGCCGCCGTTGGACTGGGCGAGCGCGAGGACGGCGAGGAGCAGGAGGAGCGGCGGCATGATGGAGGTCGAGGCGGGGCGGCGACAGGGTCATGGCTCGCACGGGGGGAAGCCGGTGCGTAGCTTATAGTGAGGTGACGGAGGGAAGGTGGCGAGGTCTCCGGTCTCTGGGCTGGGATTCCGCCGCGGCGCCCACCGGAACTGGGGAAACGGGGGCGAGACGCTGGTGTTTCTGCTCTGCTTCCATTTCCGTGGGCGCGCGTGGTGTCAACTGTCAACCGCTCCCTTCTGCGCCACCGGGGGTTTTGGCTCGTGTCTTGGTTTGACGGTTTTACACGCGCGTGGTCCAGGTCCATGTCAACTACACTAGTGTAGCATTCAAAAAAGAGTAAAGATTTCTTGCCCCAGGCTCTCGTTATCTCTTTGTTTAAATTTTTCCAAAATCATATTTAATGTTTCAAAAAAATGTGAAACAAATCATGCATGTTCTCAATGATGTATCTCACAAACGTGTAAAATGCCCAATTTAAAATACTTTCTATTCTATAAGCTAGCTCAGAAAACATAGAAATATGACTGTTGACATTTTTAAATAGAGAGAGCACTGAAACTCGGGAGGCAAAATGACTTTCTCTAAAACAAACTTAGTAATGTGTGGATTCCCCTAGAAGTAGAATATTGTGTGGATGGATTATGGATGCAATGGCACAAATTCTATGTAGGACTAATTTACAAAATACATACATTACAATTGTGGTGTACACCATGTGCTTTGTAGCTTAATCGGCTAGATATATACACAAATTTTGTTCATGTAAACCTGGAAACCAAATACTTGACTTATGCATGAAGGTTACCGGATGTTACTGAGCTCTATGTTTTGTGTCTTTTTTCCAGATGAAGATCTGCTGGATTATGAAGAATCGCCGGCTCGTACGGGCATGGATATCAACATGGTATATTACTTGCCGGCTGAGTTCCGTGCTGTTGAAGAAGAAGGCGAGGTCGCGCAGATCAACTTTGGACCCAAAAATGTTGCCTTCGAAAAAACTAACAAGCCGGTGAAACACCTCAAGCCTCTGTACGTCAGAGGGCACATTGATGGTAGGCCGGTCACCAGGATGATGGTTGATGGCGGCGCTGTGGTAAACCTGATGCCATATTCTGTCTTCAAGAAGCTACAACTAGATGATGGCGACCTGATGAAGACGAACATGGTGCTAAATGGGTTCGAAGGAGGAGAAGGAGTAGAAGCCAAAGGCGTTATCAGCTTGGAGCTCACAGTAGGAAGCAAGACTTTGGCTACCGCCTTCTTTGTTGCTGAGGTGCAGGGAAATTACAATGTGCTGCTGGGACGGATTGGCTTCATGCAACCAGTGTGTTCCGTCTACTATGCACCAGCAACTCGTGCAATGGGTTGACGACGAAATCAAAGTCATCCATGCTGACGAATCGGTGCATTGCATTAGCCGAGTCGATTGTTGATTGGCAACATTCCAATGTTACATGCCTTTCTGGGCGTGATCTATCCGGGTTCGACTTCCTGAGTGCTACCAGGGACGGATTCGTGCCAGTATCTCAAGTAGATGGATCAAAACGACGAGTGGCTGCAGAAGCGTCTGGGCAAGTATCGGGCCGAAAGGAACGATATGTACGAAGCAATTGAAGAACCAGACGACATGGATAAGTTGGGACAAGGCTTTACATCGGCTGACTTGCTGGAAGAAGTTGACATTGGGGATGGCACTGTCCCTAGACCGACATTTGTAAAAAAAGTTGGCGGCCGATTATAAGTCTGAATTAATCGCGCTAGTCAAAGAATACGTGGATTGCTTTGCATGGGAATACCACGAGATGCCTGGGTTAAGCCGAGAGTTGGTCGAACATCGGTTGCCATCAAAGCCGGCTTCAGACCATACAAGCAGCCGGCTCGCAAATTTAATCCACTGATCTATGATCGGATAAAGGCGGAAATTGGCCGGCTTTTGAAAGCCAACTTTATTCGGCCCTGTAAGTATGCCGAATGGTTATCCAACATTGTGCCGGTCGAAAAGAAAGGATCCGACAAGATCAGGGCGTGTATTGATTTCAGGGATTTGAATCGAGCCACGCCAAAGGATGAGTACCCTATGCCAATAGCCGACATGCTTATCAACGAAGCCTCAGGTCACAAAGTTATCAGCTTCTTGGATGGCAACGCAGGTTACAACCAAATATTTATGGCCGAAGAAGATTCGGCTAAGACGGCGTTTCGCTGCCCAGGCTTTGTTGGCTTGTTCGAATGGACCGTGATGACTTTTGGATTGAAGAATGCCGGAGCCACCTATCAAAGAGCGATGAACCTGATATTCCATGATCTTCTGGGAGTCGTACTGGAGGTATATATTGACGACGTGGTGGTTAAGTCGGACGGCGAGTCAAATCACTTGGCCGACTTGCGGCTGGCGTTTGAAAGAATGAGGAAGTACGGGCTCAAGATGAATCCTTTGAAGTGTGCCTTTGGCGTGTCGGCTGGGAGGTTCCTTGGTTTTATCATACATGAACATGGCATAGAAGTTGATCCGGCAAAGATTGAAGCCATCCAGAAATACAGGCGCCGGGTTGCAAAAAGGACATGCAGAAATTTCTGGGCAAGGTAAACTATTTGAGAAGATTCATTGCTAACTTGTCTGGAAAAGTTGATGCATTTACACAGATCCTTCGGCTCAAGAACGATGATGAATTCACCTGGGGGGCAAAGCAGCAAGAGGCGTTTGACAAGATAAAAACTTGCCTGTCTACTCCTCCAGTTCTCAGGAAGCCGGCTCATGGTCAGCCTTTCCGGCTTTATATTGCTGCTGAGGACAAAGTGATCGGAGCTGCCTTAACTCAGGAAGCCGAAGGACAAATACGTCATCACATATCTGAGTAGACGTTTGCTGGATGCCGAGTCAAGGTACAGCTTTGTAGAGGTTGTGTTTGTCTCTTTACTTTGCCTGCACCAAATTGCGCCATTATCTGCTGTCCAGTGAATGCAAAGTCTTTGGTCAGACCGATGTTCTCAAACACATGATACAAAGGCCGATTCTCAGTGGACGAATCGGCAAGTGGGCGTACGGGTTGATTGAATATGATTTGGCTTATGAACCACTAAAATCTATGAAAGGCCAAATTGTAGCTGACTTTATTGTTGAACATCGGATTGACCTGGAGCAAGAAGCCGGCTTAAATATTGTGTCGGCTGTACCGTGGAAGCTTTATTTTGACGGCTCAGTCTGCAGCAGCGGACAAGGAGTTGGCATTGTGTACATTCACCACACGGTACTGTTTTCGAAGCCTCTTGTCGTCTTGACTATTTATGTACTAACAATGAAGCCGAATACGAAGCACTTTTATTCGGGCTAGAAATCTTAGTTGACGCAGGGGTAACTCATGTCGAGGCATATGGAGATTCGTTGCTTATTGTCCAGCAAGTGGCCAAGATTTGTCAGTGCAACAGCGGATCCCTCAACATGTACCTTGACAGATGCCTGGATATGATTTCAACGTTGGATTATTTCCACATATCCCATGTTCCTAGGCAAGACAATTGGCTTGCCAATGAGTTGGCGCAACAAGCATCCGGCTATCACGTCAGTCGTGGAATGTTCTTCATCAGGGAACAGCCGACAATTAATGTTGCCAACTTGAAGGAAGCCAAACAAAAAGCCGGCTTGTTAGAGCCGGCTACAGAAGAGTCAAATGTTGCCAACTTGGAGGAAGCCAAACAAGAGGCCGGCTTGTTGGATCCGGCTAAGAAGGAGCAAATGACAACTTGGCGGACGACTGGAGACAACCTTATATTGATTATTTACAAGATCCAAGTCGAAAAACGACAGAGCAGTTCGGCGCTTATCTCTCAAGTATACATTGGTGGATGCCGCCTTATATCGCCGAACAGCTGATGGTCTTCTTCTAAAGTGCTTGATGAAGACGAAGCTAGAGTTGCCATGGGAGAGGTACATGATGGTTTATGTGGAACACATCAGTCGGCCCACAAGATGAAGTGGATGCTCAGGCGAGCAGGTTTTTATTGGCCGACAATGATCAATGACTGCTTCAGATACTACAAGGGATGCGAAGCCTGCCAGAAGTTTGGAGATATTCAGTTGGTGCCAGCCTCACCTCTTAATCCAATTATAAAACCGTGGCCTTTCCGGGGTTGGGCGCTTGACTTTGTCGGCATGATCCATCCGCCTTCATCCAAGGGGCATCGGTTCGTATTGGTGGCTACTGATTATTTCACCAAGTGGTCTGAAGCAGTACCTCTCAGAAACATGACCCACAAGGAGGTGATCCAGTTTATTACAGAACATATCATCCATCGATTCGGCATTCCGCAGACTCTTACCACAGATCAAGGTACTTCCTTCATGGCTAAGGAGGTGAAGCAATTTGCCGAATCACTTGGAATCAAGATGCTCAGTTCATCTCCCTACTATGCACAAGCCAACGGACAAGCTGAGTCAAGCAATAAAATCTTGATCAAGCTGATCAAGAAGAAGGTACAGGACCATCCAAGGAGGTGGCACGAAGTACTGTCCGAAGCATTGTGGGCTCACAGAATCTCAAGGCATGGAGCAACAAGGCAACTCCTTTTGAGTTGGTGTATGGGCAAGAAGCCGTTTTGCCAGTAGAAGTGAATCTGGCTGCCTTGAGGTTTGCTAAGCAAGATGACTTGTCGGCTGAAGACTACTGCAGCTTGATGATGGACAATGTTGATGAAGTAGCCGACAAGCGTGTTATTGCCTTGAGAGAATCGAGAAGGAAAAGTTGCGGGTGGCAAAAACTTACAATAAGAAGGTCCGGCTAAAGACTTTCAAATTGGCGACTTGGTCTGGAAAGTTATATTGCCAGTTGGCTCCAGAAGCCGGAAATTTGGCAAATGGTCCCCAAACTGGGAAGGGCCGCTGCGAGTCGCGAGAATAGTACCCGGCAACTCTTATCTGGTGGAGACATTGGAAGGCAGCATGTTGCCTCGAGCTATCAATGGGAAATACTTGAAGAAATTCCACCCGAGCGTGTGGCAAACTGCATGAGTTGCACGTATGGCCGATATACATATATCGCCCTTAGCATATGGCCGATGAGCTTAAGCATCGCCCTTAGACAAAAACTTCTACATTGAATATTTTCTAGTACGCAAGCTCTACTAGAAAACAGGGGGGCATATGTTAGCACCCGTTTTTGGCAGATTGCCAGTTTCAGGTTCAAGGAAGATTTGGCGGCTTAAAGAAGGCAGCAAAGAAGGCTAAAATGGTGATCTGGGAAACTTTCCAGGAAAAGACGGCCGGAAGAAGGCCGCCAATAATCCGGCAACTGGAACAAGGCGGAAGCTGGATTCGGGAGTGCAAAGTTGCCTGAAGACATAGCGAGCTAAGTCAAAGGAAAGCAATAAAGGTGGCTGAAAAGAAGCCAACTTTGTCAAAACAAGGTGGCAAAAAGGAAGTCAACGTTGTCAAGACAAGGCGGCAGAAAAGAAGTCAACATTGTCAAGACAAGGCGGCATAAAAGAAGCCAACTTTGTCAATACAAGCCGGCAAGTCAACTTTCCACCGATCAAGGCAGAAAAATAGAAGACAACTTTCAAGGTCAAGATCAAGGCGGAAAAGAGAAGACAACTTTCCAAGATCAAGGCTGGAAAATGGAGGCAACTTTCTAAAAGAAGCCGGACAGATGCTGAAATCCGGGTCTAATACGAAGCCGATCAAGATATCTCGTCTCTAAGGAAGAAGGCAAGTTTGAAGCCAATACGGAAGAAAAAGGCAACTTTCCAAGTAGCCAGCAAGTTGGAAGCCAATACGGAAGGCAAAAGGCAACTTTCCAAAGTTGCCAGCAAGTTTGAAGCCAACGTTGCCGGCCAAAAGTTGCCTATTTTAGAGATGGATTCGACTTAGACTATGATTTGTAAGCCTTGTAGAAGTCCAATACTTGTACGGGAAGTCCAGCCGCCTCATATATATGTGAGAGGTGATGGCCGATTGAAATTAAGCAAACAATCGACAACCTATCAATACAACCTACTTTTATCTCCTCAAACCCTTGTTCATGCTTCCGTTGTCTGGCAACTTCGCCTAGATTTTGTCAGAGATCGAAAACCGAGCTAAGAGTGGCCAAGTCCGGCTTAGTTCAGCCAATCGTCGCCGGCTTCCTCAGACGGGGCTTCCCGAGGGACTGGGGCGTCTGGTGTCAAAAGCGCCGGCTTACTGTCTTGCGTATCGCGCTGGAAGCCGGCCTCCCGCGGGGCGAGTTGCGGAGTATCTCCCCCGGCACTGCGGGTACACGAGGACGTGTTCGTGTGACGCGTTTCGAGCGCAACAGCAAGGTTTTTGTTTCTTGTCTTTGTTTTATCTGTAATGAATTCAAACAAACTTTGGTGTACATAAAATCTTGTAGGACTGGAGAGGGCGTGACATTGCAATCTTGCGCTTTTCTATCCTACAAACCAAAGAGGCACTCAATGGCTGACATTCTGGTGAGAATATAACGATATTAACTTGAGTCAATTTTTGTTCCTATATTAGAGCATATTTAACCGACCTGAAGAAAAGGCATGTGCTTCTACCCTCGGCCTAGACAAACCGATATTTCTCTCCTGGCAATATCTACCCCTCATCACATGCCCTTTCCGATCTCTCTAATTTTCTCTTGTTCTTTAAAAAAAAGAAACTCTCTAGTTCTCTATTTTGTTTTCCCTTGTTTTTATCCGGGCGATCCTTCTCACGAGCCAAGTTTCTTTTACACCTGCAAAGCCATCACCTAACTTGCACAAGGTTACAAATATTCATGCCCTTTCGCATTCTTTGCGTAAAAGTAATCATAATTATCCTTCATTTTCGCTATACATAGTATTACCGAATTACTATTGTCCCTCACTAAGGCTGGTATATGGCACTTTGTGTGTCATTAGTTGGGATGTTACATATTTTAGACAATATTTGCTATGTCATTCAGACTCTCGTGTCTCTGCCTCCGGACCGCAATATAATGATGGATTAATTGATGCGCCGTGGCATAAGAGATATTAAGGACAATGCAAATATACTTACTTGGGATGTTAAAATTTGTTGGGATATGCAGAAATGAACCAAAGTGATATTCAGATTATTTGTTGCAGACAATCGATAATATGTATCATCTGATCTCTGTACAATAATGTTTGAAGTCACCTATGAAAATGTGATTTCGAATCAGCCGGCCCAGTACCATACTAGTGCCAAAAGGCACGGTGGTCTCGCTCTCACTGCTTCCCGGCCCCAGTTAGCAGAACCCCTTGTAGCTCTTTTCCGTCTTCTTTTTCTCTCTTCATTTTTTCTTGTAGCTGGTTGAACCGGACCATGTAGCAGGCACGCAGCACGCACAACGCAAGCCGCACCTGCTCCGCACTCGATCTTCATTTCCCCCTCCCGAAACCCTCGCCGCCGCCGTCGCCGTCGCCGCATCATGCCACCGCATCCAGCGCTCCTGAGGGACGAGCTCGTCGAGGAGTTCCTCTTCCGCCTCCCGCCGGACGATCCCGCCTGTCTCGTCCTTGCCTCGGCCGTCTGCAAGCCATGGCGCCGCCTCCTCGCCGACCCGGGCTTCCGCCGCCGCTACAGCGAGTTCCACGGAACGCCTCCCGTCCTGGGGTACTTCGATGATGAAGCCACCTTCGTCCCCACCTTGGCCTTCCTCCCTTCCCTGCCCGACAGTCCCCGGCCTCCCGGCTGCTTTTCCTTGGACTGCCGCCACGGCCGCGTCCTCTTCGCCGTCAAGAGCGCGGACCATTCCAACTTCGACCTCACCGTCTTGGACCCTCAGACGGGCCACCAGTGCCGCGTGCCCTTCCCGGTGGAACACAGGATCAATATCTTCAGTGCGGCGGTGCTCTGCGCCGCACAAGGCTGCGACCACCACGGTTGCCAGGGAGGGTGTTTCCATGTGGTCTTGGTGACGACCGATTGGTTGGACAGAGTCACATCCGGCTGGCTCTACTCATCGCAGACTCGCGTGTGGAGCGAGCTCACCTCTGTTCATCACCCCAATCTCCATGGTGGCTCTCGCTTTGCTCAGTCTAGCGTCCTCGTAGGTGATGCGCTCTACTTCAACGGAAATCACATCATCGAGTGCCAACTGGGTACGCTCCGTTTGTCAATGTTCGAAAAGCCGGTCAAGCTTGATGGGCGTCTCATGAAGACCGAAGATGACGGTGGGCTGGCATTCGCTACCGATGTGCATGCCACAAATCTAGCCATGTGGTCAACTGAGACCGGACCAGAGGGAGCCGTGGGGTGGGCAAACCTCAGGGTGATTGATCTTAAGACGCTGCTCCCGGATGGCGTCTTCTCGACCCCAACACCGAGGTGGAAGGATGCATCTCTGAGCGGTTTCGCGGAGGGCACGCAAGTCATTTTTGTGAGCACACGTATTGGAGTATACATGGTTGACCTTAAGTCAAGGCGAACCAGGAAGGTGTCTCCTGACTCTAGTCATGACCAAACATGCTATCCCTACATGAACTTCTACATACCAGGTATTACCTGTGCGCACATATACAACCTCCTATACAATCCTTTGTTACAATGTGTCAGTACCACTTAGCAAGTAAACTTAGGCATGATGATACATGTGCTCAAGATACAGAGTTGTTCCTCTGGAGTACAAGTCCACCTTATCTTAATGATTCTATGCACCTGTGGGTTTATTAGTGTAGTTGGGTTCGTACAACTAGTCAGTCCTTGTGATTGGTCAGTACTCCTGAAAAATGTTGGTTAAGCGAAACTGATTGATCAGTTAGTTGTTTTTATTTTCTAAATTATTGCATTTCTCCAGTAATGGAAGCAGCTTCTACGAGCCAGGGGCAATGAGTTGGCGTTTCAAGTGTTTGTCAAGCTCAAGTTGTTAGAACCAGGGTTTCTGGATGAAGGGAGAGGTGCTAGTGATCTTACATATGGCACTGAATGTGGTTTGGATTTTGTGAGATTGCTGCATGTCCCAGTCTTGGTCTATAGAACTTTTTTAAGTTGTTGCCTTCATGCTTGCAATTTGTAAGGAATGTTAAGTCATTTTGTGATGTTTAGAAGTATGCTGGCACTTGGACGACGTGAACATAATTTGTATGGAAACCGGCAGCGGATGCTGGAAAAATACTTAAATATTATGTAGACTTTGAACCTTCCTGGTACAGTTGGGTACTTTCTAAGCAGGATCTAGCCCCAATCTTGTGAACATTTTTAGATCAAATCTCCTGTGAAGCGTGAACATTGCAAGACCAGATACCTTAATTATGTCTGAATACTGTTACAGCATGTTCATGAGATCTCTTGTATCATTTTGGTCTGCTTTTGTTTTGGTGATAGTTTGCCATAGCCAGTGAGGGTACATGGATCTTTCCTTTGCTATAAGCCCTGAGTTGTTTGATTTTCAGTTGCGATGTTCAACTAAGTATACATGAAGTCATCTTGGTCAATAGTATGTTCTTGTGCATCGTTTTCTCATATTTACGGTTCTGCTTAGATTTATTTAGTCTTAGTTGAGATGATACAGTCTACTGTTTTTTTTTTCTAAATTATTGCATTTCTATAGCAATGGAAGCAGCTTCTACGAGCCAGGGGCAATGAGTTGGTGTTTCAAGTGTTTATCAAGCTCAAGTTGCTGGAACCAGGGGTTCTGGATCAAGGGAGAGGTGCTACCAGTGATGTTACATATGGCATGAGTGTGATTTCGATTTGTGAGATTGCTGCTGGTCCCGGTCTTGGTTTATGTAACTTTTTTTAAGAAGTTGTTGCGTTCATGCTTGCACTTTGTGGAGAGTGTTCAGTCATGTGTGATCTTTGAAAGTATGGTGGCACCTGCAGGACGTGAAGATAGTTTTAATGGAAACCGGCAGCTCATGATGGAAAAATACCTGAACAGGATCATGTAGAATTTGAACCTTGCTGATGCGGACAGTTATGTACTTTCTAGTTTCTAAGAAGGGTCTAGCCCCAATATTGTGAACATTTTAGATCAAATCTCCTGTGAAGTGTGAACACGCAAAACCAGGTACCTTTCTTATGTCTGAATGTTGTTACAGCATGTTGATGAGATCTTTTTGTATCTTATGGGATTGCTTTAGTTTTAGTGATAGTTTCATAGTTTTCCATAGGAAGTGAGGGTACAGTGACCTTTCCTTTGCCATCTTTGGTGAAGTCTTGAGGTGTTTGATTTTGATTTGGGATGTTTAACTAACTAACTAACTAACTAACTAAGTATGCATCAAGTCATATTGCTCAATAGTAGGTTCTTGTGAATTTGTTTTCTGATCTTTATATAACATTTATGGTTCCGCTCAGATTTAGTCTTGTTTGAGATGATGTTCATGTCTTGATTTTCAGGGCAATTTGGGGGCGAATATATACTGATACGATCTTAGTACTCTTGAAAAGCCCCCAAAGTAGTTTCAACATTTTAAGGCATACACTTGGAGCTGAAACAGTCGTCCTCATGTTTTGCACGCGCATAGTTGGTAAGTAGTGCAAAATCTGAAGCAATTCTTAGCATGGTTACGTCGAGTTAATGATTTCAAGTGCCCTGTATGCGCCATAGCAAGGTTTTTGTTTCTTTCTGTCATGAGACCAAGATTAAAGGATTCAAGCCTTATGTTATGCAGTTTATGCATCATATACAGTGGCGGATCTACGTTATAGCTGTGGGGTCAGCCGACCCCACAGCTATTTGGCAAATCCTTCATATATTTATATGTTCTTATGTAAAAAAAATCCAAAACTTAGGTAAAACCTATGAAAATTTAGCTTTGACCCCGCAGGATTTTTGTCCTGGCTCCGCCGCTGATCATATACATGACCGTCTATGTTTCGAGAGGATGCTCTTTGGCTCAAAAGAGTTTGTGTTCATGCCATGCTTGATCAGACCTAAACAAACTATAGAACTGAAGATTTTTATCCAGTTCTCTGATATCTTTTAGTAACAAGGCTTGGAGCAAAAACGTCCAATCAACTACACGCTTTCAGTTCCAGAGATGGTATGAGCCTTGAATTTAGAAAAGAAATGTTGATGCTCTAGAAATATTTCTAGCTGTTATTTCTCCAACATATTCTTTTCCGAGAATCTTCTCCTAACATACTGAAGTATCAGCCGAAAAAAAAACATGTTTTACAAGGGTCGACAAATATGAATGTGCAGTACTGCAGTTGCCAAAAGATCAATAAGTCAAGATTTATTTTCGCAAATAGCAATAACACTAGCTACTTTATATGTTCAGGTATTTTCAAGGGGAGGGCCTTTCTCAGCATTGAACCAATTCATTTGATTTTGTTTTTTATCCTAATTGAAATAATAAGAATTAAAATTTCCTAAATAGCTTCTTAAATAATATAATTGTCCAACCTTCACCATGTCTGTGCCTTTGGGTCGCAACATGACAATGTGGATTTGTCCAAAGCGGCGTATGAGACATCCGTCATTATGTGAAAATGTTATCAATCTGGTTAATGTTTTCTTGTCCTACTCCTACGTAAAGTTTTTTCCTTTCAACCGGAATTATTTTTATTTATGCAAGAAAAAATATTCCATAGCATGCAAGATTATTTACATAGCATCGATACAATGTTTGTAGGCCAAGAAAATGTTCCACCGTATGAAACAATATCAATCAAATGGACCAAGAATACCCTCATCACACAAAATAAAAATTGGTTCCACTGCCATAATATTTTGCACCGTCGTCGAAATAAATCAGAGTGGTACGTGAGATAGTAATTAGTTGGAAAGAATTCATAATTTTCATAGTTAGTTTTCTACAAATATTGTACCATGCAAGAAATTGTGTATGCGCGGACAAGGCGTTTTGGATAGTAGGAGAATCTATTCCCAATAAGAAAAATAAAATTTCAAAATATTTAAAAATGTAAAAAAAAACTCAACAAACATTTCAAGCGTTCATCTTTATATTTTATGTGCACGCATAAAGTTTCGAGACGAAAAGACATATTTTGTGACTTGTGTAAAAAAGACAAATTTCGGTGATACAAAATGAATTTTTGAAAGACATTTTTTTTGCGGAAATCCACTTTTGCTCCCATGTGCATATGCTCATGTTATTGTTTTCAAAATAAAATATATAAAAAGACTTTGAAAATCTGAAACAATTGGACACAAACATATACGACTTTTCAACATTCGTGCAAAATTTTGGAAGGAAATGACACTTTTTTTGATCTATGCAAAAAGGACAAAATTTATCACCGAAATGAGATTTAAAAATATATTTTTCATAGCACATATTTTATTTTCTTTTTTGCACGGACCATTGAAAAAGTTATTTCCTTCCGAAATTTTGCACGAATGTTGAAAATTTGTATATGTTTGTGCCAAATTGTTTTCAGACTTGTTCGAAGTGTTCCATTTGTTTTTCAATTTTGAAAAAACAATAGGAGCAAATGCACCGGGAGCCAAAACACATTTTTTTGTCTTTTTAACACAGTCCGAAAAATAATTTCCTTTTGTCTGATTTTTTTGTACAGCATACATTATTTATGGGTACACACGATTTTTTTTACATTTAAAAAAGGAGAACGCTACGCGTCAGTCGGCTGTAGCGAAGCATTGCTACAGCCGCCTCCGCAACTGTCCGATCACTTAAGTGAAACGATCTGGTGCGTTCGATCTATGTAGCAAAAACGTTTCGCGTGTAGCACTTTGTATCTGTGTATGCAACATCGCATGTAGCAAAGAAATTTAAGAAATGCTACGTCCGATCTATGTAGCAAAAAAAAGTCAAACACAACATTTTTTTTGTCACATGTAGCACTGTATGTAGCAAAAAAAAAATCAGATCCATAAAGCTTGGCGACGTGTAGCAAAACGAATGTAGCACTTTAAACACAGTCATGTAGCGAAAAAACACTATGTAGCAAACCCAATTTGGTTGTACGAAAATGCCTGTGAAATGTGATTTTTGAAGAAAATCAATGTAGCACTTTGTCCGTCCTTATCCAGCAAAAACAATACTCGTATGTAGCAAAAATCAACAAGCAATGTAGCAAACCCAATTTGTTGTACCAAAATGTTTGAAATGTCACTTTTGAAGAAAATCAATGTAGCACTTTGCCCGTGCTTATCCAACAAAAACCATACTCATATGTAGCAAAATCCCCAAAAAACTGACCTTCATATCATGGAGGCGCTACCATGGCTGATTCAAAGGTCGCCGGCGTAAATTCGACACGCTGGAGGTTGGTAGGAGCAAGATCGAGTGAACATCTAGCACATAGCGTCCATGGGGACCTCCGCCATGGCGTCCATGGTGCCTAGTTGCAGTGATGCGGTGGGATCAAATCAGGGGCGCCCGTGGAGAGCAAAGCCGAGATGGCGGCAGGGACCTCGTGCCTCCGGCGAGCCCATGGCGTGGAGCCACCCATGGAGGCACGTGGGGGAGGAGTGGAGGACGGAGGGGAGAGGAGGGCCGGTGATGACTGATGAGGCGCTTGAGCTCGCGCCGGTAGGAGACGGACGAGGAGCTTGCCGGAGGCGAACCTGCCAGTAGTGGAGCGTGGGGCCGGCCGGAGCAGCACATCGCGCAGCTACGCGCGAACGCGGGCGGAAGGACGAGCGCGGCGCGGCCTGGCTAGTGTGTGCTGAGAGGAGCAGCAAACGAAGAGGTAGGTGGAGCAGTGCGTGGCGTAGCTACATCTACGTGTTCTTCGCGTGAAGAGATAAGGAGACGCATGTTACGGGACCGACTGTAGGAACAGTCGGTTGTAGAATAGGTTTTTCCTTTAAAAAAATGTATTTTCAAACAGCCAGAATAGATGCGCTTACTATCGGAAAAGTATGCGGCCCTTTTGTTTAAGGACAGCTCAAGCTGGCTAAACCGAACCATGTACTCCCTCCGTTCTAAAATATTTGTCTTCCATTTGTCCAAATTTGGATGTAACTATATAATAAAACATGTCTAGGTACATCCGAATTTGGACAAATGAAAGAGAGTATTTTAGAACGGAGAGAGTAGCAGTAGAAGCAGCCAGCAGGCTCCTCACTCCTCAGCTGCGCACTCGCGTTCCCCGCTCTTCCTAACTCAAACCCTCGCCGCCGCCGCCGCCGCTGATGGACGAGCGCGTCAAGGATCGGTTCCTCCGACTTCACGACGAGCTCGTCGAGGAGGTCTTGATCCGCCTTCCGCCGGACGAGCCCGCCTGCCTCGTCCGCGCCTCCGCCGTCCGCAAGCATTGGCGTCGGATCCTCGCCGACGACGGCTTTCGCGGCCGCTACCGCGAGTTCCACGCAACACTTCCCGTCCTGGGGTTCTTCCAAGAGGACGCCAAATTCGTCCCCACCTCCGCCCTCCTCCCGGCCCAGCCTGACCTTCCCGGCAGGATTGCCCTCGACTGCCACCATGGCCGCGCCCTCTTAGCTACCCCTTGGGAGCATGAGTTCATCGTGCTGGCCCCTCTGACGGGCCACCGGCGCCCCGTGCCCTACCCGCCGTGCGGGTTCAACTTCAGTGCAGCGGTGCTCTGCGCCACACAAGGCTGCGACCACCACGGTTGCCAAGGAGGGCATTTCCTTGTGGCCTGGGTGTCCACGGACCCGTTTCCCGGAATCACATCAGCTTGGGTGTACTCATCGGAGACTGCTGCATGGAGCGAGCTCACCTCTCATCACGGCACCGGTCTCATAATTCCTCACATGTATGCGCCTAGCGTCCTTGTGGACGATGCACTTTACTTCAACATTGCTGCCATCGTGAAGTGCCAACTAGGTACACTCTCCTTGTCAATGATCGAGAGGCCGATCGATGGCGATGGGGCTCTCATGAAGGTGGAAGACGGTGGGCTGGGATTTGCTGCTGTGGTGGATGCCACAAATCTAACCTTATGGTCGATGGAGACCGCACCTGAGGGAGCCATGAGATGGGCAAAACTAAGGGTAATTGATCTTAAGACACTGCTCCATGACGGTGCTAGTAGGTGGCCTGGTGCATCTTTGTGTGGCTTTGCCGAGGGCACCCAAGTCTTCTTTGTGAGCACACGTGTTGGTTTCTACATGGTTGACCTTAAGTCAAGGCGGGCTAGGAAGGTATCTCGGAAGAGGATGTATGATTCTAGCCATGGCCTAACATGCTTTCCCTACACGAGCTTCTACATTCCAGGTATTACTTATATAGCTATGTGCACATATACAACCCTGTAAAATCCTTCGTTTACAATGTCTCGGTAGCACTTAGCAACATGGAATTTAAATATGGCACTTAGCAAATAACCTTAGGCATGATGATAAATGTGCGCAAGATAGAGAGGTGGATTTACCTAGTGTACTTCGGTTCTTGCAGTAAGAAACTGTACATTGAAGCAAACCAATTCATCGATCGGTCGTTCTCATTTTCTAAATTCGTGTATTTCTGCAGCAATGGAAGCAGTTTGTACGAGGCAAGGGCAATGAGTTGGCAAGTGTTTGTGAAGCTCAAGTTGCTGCGGCAAGGGCTTCTGGAACAAGGGGGTGTGGTAGCAGCAGTAGTAATGTTAGTAATGGCACAAGTGTAGTTTTGGGTTTATCAGGTTGGTGATGGTGTTAGTGATGGTTTATGGAACTCTATGCTTGCAGTTTGTAAAAATTATCCAGTCACCTCCAAAATGACAGGTCCCTCTCAATTCTGGAAAAGTATCATGTGGGCAGCACAAACTGTCAAATTTGGATATAGGTGGAAGGTGGGGAATGGTAAGAAGATTAGAGTATGGGAGGACAGCTGGTTCTGTTCCTCCCCCTAGCTGTTTAATTTTGGCCTCTGTATGCTATTTGCCATCAGCAATGCATCACCATTGCTGAAGCAGTAGATGGTAGTATAGTTAAGCTTAATTTTAGAAGTATTTTCACTCCTAAAATGATGGAATCTTGGTACGAAATAGAGCAGATTTTGCTGGGTGTTGTAGGATGGTGATTCTCTTATATGGCAACACGAAAGTAAAGGCGTATATTCTACTAGCTCGCTCTGTAGCATTATTAATTTTAGAGGTGTGTCTCCAGTCTCCTGTCTTCATTCCCTTGATCTGATCTTTGCTAGTCCCACCTAAAATCCATAGTTTTCTATGGTTAATATTACACAATAATATCATGACAAGAGATAACTTGAAAAAAAGAAATATGGAAAAGCCGGAAGACTGTGTTTTCTGTATCGAGGATGAAACAGTGTCTTATCTCTTTCACGAATGTGTGATTGCCAAGGAAATCTTGAGAGTAGTTTCAAAATGCCTTGGTGCCCCCCTAGGCTGTAATTTTGAATCAGTGAGCAGGTTTTGGATCTCCCAAAAGAAAAATTCTGCTCTTAATACCATTTGTACTTGTGTTTTATGGTGCATATGGAAAACTAGAAATAATATGATTTTTGATAATCGTCCTTGGTCTGATTTTAAGGAGATGCTATGGTTGATTATCAAGACCCTAGGGAACTGGACTATTCTCTCCAAAGGTCATGCATTAGAGAAACTGACATATTTCCTCCAGGGCTTGACGACAAGAGTGAAATCGCCTCATCAGGTACAGTGGGGTGAACTTGGACGCCCTGGTTGCTGACCGCCCTGTCCCTGTTCCTGGCTCCCCACCAAGAGCAGCTGCAAATTCTGGTGCAAAACTGTCCATCTTCAACCGCTGCACGCAGCTGAACATGCCAGCCTCGCCGGAACCATCACCGATGAAGAAATCAGAAACTGAGATTTCGACGAAGGCTCCTGGTGTTCTGGTGTGAAGGAACTGGAGTTTTTATCTACCTCCTCTAGATTGCCATCCCTCCTGCGTGAGGTGTTTCGGCTGGTAATCTGGCCTGTAGTTTCTCTAATACTTCAGTCTTAACCTTTTTCGATCTTTTGCTTAGCTGACCTATAGTATGTACTCTGCTCTACCTGGTTTCATTTGATAATGGAACCGGTTTTTTTTACCCCCAGATGATCTAAAAAAAAATCCAGTCAGTTTGTGATCTTCAGAAGCATGATGATATCTGCACGACATAAAAACATGATTTAATGGAAACCGGCAGCGGGTGATGTAAAAGGACCTGAATATCCTGTATAACTTGAACCTCAGTGGTGTGGATACTCCGAAGACGGTGTAATTTGATGAAGAAATTAGCAGGTCTCCATGGATTTCTGTGAGATCACTGCTGGCCTTAGTAGCGTTGGTTTTTGGAACTTTGTGTTAGGAATTATTGTGTCCGTGCTTGCATTTTGTAAAGAGTACTCCTCAACTAATTCGTGCTCTTCGAAGTATGGTGACACCTGCGTGATGCCAAGATTTATTCGGATGGAAACCGGTGGCAGCAGGTGACAAAAGACCTGAATATCATGTAGAATTCGAACCTGACTGGTGTGGATACTTTAAATAGGATCTAGTTTGATCAAGAAATACCAGCTCTTCAAGGTCTATTTCCATTCATGACATGTCTTTATTTCTCTAATGACATGTCTTTATTGAGGTCTAAGCGTCGTTATTAACCCGTAATCCTGCTGAGCACGATGGATACTCCATATGCATTTTGCTAAGCAGATGAAGGAATTGTGGGATCGATCGACAATACAAAGGTGCGGTAGCAAATCTGACCTATTCTGCTGAACATACAAAGCAGAATGTGCGCGTTCAGAAGGTCTCTGACGCACAAATAAACTCTCATAGCAACTACTCAGTATATAAGAGCATCACGGTATACAAGTGATCAGCAAGCTTTTATAGTTCGTCCATTAACAAGAGCCTCTATTTAGTGCCAGCATCAGAGGTTCATCAGCCACTGTCCCAAAACAAAGAGCGAATTGTGCAAGCTACACTAGCTACTTTATGTGCTCGTTAATGTTAAATCAAGGGGAGGGCCTTTCTCACCATTGAACCAATTCGTTCGATTTTTTTCTAGTCCTAATCTAAATATTAAGAATTAATTTTTCCTAAAAGCCGTCCAACGTTCGCCATATGTCTTTGCCTTCAGAGCGCAACATGACAAATAGTGGATTGGTCCAAGGAGGCGTATGAGGGATCCATTATTGTGCGAAAAAGTTCCATCGGATTAATGTTTTCTGGTCGTACGCAAAGATGTGTTAGACTGAATCCGACGTATTTTTATTTATGCAAGAAAAAAATCCAGACCATGCAAAGTTGTTTATAGCATGGCTGCATTGAGACAATGTTTTCTAGGCCAAGAAATGTTCCATCGTATGGAAAATTGTCAATCAAATGGACAAATGATGTCCATCCCACAAAAAATTCTTCCCACTGCTATAAAAATGTTGAGTGATACTGGACATCATTAGTTGGAAACAATTTATGATTTTATTTATCATTAGTTGGAAGCAATTGATTCGGGAAAGGAACCGATGGACGCATCTTGCACATCGGGTAAACATCATCATGTTTTAAGACAGGGCTAAAACAAATCATATCATAATCAACAACTAAAAAAATCATACTCGATGGTACTTGATGGTACCATAAGTACCAATCCCAATCACTATAATATGGTAGAATGATGTTGCCATCTCACAATGAAAACATATAGGATGCACCCTAAAAATGCTTTAACTATCACAAAGATGTTGCAGGATACAAATCAAAGTGAATACGAGTTTTTTTTCAGTCATGTAAACAAGATTTTTAGTTGGAAACAAGTCACGAGATTTTCTTTTGCATTCAAGGAGCATTGATTTTACTTCATAATATGTGAACGAAATATTCTTATCCCTGAAGGACGAAAAAGTTTTGAGGTAGGACGAACTCAAAAAAATGATGCATAGACTGAAATAATATCAAGACATTAACATCATAATCATTTAATATAATAAAAATGTAAATGTATTTCAATATAAGTACAATCTTAAACATACCAATGGCAAATTTACTTTATTTTTTGAAAATTTGTTAGTATTTTCTTGATAAAGATTTTTGATAAGCCCCAACTCGATTTAGAACATCATCAAATCTCTGTAATATGAGCCAAGTTATTCATATTAGATCTATAAAATGAGTCTTTGTAGTCAAGACAACAGAATTTCAAAAGCTCTTAAGATAACTCAATTAAAGAATTGCCAAAATCAGTGATAATAAAGGCTATAGCAATATATAACGGTTTAGATGCTGCAAAAATCTGCGCAATTTGCACCCCCCCCCCCCCCCCCCCCCCCCCCACACACAATAAGGGCCATAAACCATTGTTTTTTTTTCATCGGGTTTTGTTAGACTTAGTAGCTATTTAAAATAGAAAGAGTTGGTTTCTGATTAGGCTAGATCTTATTCTTATTTTTATCCGCAATCGACTTTGCACAGTTTTTACCAAAACAAGCATAACTTTCTCATACGATATACGTTTTTGACCTATGACCACTCAAAATGTTCGGAAAAAACATGTTTATAAGAATGTTTTCACGAAAAATTAAGGTAGGGCGACTGCCCTATGGGGAGCTTCGCCCCAAAATGTGTTAAAAGCAGTCATATATCGTACCAAAAAGGCACGTTGCCTTTTTTTTCCCGTAAAGGCACGGTGGTAACAAGAAAAACGTCGACGTTTGGCCTGGCCCTGGCTGCGACCTGCGAGTGGCGTTCTGTGTTGAATCCCGCTCTCACTGGCTACCGGCCCCACCTAGCAGACGCTCTACCCAAGTGCTCTCTTTTAGTTTTTTCTCTGAAGCAAGCACACCTGCTCCACTCCACTCGTCCCCAGTGATTCCCCACCGAAACCCTCGCCTCTGCCGCACAATGTCGTCGTCGTCGCCGGTCCTGCTCGACGAGCTCGTCGAAGAGGTGCTCCTCCGCCTTCCTCCAGACGAGCCTGCCTGGCTCGTCCGCTCCTCGGCCGTCTGCCAACCTTGGCGCCGCATCCTCGCCGCGCCGCGCTTTCGCCGCCGGTACCACGAATTCCATCGAACACCTCCCCTCCTGGGATTCTTCGAAGGGGACGGTCGCTTCGTCCCCACCTCCACCCTCCTCCCTGCCGACTTCCACTGCCACTGCGGGTATGCCATGGACTGCCGCCACGGTCGCGCCCTCTTCGGCCCCTATATCCGCTACTTAGGGAAGCCCTTTGGCTTAACCGTCTTTGACCCTGTGATGCGCCACCAGCGCCACGTCCCCTCGCCTGATTGCGACTTCCGCTTCTTCAGCGCGGCGGTGCTCTGCGCCGGCGCCGCACAAGGCTGCCACCACCACGGTTGCCAAGGAGGACATTTCCTTGTGGTCTTCCTGACCACTGATGATGTGCTAGGGATCACATCGGGCTGGCTGTACTCATCGGAGACTCGCGTCTGGAGCGAGCTCACCCCCAATCTGAACTGTACCTCTCGCGAGGCTGAGCCTAGCGTCCTTGTGGGCGACGCACTTTACTTCAACATTGATGCCATTGTCAAGTGCCAACTAGGTACACTCTCCTTGTCAATGATCGAGAAGCCGGTCGATGGCAATGGGCGTCTCATGACGGCGGAAGACGGTGGGCTGGGATTTGCTGCCGTGGTGGATGCCACAAATCTAACCATGTGGTCAATGGACACCGGACCTGATGGAGCCATGGGATGGGTCAAACTCAGGGTGATCGATCTTAAGACGCTGCTCCCGGATGGTGCCTTCTCGATCCCAACTCTGGAAAGTGGGATTAGTAGGTCGCCAGGTGCATTGGTGGCTGGTTTCGCGGTGGGCGCCCAAGTCATTTTTGTGAGCACACCTGCTGGTTTCTACATGGTTCACCTCAAGTCAGGGCGAACCAGGAAGGTGTCTTGTGATTCTATTCATGGCCAAACATGTTTTCCCTACATGAACTTCTACATACCAGGTATTACCTATGTGCACATATACAGCCATGTACAATCCTTTGTTACAATGTGTCAGTAACACTTAGCAACATGAAATTTAAATATAGCACTTAGCAAGTAACCTTAGGCATGATGATATGTATGCACAAGATAGAGAGATGGATTTACCTAGTGTAGTTTGATTCCTACAGTATGCAAAATGAAAACTGAAGCGAACCAATTCATCGGTCCGTCGTTTTCATTTTCTAAATGCTCGCGTTGCTGCAGCAATGGAAGCAGGTTCTACGAGCTAGGGGGAATGAGTTGGTGTTTCAAGTGTTTGTGAAGCTCAAGTTGCTGCAGCAAGTACTTCTGGATCAAGTGGAGGTGGTAGTAGTGATGTTTGTAATGGCACAATTGTAGCTTTGGGTTTGTGAGGTTTGCTGATGGTCCTGGTACTGGTTTATGGAACTTTGTATAAGGAGTCATTACGCCTGTGCTTGCAGTTTGTAAAAAAATGTTCATGCATTTTGTGATCTTCACAAGCATGATGACATCTTTGTGTTAGGAATTATTGTGACCGACCTTGCAGTTTGTTAAGAGTACTCCTCAATTAATTTGTGATCTTAGAAGTATGGTGACACCTGCATGATGCGAAGATGATATGGATGGAAACCGGCGGAAGGGGGTGACAGTAAAGACCTGAATATAATGTAGAATTTGAACCTGACTGGTGTATACTCTAAATAGGGTCTAATTCTGTCAGGAAATACCAGGTCTTCAAGGTTTGGTGGCATGTCTTACTTTCCATTCATGGCATGTATTCACTGAGATCCAAGCAGACACATCCTTAGTAACCTGCATCTCTGCTGAGCACTACTGCGTATGCATTTTGCTAAGCAGATGAAGGAATCGTGGGATCGATCGACAATACAAAGGTGCAGTAGCAGTTATCACCTATTCTACTGAACATACATTGCAGAAGGTGCGCCATGTCTGAACCGCAAAATGAATACTCATTACATCTAAATAAGAGCATCCGGTATACAAGTGATCAGCAAGCTTTTTTACTTCAGCCAACTAGTGAGAGTCTGTATTTAGTGTGAGCATCAGCAGGTTTATCAGCCACTGTCCCAAAGAATGAGTGAATTGTGAAGCTACATGGGTCCACAATGAAGGAGCGCCTCCAAATCAAGCCCAGACTCATCCTTGCCGTTTGATTCCAAATAGCAAGTTGCTTCTGGCAAGCTCATTGGGTTATGGCATTAAACCGATGTCGTGCGAATAGGGAGAGTCCTCTTAAATTTCTTGACATTGCTGAACAAATACTTGAAATCATAATTATTTTCTCTATATCAACGATCTTCATAGGTGATCCTCTGAGGTCAAAGTACAGTTTAAAGGAAAGGAGTAGCTAGCCAAGCTACCGTGAACATACTTGCTTTATGCAAAATTGCAGTAAACCACCGACGCTGATCAACTCATATCACAGAGGGAAAATTCCTTTTGGAATGAAACTATGAAAGCACACTCGTACTTTTGTTTCATTCGTGTGTTGTGATTTGTAAATGTCTTCCCTGGGAGAATGCATCAGGTTAGTGCAACTTATCGTTGCAGACTAAACAAGCTCAGAGATAATGGCATACCTCAGCATTTGGAAACTCCATCCTTCTTCACATATGTCAGATATTACATAAGAACAGTGGCAACTTGATGACCATACTTTTGATTTGTTCCTTTGTAATGGAAATAATCAAAGTGGTCATCGTACTCCAGATCAACTTCATAATGCAGAACCTAAATTGACTTGTATTTCCCGATCCAGTAAATAACTACTCCCTCCGTTTTTAAATATAAGATGTTTTAGCTATTGCACATGTTGTCTAGATGCATACTAAAGTTAGTGAACATACACACTAAAACATATCTACACACATTTGTGTACATATGAATGTGGACAAATGCTAAAACATCTTATATTAAAAAAATGGAGGGAGTAGCAAGTTATTTGAAGGAACCTAGCCTTGAACCAGCTGAAAAACGAATACATCTGAGTGAAGTGCCTTTGGGAAAAAAGGTCCAATCAACTACACGCTTTCGATTCCAGAGATGATATGCACCCTGAATTTAGAAAAGAAATGGAATAAATTGATGGTATACAAATACTTCTAGTTGTTATTTTGCGTAACATATTGAAGGAACAGAAAAAACATGTTTTACACGCGTCGTTTCATCGATTGCACGAGACAAATATGAATATGTAGTTGAAACAATCAATCAGTCAAGCTTTATTTTCACAAATATGTCAATAAGTCAAATTTATTTTCAAGGGGACGGCCTTTCTCAGCACTGAACCAATTAATTTGATTTGTTTTCTGATCCTAATCAAAATAATAAGAAATAACATTTCATAAATAGCTTCTTAAATAATATAGCCATCCAATCTTCATAATGTGTCTCTACCTTCGGGTCACAACACGACAATGGTGGATTGGTCCAACACGGCGTATGGGGGATCCTTTATCGTGTGAAAATGTTTTCCATCGGATTAATGTTTTCTTGTCGTACGCAAAGATGTTTCCGCTGAATCGGAAATATATATTTTATACAGGAAAAATAATATTCCATAGCATGCAAGGTCGTTTATGTAGCATCAAGACAATGTTTTGTAAGCGAAATGTTCCATCGTATGGAAAATTATCGGGAGAAATGATGCTTCCACCCCCACAACAAAAATTTGTTTCCACTGCCATAAAAAATGTTGGGGGGATACCGGAGATCACTAGTAGTTGGAAACAATTCACGACTTACATGTTTTTTATAACTTTTTTTTTACAAATACTGTATGCTAGGCAGCCAGTACTGTATGGGATTTACATATTTGTTTCATAATTTTAACCAAACTATTTTTGTCACGCATGAAATTATGTTTTATTTTCATCCCACTCAAGGGGATCAACAGTCAAGCTTAATTTTCACAAATTTTTCAATAAGTAAAAAAAAAATCAAGGGGACGACCTTTCTCAGCACTGAACCAATTAATTTGATTTTTTTTCCGATCCTAATCAAAATAATAAGAAATAACATTTCATAAATAGCTTCTTAAATAATATAGCCGTCCAATCTTCATATTGTGTCTCTGCCTTCGGGTCGCAACACGACAATGGTGGATTGGTCCAACACGGCGTATGCGGGATCCTTTATCGTGTGAAAATGTTTTCCATTTTACTTGTCGTACGCAAAGATTTTTTCGTTGAATCAGATATATATACAAGAAAAATAATACTCCATAGCATGCAAGGTCGTTTATGTAGCATCAAGACAATGTTTTGTAAGCGAAATGTTCCATTGTATGGAAAATTATCGGGAGAAATGATGCTTCCACCCCACAACAAAAAATTGTTTCCACTGCCATAAAAAATGTTGGGGGATACCGGAGATCACTAGTAGTTGGAAACAATTCATGATTTACATGTTTTTTGTAACTTTTTTTTTGTACAAATACTGAATGATAGGCAGCCAGTACTGTATGGGATTTACATATTTGTTTCATAATTTTAACCAAACTATTTTTGTCACGCATGAAATTATGTTTTTTTTTTCATCCCACTCAATTTGTTCAATCCCGATCTCACTGCTTCCCGGCCCCACCTCCTTTTTTTTTCCTTTTCCTTGGACAGCTCAAGCTGGCTGAACCGAACCACGTAGCACACTGCACACGAAGCAACGCCTGCTCAGCTCCGCACTCGCTCTCCCACCCCAAACCCTCGCCGCCGCCGCCGCCGCCGGTCCCCGTCCTCCACTCCTCCCCTGTTAAGAACGATCTGTGTACGTGTTGTATAACCGTACGTTGTAATCTTGTATTGTACCTGCCAAATATATAAATATAGAAGAGGTGGAGGCTGAGACCCCACGTAACCCTAAAAAGCTATTCGATCAAAGTTGGTATCAGAGCCTAGCGTTGTCTTCCGCTGCTATCGATCGCGCCGCGCGAGTTCTTCCGCCGACGCACGTGTCCGCCGCTGCAGCGAGTTCCTCTCACGCGATCGATCTCGCGTGATCAGCTAGCTAGCTCGTGATCGTTGCCATCTACGTCCGCGTCGACTCGCGATTCCATCACCGATCGACACGATGACTTCCGGCCTGCAGCTCTCCACCTCTGTAGGGCCGATGCTCTATCCGTCCATGGCGTCCGTCCCCGTCGGGGCTGTTCCCTCGCCTGCAGTTCGTTCAATCGGTCGAACTTCATGCTTTGGAGAGGACTCACGCTGCCCAACATGGCCGGCGCCGGCCTTCACGTCTACCTCGACGGCACGGCGGCAGCTCCGCCCCAGACCATCACCAGCGGCGAAGGCGACAAGGCGGTGACTACACCGAACCCTGACTATGGTCAATGGTGGACTGTAGATCAGCGGGTTCTCGGACTACTCCTTGGATCCATGGACGAGGACATCGCATGCCAACTTATTGGCTGCAAGACGGCGGCAGCGGCCTGGACCGCGGTGCACGCCATGTTTGGCGCCCAGAGTCGCGCCAATGTTCGCCACATCCGGCGTCAGCTCCAGACACTGCGGAAGGAGGATATGTCGGCTGGGGAATACATGCATAAGATGAAGGCGCTTGCCGACGTCATGGCGGCCACCGGCGTTCCCATCCACGACGACGAACTCGTCGACTACATCATCACGGGGCTGGGCGCAGCCTTCAACTCCATTGCCGGCGCTCCCTTTGCTGAGTTTTACTCGCACATTCTTTCGTTCGAGGCCCTGCAGGCGCAGCAAGCTCAGGCCACCGAGGAGTGGTCATCATCGGTGAATGCCGCGACGCGCCCCGGCTCGTACGGTAACCAGGGCGGAAGCCGCCCTCGGACCCAGGACTACCCTGCCTATCAAGGCGGAGGACGCCCGGCTGGCAACCTTGGCCAGCAAGGGCAAGGCCGCGGTGGCGGCAACGCAGGCGGCTACGGCGACTACAATGCCGGCAACTATGGAGGCAACGGCTATGGAGGTGGCCGCCAGGGAGGCGGCGGCGGCCGAGGCGGCGGTGGCCGCAATGGTGGCCGCAATGGAGGCCGTCGATGGAGGCCTCGCTGCCAAATCTGCGGCAACTGGGGGCATGAGGCCACCGGCTGCCGCAACCGCTACGACCACGACTACCGCCCCGACAACACGCGTGCAGGCAACTCCGCTTCCACGAGCTCCAACGAGAATCCGTACTGGCACATGGACACCGGTGCGACGGATCACCTGACGAGTGATCTCGAGCGTCTACACGTCTACGAGCGCTATGGTGGGAAGGATCAAGTCCAAGTGGCCAATGGTGCAGGTTTGTCTATTTCGCATATTGGTCATTCGAGTTTAACCGGTTCATCCCTTAAATTGAACGATGTCCTTCATGTTCCACACATCAACAAACATCTCCTGTCCGTTTATCGTCTTGTCTCCGATAATGATGTTTTTGTTGAATTTCACCGTCATTTTTTCTGTGTTAAGGACAAGGCCACGAGGCGAATTCTGCTTCACGGTAGAAGTCAGGGAGGACTCTACCCCATTCCGTTCTCTCATGCGTCGTCATCGCCTCACCATGCATCCGCTAGTACCAAAGTCACTCCGGCGCAGTGGCATCAGCGTCTTGGTCATCCCACAAATAATGTAGTTCAATCTATTGTTAGCACAAATAAGCTTTCGTGTTCATCAGACAATTCATCTTTGGTTTGTGATGCTTGTCAGCGTGCCAAGAGCCGCCAGTTACCATATACTGCTTCTTCTCGTGTGTCTACTATGCCTCTAGAATTAATTCATTCTGATGTTTGGGGTCCAGCTAGTGTGTCATCTGGAGGGTATAAGTACTATGTTAGTTTCATCGATGACTACTCTCGTTTTTGTTGGATCTATCTCATCAAGCACAAGTCTGATGTGGAGCAAGTTTTTTATAATTTTCAGGCTCATGTTGAACGCCTTTTGGAAACTAAAATCAAGGCTGTTCAGTCGGATTGGGGTGGTGAATATCACAAACTTCACCAGTATTTCCAGCGCACGGGGGTCTCACATCGTGTCTCATGTCCACACACTTCCCAACAGAATGGCATTGCAGAACGTAAACATCGTCATCTAGTTGAGACAGGTCTTGCCCTGCTAGCACACTCCTCCCTGCCCCTTCGCTATTGGGATGAGGCTTTTCTTACGGCGTGCTATCTCATCAATCGCATGCCCACACCGGTTCTCAACAAGGAAACACCACTTTTTCGCTTGCTTCGTGTTCAGCCGAATTACGATTTCCTTCGCATTTTTGGATGTGCCTGTTGGCCTAGCCTTCGCAAGTATAATTCGCATAAATTAGATTTTCGTTCTAAGATGTGTGTTCCTTGGATATAGTCCCATGCATAAGGGATACAAGTGCTTAGACCGTTCTTCGGGCCGGATTTATATCTCTCGTGACGTCATCTTTGACGAGTCTGTGTTTCCGTTCTCCACACCAGGCGTTTCAATGGATGTATCCGCTCTTGCGGAGTCTATTTCCTTTCCATCTAATGAACCGGTTACGAATGCACCTATGCGTAAATATGACTTGACTTACCTGTCTACTAATCCGCCTGAATCAGGCGAAGCTTTTCCTGTGCAGATGAACGACGTACCTGCTCCGGCGACCTCAGATCGCCCGATCAACCTGCATGCTGGAGACATGCATGCTGGAGACGTGATAATGCATGCTGGAGACGTGCATGCTGGAGGCATGCATGGCACGCCCCCCCGCGCAGCTCCCGCTCCGGACGCCAGCTGCGGGCCGGTCACCTCTGACCAATCCTCGTCACCATCCGCTATGGTCCAACCCGCGTCGCCTTCTGCCGCGACGTTGCCATCGTCGTCGGCCGCGACGCCATCGGTTGAGTCACCACCGGCTGCTCCTGTTCATGCGCCTGGACACACCATGGTGACACGCCTCCGTGACAATACACGGAAGGAGAAGGAGTTCAAGGATGGAACTGTAAGATATGACCCGCGTCGCCGAGCGTTCTTTGCTGCTCCCCTGTCGCATCGTGATGCTTTGCGCGAACCCGCGTGGCGTGCGGCTATGGCGGATGAGTTTGCAGCCCTGTGTGACACCAAGACGTGGATTCTGGTGCCTCGTCCTCCCAGGGTTAATGTGGTCGGCAGCAAGTGGATTTTCAAGACCAAGCATCGCTCGGATGGTTCCATTGATAAGCATAAAGCTCGGCTGGTCGCGCGTGGTTTCACTCAGCAGCATGGCATCGACTATGGTGACACTTTCAGTCCGGTTGTGAAGCCTGCGACCGTGCGTCTGGTTCTGTCGCTTGCCATCTCTCGTGACTGGTGTTTACGACAAGTGGATGTCAGCAATGCCTTCCTTCATGGGTTCTTGTCGGAGGATGTCTATATGCAACAACCGCCTGGTTTCGAGGATGCACGTTTTCCCTCGCATGTTTGCAAGCTTCAGAGGTCAATCTACGGGCTGAAGCAGTCGCCACGTGCATGGTATGCTCGCCTTAGTCAGCTGCTGCATCAACTTGGGTTTGTTTCTTCCAAGGCTGATACATCGTTATTCATCTTCTCCCGGGATGGTGTTCATATATATATGCTGGTATATGTTGATGACATTGTCATTACTGGCTCTACTCCAGAGGCCGTCGATCGTTTGGTGCGTTCTCTCTCGGATACCTTCCCTATCAAGGACTTGGGTAAGTTGGACTACTTTCTTGGATTGGAGGCGTCTTACCATTCCGGGGGGATGACAGTGACTCAAAGGAAGTATGCTCTTGATCTCCTTCATCGAGTCAACATGGAGAATTGTAAGCCGACTCCCACTCCGTTGTCTACTTCGGAGAATCTGTCTCGAGAGACTGGCACACGACTCGGCGTCGAGGACTCCTTCAGATACCGCAGTGTTGTTGGTGGTTTACCCATACCCTTGCCTCCGCCGCGCCGCACAATGCCACCGCCGGTCCTGGTGGACGATGTCGTCGAGGAGATCCTCCTGCGCCTTCCGCCGGAGGAGCCCGCCTGGCTCGTCCGCTCCTCGGCCGTCTGCAAACCCTGGCGCCACATCCTCGCCGCCCCGGGCTTTCGCCGCCGCTACCGCGAGATCCACGGAACTCCTCCGGTGCTGGGAGTATTTCAAAAGCACGGCCGCTTCATCCCCACCTCCTCCCTCATTCTCCCTGCCCAGCCCGACCGTGCCGGCTGGGTTAGTACCTTGGACTGCCGCCACGGCCGTGCCCTCTTCTCCACCTCTGTACGGTACGGGAATACCTTGGATCTCGTCGGCTTGGACCCTGCGACGGGCCACCAGCGCTCCGTGCCCTTCCCCTTGGACGAAAGGCTCAAGTTTAGTGCGGCGGTGCTCTGCGCCGCACAAGGCTGCGACCACCATGATTGCCAAGGAGGGCATTTCCTTGTGGCCTTGGTGACAACAGATGAGTTTGATGGAATCACATCGGGCTGGCTGTACTCATCAGAGAGTCACGTCTGGAGCGAGATCACCTCTGTTCATCAACCCGATGTCAAGTGTGCCGCTCACTCTGCTCAGCCTAGCGTCCTTGCAGGTGATGCACTCTACTTCAACACAGATGGAATCATCCAGTGCCAAGTAGGCACGCTCCGCTTGTCAATGTTCGAGAAGCCAATCAATGGCAAAGGACGTCTCATGACAGCGGAAGACGGTGGGCTGGGATTCGCTGCCGTGGTGGATGTCTCAAATCTAACCCTGTGGTCGAGGGAGATCGGGCCCGAGGGATCATCCATGGGATGGGCAAAAACCAGGGTAATCGATCTTAAGACGATGCTCTCTGATCCGCTCCGGATCCCAAATAAGATTATTAGGTTTCTTACATGGGAGATCAGTGGCTTCGCGGAAGGCACACAAGCCATTTTCTTGACAACATGTTTTGGTTCCTGCATGGTCGACCTCAAGTCAGGGCGAGCAAGGACGATGTCTTATTACGAGAAAAAATTGTTCCCCTACATGAGATTCTACTTCCCGGGTAATACTTACTTGCATATATAAACCTGAACGCAATTCCCTTCTTACAATCTGTCAGTGGCACTTAGCAAGTAGCAGCATAAGATGAATATATGTCACTTCACATAACGTTATATTTAATAAATCATTCCATTTCTGCAGCAATGGAAGCAGCTTGTACGGGCCAGGGGCAATGAGGTTACATTTGAGGTGTTTGGATCAAGTGCTCGAGTTGCTGGAGCAAGTGTTTCTGGATCAAGTGGGAGGTGGTGGTAGTGATGTTTGGATCTGTGGGATTACTGTTGGTCAGTTGTTCTTGGTTTATTGAACTTCCATGCTTGCAAAGTCCCCGTAAATAAATTGATCCGTGAGCACTTGTTTAAGACGTTGTTTCTTACATGCTTGCAATTTGTAGAAACTTTGTTCACCAAGTTGTTGCTTAGTGCTTGCAATTTGTAGAAACTTGGCATAAGAAGTTGTTGCTTCAGTGCTTGCAATTCATAAAGATTTTTTAGTCACGGAGCAGAGATTATTCGAGTACCAACCGGAAGTTCGCTTCGCAGGTCAAATAGATCTGCTGTCGGTACAGGGAGCCATGGAGCCGACAGACAGTAGCACGGCAACCGCCGTGGTGAGGCGAAAAAGCGCTGAGAATGTCGAGAAAATGATCACGGTCATGGATGTCTATGACTGAAGACATGTGTGAGGCGAGCTGGTTGTTTTTGTGGGGGAAAATAATTGAATCGGCGTTTACGACTGCATATGCTTTGATTAGCAGATTAAGGAGTGGGCAATACACGGGAGCAGCAGCAGTTATCACCTATTCTGCTGGACAGAAGATGCAGTCTCCGCACTGTATACAAGTGGGATCCGCAAGCTGTTTTTTCCTAGGTAAAAAAAATTAACATCTCTCATGTACAAAGACAACTAACGAAGAGCCTCTAGCTTTGGTTTCATCATCAGCAGCCCGATCAGCCACTGACCAGAACGAAGTGTCCAAGCTTCACTAGCTGGGTCTGGAACGAAGCAGCGCCTCTAGGTAAGCAGCTGGCATCTGCTGTTGGAGGGTTGAGCTCTCTGGAAAACGTTATGTTGAGGTCAAACTATAGGATAAGAGGAGTAAAATTACTGCCATGTTGCTGATAATCTTCTTGATTTTGATGTACAGCCGAGTAACTGTAAAACAGAAAGGGGAACAAAAACAGCTGACAGCCTAACATAGTGCTTGAGAACTTCAGTTCAGATTTGTGAGGTTGTTTCAAGCATCTCTGATGCCACAACTTTTGTGCCAGAATCCTACATAATCATTGGTGCCCACCATGTTTTTTGTGATCCTGTAATACTCTCCTAATAGAAGCCCATCTAGAGCAAAGCTCACTGTCATCCGAAGTTCGGAACACATGTTTGCTTCGGCCATGTCATGTTTGCTTCTACTATATCAATATAAAAGGCAAAGCTTTTGCCTCGTTTCAAAAAAAAAAAAAGAAGTTCGGAACACATGTGTCCGTCCTTACATCTCAAAATATTGAAGTCGTGCTCTTATGCGCATGGTAGGTAGAGTACTGCAAATCCCCAAGAATTACCATGGATTCTGTCGGAGATGATAATTTAAGTGCTCACCGTGCAAAATTAGAGTCTGCGCAGGATAGATTTTCTTCCTTCTTGGGGCTCACTGTAAGGATTCAGACTTTGTGTTATACAGTTTATGCATCTTGTACTTGAGATTCTACGTCTCAAGGGATGGACTTTGGCTTAAAATAGGTAAGCCGGGTTAATGTCATGCTTAAACAAACAGTAGAACTGAAGATATTTCTGGTTCTCTGAAGTCTTTCGGAAAACATGACTTTGAACTGAAGATGTCTCCAGTTATCTGTTCTCTTTCAGAAACAAGGCTTGAACTCATGAGTACCATCTGATCCGAGCTTGTTTCTAAAATTAGTTCTGATGTTACTTATGAGTTCAAGCCTTTGACAACAAAGAACTGTAGGCATCTTCAGTTCAAGCCGTCTTTTCCAAAAGACTGAAAGACATCGGGGAACTAGAGATATCTTGTTCTGTTTTCTGTTTTAGGTCCTTGATTCTTTGGAGAATCAAACAACAAGTATGATGAGTTTGGGCTTGATCCAGAGGGACCCGTGTAGCTTGCATAATCCGTTCATTCTTCTTGTTCGTGGCAGCTGCTGACGCTGACACTACATGTACTATAATGTATACCGCCTGGTCATATTTTGTGCGTTAAGAAACTGCAGAAGCACAAAATGCCAATGTTCAGTCGTTAATAGGCTATAATTGCTGGCACTCCTGTCTTCGATTCCACGTATATATCATCTGCTTAGCAAAATGTGTCTGCAGTGTACGCCGTGCTGGCCAGGGTCAAGGACGTGACTGATTGGACCTCAAGTGTCATCTCGAGACACGGTATATACTTCAAACCGAAATAAATCGTTGAAGACCTGGTGTTTTTGCTGATCAAGTTAGACCCTGCTTACAAAGTGTACCCAAGTGCCCACACCTGTCAGTTTAAGTCTACATGATACTAAGGTCTTTTTCCATACAAGGTTGCCGGTCTCCACTCCCCATTCAAGTCATCATACTCCTCAAGATCACAAAAGGACTTAACCAAGACTAACACCAACAGCAAACCTACAGGTCCAAGGCCACACTTGCATTGTGCCATGTCAAACATCAGTACCTCCCCATTGATCCGAAGCCCTGCTCCAGCAACTCTAGCTGCTTGCAAAACACTTGAAACACTCGATTCATTGCTCCTGGCCCGTAGAAGCTGCTTCCATTGCTGCAGAAATGCAAGAATGTAGGAAATAAAGTCAACTGATTGATGAATTGGTTTGGCCTCAATGAACATTTTACTTGCCCATCGATCACAAGGACAACACTAACCCAAACACACTAGGTAAATCCACAAACGCATAAAATCGTTGACAAAAGATGCACTTGTATTCCGTAGGACCCCTCTCTCTTGATCATATATATCTACGTTTACTTGGAGTTATTTGCACTGGTGGTCACACAACTCGACAGCTATGTGCACTTAAGTCACACAACTGGATAACTGGATTTTTTTGTCACACAACTCGTCATCTGGTGCACTTAAGTCACTGACCCCACCTGTCAGGCCGTTTTCCGTTGAAGTTGATGCTGACTGGACACGTAATCTTGCAAAAAAACCCCTGTATTTTTGGACATTTGCAAAAAAAACCCTGTATTTTTGGACATTTCAAAAATTCAGGGGGTTTTTTGAAAAAAATGCAGGGGGGTTTTGCAAATGTACAAAAATACAGGGGGGTTTTTGCAAAATTACGTGTCCAGTCAGCATCAACTTCAACGGAAAACGGCCTGACATGTGGGGTCAGTGACTTAAGTGCACCAGATGACGAGTTGTGTGACCAAAAAATTCAGTTATCCAGTTGTGTGACTTAAGTGCACATAGCTGTCGAGTTGTGTGACCACCAGTGCAAATAACTCGTTTACTTGCTACTAAGAAACATATTTCTATTTCATGTTGCTAAGTGCCACCGACAGATTGTACGGGGAATGTTCAGGGTTATATATATGGACATAAGTAATAATACCTGGCATGTAGAAGCTCATGTAGGGAAAGAACTTTATGCCCGGAGGAGCCACCTTCTTGACTCGCCCTGACTTGAGTTCGACCATGTAACAATCGGACATGCTTATGAAGATGACTTGAGTGCCTTCCGTGACGCCACTAATCGCATATTCAGGTGTTCGCCTCGAGAGGGCACCATGAGGGAGGAGCGCTTTAAGATCAATTACCCTGAGCTTTGCCCATCCCACACCCTTCTCGGGTCCGGTTTCCATCGACCACAGGGTTAGATTTTTGTTTGAAATCTACCACTGCAGCGAATCCCAACCCGCCGTCTTCTGCTGTCATGAGACGCCCTTTGGCATCGGTCGGCCTCTCGAACATTGACAAGCAGAGTGTACCTAGGTCGCACTTGATGACACCGTCTATGTTGAAGTAGAGCGCATCGCCGACAAGAACGCTAGGCACATGCAGGTTAGTCGTATACTTGGTGACACTGGGGTGATGGACAGAGGTGAGGTCGCTCCAGGTGCGGTTCTCCGATGAGTAGAGCCAGCCTTTCGTGACTCCCTGGTACTGATCGGTGGTCACCATGGCCACACGAAAATGCCCTCTTTGGCAACCATCGTGGTCGCAGCCTTGTGTGGCGCAGAGCACCGCCGCACTGAAGAAGAGCACGTTGTCAGCCTTGTCCGGGGAATGCACCCGGGGATGGTGGCCCGTCAGAGGGTTAAACACGGTGAGGTGAAAGGGCAACCCCTCCCCGAAGCGCCGTTTATAGGGGGTGAAGAGGGCACGGCCGTGGCGGCAGTCGACGGCCACCGTGGCTTCCCCCAGCGAGGACGGTAGTCACGCAGGGCAGGGAGGAGGTCGGTGGTGGGGACGAAGCTGGCGTCCTCTTGGAAGAGCCCCGGGATGGGAGGCGTCTCGTGGAACTCGCGGTAGCGGCGGTGGAAGCCCGCGTACCGCGGCGGTGGAAGCCCGCGTCGGCGAGGATCCGGCGCCAGCGCCCGAGGACGGCGGATGCGCGGACGAGGTAGGCGGGCTCGTCTGGCGGAAGGCGGAGGAAGACCTCCTCGACGAGGTCGTCCGAGAGGCGGAGGAAGCCATCCTTGACGGGTTCGCGCTTGCGCCTCAGCGTCGGCGCCATGGAGCAGCGGAGGCGAGGGTTTAGGTTTGGGTTTGGAGCCGGACTCTACGGAGGAGTTGTGGCTCCTGCGTACAACACGCTTGGGTTCAACATGCTCCTGCCCCGGTTCCGTTTCGTACAAAGAAGCAACCAGAAAGGAAACGCGTCCAAAGTCCAAACAGAGTCTCTGTGGCCGGTCCGCAACGCCACTAACCGCCTTCAACTCTACACCGTTGGGAAGATAATCTGAAATAGAGCGACCACTATAAAAGCGATCAAAAACAAAAATTATCTCCAGATATTTAGTACTATGTACGATTCTAACATAATCATTTAGTAGTGCAGTAGAAACAGAAACCTATTTGAATATAAATAGAACAAAAGTCCGACCATATTAAAGCTTGAATGACATATACTCCCTCCGTTCCAAAATAGATGACTTCCATTTGTCAAAAAATGGATGTATTTAGACATGTTACTTGTATAGATACATTTAATTTGGATTTTGCTGTGTGTCAGCCGACTGTTTTTCATTTCCCTCTCAGTCTTTTTTCTGCCCGTTCGATTGGCTTTAGATGCACGCTCGCTTCTGCCAGGTTGTCTAGTGCGTATCATGTCCTGCTCGCGCTAACGGGTTTGGATTCGGTGGGCTTTGCTGGTTTCTGGCCCGAAGCCTGTTCTATCTCATTCTTTTTCGCCGCGTGCCTTTTCGTCTAGGATATTCCGTCGGGGGGGGGGGGGGGGGGGGGGGGGGGGGAGAGGGCCAGAGGGGAAAGGGGGGCGGTGGACCATGGAGCAGAGGAGGCGATTTTGCTTCGCCGGCAGCCGCTGCCTCGCCATGGCGGAGATGCGCGGAAGGTTGAGTCGACGCCGGCGGCGGGACAGGTACTCTGTGTTGTTAGCTCAGCTCCCTCGTCAGTTCCGCGGCAGTGTTTTGTCTGTGTTGGTTTTCTAAGTCGCTGAGAGAGAGTGAGAGGGGAAGGGGAGGCGGTGGAACAAAGTAGTCGATTTGCTTCGCCGGTATCTGCTGCCTTGCCATGGCTGAAATGCGCGGACGGTCGTGGCGTTGCTGGCGGCGTGGACAGATTCTCTGTGGTGTTAGCTCAGCCAGCTCCCTCGTCAGTTCTGTGGACTGTGGCAGTGTTTGTTTTGTTGGATTTCCTAAGTCGCCGGGTGTTTGCCGGGAACAATTTTGTCACCGATGAGCTCCTTTGTTATATCGTCGAAAGGTAATTGCAGAATTTCTGTTCGAAGTTTCAGTCGTAAAGGTTCCACTTCATAGCCTACGCCTACATTCAACGGGTGCCATGGTTTGAAGGTAGCCCACACTGAATAGCCTACGCCTTTTATTCTGCCACTACGTCTTCAGTGAACGACTCCTCAATGCTTCAAGAGAATCACCTCTGTTGGAGCTGCGTTTGCTCGAACTTGACTACGTTGACATCACCGTGGGAGCACTGACCACCGTCCTTGAGAATTGTCCTGTCCTGGAGGCTGTTCGGGTGCGCAACTGCGAGTGTTTGTTTTGTTGGATTTCCCAAGTCGCCGGATGCGGATGCATGCGACGGGGTGGTAGAGTTTTGGGGGAGAATGCTGTAGTGAGTAGCTTTTGTCCGCAGCAGAGGGTAGTGAGGGATGTGTTTTTTCTAGTGTCTGAATCATCTGAATCAGTGTAGGTTAGAGGCTCAGTTTTGTTGTTGATTTGTCTAGGCTAAGGTTTGATCTCGCCGGGTGATGTCGTGGCGTTTATTTGTTCTGGATCTATAGGTAGTAATTTTGCAGGATCTATATTAGTGTTTTGGATGGGACACCATATGTGTTTGTATGATGGAGACCATATGTCCATATGTGTATAATTTTGGTTGGCAGTAGTGACGTTTATTGGTGTTTTCTTTCACTATATATGTGTTTGAATATCTGCATTGTTGTTGTGTGTAGATACCAATGCATACCCACTGAATATGGAGGTGATAACTTTGATTTTGGGCACAACGAAGGGTACAGCGAACGTGATGTGAGTTTTGTTATTTTTTTCTTTTTTTGTTTATTGGCATCACATGGCTTTTTTCTTTTTGTCGAGGGTAAGTGGCTAAGTGCCCATATGTTTTTTTGGTTTCTTGTTTCAGGTGATAGGCCATGATGTAAGAGACATTGACGCATTATTTTGAGTTCTTCAGGGCATTATTTTGAGTTCTTCAGGAAGCAGGTTTTGTTTTACCTCTTTCATTCTTCTTGGATAAACTCTGTTTTACACCTTTCTTTTTGTGTCTTCTTTCTTTCTGTGTTCTTAAGTAATTTTCTTCTTTTTTGCAGGGATGTGAATAGTATGAAGAGGAATTTCTCGTTTGGAAAATTAGAATAGTATTCAACATATTTCTTAAGATTGTTTCCAGATTTTTCACACTTGTGTACAAATCTCGCTTGATTGTTGGTCTTGTCCAATCCTTTTTTGCATGAAATCTGAAGAAAATTGAGTCTCCTCTGCACGGTCCATCTGCATTTAATTTTTTATATCAGTAGAGCGTAACTTGTATCGTAACATTTTCTTTTGTTCATATGCTTAGTCTTTTTTTCTTGCGGTAAGTGTTAAATATTTTTTAATAAAATTGTACCTGTATCGAAAATAATGATTTTGTTGATGAATATGTTGTGCGAAATTCCCCTGGAGCAATCCCGTGAATGTAAAACCATTGTCCTGCAGCATTAAAATAAATGTTAGCAAAACAGTAGCATAATTACTATGTTTATGCTGTACAATTAATTAAATGACTATAGCACTTTATGCAAGATTTTTTGCAAAACATGAGTTCAGTGTCAGTTCCTATATTGTGCAAGTTTCAGTTTCAGTCGCCATTGTTACATGTACTTCTGCGATCTCACAACGTTCAGAAGTACTAACCATGATTCATATATCTACATGGTTCTGAAGTACTGCATCCTCTGGATCTAAAGAAACCGAGACAGACTCGTCCTCTCCTTGGTCTCTCCTCCTCTCCACTGTTCGAGAGTCGTCTCGTTCTTTCCTTCCTCTTCCCCGGCTCGCTCCTCTCGCCTCGCCGCCGGCAATGCCGGTCGGTGCGGAGAAGGATGCGTAGCTTGGGCTGTGAATAGTAGAAGTAGGATTAGAGTTATGTTTGCTGTTCGCTTTATGCGAGATTTCGTGGCGTATGCCCGTTTCTTTTTCTCCTTCCTTCTTCTCGGCGAATCTCCAGCGACTCGCAGCGGCGCCGGAGTTGAGCCTCTCCCTTTCTGTCTCACAGATCCATGGAGGATCTTAAGCAGAGATGGAGATGCTCAAAGCCATCCCAATAAAACCGCTTGCCGTATCTTCTGCTGTGCAGATCGAGAGATGGCGTGCTGCACCTTTCCTCTGGCCGGCCGTGGCGGCGAGGAGAGGAGATGCTGCTGCTACTCATCCTCTGGATCTGTGGAGTGGAGCTGGAGCTGGTTCGTCTTCGCGTTCAAGCGCGACGCGGGGCGACGACTCCGACGCTTCTCCGGCAGGCTTACATGGTGCAAGCCGAAGCAGGAGCTGGTTCGAGTGAACTCCTTCATCAAGCGCTGCTTCCTCTTCTTCGAGCACGGATTATGGTGGTTCCTTCTTCCTCTGGCCGGCCGTGGCGGCGAGAGGTGGGAGAGGAGTGGCTGCTCTTTCCTTGCTTTGGTGGAGAGGATCCTGCTGCAATTCCGAGCTCCTCTCGTGGTGGCCATGTTTGCCATCGCGAATCACGGCCATAAGGGTGGCCTTTCTTCTACCTCCAGGACGGAGGCCTTCTGGATCCGACGCCGGAGCTCGACGCCGCGATGTAGCCAAGTGGTTTGTCCCCGGCTATGCCGTGTGTGCCGGCGTCAGAGATCTTCTGCCGAAAGGGAGAGTTCGAGTGCTCCAAAGGGCTCCGATCTCGGCGCTTCGTGTGCTTGGAGATCGCCGGCGGCAAGTGGCAGAGAAGACCAAGGACTTCATTGCATTTCTTTCTTCATTTCTAGGGTCTTTTTTGTAAAGTTTCTGGTTCTTTCTTCGAATTTGAGGTCTTCTAGGGCTATAGATGAAAAGGACTGGAATGTAATTTGTACCTACCACGTGGATACTCAGTAATGCAGCAGCGGGGTCTTCGGACCCCACCCCTTGTACAAAAAAAAAAGAAAATAAGTACTGCATTTAATCACCTGAAGGTGTTAGTTGCTTGAGGTCTCTCTCTCTATATATATCTCTCTCTTTCTCTCTCTGCTTTCTCAGTTGACATTTCTCTATCTCATTTCAGTTCAGGTATCTCTATGCTTTTCTCTCTCTCTCTCACTTAAATTTTCTTTCTCCGTTCTTCTCTACTCGTCGTATCTCTCTCTCTATCCTTTTATATCTCTTTCTCTCTCTGCTTTCTCAGTTGACATTTCTCTATCTCATTTCAGTTCAGGTATCTCTCTATCTCTCTCTATGCTTTTTTCTCTCTCTCTCTCTCACTTAAATTTGCTTTCTCAGTTCTTCTCTACTCGTCGTATCTCTCTCTCTATCCTTTTATATTTCAGTTATGTAGTTCTCTCTATATCTCATTTTTCTATGTATTTCTCAGTTTAGCAGTTCTCTCTCTCTCAGTTCTGCATCTCTCTCTCTCTATATATATATATCCTTTTCTCTATTTCTCAGTTCTCTCTCTCAGTTTTCTCTATTTCTCAGTTTTGCAGTTCTCTCTCTATATATATATCACTTTATGCATTTAGATCTTTCTTCAATCTCTCTCTCTGCGTCTCTCTCATTTTTTTGCTCTATCTCTCTCTCTATTTGGCACGGGCATTTACTTTCAGATATCTCTTTATATCTTTTAGCTTCAGTGTCTCTCTCTCTATCCCTTAATGTTTTATCTCTCTGCCTCTTTCTATTTTTTTTTGGTATTTTCTCTATTAATTATTTATTTTCAAATATCTCTATCTCTATTTTTCTCTGTCGCTTATTTTTCTCTCTCTCTCTTCCCTGAGTTACTAAAATCGACCATCTGAATTTGACTCTCTCTATCTCTCTGTGTACTGAAATCGATCGCCGCTTCTATCTCTCTCTCTATACCTCTCTCTGTATCTGAATCTCTCTCTATCTCTTTCTCTTTGTCAGTCTTCATTTTCCATGTATTGTTCTCTTGTCATTCTCTTAGTAATGTTGTCTATTTCTTCAGTCTCTTTTCATTATTATTCTCTTTATTATTTTCTCTTCTGATTGTGTTTCTCTCTCACTTTATCTGTTTATTTCCCTTGCTCTCTCTCTCTTAGTTCTTTTTGTTTTTTGTTGTTCTTGAGATTTCAAAGTCTCTCTCTCATTTTTGCATCTGACGTTCTATATGTTTGTGTCTTCTCTCTCTGTATCTCTCTCTTCTCTCTCTATCTATGTCTCTCTCCCCTTTCTCTCTCTCTCTGGTCTCTGCTTTCTCAGTTTACATTTCTCTATCTCATTTCAGTGCAGGTATCTCTCTCCTTGCTCTGCATCTTTCTCATATTTCTCAGTTTTGCGGTTCTCTCTCTCTCTCTCTCTCTCTCTCTAAATCTCATTTTAGTGCAGGCATCTCTCTCTGCACCTTTCTTACATTTCTCAGTCATGCAGCTCTCTCTACTCATTTTCACTACTCATTTCTCAGTTTAGGGTCTCAGTTTTGCAGCTCTCGCTCTTTTTTTTTTGTGATTGTCTCACTGTTTTAGATTTTGTTGTTTGCCTGCAGTGCATTAATTGTATGTACAACAAATAGTATATATTCAGTCTTGTATTATCTTAGGTCCTTTCTTACAGATTCAGTATATATGTATGAGTTGCAATATCCATTTTCATTTTCTTACATGCAGATGCGGTGCAATGTTTGTGGATGGCTGGATGGACCTTGCCAGGTGAAGAGGAGGCAGTCTTCTTTCTTCTATGTTTATCTTGAGAAAAAGTTCCTCAAATCAATGGTAATTTATGCTAACTCCTTTTCTTTTTGTTTTGTTTTAAAATCCATTTTTTGTTTTGATAGTAGATTGTTTCTATATCCATCTTATAGTTTTATTTTTCGCCTCAGACCGTGCCATGTTTCATGAGAGCTCAGATAAGCAACATGGCTCACAAGATCATGCTTGTTGTATGTCCTGATCAAGATGAGTATGTGTTTGAACTGAAAAAGAAATTCACTAAGACTTGCGTCCTTGGAGGTGATACAACAAGTTTTTGAGCGACCATGACATGAAGCCGGGCGACAGAATTAGGTTTGAATTGGACCACCCTCATCCATTTGTCGCAATATTCCCGAAGGAAGCTGTCAATGTCCCCAAGCAACGAACAAAACGTTGTTTATGTCACTCTTTTTTGTGTCTTCATAATGTCCTTTGTCAGTCTCCAAATTAGTATTTTATTTCTGTTAGTCTTAAATATCAGTCTAGTGTTCATTCTCTCTCTCTGTATCTGCATATCTCTCTTATTTTTCTTCTCTCTTGTCATGTGCATCTATCTCTCTCTATATATGCATCGGTCATTCTCTGAATTTACTTCATCTATCTCTATCTCTATTACTGCATGTAGCAGTGTATCTATCTCTATCTTTGCATCTCTCTCTTTTAATTTTTTCTGTCATTCTCTGAATTTACTGCATCTCTCTCTTTTATCTTTGCTATGTCTCTTTATATATTTATTATGTCTCTATAATTAGTTTGTCTCTATATTTAGATGGATAGAGAATTATATTTTGTATGTCTCTTTTTCCATCATCTTTTTTAATGCCAATCGATGATGCTTCTGTTCCTTCGCTCTCTCTCACTTAGTGGTTTCTCTGCATGTAGCAGTGTATCTATCTCTATCTTTGCATCTCTCTCTTTTAATTTTTCTGTCATTCTCTGAATTTACTGCATCTTTCTCTTTTATCTTTGTTATGTCTCTTTATATATTTATTATGTCTCTATAATTAGTTTGTCTCTATATTTAGATGGATAGAGAATTATATTTTGTATGTCTCTTTTTCCATCATCTTTTTTTAATGCCAATCGATGATGCTTATGTTCCTTGGCTCTCTCTCACTTAGTGGTTTCTCTGCCTGAACCTTTAGTGTACGACTCATTTTTCTTTTTTTGGTATATTCTAAATGTATAGAAGCTCATGTTTTTTAGGATACCGCCATTTATGTCGTGTTTTCAAGAGGACTTACACTCACTGTTGGTCAGACTGCTAGGATGAATCATTGTGTCCTCACATGAGGTATTGGTCTGGGATATGTTTTTGTCCACACCATAACATTTTTAGATGTTGGGCACAATGGACTGTTAAGCTGACTGCAATTCTTTGTCTAGTTGTCGGCAATCTTTCTTATTTTTCTGTCGTGTTATTCATGTTGTTTTTATTTCCTACAGCGGATCCCAAAAGAGATTGCCTCTGTTCTCAACATATCCGAGGCGGGAAATGCATTTCTCATTTAGATATGATTGGAACACCTATGAAGCAATCATACTACACTTGCAAAGATGGAATGATCTGCTTCACGGCTGGATGGCTGCAATTCGCAACTGAGCACCAGATAGGCCATGGGTCTGTTGTGCTGATCCTCTGCCACAAAGACAACGATGACCGCGTGGTCATCTCTTTCGATGTTCTCTAGACCCTTTGCTTGGGAGTTATTCGATGTCAGCTTGTCTAATGTAGAACCTCCTATATATTTTATCAATTTGTTGTATTTTGGTAAGACCCTCCCACATCGTGACGTACTCGGTTTACCAATATTTTTGGCTTACTACTATTTTTGGTGAACCCAAATTTTGGTTCCTTTTTGGTTTACTATTATTTTTGGTTCACCCGCATTTCCGGTTCACTACTATTTTTGTCCATAGATGTGATCATTTTTCAAAAATACGAACCATTATTAAATATGAATATTCTCAAACTGAACGATTATCAAATATAATATTTTTAAAATCTAAACCATTTTTAAAAAGAACATTTTTTAAAAAATTAGCAAAGTACTAGTCCGTACACGTGAACGTCTTACTGTTTACAACCGAACGTGAGGAGTGGCCTATCGTGGGAATCGATTCTGAAGACCAGGACTAGCTACACGTATGGAGGGAAATGGTCAACAGAAAATTACTCGTTAGCAGGCAGGTCTGACCAAAGGCGGCCCAATAGAGGAGCGTCGGCCTGGGGCGTTGGGTGAGTTAACAGGGCGAGACAGCAGGTGGGTTTTCGAGTCGGGCTTTACACACAGCGCCCGTTAAGCGGAAATCAGTCACGCGTAGCGTCAGTTCTTTTTTACGCAGGGACGTTAGCGTAGTGGGCCACAGTTTACACATGTCAACGAATGATTGGCTTAAAAATGAGACTGACCGCGAAATCAAAAACAGTCGATTGACAAATAGACAGTCCCTTTAATTTTGTACAAATGAAAGTCATCTATTTTGGAACGGAGGGAGTAGAAGTTTTAGGCAATGGAGAAGTTTTTACCATTTTTCATATTACGTGAATTTATCGGTTAAGACTTTTGAATATCCCTCGCCCGCTGTAGCACATCGTCAAGTAATCAAGAAGCCGTCGCGGACATCTTGTTGCGCAACTCGGTCTTGATGCTCTTCGTCTCTGAGAAGTCACTATCGACTGTTGTCATCATCACAGGTAAAATCAATGCCAGATCAATGAGGCCATAAATCATATAAAATATGATATGCCATCAAATATAAATAAAGTTTCTAAAATTTTCAATTCTTCGCGTACGAATAATGAATTTCTCAAGATTATCTTGTAATATATCCATGCTCATAATTAAAGAAATCCCCATGATAATTTTTTATAAAACGAGCAAGCTTATTCACATTAAATTTATAAAATGAGCCTCTTAAATCAAAACAAAATAAGTTTTAAAACAACTCCGGAGATAGCTCATTAATCTAGTGGTCAAATCGGTAATAATAGATCCCATGGAAATATAAAAGATGTCCACACTGTAAAATTAATAAATAATAGTGACAAAGTGAAAGTCATTTTCTATACAAATTGACATCTTCCAAGAGCGACTCTACACAATCATTTTTTTCCAATTGTGTAAACATGTCCTTACATTGCTAATCAAAGAAATTGACTCAATTGATATAAATAAATTTAGATGAATATATACAAAGGCAAAGTAAAACAGTAAAAATAATCCATTCGCATAGCTACACTTGGCTTCGGCCCTCCCAAAATCTCAAAAAAAAAATCCTCCTTAAATACTCCCAGATAGAACATTATTTAGAGTCGAATTTATTAGTTTGAGAATCAGCTATTGCACAAAGCAACAGTTGGTTTCCAACTAAAAAAACCTAGTTTTTTTTTTGGTCCGGAATCGATTTTGCAGAGTTTTCACTAAAATAAGCATAATATTCTTATACAGAGTCTGTTTTTGATGCACAACCAATCAAATTGTTTAGAAAAAATCATGTGCATTCAAAACTATTTGCCAATAATCTACGTAGGGCAGGCTTCCCCGCCTTTCCATACTGGTAGCTCCGCCCACATAACAAGTGTCGTGAGACATCCGGAACAAAAAAAAAGGGCAGCGCAAGCCTATGCCTGTAGAAGAACTATGTCATAGCAAAGCTGAGATCGATGAACAAAATATTTGCTCATTACCGTGGCCGCCTAGCTGATCCATTCCAAAATCCTAAATCTCGCAACCTTGTCAGGAGGAACTATACCGATCACCTCGTCGTTCTCGCCATGAAGACGGAGGACAGCGTCAGAACGTGGCGCGAGTTTAAGAGCGTTGAATTTGTTTTAACACGAACCACAAAAAAAACTGTCATCAAAGTTAACATGTTCAGATAAAACTGGACATATGTGAAGTTTTTTCTTTTTGAGATTCTATTTTTTTAGCCGAGAGCATGTGGCCCAGAGCACCGTTTTGAATTTCTGTTTTGGCTCCCCTTCCTATTTTGTTGTTGCTGAGAATCTGAGATGCCGTAGCACATAACTGTCAGGCAATGCATGGAAACGAGCACACTGGGCGCATAGAGCAAAGAAGGAAAAAGAGGCGGTTAAGCAATGGATTGCTGAATGGCCGACTTAGGCATCCAAGCTGGATCTAGTTTTTTCTTTCTCCTGAAAACCGCTTTTAAGCGGTTCCTGTATGTATTTGCATGTTACTCGCTTATGTACAAAACTTTGAGCTGCCTCAGCTCCCTCTTAATTCAAAATAATGGTAGGGGTGTTCCACCCCTTCCGAAGCTTTCAAAAAAAAACCCAACGAACCAAGCAGGTTTTCTTTAGTAGTTTTACGGTCATTTTATTGGAAACAAAGTTGATACCAGTCCGGATGCTTGGATGGCTACTACAGCATATGCCGTGCACTAGCAGTCCCCGCAGCACATGATCTGCTTGTGGAGAAAGTTGCAGTCCAGCAGCGATCGATGCTGCAACGCCACACATGGCAATGAGCTGCTATCAGCATCTGTCAGCAAGGACGAGTTTGGCTTTGGAGGCTCTCTATTTTTCTTACCAGATAGGCTCCCTTTCTTTGTGGACATAGGAAGCATAGCATGCACAATTCGTTCATTGTTTTGGTCAGTGTGGCTAATTCAGCTGCTGATGATGACACTAACTAATTGTTTTGGACTGCATCTTCTGTCCAGCTGAATTGGTGATATCTACTGCTGCTCCTTCCTGTGTATTGTCGATTGCCCACTTGCTTCAACTGCTTATCCATAGATGCCCATTCAGTCAGTATACAACGATGCTGTTAACGGCTCAGCACACACATGTCTTCAGTTGTATCCTCTGAAGACCGTGTTGATGTGCTCGACATACTTGTCTCACCATTTTCAAGATCACAAACTTAAACTGACTAAGAAGACTTTGCAAACTGAAAGCACGGAAGCAATAACTTCTTAAACATAGTTCCTACACACTGCAAGCACGATAGCAACTTCCTAATTAAACAAATTTCCTATAGAAACCAAGCACGGAAGCAACACCTACTTGAACAAAGTTCCATAAACCAGATCCACGTCTGTGACATGCCCAACATCACTGCTACTACGACCTTCCCTTTGCTCCAGACGAACTTGAACCAGCAACTCGAGCTTGCCAAACACCTCAACCACCAACTTCATTGCACCTAGTCAGTAGAAGTTGCTTTCCTTGCTGCAGAAAAGCAACAATATGTATGTAATAACCATGCATATATATACATGCTAAGGCCATATTTTCATTTCAGGTTGCTAAATGCCACTAGCAGGTTAGAAAAAATAATTGTACGACAAAATATACACAAGCAATACCTGGGATGCAGAACCCCATGTAGGGAAGTATGTTTTCCCCGCCACCAGACACCCTCGTGACTTGCCCTGACACGGGGTGGAGGTCAACCATGTCCCAAGGTCTGGCCTTAATTGGTTGTGCCTGGCACTGTTCTTCTTGAAGACGTTGCTTTTGAAGAATTGGACATCAGGTGTTGTTTTGGTGGTGGTTGTGCGGCTGCCGAAAGGACTGTAACCCCGTAGCGGGACTTTTCTTTTTATTTCTTCTTCTTATTGTCTTTCGGCTGTGTGCATCCGTAATGGCTCTGGTTATTGCGTTGTTGCAGAGGCTGGGTGTAATTTGTATCTCCGCGATATTAATATACACTCTTTATCTAATAAAAAAAAAATCTGTGGTCACGAAAATGACTTGGGTGCCCTCCGCAGCACCACTCACGACTGCACCCCCGGTGGCCGACTAATCCCGTGTTCAAGTGCTGGGGTCGATAAACCATCAGGGAGCAGGGCCTCAAGATTGATCATCCTGAAATTGGCCCATCCCATTGCTCCCTCGGGTCCGGTCTCCATCGACCACAAGGTTAGATTTCTGACACCCAACACGGCAGCGAATAGCAGCATACCGTCTCCCGCTGTCATGAGGCGGCCATTGGCAGCGGTCGGCTTCTGGAACAATGAGAATGATAGTGATGCACCTAGTTGGCACTTGATGATGGCATCAATTCCGAAGTAAAGTGCATCGCCCACAAGGACGCTATGCGCAGCATAGTGAGAGGCACAAATGACATTGGGGTGATGAAGTGAGGTGGGCTCGCTCCATACGCGAGTCTCAGATGAGTACAACCAGCCCTTGGTGACTCTTCGATGCCAATCGGTGGACACCAAGGCAACAAGGAAATGCTCTCTTTGCCAACCACTGTGGCTGCAATCTTGTGCAGCGCAGAGCACAGACGCACTGAACATGGTCCCATCGCGCACCGGGGAGGGCACGCTGGTCTGGTGGCCCGTCAGAAGCTCCACAACAATGAAGTCAAAGGGCTCCCAGGAGTCACTGTGGTTGGGGGCCAAGAGAGCGCGGCCGTGGCGGCAGTCGACGGCAGTCCAGCCGGGACGGTCAGGCTGGGCAGGGATGAGGGCGGAGGTGGGGACGAAGTTGGTACCATAATTGAAATATCCCAGGAGGGAGGTGTTCCGTGGAACTCGCGGTAGCGGCGGCGAAAGCGCGGGAGGGCGAAAAGGAGGCGCCAGGGTTTGCAGACCGCCGAGGAGCGGACGAGAAAGGCGGGATCTTCCGGCGGAATACGGAGGAGGATCTCCTCTATGAGCTCGTCCAACAGTTTCGGCGGCGGCGGCGGCATGGTGCGGCGGAGGCTAGGGTTTGGGCGGGGAAGAGTGGGGAGCGCGAGTGCGGAGCTGAGAAGCAGAGAAGGTGTGGCTGCTGTTCTGCTTCTGCGACGCCTACATGGCTCGGTTCAGCCAGCTTGAGCTGTCCTAGAAATGAAGAGCGTCTGCTAGGTGCAGTGAGAGCACCGGGCAAACATAATTTTGGTACTTCGTGCACATACGATACTGGAGTATTTGGACTACTTTTTTCAGGTATAATGGACTGCTTTGTAAATGAAAACTCATTTTCGTGTGTGACAGAAACATTTATTTTGGTCACACGTATGAAACATGTGTGTAAAATAGGAACAGAAGTGTCTTGAAAAAAAATTGTAGTACAAGATAATAATGTAATCTTGAATTGTTTCCAACTAATGATCTCGCATATGACTCTGATTTACTTACATATCGTGCAACATTTGTATGGCAGTGGAAACATTGTTGTTGTGCGATTGGGACCAACATTTGTCCATTTTGTCAAAATAATTTTCCATGGTTCTCAAATAAAACAAAGTACTGGAGGTCTATTCAAGCATGGCATTAACACTGATTCTTTTAGGCCAAAATGCTTGACACATAGAAAGCTTAAGTACAAGATGCATAAAGGGTAAAAGACAAGACTGAATCCTTCAGGTTTTGCAGCCATGTAAGTTTCTTCAGGTTTTGCAGTTCTTGATCAACCAATGTCCAAGTGTATGCCTTGAAATGCTGAAACTACTAGTATTTGGCAAGAAATGAAACTAAGCCAGACAAGACCATCTTTCAAACGGAAAGAGGAGAGTAGATACAGACCATTTTCACCTCCGAATTGCCTTGCCAACCATGAAATGGAGACCTGCTAAAATATTCGAAATTAAACCAGAACCATAGATCATATATTAAAGACCACATAACAATTGAAACGAACATGTGCTGGAAGGTCATGAATTAGTACAATGCTGAGAGTCCCTTCCAATGAAAATACCTGAGCAAATAAAGCAGCTAATGTTCTTGCTATTTGTGTAAACAAAGGTAGATAAATTTATCACTTGGCAATTGCACCTTCATATTTGTCCACATTAACGCCAAGCTGCCAGTAGTCGAGGGTGAGAAACATGATGTTGATGGCCAATTTTGGCTTAGAAGAAGTCATGTTCAATATATGAGACGAAACAGAGCCTAACTAGTACATGTATTAGTCAAGTTCAGAATTTCAACCAATTAGGACGAAACAGAGCTTAACTAGTACTTGTACTAGTATGGTTCTCGAATTCAGCCAAAACTAGTACGAAAAACATACATAACTAGCACAAGTACTAGTTGCGTTCTGTAAACGGCCACAACTTGCTATAATCAGACCCAATCCGAAGAGTTTTATTTCCGAGCCCAAATGAGCGCTCAAGATGGAGTCAGATGAAAAATCGTATAAAATGAAAGTTCTTCGTTTTTTTCGAGACGAACAACTTTGTCTTCTACGGGATTTCGATACGAGGTCGTTAACTGCATCAAAAACGACCCGCAATTTGCTGCCAGGTTTAGACCGAACAGTTTTGGAAAGTTCGGCCAAAAAACCATCCTAATTGGACTCAAACTAGGGTTTTGGACGTGAAACCAGGTCTTTTGCTTGCACGGGAAGTCCAGCCGCCTCTTATATACATGAGGGGTGACGGCCGACTGGAAAACAACACACAATCGCAAAACCAATCTACAAACTTTCATCTCCTACCCTAGTTTTCTGCTTCTCGTTCGTCGGTGCTCTTTGCTTCGGAGAGCTTTGATCTACGAAGTCCTGGGGGCGGGCGAACCGACCTAGGGCAGCCCATGATGTAAGGATTTTCCAGACGGGGTCTCTCCCGGCCGCGTGGGGTTTCGGGTTCTCAAAAGAGCTCGCCGGATTGTCTTGCGTATCACGCTTCCGGTGAGCCTCCTTCGGTGACGTGTCCTGAATACCGCGCTCGACGCCGAGGGTACACGTGACGTGTTCGTGTGCGAACACATGATGTAAGGATGTTATGATGACAATGAGCTCTGCACTAGATGGGATGCTGCTGTGACAGCTAGAGGCTCTTTGCTAATTGTCTCTGTACATAGTCAATTATTTATCCTATGAAACTAGTAATTTACTTATCTCACTTGTATCCAGCTGTTCTTATATATTTATAACAGATGCTATAAGTCGATCATGTTGAGTGTTCAGAGACTGAATCACTGAATCTTCTGGTCTGTATATTCTTTTTTTGAAATTCTGGTCTGTATATTCAATAGAATAGGTGATAACTGCTGCTGCTATTATGTATTGTCGACTCCGCAACTTCCCTCATCTGCTTAGAAAGTGCAGCACACGCGGATTCAGTTATTTTTTCCAACAAAGATGGCCGGTTCGCCTCCCACATGTGCCTTTTGAGGCCTCAAAGTACTACCTGCAAACCCGTTTGTCCTCAGAAGTACTTCAATCGTGGACTGCCGGTTGACATTCAAATAAGCTTCATGACATGCTTGAGTCACCATTCTCAAGAATCAAGATCATAAACTGACTGAAAAGTCTTTACAGATTGCAAGCATGGAAGCAACAACTTCTTAAACAGAGTTCCTACAAATTGCAAGCACAAAAGCCACATCTTCCTGAACAAAGATCCTACAAACTGCAAGCACGGAACCAACAGCTTCTTAAGCAAACTTCAGTAAACCGGGACCAACAGTAGTCTCACAGATCGAGAGCCACGCTTGTGCCATGTCCAACATCACTGCAATAGCCTCCCATTTGATCCAGAAGCACTTGCTCCATCGAATCGAGCTTGCCAAACACCTCAAACATCAGCTCATTGCCCTTGGCCCGTAGAAACTGCTTCAATTGCTGCAAAATGCAAGAATTTAAAAAATATATAATAATCATGCGTATATATACTTGCTAAGTGCCATATTTTTCATGTTGCTGAGTGCCACTGACAAATTGTAATAAAAGATTGTACGGGATTATATATGCAAGTGATTAATACCTGGGATGTAGAATCTCAGGTAGGGAAATAATGTTTCACCATATCCATCAGACACCTTCCTGTCTATCCCTGACTTAAGGTCAACCATGTACTGCATCTCTAGTACAAAATGCATAAACTGTATAACACAAAGACTGGATCCTTAGAGTGAGCCCCAATAGAGGAACAGTGAGCCCCAATAGAGGAAGAAATAAAATCTTTCCTGTGCATACTCTAATTTTGCACGGTAAACACTTGAAATTATCATCTCCGACAAAAACCATGTTAATTCTTGGGGATTTGCAGTACTCTACCTAGCATGCGCATATGAGCACGACTTCAATATTTTCAGATGCAAGGACGGACACAGGTGTTCTGACGACAGTGAGCTTTGCTCTAGATGGGCTTCTGTTGGGGGAGTATTACAGGATCACAATATAGATGGTGGGCACCAATGATTCTGTAGGATTCTGGCACAAAAGTTGCGGCATCAGATATGCTTGAAACCACCTCACAAATCTGAACTGAAGCTGTAAACTACGATGCTAGGCTGTCAGCTGCTTTTGTTCCCCTTTCTGTTTTACAGTTACTCGGATGTACAAAATATCAAGAATCAGTAACATTGCAGTAATTTTACTCCTCTTATCCTACAGTTTGACCTCAACGTAACGTTTTCCAGAGCGCTCCACGCCCCAACATCAGATGCCAGCGCTTACCTGGAGGCGCTGCTTCGTTTTGGACCCAGGTACTGCTTGGACATTTCGTTCTGGTCAGTAGCTGATTCGGCTGCTGATGATAACACCAAAGCTAAGAGGCTCTTTGTATATGAGAGATGTTAAATGTTTTTTTGACCTAGGAATAAATAGCTTGCTGATCTCACTTGTATACAGTGCGGAGACTGCAGCTTCTGTTAACTGGTGTTGCTCACTTGTATTGCCCACTCCACACTTGCTTAATCTGCTAATCAATGCCTATGCAGCGGTAAACGCAGATTCAATTTTTTTTCCACAAAAACAACCGGCTCGACTCACACATATCTTCAGTCGTAGCATCCATCTCCATGATCATTTTTTTGACACTGTCCACGCTTTTTCGCCTCACCGCGGATGTTGCCGTGCTACTATCTGTCGGCTCCATGGTTCCCTGTACCGGCAGCAGGTCCATTTGACCTGAGAAGCGGACTTCCGGTTGATACTCAAATAAGCTCTGCTCTGTGACTGAAAAATCTTTACGAATTGCAAGCACGGAAGCAACAACTTCTTAAGCAAAGTTCCTACATACTGCAAGCACGAAAGCAACAAATTCCTAAACAAAGTTTCCACAAATTGCAAGCATGGAAGCAACAACGTCTTAAACAAGCGCTCACGGACCAACTTATTTACGGAGACTTTGCAAGCATGAAAGTGCCCTAAACCAAGAACTGATCAAGACCACCAGTAATCTCACGGATTCAAACATCACTACTACCACCTCCCAGGCTCCCATTTGATCCAGAAAGGCAGAAACACTTGCACCAGCAACTCGAGCACTTGATCCAAACACCTCAAACACCATGTGGTTGCCCCTGGCCCGTACAAGCTGCTTCCATTGCTGCAGAAATGCAAGGATTTATTAAAGATAATGTCATGCTATAAGTGACCTATTTTCATTTCATGTTGCAACTTGCTAGGTGCCACTGACAGACTGTAATAACTAAAAGGGATTGCATTCAGGTTTATATATACAAGTAAGTATTACCAGGGAAGTAGAATCTCATGTAGGGGAACAAAAATTTCTCATAACAAGACAGCATCCTTGCTCGCCCTGACTTGAGGTCGACCATGCAGGAACCAAAACATGTTGTCACGAAAATGGCTTGGGTGCCCTCCACGAAGCCACTGATCTCCCATGTAAGCAGCCTAATCATCTTATTTGGGATCCGGAGCGGATCAGAGAGCAGCGTCTTAAGATCGATTACCCTGGTTCTTGCCCATCCCATGGATCCCTCAGGTCCGATCTCCCTCGACCACAGGGTTAGATTTGAGCGATCCACCACCGCAGCGAATCCTAGCCCACCGCATTCTGCCGTCATGAGAGTCCCAGTGTCATTGATCGGCTCCTCGAACATTGACAAGCGGCGTGTGCCAAGTTGGCACTGGATGATTCCATTTCCTTTGAAGTAGAGTGCATCACCTACAAGGACGCTGCCCTGACCCCTGAGAGTAGCTTCGACATCGGGGTGATGAACAGATGTGAGCTCGCTCCAGCCGTGAGTCTCCGATGAGTACAGCCAGCCAGATACGATTCCTTCATACTCATCTGTGGTCACCAAGGCCACCAGGAAATGCCCTCCTTGGCAATCGAGGTGGTCGCAGCCTTGTGCGGCGCAGAGCACCGCCGCGCTGAACTTGGTGACCAGGTCCACCGGGAAGGGCACGGGGCGCTGGTGGCCCGTCGCAGGGTCCAAGAAGAGGAGATCCAAGGGCCCCCCGCGCCGGACAGAGGTGGCGAAGAGGGCACGGCCGTGGCGGCAGTCCAAGGTGACCCAGCGGGTACGGGCGGGCTGGGCAGGGAGGAGGAGGGAGGAGGTGGGGATGAAGCGGCCCCGCTTTTCAAATACTCCCAGCACGGGAGGCGTTCCGTGGAACTCGCGGTAGCGGCGGCGAAAGCGTGGGGCGGCGAGGATGTGGCGCCATGGTTTGCACACGGCCGAGGAGCGGACGAGCCAGGCGGGCTTCTCCGGCGAAAGGCGTAGGAGGACCTCCTCGACGACATCGTTCACCAGGACCGGCGGCGGCGACGACATCGTGCGGCGCGGCGGAGGCGTGGGTCTGGGTGTGGGAAGAGTTGACCAGGTCCGGCGGCGGCGGCGAGGGTTCGGGGTTGGAAGAGTGCGGAGCTGACAGCTGAGCAGGCTTCGGATGCTACATACATGGTTGGGTTCAACCAGCTTGAGCTGCTGGAGTAGGGGAGGTGGGGCCGGAAAGCAGTGAGAGCGGGATTGAGCAGACGATGCAACTCGTAGCGAGTATTTTCTCTCCTCAGACCACCATGACAAAAATGGTTGGTTAAAAGTATGAAACAAATACGTAAAGCCCATACAATACTGCTTTGCCTACAATATACAAATCATGAATTGTTTTCAACTAATGATCTACAGTTAAACTCAACATTTTTATGGCGGTGGAAACTTTTTTTTTTTAAGGAAAGGATCCGATCCATATATTCAGAATACTCAGTACAAATACAAGCCAGTCCAACAAAGAAAAGAAATTACAATAGGACCCTGCAAATTGCACAAAGCACCCTGAGCACCCTGGAAGAACCACAATCGGATCCATCGCCGGCTCCCAAGAACCTAGCTGACGCCGTCGTCGCCGTACCGCCTGCCGCCGGGAAGAAAGCGCCTCCACGCCTTGTAGAAGACCGCTGAGCCGTCCGCCGCCGCGCGACGGAAACCGAGAACGCTGAACGAACACGGCCACAACGCTTTCTCCCCGCTTCCACCGATTTTCCAGCCGACTCGCCGTCGCCCAGGCCAACCTCCAGCAACACCCAACCAACTCCAGACGCCCACTCCCCTCACCACCATGGCCGGCCGGAGCAGAAGCACTGAAGAAAACCACCACCACCAACACCAAAAGCAGGACCCCAACCTCCACCCGCACCACCACTCGCCACCACGGCCGGCCGGAGAAGTAGAGGAAGAAGAGAACACCCGACGAAGAACCTTCACGACCTCCCCGGCACCAAGGCCGGAACGGGGCACGAAGGGGAAGGACCACACCCTACTCGCCGACGCCATCGCCGCCGTCTACGATGCCGCCGAGAGGAACGCACACCTAGGAACCTAACTACTACCTATCTACACACACGAGCAAGAACCAGATCTCTCCCCCCCCCCCCCCCCCCCACCTCACGGTGGCGAAACGGCGACCGGAGGCGGAGGGGAGCGGTGGACTCGCCGGCGAGAAACTGGAAGCTACGAGTCGCCTGCTCTCCGCCTCTCTCTCTACTGTAGCCGAGAGGATAAGAGGATGATATGTGGAAACCTTTTCTTGTGTGTGATGGGAACATCATTTGTCCATTTGATAGATAATTTTCCATACGATGGAACATTTCCTTGGCCTACAAAACATTGTCTCCATGCAGCCATGGTACGGAGATTTTTTTTCATGGTATTAATATTAATTTTCTTGCATAAATAAATATTTCCAATTCAACAGAAACATCTTTGCGTACAACAACAAAAAATTAATCCGATGGAACATTTTCGCACAATGAAGGATCCCTCGTGCGCCGTTTTGGACCAATCCACGATTGCCGTGAGACATGGTGATGGTTCGGCGGCTATATTATTTAAGAAACTATTTACGAAATGTTAATTCTTAAAGTTTGTAAATTCTCAGTCGGCTGAAAATTATGTAGAACTTAGTCGACTCCAAGACTGTTGGATTTGTATCGTGATTTGTGCTAGCATGTGAGTTGTACATGGGTTGCAACCGAATTTTTATTGTTGACATGGGTTGCACATGAGGTACAACTAAAATTTGGTGACGTTATCTCATTAAAAATTAAGTTAATTTTCACTCGACTGACAATTAGTCGCTCCCCAATTCTTATTATTTTGATTGGGATCAGAAAATAAATCAAATGAATTGGTTCAATGCCAAGAAATCCCCTCTCTCCATGGAAATATATGAACGAATAATGTAGCTTTGCATTCGTGAAAAAAAAACTCGACTTAGTGATCTTTTGCGAAATGCAGGTTCATATATATCTATTTGCAATCAATGAAATAAACCCATTAAAGTTTCTTGTTTTTCTTTATGTCCTTCAATATGTTACAGAAAATAACAGATAGAAATATTTCTAGACCATCAATATTTGTTTTCTAAATTCAAGGCTCATATCATCTCTGGAACTATAAGCGTGTAGTTGACTGGACCATTTTCCCCAAAGGCACTTCGCGCAGCTGTATTCGTCTTTCGGCCGGTTCAAAGCTACTCCCTCCGTTTATAAAAATAAGATGTTTTAGGTATTTCATATGTTGACTAAATATGGACTAAAATAAGTGTATGTACACACTAAAACATGTTAGTCTACGTACATGTAGATATATGTGAATCTAGAGAAAAACTTATACATCTTATATTTAGAAACGTAGGAAATGGATGCCATTCTATAACTTGCTAGTTTCCGGATCAGGAAATGCAAGTCAATTCACTCGGGGGAAAACATTTATTTTTCAAGGACGCGCAACCTAGGTTGCGGCCATCTCATTAAGAATGGAAGAAGAGTTTTTACAACTTGCATTACATACGGCATTGTCGTCTGCTCACTCTCTTGAGTATTTTTTAACAAATCTGGCCCTTTTGAGCAACTAAATACATATATGGCCTCTTCTCAAAACTATTTTCAAATCTAGCCTCTTGAGGTCGGCGCCAATGAGGATGGAGCCGAACTCGTTCAGTTCGGCGCCATCTAGAAAGTCACATAATTTTCCTAAGGATTTAGAATTTTTAAAACAGGGGGTCGGCGCCAACGAGGATGGAGCCGACATGTACTAGGTCGGCGCCATCCTCGTTGGAGCCGACCTTAGGGGCCAGATTTAGAAATAGTTTCGAAGAAAGGCCAGATTTGAGATTAGTTCCGTAAAAAGGCCATATTTGGCAAAAAAATACTCTCCCTGCTGACTACTCCTCGCGCTGGTCTGCTACTTTTCTCGCTTCTTCTCATAGAGCCAGCTCCTCGCATATATACTCCTGACAAGGATGTCCATGTCCGTCGCCTTGCTCTCGAAAACTCTTGCGTTCCCCACCAACCAAATTCTTCTCATACCTGCGATCATCAGAGTTGATGTTTTCTTCTGCTGCTTGCCCTTTGAGAGTGTACGATCCCACTAGATACCCACCGAAGTCTGGCATGCTTGTGTTATGTTCTAATGCTTCCTCTCTTGAAAGATTCTGAACCTAGCGGTTTTTGTGAATGAGCAGTTCGCCATCAGGTGATCCAGCGTTTCAGGTTCTTGATCGCACAGAGTGCAGACAGCTGACCCTTGCAACCCTCTTTTGGCGAGTATGTCAGCTGTCCAGCAACAGTTACGTACGCATGACCAGCTCTCCTTCAGTTGCGCCCCACTTTGTATGGAAAAAAGGACTTAATATCATGTAGACTTAACTGACAGGTGTGGGCACTTGTGTAGTTTGTAAGCATGCAGGGTCTAACTTGATCAGTAAAAACACCGTTTCTTCAACGGTTTCTTTCTTTCGGTTTGCAGTATACCGTGTCTCGAGATGACACTTGAGGTCCGATCAGTGACGTCCTTGACCCTGGCCAGCACGACATACACTGCAGACACATTTAGTACAGTATTTGCTAAGCAGATGATGTGTGGAATCGAGGACAGGGGTGCAAGCAGTTATAACCTATTTGACTGAACATTTGGCATTTTGTGCTCGTGCAGTCTCTGACCGCACAAAATGGTGGACTCATCTCAATATATATGACCAGGCGGTATACAATATAGAGTTCAAGCATGGGCATCTATCCAAGCCCAAACTCATCATGCTTGTTGTTTGATTCTCCAAAGAATCAACGACCTAAAACAAACAACAAAATTGAAGATGTCTCTCGTTATCTAATGTCTTTCAGTCTTTTGGAAAGCACAGCTTGAACTGAATATCAAGATGTCTCCGGCTCTTTGCTGTTTTCCAGAAACAAGGCTTGAACTCAAAAGTAACATGAGAAGTAATTTTATAAACAAGAGCACTTTGAAGCACCGAGACAGACAGAGGTCTTTCCACAGGCCAAACACAATGAGATAATTCTTTTTGGCATCATCCTAAAAAAAATAGTAGCACATAGATTTGAGCTGCAGTGCATATTTTAACTACAGGAATAGCAGTATTAAGCCATGTACAATGGAGTGTGCTTCGGCAGGTGCTTCTAAAAATAAACCAAACATTCTCTTAAGCATCAATACTTATTTGTATAAGAGAGGTGACTAGTTAAGCATTTGCCTAGTATAAATAAGCATTGTTGTTTAAGCGAAAACCGGTTAATTTCTCTAAGCACCTATCTAAACCTGTTTATTCTTCATCTTAACCGTTGAAGGCCAGCAAGCCAGCAATTTGGGGTCTCTTGCGGATCATGGCGTTTCGTTGGGATGTTGTATTCGTCGAAGAAACCGTTGTCCATGCTCTTATCGTGCAACACGACAGTCATTGTGTCATGGAATGGTTCGACACGGTGCTAGAGGGATCCATGTCTACAATTTTTGTTTTCCCTCGGATGAATCTTTAATTATGTCGTACCTTGAAGGCGTTTTCCTCAAATAAAAGCATATTTTATACATAGAAAAAATCTGTATGTTTTGCAGGAAAAATTGTTGCATAATGCAGAAAATTATTTCAATAAAAAAGGTTTCCGTCTTGGGAGGAAAACCTATGTTTTGCACCCAAAAATGCTGTCACTGCCTCCCGGTCCCACCTAGCCGAACATCTTTCCAGATTTTTTTTATCTTATTAAGGCAGCTGAAGCTGGCTGAGCCGAACCATGTAGCACACACCTACTCAGTACTCGCCCACACAAACCCTCGCTGCCGCCGCTGCCGCTGCCGCTGCCGCAGAATGTCATCGCCGCCGCCGCCGGTCCTGATGGATGAGCTCATCGAGGAGGTCCTCCTCCGCCTTCCACCGGATTGTGATGTCCCCAACTATCTCAATTGCTAAATCAACAGGATACAGAGTAGTACAACAGAATTTGGAGGTGAGAAAGAGATGAACTCGGGATGAGGAACAGACGAATACAGAGAGAGATGTTCAGAGTTCAATTTCTCGATGACACACACGCAACACAGCTGGGTCTATATACCCCATCGTTCCTCTTACAGGTGGTCCCTGGGTCCACCGCACAACTCACATAGCACGTTGACCTTCTAGTCTTCTGCTGGGCCAATAGTAGCTCACCAGCTCAGCTTGGTGACTCGCTGTCCACCGCCACGTAGGACGAAGGTGTGACAGTTGCCCCTCTTGAGCAGGCACCCCTCGAGCTTGTGCTTCATCTTGCTCCCATAGTGCAGCATCAGGATATCGTGTCTTCACCACATAGTAGTCCTCCCATGTTGCCATATCCTCTGGCAGATGCGCCCACTTGATCAACACTTGAGGTGCCGCGGCATTGCCTTTACGAACCAGACGTCGCTGAAGAATCGCCACTGGCAATGGTGTAGCTGCTGTGAACTCCAAAGTCACGGGAAGTTCAGAAAAGACAGGTGAATAGTTAGCAGTGAACGGTTTGAGCTGAGACACATGAAAAACCGGATGCACTTTTGCTTCTGCTGGTAGAGCCAGGCGATATGCCACCTCGCCAACTCGCTCCAGAACGGAATAAGGGCCGAAGTACTTGTATGATAACTTGGGGTAAGGTCGATTGACCACAGATTGTTGTGCATAAGGCTGAAGTTTTAACAGAACCTGATCCCCAACAGAGAACTGTCGTTCAACACGGTTCTTGTCAGCATAAGTCTTCATCCTTTGTTGGGCACGAATCAGTTGAGCTCGGAGCAATTCTGTTTGTGCTTGGTATTCCAGAGTTGCATCTCCCGCAACAGAGTCATCCGCCACGGACAAATTGGGCATGCCGCCAAAATTTGGTTCTGTGCGGTACAAAGCTTTGAAAGGGGAACACCCCAAAGCAGTATGATAACTTGAGTTATACCAGAACTCCGCTAAACCCAACCATCTCTTCCAATGTTTCGGATTATCCTGCACCGCACAACGGAGGTACTGCTCCAAGCACTGGTTAACTCGCTCGCTCTGGCCATCAGTTTGTGGATGGTAAGCCGTACTGTAATTCAGCTTAGTTCCCAGGGATTTAATCAAATCCTTCCAGAAATTGCTTGTAAAATTTTTGTCACGATCAGAGATAATTGCCACTGGAACACCATGTAATTTAACGATGTTATCCACGAAAACCCTGGCAACATAAGCTGCTGTAAAAGGATGCTTTAATGGGAGGAAATGGGCATATTTGGTTAAGAAGCTGCTGTAAAAGGATGCTTTAATGGGAGGAAATGGGCATATTTGGTTAAGCGATCCACCACGACCAGAATACTGTTTGCACCGTCTGAAGTAGGCAAACCTTCGATGAAATCCATGGTGATCTCTTGCCATGGAGCCGCTGGAGGTGGCAATGGTTGCAGCAACCCTGAAGGTTTCTGGTGAGTATGTTTGGCTTGCTGACACACCAGACAGTGCTTCACATAGTTTTCCACGGCCAACTTCAAACCTGACCAGTAATATAACTGCTTGATGCGGTGATAGGAAGCTTGGATGCCAGAGTGACCTCCCACTGCACTATCATGCAAAGAAGATATCAATTTGGTCTGTAAGGCTAGATTATCACCAATAACCAATCTGCCTTTATATTTTATCACTCCTTTTTCCAGATAGAAACCCTTGTCATTTGGAGAGTGAACTGCTAACTCCTGTAACAGAACAGACATTGCCTTGTCATTAGTGTAAGAAGTCAACACTTCTTGTAACCACGCCGGCTGACAAGTAGAGATCGCCTGCATGTCCAACAAATGTCCAACACGGGATAGAGAGTCAGCGGCACCATTATCAGCACCTTTGCGATATTTAATCTCAAAATGCAGTCCTCCAAGTTTTGCCATTGCTTCTTCTGGAGTCAGAATTCAGTTGCTGATCAGTTAAATTGCAGAGACTCTTGTGATCTGTAACAATAGTGAACTTGCCACGCTGTAAGTACTGTCTCCACTTGTCGACAGCCATAATGACAGCAAGAAATTCTTTATCATAAACGCAGCGTTTCTGATTGACTATGCCCAAAGCTTTGCTCATGTATGCAATGGGGTGTCCTTTCTGCATCAGGACTGCACCCACGCCTGTGTCACACGCATCAGTTTCGACGGTGAAGGGTACATTGAAATCAGGCAGAGCTAAAACTGGAGTTGATGTCATAGCTTGCTTCAGCTTGAGAAAAGCTGCATTTGCTGCTTCAGTCCATAGAAATCCTTTCTTGGTGAGCAATTGTGTTAATGGTTTCGTGAGAAGACCATAATGCTCCACAAACTTGCGGTAATAACCAGTAACTCCAAGAATTCTGCGTAATTCAGTGACATTTGTTGGGGTTGGCCAGTTCACCATCGCCTCAGTTTTCTCGGGATCAGTAGATACACCCTTGTCTGAAATTATATGACCCAAATACTGAATACTCGTCTGACCAAAACTACACTTGGACATCTTTGCATAGAACTGTGTCTCTCTGAGCTTGGCCAGCACCAAGTGCAAATGCTCCAAGTGTTCTGCCCATGACTTACTATAAACCAAAATGTCATCCAAGAAAACAATAACAAATTTGCGCAAGAATGGAGCAAAAATCGAATTCATGATGCATTGGAAGGTAGCAGGGGCATTGGTCAAACCGAACGGCATCACTCGAAACTGAAAGTGACCATGATGGGTCTTGAATGCTGTCTTAGCTTCATCTTCAGGACGCATTCTAATTTGATGATATCCAGCTCGAAGGTCGAGCTTGGAGAAGAATTTAGTACCTGCTAATTCATCCAAAAGTTCATCCACAATGGGCAGAGGAAATTTATTCTTCACAGTTACAAGATTGAGCCGGCGAAAATCAATGCAAAATCGCCAAGTGCCATCCTTCTTTTTCACCAACAAGACTGGAGAGGCAAAAGGACTCATACTTTCTGTAATAATACCCGCATCAAGCATTTCTTGTACCTGGCGCTCTATTTCATCTTTCTGAAGTGGAGAGTATCGGTAGGGTCGAGAATTTATTGGTTGAGCATTACTTTCCAGATGGATTGCATGATCGAGGGATCTCTGCGGTGGCAACTCGTGTGGTTCTTCAAAGACATCTTGAAATTGTTGCAGTAAGGAAGACAGATCAGGAGCCACTGCTGTGTCCTGGTGCTGCACTGTCTGTGCCACCGGATCGACAACTGCCATCGCCCACACTTCATTACCTGACAGCCATTTCTGAAGCTGTTCAGCAGATAAAACCGAAACTGCATTGGTTTGTGACTGCACAACACCCTGTAGTGTAATTTCTTTGCCTTGGTAGTTGAAGGATAAGTATTTTGCATCCCAGTCCACTGTCATCTTTCCGAATTGTTTCAACCAGTTAACACCGAGGATAGCATCATAAGCTCCGAGCTCCAGAATTCGCATGTCAGTGGTAAAAGTATTACCCTGAGTCCACCAAGACAGTCCTGTTACCTGCTCATTTGAAGTCATTAGCTCTCCATTAGCCACTTTGACTGGTAAAGCTGGTGCAGCTGAAATAACACAGCCAGCTCGCTCGGCAAAAGCTCTGGTGACAAAGGTGTGAGTGCTGCCAGAGTCAATAAGAAGCAGCATGACTTGATTTCCAACTAGTGCACGCAGGCGAATCGTTTCACCACCTTCAGTACCCGCTAATGCATCCACAGACAACTGACAGCAGGCGGCAGTCATAACAGAGCATGCTGCAGGCACAACAGGTTCATCTAACAATTTCAAAGCTAGCTCAGCATCATCTGAAATGACTTCTCCAAATTCTCCCACTTCTATGGTGAGTAATTGCCCAGACCGCTTACACTGATGTTCCTTAGAGTATTTATCGCCACATTTGAAACACAAATTATTTGCACGCCGGTAATCCCTTAACTGCCGCTCCCTCTGAAAATCATCAGTGGGTGGCTTCTTGTGCCAATCGGTGCGAGCCACAGAAGTGTTGGTACTGATTTGAGGTGCAGGAATGTGCTTGGCTGACACATGGGAACGTGATCGAGGTCGACACTGGTCAGCTTCTTCTTCCTGGATACGAGCCAAAGATGCAGCTCTAGTAATACTTGTTGGGCTTGCAGTCTCACAGCACAACGAACATCATCTTTGAGACCAAAAACAAACTGAGTGACAAACCAACGCTGACTGAGGGTATCATCCAGAGAAATCAAATGATACATGCATTCCTCAAAAGCTAAGCGATATTCCACTACAGTACCAGTTTGTTTCAATTGCAGTAACTTGGTCATCTGTCCATCAAACTCATCTAAACCAAATTCCTCTACAATTGCTTGCATGAACACATCCCAGGCAATCAATCTATTTCTGCGCTTAAAGGACTGAAACCATAATGCAGCGTGACCATCTAAGTGCAGAGTTGCAGTGCTAACCCAGTGATGTTCAGGAACCTTGTACATCTCGAAATACGTCATGCTAAGATCTATCCAGAGTAATGGCTTATCACCTGAGAATCGAGGAAAATCATGCCGTCGAGGTCGCACAATAAAATCTCCTTGACGCTCACCCTCCACCAAATCAGTGGGTGACGAGGGCGCCGTCTGAAATTCCTGCCCCGTCCCTGGAGCAGTGAGGAGCGGCGGACGCAGGTTGGTGAAGCGCGCCGGCATCGGGGCCTTGTTTGCCCGCGGAATCTCCACCCACGGCAGAGGTGCGGTCGCAGCCGTGGCTGAGGTTGCGGTCGTGGCTGCGGTCGCGGCCTTGTCATGATCGACAAGGCGGCGCTTGACGCCGTCGAGGTCCTCGCCGAAGTCCTCGATCTGCTTCTTCAGACCGCCCACCTCCGTCCCGACCTCCTTGATCTCCGCGGAGATCGCGGTGAACTTGGAGAGCATCTCCTCCAGTGATTTCTGTACTGGTTCCATCTTAGTGAGGACGAAATTGGTCTGCGCCGATGGCACAGCCGCCTTGGCCGGCGCCGTCGCGGCTCGCCCTGAATCAGACCCAACCCCGCGGAGGATTTCGCGCCGATTCACCGAAGTGATTCAGCACCTGTCGCGGTGGAATTTTTCGGGTCCGATCTCGGGAATTTGTGAGCGCGAGCGGAGCGGATTCAGCTCTGATACCAGATTGTGATGTCCCAACTATCTCAATTGCTAATCAACAGGATACAGAGTAGTACAACAGAATTTGGAGGTGAGAAAGAGACGAACTCGGGATGAGGAACAAACGAATACAGAGAGATGTTCAGAGTTCAATTTCTTGATGACACACACGCAACACAGCTGGGTCTATATACCCCATCGTTCCTCTTACAGGTGGTCCCTGGGTCCACCGCACAGCTCACATAGCACGTTGACCTTCTAGTCTTCTGCTGGGCCAATAGTAGCTCACCAGCTCAGCTTGGTGACTCGCTGTCCACCGCCACGTAGGACGAAGGTGTGACACGGACGAGCCCCCTGGCTCGTCCGCGCCTCCGCTGTCTGCAAGCCGTGGCGCCACATTCTGGCCGCCCGGCGCTTTCACCGCCGCTACCGCGAGTTCCACGGGACGCCTCCCGTCCAGGGATTCTTCGAAGAGAACGCCAGCTTCGTGCCCACCTCCGCCTGCCTCCCTGCCCTGCCCGACCGTCGCCGCTGGATTCCCTTGGATTGCCGCCAGGGCCGCGCCCTTTTTGCCACCTATACCACTACCCAGTACTTCGAGGAGCCCTCGGACTTCACCGTCTTGGACCCTCTCACGGGCAACCAGCGCCGCGTGCCCTTTCCGGTGGACGACGCGCTCTGGTTCAGTGCGGCGGTGCTCTGCACGACACAAGGCTGCGATCACCACGCTTGTGAAGAAGGGTATTTCATTGTGATCTTCATATCTACCAATGATCTGAACAGAGACACATCAGCCCGGTTGTATTCATCGGAGACCGGTACATGGAGCGACCGCATCTCTACTCCTGAACCCAATGTCATGTATGGCTTTAACATACATGCGCCTAGTGTCTTTGTGGGCGATGCAGTCTACTTCAGCAGCCAAGACATTGTGGAGTATCAATTAGGTACACGCCGGTTGTCAATGTTCGAGAAGCCAACCTATTGCGACGGGACTCTCATGACGGCGGAAGATGGTGGGCTGGGATTTGCTGCTGTTGTTGATGACCCAAATCTATCCATTTGGTCGAGGGAGACCGGTCCTGACGGAACGATGGGATGGGTGAAACTTAGGGCAATTGATCTTAAGAAGCTGCTCCCTGATATCGCCCTCTCTATCCCATCACTTGAATATGAGGCTAGTCGATTTCCGCCCACATTGGTGAGTGGTGCCGCCGAGGGCACCCAGGTCATTTTCTTGAGCATGGTTGTTGGTTGCTACATGGTTGACCTCAAGTCAGGGCGAGCCAGGAAGGTGCGTTGTAGCAATGATGAAAAAATATTTCCCTACGTGAGGTTCTACATCCCAGGTATCACTTGTATATATATTCATGGTCATTTGTTACAACCTGTCAGACACTTAGCAAGTATCCATACGCAAGATTATTGTATACTTTCTAAATCCTTGAATTTCTGCAGCAATGGAAGCAGCTTCGACGGGTCAGGTGCAGTGAGCTGGTGGTTGAAGTGCTTGGAAAGCTCGAGGTGCCGCTTCTGGATCAAAGGGGAGGCGGTAGCACTGCTGTTGGACATGGCGCAAGCGTGGCTCTGGATCTGCGAGACCACTGTTTGGTCTTAGTTTATGGAACTTTGTTTAAGAAATTGTTTCTTCCGTGCTTGCAATTTGTAAAGACTTTGAAGTCAGTTTGTGATGTTGATTCTTGAGAATGGTGACACGAGCATGTCAAGAGTAGCAGCAGTTAATCATATATATCCTGCTGAATGTACAGAGGAGACCAGAATACTCAGTCTAAGAACACACAAAGTGGTCGACTTGTAGCATCTGATATGTATAAGAGCAGCCGGTAAACAGGTGAGATCAGCAAAGTATTATTTCACAGGAAGCATGTGCAGTGACAATTAGCAAAGAGCCTCAAGCTCTATTTGGGGTTCCTGTCATACTCCCCAACAGTATCCCATTTAGGGCAGAGCTCAGCATGATCAGAAGGTTCAAGTTGCCAAATGATAAATTTGGGTCTACCTTTATCTTCACAAATACTAAGAACATTACCTAATTTGTTTGCTCAGGTATTTTTAACGGAAGGGCCTCTCAGAACATTACCTAATTTGTTTGCTCAGGTATTTCCAACCCTTTCAAATTGTTTTGAGTTCTTAATATAGGATCTATGGTTCTGGTTTAATTTTGGATTTTTAGCAGGTATTCATTTCATGGTGAAGGCAATTTGGAGGTGAAAAATGGTCTGAATGTACTCTCCTCTTTTCGTTTGAATGATGATCGCTTAGTTTAATTTGTTGTGAAATAGTAGTTTCGGTGATTCGAAGGCATACACTTGGACATGGTTGATCAAGAACTGCAAAACATGAAGACTTTTATATTTAACATGGCTGCAAAATCTGAAGGATTCAATCTTGAGTTTTATCCTTTATGCATCTCGTACTTGATGAAGATGCATTGGCAGAACAACTGCCGTTAAATCTTCATCTCGTACTTGAGCCTCTATTTTTCAACAGATAGCGCTTTGGCCTAAAAGAGTTAGTGTTAATGCCATGCTTGAATGGACCTCCAGTACTTTGGTGTGTTTGAGAAACAAGGCTTGAACTCATAAGTAACAACAGATTTAATTTCAGAAACTTTAGAGAGAAGCAGATGCCTTCTCCACAGGCCAAACTTTAGAAACTCACTCATATTTCAGGCCAAAGAACAGTAGTAGTAGCTTATTCTTCCTTCACAATGTGGCTCTGTTGCAGAGTATGTCGTTTGTTGGGATGTTGTATTCCTTGAAGCAACTCTACTCCGTTGTGCGTGCTCGCATCGCGCGCTTGCCTTCGGACTGCGACGCGACAGTGGTGGAATATTTAGCGAAGGAGGGATCTGTGACCGTGCGAACACGTTTCCATCAGGTGAACTATCATTTTTATCATACCGGAAGATGTTTTCTCCGAATCACAAAATATTTTAGTAAACAAGAAAAATCATAGGCCAGCATAAATGTTTCATCGCATAGAAAATTATTTCGACTAAAAAATGGACAAATGTATGTTTCCACTGTCATAAAAATGTTGCGCGGCATGGAAATAAATCGGTGTGATATGATCACTGCAACAAAAATGAAAAACTACTACTTTTGTGACCTAGTTTTAATGCAGCGGCCACCATTTGTTGGTTGGTAATTCTTCTGTCAGCAATCCATAACTTTGATTCCAAGAAAACAGACTGCTACCTGCTTAACATGTCACCGTACTGCTGAAACTTGCTTATATGTTATTCCTCCCCGAAACTAGGCCAAGCCTTACGTGCTAGTAAAAACAATTATTCATGCAGCTTATACATGAATTGCACGCATTACAGTTATTTATTTGCGTCCTCATCGTGCAGGATAAGTATAAAGATTTGCACCCGAGGTTGCCTGTCGTTGTTGCTGAAACACTTCTGTACACTGATCCTGAGATTGAGCTACCTCTTTGTCTGGTTCAGATGTTCAAGGAGACTTCCTGTTGCATAGCCCATTAGTTCGGTTGACTTTATTGTCTGATCGACCACTGACTTTCGGTTTGGTTGCTCATTGTGTCTTTAGACTACCAATGGTGGAAATAGGATGTGTTCATGGGGAATGTGCGGTAAAGAGGCAGATCCAGCTGCACTATTTCGACTGTATACAAAATATGGCCGGCACGCAGAAGCAGCCAACTTATTAGTGGAGTACCTGGATTCGTTTGCATCATCGGTAATGGATCGACAACCCATAATATTTCAAACACAAAATCTCAGTAAGTACAGGTTGACATTTACGTCCTTTGAAATGTTCTCTTTTTACAGCAACGGGTGGACGTGCTCTACCGCAAAAAGATGTCTGCCACCTGGTTCCCATACACCACAGTTGAGAGGTTTTGGTGTCAGCTTGAAGAGATGCAAAGTGCTGGCCATAGCACCGATCAGTGTGATAGGCTCAAGAAGTTGCTGCATGGAGCCCTGATGAACCACCTGCAACAAGTTAGTGCATCTAAAGTAAGAAGCTTCCAGTTCTGGCCATATTGTGCTGACTTGGTTTTTTTTTTGCGGGTTCTGACTTGGTTTTGTTTGCATGTTATTAGGTGGTTCTCGATTCAGAAATGTACTGTCATCCGTTGGAGGGGGTCAAGGAGTGGAGAGCCAAACCAGCTGAAATCTTGTTAGCCGTGGATTACAGTCCAAGTTTTGTTGTATCTTGTATGTAGGTCCTGTATGGTTAGGTTCTGTATGGTGAGATCTTGTATCTGGCAACACGAATTCTGGATGAACAGAGGCTCTGGATGATGGGTAGGAGAGGAACTAATGGTGCAAATGGTGTAGCAGCTAGAGAGAGAGAGTTGACAATAGGCTTAGCGAGTAGTCCCCTTGCGTGAGTTTCTGTTGGGTGTTCTCTGCTCCTTACTGTTTTGTTTGTAGCAGATTCTTGTAAATACTCTTGCTGCCTTCTATAAAATTAGGGTACGCCTTCGAGAACTCTCGAAAAAAAGGTTCTGTATGGTTGATATTTTCTGTGAGACCATTTTACCAGATAATGCTTACACTCGTGTCTGTAGATGGAGTGACGCTCCATGCGTAATGTGTATATCCATAGAATGTTAAGTGCATTTCATTGAAATTTGAGATCAGTTAAATTATGTAGTAAATAAAATATTTGTTAGCAACGTGGTGACACTATAAATCTGTTTTTTTTTGTTGCATATCCCTCAAGTATAGATATTGTGCACATTTATACAAATGTCTGGAAATACATTATACTCACTCCGTTTCTAAATATAAGATCTTTTGGCTATTTTCAGCGAGGAGGGGGTTTTATAGGACGAGAAGAGAAGAAATGGCAGGAGAAACGGTGGCGGGAGAAAATTGCGGGAGCAACGGTGGCGGGAGAAAAAGACAGGAGAAACGATGGCGGGAAAAAAGGCCGGAGCAACCATGGCGGGGAAATATGGAGGTCGGACGAATTGCAGCCGAGCAGCTCCTGTCGGCCACGCCGCGGCCGAGCAGGTTCAGTCAGCTTTAGTGTGGCCAATCAGGTCCTCGCTGGCATGGAGCCGTCGGCCGACCAGCTAGTCGGCTGCGCTGTGGTCGACAGGTGCCTATCAGCTGTATTATTTTTAAAATTCCTTTAGAATGCGTATTATTTGCCGAATTAATTAAAAAATGTATTATTTAAAAAATTAGCAATGTTTTGCAAGACGTTGTTCTATTTACTTTACATACTTGTTTCATACATGTGACCAAAATAAATATTTCTGTCACACACGAAAATAAGTTTTGAAAGCAGTTCAAAAAGCAGTCAATATCGTATACTACCAGAATTATGTTTACCGACCCCACTTTTACCGCTACACCTAGCAGAATTAGTTTTAGGACAGCTCCCGCACACACCTGCACCAGCTCAGCTCTTCGCTCCTCACTCTTCCCCACCCAAACCCTAGCCCCCGCCGCCCCATGCCGCCGCCGCCAGTCCTGATGGACGAGTTCGTAGAGGAGGTCCTCCTCCGCCTTCCGCCGGAGCTCATCGAGGAGGTCCTCCTGCGCCTTCCACCGCCTGGCTCGTCCGCGCCTCCGCTGTCTGCAAGCCGTGGCGCTGCATCCTGGCCGCCCCGCGCTTTCGCCGCCGCTACCAAAAGTTCCATGGAACACCTCCAATCCTAGGATTCTTCAAAAAGAAGAACGCCACCTTCGTGCCCACCTCCGCCCTCCTCCCTGCCATGCCCGACCGTTCCCACTGGATTGCCTTGGACTGCCGCCACGGCCGCGCCCTTTTCGCCACCTATACCACTGACTTCATCTACATCTCGTTCGATGCGCCCTCGGACTTCACCGTCTTGGACCCTCTGACGGGTCACCAGCACCACATGCCCTTCCCGTTGGACGACGTGCTTTGGTTCACTGCGGCGGTGCTCTGCGCGACACAAGGCTGCGACCACCACGATTGCCAAGGAGGGCATTTCCTGGTGGTCTTCATATACGCCGATGAGAATGACAGAGCCTTATCAGGCCGGGTGTACTCATCAGAGATCGGCACATGGAGCGAATGCATCTCTTTTTCTGAACCAGATGTCATGGATGACTGTCTCAGACATGTCAATAGTGTCTTTTTGGGCGATGCGGTCTACTTCAACGGCCAAGACATCGTCAAGTACCAACTAGGTACAGGCTGCTTCTCAATGTTTGAGAAGCCGATTTACTGTTTTGGGACTCTCATTTTTTTAGATAACACGGATTTTGGGACTCTCCTGACGGCGGAATACGGTGGGCTGGGATTTGCTGCTGTGGTGGATGACACAAATGTAGCCATGTGGTCTAGGGAGACCAGACCCGAGGGAGCCGTGGGATGGGTGAAACTCAGGGTAATCGATCTTAAGAGGCTGCTCCCTTATGGTACCCTCTTTGTCCCTCCACTTGAATATGAGTTTAGCCGGTTAAGCCGCACATTGTTGAGAGGTTCAGTGGAGGGCACCCAATTCATATTCGTGAGCACGGATTTTGGTTGCTACATGCTTGACCTTAAGTCAGGGCTAGCTAGGAAGGTGTCTGATGGATGCAGTGAAGCATTATTTCCCTACCTCAGATTCTACATCCCAGGTATTAATCACTTGCATATATAATCCTGTACAATCTTATATTTCAATTTGTCAGTGGCACTCAGCAACAAGAAAAATATGGCACTTAGCAAGTATATATACGCATGATTATTATATATATTTTAAATTCTTGCATTTTTGCAGCAATGGAAGCAGCTTCTACGGGCCAAGGGCAATGAGCTGATGTTTGAGGTGTTTGGCAAACTCGAGTCGATGGAGCAAATGCTTCTGGATCAAAGAGGCGGAGGTAGCAGTGATGTTGGACTATTGTTTGTCTTAGTTTTTGGAACCTTGTTTAAGAAGTTGTTTCTTCTGTTGCAATTTGTAATGACGTTTCTGTCAGTTTATGATCTTGATTGTTGAGTATTTGCGACACAAAGCTTATTTGAATGTCAACCGGCAGACTGCCAGAATATACAGAGCAAATACTTCGCAGGACAAATGCACTTGCAGGTAGTACTTTGGTGAGGCCGCCGAGAAAATGATTGCAGTCGCAAATGCTACAACCGAAGGTGCACGTGGGAGGTGAGCTGGCCATCTTTGTTGGGAAATCGGTGTATACTGCATCGGCATTTTTCCGAAGCAGATGAAGCGTGGAATCGACAATAAACATGTGTAGCAGCCGTTATCACCCTTTCTGCTGAATATACAGAGCAGGGGATTCAGTCTATGAACACACAACATGATCTGACATGTAGCATCTGATATGTATAAGTACAGCTGGTATACAAGTGAGATTCAGTCCATTTTTTGGCAGATGACTTCTCACCCTCAACTACTGGGCAGCTTGACGTGGAAACATACGAAGGTGCAGTTGACAAATGATAAATTTATCTACCTTTATTTTCACAAATAACCAGAACTTAGCTACTTTATTTGCTCAGATATCTATAGTTCAGGTTTAATTTCGAATTTTGTTTGCAAGTATTCATTTCATGGTTGGCAACAGGCGAGGCAATTTGGAGGTCATAATGGAATGAATGTACTCTCCTCTTTTCATTTGAAAGATGATCTTGTCTGGCTTAGTTTCATTTCTTGAAAGATAGTACTTTCATTTTAAGGCATACTGATATGGTTTATCAAGAACTGCAAAACCTGAAGAAATTTATACTCCTATTTAACATGGCTGCAAAACCTGAAGGATTCAGTCTTGTGTTTTACCCTTTATGCATATTGTACTTGAGATTCTATGTTTCAAGCGATCGGACTGGCCTAAAAGAGTTAAGTGCTAATGCCATGCTTGAACAGACTTTCAATACTATGTTGTGTGTGAGAAACAGGCATGAACTAAGTAACATCAATTTTAGATTCAAGGCAGCACCCAGAGAGTCCGATGCCTTCTTCACAAACCAACCACGAGTGTGATAAAAGAATATTGGCATCATCATCATGCATATTTCAATCCAAGGAATAGTAATGTTAGCTGTTCCTCTTCAATGTGAAAGGACGGCTCTCTGGCTCTGTTGCAGAGTATGGCTATGTTGGGACGTTGTATTCGTCGAAGAAGTTCTACTTCATTGTCCGTGCTCCCATCGCTCACTTGTGACTTGCCTTAGGACTCCGACACGACAGTGGTGACTTAATTAGCGTGGGAGGGATTTGTGACCGTGTGAAACTGTTTCCATGGGGCGAACTATCATTGTTTGTCACATGTGAAGATGTTTTCCTCGACTTAAAAAATGTTTTACTACACGAGGATAAATCATAGTCCAGCAAAAATGTTTCATCGCATGGAAAATTAATTTGACTAGATTGACAAATGCTGCTCCCATTGCACAAGAACAGAGTTTCCATGGCCATAAAAATGTTGAGCAGCACGGAAATAAGTCGGTGTGATATTCGTGATCATTAGTTGGAAACAATTCATGATTTACATGCTTATTATCTCCTAGTACAAACATACTCCACCAGAGCCAGAATGCAAGACATTGTTGTATTTATTGTACACACTTGTTTCATGTGTTTGACAAAAATCAATATTTTTGTTACACTGGAAAAGTATGAATTCAAAGCAGCCCAACAGCCCAATATCGTGTACCAAAATTATGTTTGCACGGTGCTCTCACTGATCCCCGACCCTACCTTGCAGCCACACCTTGCAGCCTCTTCCCCACCCAAACTCTCACCTCCGCCGCACCATGCCGCCGCCGCCCGTCCTGATGGACGAGCTCGTAGAGGAGGTCCTCCTCCGCCTCCCGCCGGACGAGCCCGCCTGGCTCGTCCGCTCCTCGGCCGTCTGCAAACCCTGGCGCCGCATCCTCGCCGACTCGCGCTTTCGCCGCCGCTACCGCGAGTTCCATGGGACACCTCCCCTCCTGGGATACATCCAATGGAGTTCCAAATTCGTCCAAACGTCCGCCCTCCTCCCTGCCCAGCCTGACCATCCCGGCTGGTTTGCCCTCGACTGCCGCCACAGCCACGCCCTCTTCGCCCCCACTACCCACTACGGGGAGCCCTTTGACTTCATCGTCGTGGAGCTTGCTACGGGCCACCAGAGCCGCGTGCTCTCCCCGGTGCACAATTGTGTCTTCAGCGCGTCTGTGCTCTGCGCTGCACAAGGCTGCGATCACCATGGTTGCCAAGGAGGGCATTTCCTTGTGGCCGTCGTGACCACCACCCATCTGTGGCGAGGAGTCACGTCCGGCTGGCTCTACTCATCGGAGACTCGCGCGTGGAGCCAGCTCACCTCTCTTCATCACACCAATGCCGAGTGTGCCTCTCACATGGTGGCGCCTAGCGTTCTTGTGGACGATGCACTCTACTTCAAAACCGATGCCATTATCAAGTACCACCTTGGTACACTCTCCTTGTCATTGTTCAAGAAGCCGATCGATGGCAAAGGGCGTCTCATGACAGCGCAAGACGGCGGGCTAGGCTTCGCTGCCGTGGTGGATGCCACAGACCTAACCCTGTGGTCGATGAAGACCGGACCTGAGGGAGCCATGGGATGGGCCAAACTCAGGGCAATCGATCTCAGGACGATACTCCCTGATGGTGCTCTCTCGATGTCAGTGAGAGCATTTGTGAGTGGCTTTGCGGAGGGCACCCAAGTCATTTTCATGAACACACATATTGGTTATTACATGGTTGACCTCAAGTCAGGGCGAGTCCGGACAGTGTCTTGTCGCGGGGAAAACATACTGCCGTACATGAGATTCTACATCCCAGGTAATATGGCACTTAACAATGTGAAATGAAAATATGGCACTTAACAATATGGAATGAGAATAATGCACTTACCAAGTATCCATACATATGATTATTATTATCATTTGAATCTTTGCATTTCTGCAGCAGTGGAAGCGGCTTCTACGGGCCAGGGGCAATCTGCTGGTGTTTGAGGTGTTTCGAAGCTCGTGTTGCTGGAGCAAGTGCTTCTGGATCAAATGGGAGGCGATAGCAGTGCTGTTGGACATGGCAGAAATGTGGCTCTAGATCCGTGAGACTATTGTCGGTCCAGGTTTACTGAACTTTGCTAAAGAAGCTGTTGGTTCCGTGCTTGCGATGTGTAGGATCTTTGTTCAGTAAGTTTTGGCTTTTGTGCTTGCAACTAGTAGGAATCTTGTTTAAGAAGTTGTTGCTTCCATGCTTGCAATCTGTAAATACTTTTCAGTCAGTTTTGTGATCTTCATACTTGAGAATGGTGACACGAGCATGTCATGGAGATTATTTGAATGTCAACTGGCAGTCGGCGATAGAAGTACATGCATACTTCTCAGGACAAACGGGCTTGCAGGTAGTACTTTCAGGCCGCCAAGAAAATGATCAGTTGCAAATGCTACGACCGAAGACACATGTGGGAGGCGAGCTGGTCATCTTAGTTGGGAAAAAGAATTGAATCCGCATATGCTGCATTTTCCTAAGAAGATGAATGAAGTGCGGAGTCCAAAATACACAAGAGCAGCAACAGTTATCACCTATTCTGCTTGAATATACAGGGCAGAAGATTCAGTTTCTGAACACACAAAATGATCGACTTGTAGTATCTGATATATATGAACAGCTGGTAACCAAGTGAGGTCGGTAAATTATTAGTTTCATAGGATGAAATAATTGACTATGTACCCAGACAATTGGCAAAGAGCCTCTAGCTGTATTTGGGGTTCCTGTAATACTCCCCAACAGCATCCCATCTAGTGCAGAGCTCATTGTCATCAGAACATCCTTACATGGGTCCATTTTGTGGCAGACCACTTCTCACCCTCGACTACTGGCAGCTTGGCGTTAACGTGGAAAAATATGAAGGTGGAATTGCCAAATGATAAATTTATCTACCTTAGTTTTCACAATTAAGAACATTAGCTACTTTATTTGCTCACGTTTTTCATTGGAAGGGCCTCTCAGCATTGTACTAATTCACTACCTTCCAGCACATCACTACCGGAAATCACAAATTTGCCGTGCGGCAAATCGGCACGGCAAAGCCACTTCGGAACACGGCAAAGGCTTTGCCGTGCCAAATCGCACGGCAAACATCGCACGGCCTAATACGTGTCGGTAAAGACACTTTGTCGTGTGCTTCTTCCAAAATAACACGGCAAAGGCTTTGCCGTGTGCCTTCCCAGAGCAGCACGGCATAATCCTGTCAGAATAGGTCCGAACCTGGTCAACCATCTACATCCTCTTTGCCGTGCTCCTTCCCTGCACAGCACGGCACACTTTGAATCTTTGCCGTGATCCTTGGCAGAACATCACGGCAAAACTCCAGTCTTTGCCGTGTGCTCTTCCACAACACGCACGGCACATATTTTTCCTGTGCCGTGTGCCCTTCCCAACTAATCACGGCAAAACGCCGTTGCCCAGCACGTTTCCCTCACCTCTTTGCCGTGCGCCACGATCAGATATACACGGCACATTGACAATATGGTCATCACCATGTTGCCAGATTTCACAGGTGTGTGCCACGTGTAGGATTTGCCGTGTGCCTTTGCACGGCAAAGCGACCATATGGCACCATTTTGTTCTGTTTTTTTTTAAATTCCTGCATTTTACACAAAATAATTCACAGATAGCAATTGTCACACAAATATGACTAAACTCCACATAACATAGACATAGTTCAACACATAAGATCAACGAGAAACAAATAAGATCAAACTCCTCCATAAGATCAACATAGTTCTAACTCCAACAAAATAAGATCAAACTCCTCCACAACATAGTTCAAGCATGCTACATAGCATAGACATAATCTCAAACACCACATAGGCATAATATGAACATAGCATCCACATGAACTCCACGACGATGGACGGATGGCGAAGATGGACGCCATTGTTGATCCTCCTACAAGTTCATACAAAAATCATGAGTTTTACAACTAAAGTACCTAAGTGTCAATGGCATAAGCATAGTTCAACTAACTAAGTGGAAATGGCAAATTTGACAACTAAAATACCTAAGTGTCAATGTCATGGGCATAGTTAAACTAACTAAGTGGAAATGACAAGTTTGACAACTAAAATAGCTAAGTGTCAATGTCATGTGCATCATTAAACTAACAAAGTGGAAATGGCAAGTTTGACAACTAAAATACCTAAGTGTCAATGGCATAAGCATAGTTCAACTAACTAAGTGGAAATGGCAAGTTTGATTGGCTATGTCGATCTAAGTGAGACATGAAGTAAGTTTTCGAACGAGAGTGGTAGGAAGTTGAAATGGTAACTAACCTCTACTGGCCTTCCGGCGACGGAGTAGGTCCTCAACATCATTGAGGAGGATCGTCCTACATGTTTGCAAAAAAATGATGAGTTCGACAACTAGGTGGAAATGGTATAGTCATGGCATTAAAAGAAAGCTAACTAAAATTTGATGAGTTGAACTAACTAAAATTTGACAAGTTGAACTAATGGGTAAAATTTGACAAGTTCAACTAACTAAATTTTGACAAGTTGAACTAAAGTGGCAATGGCATGGCTAACTAAAGTGGCAACTGCATTTTGACAAGTCATGCGAGCATACCCACGGGAGCCTCCGGACAACGCTAGGGTTGGAGACATAGGGCTGCCCCTCCGGATTGTCCTGGCCACCAAGCGGCGGCGCCATCGAGTGAGATCCACCCGCCGATCCTGGATTCATCTACAACATGAAAAAAGGCTCGCATTACGCAAGTAATTTAGTTATAATAATAAGATGGATAGAATGACAAGTTTGAGAACATACCCATGGGAACATCGGTGGAGGCGGTGGAGGGAACATTCCCATGGCAACAGCCCCGTCCCCAGGAGCAATGCGCTGCACCGTGCCAAACATCCACTCCATCATCTGCCTGTGGTGCTCCTGCTGCTGCCTGCAAAACTCCTGATGCTGCTCCTGCTGCTGCCACATCTGCTCCTGCTGCTGCTCCAGCTGCTGCTCATAGAGCACCTGCTTCTGCCGGAGCTCGTCGACAGCTAGACTCGAAACTCGTGGGCGGGTCACCACAGCAGGCGCACCAGGCGCCCTCCCACGGCGGACCTGGCGTAGAGACGGGACGGTGCGAGGGTCGATGGAGCCGTCAGCTATCCACAAGCGGCCATTCGCCGCGCCTTGCCCCGCAAGCACGACAGCCTCGACGTCAAGTGGACTGGTGAGAGGGTCAGCTTCATCACCGTTGCGCTCCTTGAACTTCTCCGTGTACCCCTTGCTCCGGAGCTCGGCGCTCTCGTTGATCCACATCGACCCTGTGAGAGGATCCGGCGTATCCCTGTTACGCATCTTTGACCAAACGGCGAAGGGCGAGGGGTCTACGCCGGTCTTCAATTTCTGCAAAGAGAGCACGAACATAGGTGAAAAGGAGACGATATTGCAAAACAGAGCACGAACATAGGTGGATTAAAGAATGCATTTGCTCACCTCATTTTGTATGCATTGGGAGAGGCTGAGGTTGCCTTGGCGGTGTGTTCCACCCTTGTTCTCCGCCCGCTTTGCCTTACCCTCCGCGTGTATCTTGAGATACTCCTGGCTAGTCCACCACGCTACCATCATGACGTGGCACTCGTTGTTGTTACCGACGTACGGAGGAGGCACCTACGTGCACAGAACACACATATTAATGATATTACACGGTGGTCAACAAAATCGATAATATAGAAATGACGCTACCTGCAGGTACTGCCATGGCTGCATCAAGATGTCCCGAGCACACTTCTTTTCCAGCCCAATTTTCTTTTCGGCGTACCAATTGCGGACAGAGTTCACGCGAGCCTCGTAGTGCATGTCCGTCACCATCTTAGAGGCCATCGTCAAAAGGATGGCCTCGCACTTGTCCTCGTCCTCCTTCCGACAGGTGAAGAAGTTCTACAAGCATGCACACATAGGTAAAATAGGGTCAAAGCCATTAGTGCAAGCTCGGATTTATAGAATGATGAGAAGTCAAACAAACTTACCCAGAAATAGCCGAGTGTCTTAAGCACCATGTTGCGGTACTCGCCATCGGGATCCGGCGCGAAACAGTAGTGCCTGAAAGTCCAAGCTACACTCTTGCCACCCTCTGGGAGGGTGACAATCCCTGGGAAGAACTTCCTGAGACAACATCCAAGGATGCTCGCGTAGGTACGCTGTCCCTTCATTTTAGGAGGCTGGTACTCAAATGTCCTACACAATAAGAAAACCAAAATTAGTATAGTTAGCGGGTCAAAACACAATGAGAAGCTAAAATTGAACAAAAACTATAATAAGTACCTTTTTCCAACAGGCAGGAGAAGATTGTTCTTGTAGGCGTAATATCGGGGATCGGGGAGTCCCGCCGACCCCCGCTGATACGGTGGCCTGGTCCGTGGCTCGGGTAGATGCCATATCTAGGTCCCAACCTTTGCTTTACAGATTTGGCCAGTGCTATAAGATTTTCTATTTTATGGCTCGAGGAGAGCGAGGATGAAGATGATATCTTCATGCCGAGTGAAGAGAGCAAGAAAGCTGCAGCAGCGGCGGCGGCGTCGTCGTCGAAGGGCAAGGGTGCTGCGTCGTCGAAGGGCAAGGGTGTTGCGTCGTCGAAAGGCAGGAGTGATGCGGGAGGCTGCGTCGATGGTAGATGAATTTTCTTTTTCTAATTTACAGAGTACCATGTATCTTCAATTTATGTTGTGTTCTCGCTACTACCGATATTTTCTTCTCTGTGTAATTTATGTTGTCAATGTAATTTGCAGGGTTTGTTTAATATCAATGTGAAAAGTAGTCGAAAGGGGGTAGCAAAGTGAAATTTTTTGGTTGCTTGTGTAAGGTTAGCCCATAGGAACACCCTAAACAAAACTTGCATGGGTCCCTAATATATGTATAAGAATATTTTGGTAGGTTGTGGGAACCAAGATACAGCTCCGAGGTGCGACCCCTTCATCGACCCCTCTTACTCCGTAGTAAGTTCCGACACTTAGAGGTGAAAACTCCCGTGTCGGGTGCCGGGCACGGAATCATGCGATGGAACACATGAAATGTTGGTTCCCCATGGTCCTATGTACCAACCTAACACAACCAAGTAAAAAAGTTCATGCGTCTACCCCCTCTCGGCGCCGGTCAAAGGGGTAGATCGACAAGTTGGACTTTTTTCCAGCTGGCGTAGGGTTTCGCCGTAGCGGGGTCCGGAGCGTCGGAATCCCACCAAAATTTGCATGGCTCCCTGATATATGTACAAGAGTGTGTTGGTAGGTTGTGGGAACCAAGATACAGCTCCGAGGTGCGCCCCCTTCATCGACCCCTCTTACTCCGTAGTAAGTTCCGACACTTAGAGGTGAAAACTCCCGTTTCGGGTGCCGGGCACGGAATCATGCGACGGAACACATGAAATGTTGGTTCCCATGGTCCTATGTACCAACCTAACACAACCAAGCAAAAAAGTTCATGCGTCTACCCCCTCTCGGCGCCGGTCAAAGGGGTAGATCGACAGGTTTGACTTTTTTCCAGCGGGCGTAGGGTTTCGCCGTAGCGGGGTCCGGAGCGTCGGAATCCCACCAAAACTTGCGATACGAGTTTACGAGTTTACGATACTAGTTCCGACACGAGTTTACGAGTTTACGATACTAGTTCCGACCTATACGAGTTTACGATACTAGTTCCGATACGAGTTTACGAGTTTACGATACTAGTTCCGACCTATACGAGTTTACGATACTAGTTCCGACCTATACGAGTTTACGAGTTTACGATACTAGTTCCGATACGAGTTTACGATACTAGTTCCGACCTATACGAGTTTACGATACTAGTTCCGACCTATACGAGTTTACGATACTAGTTCATGGTCCGGTACGAGTTCTGTGCCGTGCGATGAAGTTCAAGGGGTTTGCCGTGTGCCAGCATAAAGGGCACACGGCAAAGAAGTTATGTGCCGTGCGGGGCACTGGTAGGAACACGGCAAAGAAGTTCTGTGCCGTGTGCTTTTTCTCTGCACACGGTATAGATTTTCCCGCCAATTTATTTATAGCGCGGGAAATTTATTTAGATATTTCCCGCGAAATATTGGGGTGCGCGGCAAATTTGCGGATCCTAGTCAACTATTTTGCCGTGATGTACATAAAGGATCACGGCAAAGAAATCTTTGCCGAGATGCCTGTATTTGCCGTGTGTTTTGGTTCCGTTTTGCCGTGCCATTTTCTTTGCCGTGTGCTCGGGAGCTTCTGTGCCGTGCACCTTTTATTTGCCGTGATCTTCCTGTTTCCTGCACGGCAAAGGTTTCTTTGCCGTGTTCCGAGAACCTGCGGCGCACGGCAGAGACATGCCCGCACGGCAAATATAATTTTTCCGGTAGTGCATGTTCATTTCAATTGTTCTGTGGTCTTAATATATGATCTATGGTTCTGGTTTAATTTCGAGTTTTTTAGCAGGTTTTCATTTTATGGTTGGCAAGGCAATTCGGAGGTGAAAATGGTCTGAATATACTCTTCTCTTTCCGTTTCAAAGAATGTCTTGTCTGGCTTAGTTTCATTTCTTGCGAAATACGAGTAGTTTCAGCATTTCAAGGCATACACATGGAGATTGGTTGATCAATAACTGGAAAACCTGAATCAATTTATTTTTATCATGGCTGCAGAACCTGAAGGATTCAGTCTTGTCTTTTACCCTTTATGCATCTTGTACTTGGGCTTCTATGTGTCAAGCGATTGCACTTTGGCCTAAAAGAATTAGTGTTAATGCTATCCTTGAATAGACCTCCAGTAACTTTGTTGTGTTTGAGAATTGAGAAAGAAGGCTTGAACTCATAAGTAACATCAGATTTAATTAAAAAACAGGAGCACTATGCAGCACCGAGAGAGGGGCAGTACCGCAGTATTAACACGAAGAGAGCTATCATCTTGTTTCATACACGAAGTTGTTTTTGTGGAATCAAAAAATATTTTGTTACACAAGAAAAAATCATTGTCTAGCTAAAATGTTTCGATGCATGGAAAATTATTCTGACTATATGGACAAATGTTGGTCCCAATCGCTCGACAAAAATGTTTCCATTGCCATACAAATGTTGCACGGCATGTAAAAAAATCAGAGTGATATGCGAGTCATTAGTTGGAAACAATTCATGATTTACATTATTTTTTTCCGAAACGGGGAAGCTCAAGTCTTTGCATCGAAAAGATGCATATGGCTTTTATTTAGTTTATTCAATAAAAGTTGGCGAAATAGCCTTACAATAAACCATCATACAAACTGAAGCCGGCAAAACATTGAAAAACACCACAAACTAGCACACCGACAGAGTACAACGGGGCCATACACCCCGGGCCACAGCCATCGCCGGCTCCCTGGCCAACTCCAGAGTTGGTGCCTTGTGCACACGCTCCGGATGTCGCATATAACATCTTCCGCCAACCCAACTCCAACATGTTGATCGCAACGAAGACTCTCGCGAGGCCAGTCGTCGATGCCACCATGGCACCAGACTGCGCCCCCATCCTACACTAGTCCACCATGTTAGGAATGTCGTCGAGTCCCCGCTACACCACGGCGCCATGACCCGTCATCATTTTTGTCGTAGATGAAACTCCGCTCCACCAATAGACCCCTCCAGACATCTCGTCTTCTGGAACGATGCCCCCAAGAGGGAGTCTGACACCGAGGATGCTGCCATTGTCCGATCTGGTATACCCAGATCTAGGGTTTCTCCGAACTCTGGGAAAGGGTGATTCACGACGATGACACCTTCAACAAGGTAACGACACCCATGGGTGCCCTGCCATCAGCTCCGACAAGCCTAGCTTACACCATCCGACCTCCACATCATAGACACGCCGCAGCCAGGGCCGAGCCACCGGAGAAGGAGGTCATCACGCCGTCCGCCTGGGAAGCCCAGCATGAGCTGCAGGCCATTCCGGAAGTCAAAGTAGTCGTCGGAGCTGACCCGAGCAGCGGACGTTCCCCGCGTTATGCGTTGCCACCGCCGCCGCCTGCAGCCGCGAGCGCCTCGCCGTCGGGTCGTTGCGCCGATGTAGAAGACACGAGTGTCGCCACCGAGTTCCAGATTGTCGTCGCAGCCACGCCGAGGATCCCCGCCGCCACCGCGCCGCACGGGCCTTTGCCCGGGGGACGCCTTTGGAAGCGGCGACTTGAGGCTAAGGGAGTGCCGAGGGCTCGCGCGCGCCGGCTTTGGGCTCCCCAGTGCCGCCTAGGCGCGGACGCACGTGAGCGGAGGTATGAAATGCAATATCTTGTACATTTTTTTTGGAAGGCACTATCGTACCTATATTACACATTTGTCACCGGGAGGCGGGGGGGGGGGGGGGGGAGCTCCGGCTGTTCGCTGGGCGTGTAGATAGTGTAGGTTAGGTGTGTGTGTGGCCTGGCGGCGTTGTCGAGGACGGCGGCGATGGCGTCTGCGTGGTGGGCCTTGTCCTTCCCTCCTGTCCCCGTTCCGGCCTCGCCGGGGAGGTAGTGAAGGTTCGTCCGCTGCTCTCCTCCTCCTCTGCTCCTCCGGCCGGCCTTGGTGGCGAGGGAGGGGGGGGGGAGTTGGTGGCTGTGGGAGCTCCGGTTTTGGTGGTGGTTGTGGTGGTGGTCTTCATCGGCGTCTCTGCTCCGGCCGGCCGTGGTGGCGAGGGGAGCGGGCGCTGTGAAGTTGCAGGGCGTGGCTGGTGGTGGACCTGGACGGTGTCGAGCCGGCGGGACGACGGGTGGTGCGGAGAAGGAGGCGCTTTGGCCGTGTTCGTTCAACGGTTTCGGTTTCCGTCGCGGCGCGGCGGACGGCTCAGCGGTCATCTACAACGAGTGGAGGTGCTTCTTCTCCGGCGGCAGGTGGTACGGCGGCTCCGGCGACGGCTAGGTGCTCCGGCGCGCGGCGTGCGGATCCGATCGTGATTTCTCTCGGTGGTTTGGGGGGCTCCTTGCATTTTCCTGGGTCCTTTTGTAATTTTCTGTTCTTCTGTGGACCTGTTTGTAATTTGCTCGAGCTGCCTAATATATGTGGTCGGATCTTTTTTCAAAAAAATAAAAAAATAAATGGAATAATTTTTCAAATCAGTCCAATACTCCAATATCGCATACTACCAAAATTATGTTTGCACTTTGCTCTCACTGCTTCCCGACCCCACCTAGCAGACGCTCTTCATTTCTAGGACAGCTCAAGCTGGCTGAACCGAGCCATTAGGCATCGCAGAAGCAGAACAGAAGCCACACCTCGCAGCTCCACACTCGCGCTCCCCACTCTTCCCCACCCAAACCCTAGCGTCCGCCGCACCATGCCGCCGCCGCGGCCGCCGCCGGTCCTCTTGGACGAGCTCATAGAAGAGATCCTCCTCCGTCTCCCACCGGGCGTGCCCGCCTGTCTCGTCCGCTCCTCGGCCGTCTGCAAACCCTGGCGTCGCCTCTTCGCCCTCCCGCGCTTTCGCCGCCGCTACCGCGAGTTCCACGGAACACCTCCCCTCCTGGGATACTTCAATTATGGTACCAACTTCGTCCCCACCTCCGCCCTCCCCCCTGCCCAGCCTGACCGTCCCGGCTGGCATGCCCTCGACTGCCGCGCCCTTTTGGCCCCCTCTTTTACCGAATCCTGGAAGCCCTTTGACTTCATTGTCGTGGAGCTTCTGACGGGTCACCAGACCTGCGTGCCCTCCCCGGTGCGCGATGGGATCATGTACAGTGCGTCTGTGCTCTGCGCTGCACAAGACTGCGACCACCACGGTTGCCAAGGAGAGCATTTCCTTGTTGCCTTGGTGTGCACCGATTGGTGTGAAAGAGTCACGAACGGATGGTTGTACTCATCAGAGACTCGCGTCTGGAGCGAGCTCGCCGCTCTTCATCACCCCAATGTCAAGTGTGCCTCTCACTATGCTGCGCGTAGCGTCCCTGTGGGCGATGCACTGTACTTCAGAATTGATGCCATCATCAAGTGCCAACTAGGTACACCATTATCCTTCTCAGTGTTCGAGAAGCCGACGGTTGCCAATGGGCGCCTCATGACAGCGGGAGACGGTATGCTGGTATTCGCTGCCGTGTTGGGTGGCCGAAATCTAGCCTTGTGGTCGATGGAGACCGGACCCGAGGGAGCAATGGGATGGGCCAATTTCAGAATGATCAATCTTGAGGCCCTGCTCCCTGATGGTTTCTCGACCCCAGCACTTGAACACGGGATTAGAAGTCCACCGCGTGCAACTGTGAGTGGTGTTGTGGAAGGTACGCAAGTCATTTTCGTGACCACAGATGTTGGTTGCTACATGGTTGACCTCAGCCCCAACTCAGGGCAAGTCACGACAGTGTCTTGTGGCGGGCAAAACATACTTCCCTACATGGGGTTCTACATCCCAGGTATTACTTGCTAGTGGCGGAGCCAGAAGCAGAGCAAGAACGGTGCTAATTTATGGATGCGGCCTTCACCGTCGCTGGAGCACGGTGCTCCGTGGAACTCAATGTTCAAAGTTGGTTTGAGAATTGACTGTATATGAGATAGTCCAGAAGCCGAAAGATTATTTCGGATACAAGACAAGGACTAAAAGAAATGCCACTGGTTTATTTTCTGCTAGCTAGCGCCAAGCGAAGAATATGCTCGGTCATGTGCCTCAGAGTCAGAGCCATCGAGCAGGCAGAAGGAACGAGTGTCAGTTGTTCGCTCTAGTGGAACAAACAATAGTGCCGTCAATTTATTACTGGTGTTGACCGTATGGGCTTTGTATTTTGAGCTAGAAATCTACTCGTAGTAATTATTCCTTTGGACTAGTCTGCTGGACCGGTGCTACAGCCCGGGTAGCACCGGCCGCAGATCCGACCCTGTTACTTGCGTATAGTATGTCGTACAATCATTTTTTACAACCTGGTAGTGGCATTTAGCAACCTGAAATGAAAATATGGCCTTAGCAAGTATATATATGCATAGTTATTACATACATATTGTTGCTTTTCTGCAGCAATGAAAGCAGCTTCTACGGACTAGGGGCAATGAAGTTGATGGTTGAGGTGTTTGGCAAGCTCGAGTTGCTGGTTCAAGTACGTCTGGATCAAAGGGAAGGTCGTAGACTCGTAGTAGCAGTGATGTTGGGCATGTCACAGTGGTCGATCTGGTTTACGTAACTTTGTTCAAGTAGGTGTTGCTTCCGTGCTTGGTATCTAGTATCTGTTGGAAATTTGTTTAATTAGGGAGTTGCTATCGTGCTTGCAGTGTGTAGGAACTATGTTTAAGAAGTTAATGCTTCCGTGCTTTCAGTTTGCGTCTTCTTAGTCAGTTTGAGTTTGTGATCTTGAGAATGGTGAGACAAGTATGTCGAGCACATCAACACGGTCTTCAGAGGATTCAACTGAAGACATGTGTATGGTGAGCTGTAACTGTATCGTCGTATACTGATTGAATAGGCATCGATGAATAAGTGGTTGAAGCAACTGGTCAATCGACAAAGCAGCAGTTATCCCTTATTCAGCTGGACAGAAGATGCAGTCCAGAACAATGAACGAATTGTGCATGCTATGTGTTGTGAATAGAATGAAAACTACTGCTTTATTGATCTGGCCAGAGGCCTATTTATACATGGAGTAGGTCGGTTACAAAGTGGCAACTGCCTAGCAGTTTGTACATATGAAAAACGTGGGGAAAACTATGTCGGTGCTTCTAGGAGACGGTTGCTCTTTTCCACTTCTACAGGCGTGACGTTTGGTTCTCAACACTCCCCCTTGTACAAGCTGCTTCTCTTGTATCTTGTACTCCTTGTATAATCTTGAGAATATTTTGTCTTTGATCAAAAGCGTATGTTATAGTGAATAACTCCCCCAAAAACCCTGTGGGAAAAATATGAGGAGAATAGTATTTGATATGTTGTGAAAACTCCTTTAAAACCCGGTGGGAAAAGTAAGGAGAAATGATACAACATATAATGGTCATTGTCTCTTTATAACTTATATGAGAAAACCTTAAAAGGATAAAACTCATTGCTAAGTTTAGATGACAATTAATATGTCTTGTATACATCCGTTAAAAACCCCGGTGGGGAAAATAGGAGATATGACATACATTCTTGTGTTGATATTACCTCATTAAAAACCTTGATGAGAACCATGTGAGTAAACTCATAAAGGGAAAAAGAGTGTAATATAATGTTTGAATGGGTTATAGTTCAGAGAGATACTCCCCCTGATCCTTGCAAATCACGAAGTCGTCGCATACCAATTCCATGAACAATTTTTCAAATGTTGAAGCTGGTAGAGACTTTGTGAATAGGTCAGCGAGATTATCGCATGATTTAACTTGCAAGATGTTTATATCCCCACTCTTTTGTAATTCATGAGGATAAAACAATTTAGGTGCAATATGTTTAGTGATATTGCTCTTTATGTAACCCGTTTGCATCTGAGCAACACAAGCAGCATTATCTTCATAGATAATGGTTGGAGATTCGATAGAACCTTTACCACATGATTGTTGTATGTGGTTTATCATCTGCGAAGCCACACGCATTCGCGTGATGCCTCATATAGTGATTATTTCAGAATGATTGGTGGATGTAGCCACTAGAGTCTGTTTGGAAGACTTCCATGAGATGGCTGTCCCACCGTGTAGGAACACAAAACCGGTTTGTGATCTGGCATTATGGGGGTCTGATAAATAGCCAGCATCTGTATACCCAATCATATCAATGTCCAGATTTCTCTGAAACTGAAAGAATAGGCCAAGATCCTTTGTGCCTTGGAGATATCGAAAGATATTCTTAACTCCTGCCCAATGGCGTTTAGTGGGAGCTGCGCTATGTCTAGCTAGTAAATTCACTGCAAATGCAATATCAGGCCTGGTGCAATTTGCAAGATACATAAGCGCTCCAACAGCACTGAGATATGGAACTTCTGGTCCCAATATCTCTTCTCCATCACCCCTTGGTCTAAATTGATCTTTCTCTACGTCTAGAGATCGAACAGCCATGGGAGTTTTGGATGGATAGGATTTGTCCATATTGAATTTCTCCAATATTTTCTGGATATAGGCGGTTTGATGAACCAAAATACCTGAGGGAAGGTGCTCGAGTTGCAATCCCAAGCAAAATTTGGTTTTACCCAAATCCTTCATCTCAAATTCCGTCTTGAGGTGATCGCGTGCTTCATCAATATCTTGTGTGTTGCCAATGATGTTCAGATCATCAACATACACTGAAATAATGCAAAATCCAGTTGCGGACCTTTTGATGAAAACACATGGGCAATCATTATTATTGGAGTATCCCTTTTTCAAAAGGAACTCACTAAGTCGGTTGTACCACATGCGTCCCGACTGTTTTAAGCCATATAAAGACTTATTTAGTTTTACACAATATGCGTTGCGTTTTGCGTTTGGATTCGGGACTGAAACTCCATCGGGAACTTTCATGTATATGTCCGAATCAAGTGAACCGTAAAGGTAAGCGGTCACTACGTCCATCAACTGCATAGATAGACGATTTTGTACTGCCATTGAAATAAGATATCGGAAAGTAATACCACTCATTACTGGAGAATATGTTTCATTGAAATCAATGCCTGGTCTCTGCGTGAAACCTTGGGCTACAAGCCTTGCTTTATATCTCACCACCTCATTGTTCTCGTTCCTCTTACGGACGAAAACCCATTTGAATCCCACAGGGAAAACTCTGGGAGGTGTAGGTATTGCTTCGGTGAATACCTTTCTTTTATTGAGCGAGGCTAATTCAACTTGGATTGCATCCTTCCATTTAGGCCAGTCGGAGCGTTTCTCACACTCTGCCATGGTCTTTGGATCATGATCATTTAGAAGGTTGTTTGCAACAGTAGTTGAGAAATATATGTCGACAATTGTAGACTTACGATTGTTTGTGGAAATTTCATTTACCCTTGTTGACTGGTCGTGATTTCCCAATACGATTGAGTCAGGGTTTTCCGATGTCCCAGTCATTGAGTGCACAACTGAGCTGGGTTGTGGAGGTTGACCTTCCACTGGGTGTTCATTACCCATTTGATGATTATCAACTTTAGGTTGATTTTCATTTACTTGTTTAGAGGGTTTGTTCCTCGGTTTCCTTTGTTGCTTGCGAGGAGCTGAATCCTGTTTGTGGCCGTACTTCTCCCCCTCTTCTTTTGAACAAGGGGTTGAGTGGTTTTTGTTGGTACCTCCACTCTTTCGGCGCATTTTTGGCAGGATTGTAGGATTTTGTAACACCTTTATAATCAGTAAATGAATCTGGCAAGTTATTTGCAATGTGTTGCAAATCAATTATTTTCCGAACTTGAAGTTCAGTTTCTTGAGTACGTGGATCAGAGGAGGAAATGCCTTGGGCATTCCAATCGATTTCCGGGCATTCTTTTTGGTACTTGATGTCTCCCCCTAATGCCGGGAAATGGTCCTCATTGAAGATGCAATCAGCGTGACGGGCTGTGAATAAATCCCCTGTGAGGGGTTCAAGGTACTTGATTATCGACGGTGATTTGTACCCCACATAGATCCCCAATTTCCTATGTGGGCCCATGGATGTACGCTGCGGTGGTGAGATCGGCACATAAGTGGCGCATCCGAATTTACGCAGATGGGAAATATTTGGTAGATTTCCACGTACTAATTGCAGAGGGGAAGTGCTGTGATATGCAGTTGGTCGCAATTGAATTAAGTCAGCAGCGTGTAAAACTGCGTGACCCCAACATGAAGTTGGTAATTTGCAATTCATTAATAATGGTCGTGCAATGAGCTTAATTCTCTTAATTAGAGATTCAGCCAATCCATTTTGTGTGTGGACATATGGGACCGAGTGTTGAACTTCAATTCCTAGCGCCATGCAATAATCATTGAAGGCACGCGAGGAAAATTCAGCAGCGTTGTCCATTCGAATTGATTTAATTCGATTCTCGGATAATGAGCTTGTAATTTAATAACTTGCTCATTATTTTGGCAAATGCATGGTTTCGTGTGGATAATAACACACATGAGACCATCGTGTAGATGCATCAATTAGAACCATGAAATACCTAAAAGGTCCAGATAATGGTTGGATAGGCCACAAATATCACCTTGAATTCGTTCAAGGAATTGAGTGGTTCCGCTTGAATTTTAAGATAAGAGGGTCTTAAAATGAGTTTCCCAGTAGCACATGCGGTGCATAAATCCGAAGATTGTGGGAATTTTGCTTCATTTAAGTCATGACCATTGGAATTGCAGATAATTTTCCTCATCATCCCGATACCGGGATGACCAAGGCGATCATGCCAAGTTTGGAATGCATTAACATTCTGAAAAATTACCTTATACGCAACGTGTGCTACGGGTTTTATGTATGTGTAGTACAATCCTGAGGATAAAGAGGGAATTTTCTCAAATATTTGTTTGCCATATCCGTTGTCTTTGGTGAAGAGGAGATACTCCTCCTTGTTGTCTTCATGGGTTTCAATGTGAAAACCATTTTTACGGATATCTCTATATCCTATGAGGGTACGAGTTGAATCGGGATACAATAAAGCATCCTCAATTATAATTTGTGTACCCATAGGGAGGGTAAATATGGCACGTCCTGTGCCAACAATTACCGCATCGCGTCCAGCGATTGTTAAAATATCTCCATTCATCTTTTAAGAGTTTGGAAATACTTTATTTCCCTAAGTATAGAGTTTGTGGTACCACTGTCCACAAGGCACATTTCCTCCTCCATTTGGATTGACTCCCGTAGAAATCTATATATTGAAATGTAGAATTTTCATCAATGAAAAACTTATTGGATATATAGAATATATACAACTTTATTTATATCAAAGTGCTGATACAATATATATTGTGCTTTACAATATAGGGTGATGACAACAACAATAATAATATGTTTATTACAACAATCTTATGGATGTAAACAAATATGCTATCTAATGGAGTTGATTGACTAGTCAAAGTCTCCGAACACGTCGTTTGAGGCGTATTCGATCATCATATTCTCCTTGTCCATGGAGTCCTGTGGTAGATGGAATTCCTCGGTGTTGCTTGGTTCTCCTTGAACATCTCGCGAACATCCAACTTCCATGTTGTTTTCAGGTTGAAGATTGAAGTGTGCTTCATATCTTGCTCCTTGGGCAGGTCTGTTACGTCCCATGGATTGCAGGTAGAGGTTTACCAGATGTTTTGGGGTGCGGCATTTTTTGGTGACATGCTTGTAGCATCCACATTTCTGGCAAAGATTAGTTTTATCAAACTTGTTCTTTGCTATGCCCTTTCCCTTGTCTGAATTGTGTGGCTTGTTCTTGTTGTTGCGGTTGCGGTTGTGGTTACCCTTAAAGTTCTTGTTACGACCTTTGAAAGAGCCATTGAACTTATTGTTTTTCTGAAAATTTGCATGTACCTCAGGGAGAGGGGCAGCCCCAACCGGGCGTTGATGACTATTCTTTAAAAGAAGTTCGTCATGTTTCTCTGCCTGGAGAGCACATGCACAAGTTCAGAATAAACTTGGTAATCCTTGCACGATATTGTTGCTGTAGGATCCTGTCAGCCGGGAGCATAGTTGATAGAGTTTTTTCTATCTTCTCCGCTTCTGAAGGTTCCTTCTCGCAAAACCGTAACTTTGAACAAATCTTATGAACCTCATGGTTATAATCTCCAACGGATTTGAAATCCTGGAGTCTTAAATGGGTCCACTCATGAGTAGCTTCAGGTAGTATAACTGCCTTTTGCCGTTCATATCTAGTTTTGAGTGATTGCCACATATTGCTTGGAGATTCCTCCATTAAATATTCAGATTTCAGATCTGGGTGAATATGGTTTCTTATAATGTATAAGGCACAATACTTTTGTTGCCCGGTTAATTGGGCAACTCCCTGCTGCAGGGTCCTCAGGTGGTATGAGTGCCTCTGCAATTCCACGGGATGAAAGACTAACTTTAACATCCATAGCCCATGTAGGGTAGTTATGTCCGTCGAGCGCAAGCTCTTCAAACTCTTTGACGGTCATTTTGTCCTACATGAATGAGAACCATAGATTTGTAAATTTACTAGTATGTAAATTAAAATCATCATGGTTATGTTGTAAGATTTGCAAATTTGTGGAGTTCGTCTCTTATGAGATATCACCAATTTTATGGAGTCCGTCTCGCTTATGAGATATCACCATTTATATGGTGTCCGTCTCGTTTATGAGATATCACCATTTATATGGAGTCCGTCTCGTTTATGAGATATCACCATTTATATGGTGTCCGTTCGTTTATGAGATATCACCATTTATATGGTGTCCGTCTCGTTTATGAGATATCACCATTTATATGGAGTCCGTCTCGTTTATGAGATGTCACCATTTATATGGTGTCCGTCTCGTTTATGAGATATCACCATTTTATAGTGTCTGTCTCGCTTTTGAGATATCACTTCACAATTTTGCATGTCAAGTCAATTCGAATTAAGTCAATTTTGTGCCTTTTACGCATTTCGGACTTCATTGATGGCGACTTGATATTTGATTTTGCAAGAGAATGTATCACAATTGCAAAATAATATTATTGTACCATTGTGATATGTTATAGGGATTGCAAAAATGCAAACACATTGAACATATAATCATTTATAGACAACTTTCGGTCTAGAACATCAATATACAATACAATTCAAATACAGAGATATAGATGGTCTATGACATGACAAGTACTAATTGTAGCACTGTAGTTGGACCTATCTACGAAATCAGAACCTAAAACATGACAAGCACTAAGACTGTACTAGTGATAGGTGACTTGATCTGCTAAGTGCTGATAAATACGAGCTACTAAGCGAATATAGTAATGTAACAGTACAACTAGGATTAGCCTGTCCGGCCGAACAGATAAGGAGAGAGACTGTAGTACTAGTCACTTCCATCCCCAATCCATACGACCGCGACCTCTACAGCGGAGGCTGCCATGGCCGGTCGGCCACTTCACCAGCGTCGAGAGGAGCTCCCTCCGCGTTTTTCCTCGTCGGAGGAGTTGCCGGGGAAGCCGGTGCTAGGCAGGAAGCCAAGGGAGGCGGGATTCCAAGTGCCGAGGCGGACGCCGGGCTGGCAGGATGCCATGGCTGCCGCGAATCGGCGCAGGATGCGGCGAGCTTCGGGAGGCGGCGTTGCTGGCCCAGCCTGCTGCGGCGCCTGAGTCGGAGGCGATGCCGGAGCCGCAACAGACGACTCCTCGTCCTCGGGCTTGACCTTGACGTTGAGGTCAAGGGCGAATGGTGCAGCAGCGACGGGAGCGCCGGCGTCCTCGTCCTCGGGCTCGACCTTGATGTTGAGGTCAAGGGCGAATGGTGCAGCAGCGGCGGGAGCGCCGGCGTCCTCGTCCTCGGGCTCGACCTTGACGTTGAGGTCAAAGGCGAACGGCGCAGCAGCGGCGGGAGCGCCGGCCTCCTCGGCCGATGGTGGTGATTCCAGTCCAGGGACTGGGTCGTATCCCGGCGGCATGAAGTGCTCCGGGTCCTCGTCGCTTAGCGCCGGCGTCGGCGTCGGGAGGACCAAGTATGCGTCCGTCTCGGGACCGTACCCCAGCGAGTAGTCGTACTCAGGGAGGTCGACGGACGGCGTTGGTGACGGCGGGTTGAAGGGCGCGCCTGGGAAGTACGCCGGGAACTGTGGTGGCGCGTTGGCGGCGCCGAAACCGTCCTCTTCCCCGAGGAACGGAGCCGCCGGCCCGCCGAGGAGCCAGTCCATCGGCGGTACGTGGAACGCCGGTTGCAGAGGAGCGGGTGGGCTTGGTGGTGCCGCTTGGGCAGCCTGAAGGCCATGGGCGTTCACTGCGACGGCCGGAGTACCGCGTCCAGTGCGGTTGCCGCGGAGGCGGTTGCCGTGGAAGCGGTTGCCGCGGAGGCGGTTGCCGTGGAAGCGGTTTGCCACCCAGTCCAGCGCGGTGGCGGAGGCCACTGCCGTGGCCGTGGCGGCGGAAACTGGCCGCCGGGCCGTGGCGACGGAAGCTGGCCTAGGGGGCGTGGCTACGGGTACCATCCCTGCGGCGGAGGTGCCGGGAGACATTGCCGAAGCGACGACGGCGATGGGCGAAGAACGGGCGGCGACTCTCGCGTCGAAGAAAGCGAGCAAAAGAGGAAGCCAGGGCGTGCACGTGCATGTCTGCCATTTTCTTACCTATCCCTGTTCTTTCCTTCCTTTCCTCCGATGATTGCTCTCGTTTAGAGCCTAGCGTGCATGATAACGTGTTGTGAATAGAATGAAAACTACTGCTTTATTGATCTGGCCAGAGGCCTATTTATACATGGAGTAGGTCGGTTACAAAGTGGCAACTGCCTAGCAGTTTGTGCATATGAAAAACGTGGGAAAACTATGTCGGTGCTTCTAGGAGACGGTTGCTCTTTTCCACTTCTACAGGCGTGACGTTTGGTTCTCAACACTATGCTTCTATGTCCCCAAAGAAAGGGAGCCTATCTGGTAAGAAAAATAGAGAGCCTCCGAAGCCAAACTCCTCCTTGCTGACGGATGCAGATAGCAGCTAATTGTCATGTGTGGCGTTTCAGCATCGAGCGCTGCTGGACTGCAACTTCCTCCACAAGCAGATCATGTGCTGCGGGGACTGCTAGTGCACGGCGTATGCTGTAGTAGCCATCCAAGCATGCGGGCTGATAGAACCTGACGTAATCGTGCTCCAGACGACTTCGTCTTGTTATATTTATCGACTTTGCTAGAGAAATACGTGCTTGAAATCAAATTATTTTGGCTCTATATCATGATTTATTGAGGTCAGACTGCAGGATAAGAGAAGTAGCAAATTGACATCTCAGATTCTCAGCAACAACAAAATAGGACGGGAAAGCCAAAACGGAGCTCTGGGCCACATGCTCTCGGCTAAAAGAAAATATAGGATTTCGAGAAAAAAACATGTGTACAAGTTTTTGTGAACATGTTAAATTTCATGGGGAAACACCTTTTGTGGTACGTGTGAAAACAAATTTATGCCGAACTCTGTTCCACCTTTTGACGTTCATTCATCTTCATGACGACAACGACGAGCTGGTCTGTGTAGTTTCCTCTCGACGAGGTGGCGAGATTTGGCTTTGGAATGGGTTAGCTAGGCGACGACGACAATGACCATGTTAGTCCACAACATTTTCACTGGTTTGTGAAATATTTGCGTATTTTTTTGTTTGGGCGAGATTTTTGGCGAAGTGCTTCTAAAACAAGTATTTATTTTGCATGCAAAACAAAAGTATTCAAAACTGTAGTATTTGCATGCCAGACGACCAATACTTCAGTTTTGGAAATGGAGGTCTAGACCTCTTTTGTATGTACTTCAAACTTAGAGCAATTTAGTAAATACTGAAGTATATAAAGCTAAATTTTTTCTCTAAAACCAAACGCCTTAAAATATTTAAAACCATAGTAATTTTCACAAACCATAGTTTTCTTGAAATAATTTTGAAATAATTTGCGCTCGAACGCACCCTTAATTCAACAAATCAAATCATTTGATGTGAGTTGTAGGAAATATGTGCTCTGGTGGTAAGAACATCCTAAGGATGCTTCGGTCTTCGGTGCACAATGCTTTTGTGAAGATTGATTCAAGATCATTTTGATACGATTTTGACTCCAGCTCTTGTATCAGATTTCTAAATTGTATGGTTGTATAATGCAATATGGTGTTGGGATTACGATGTTTTAGGATTAATGAAAAGGTACATAAATTTGCATTAGATCTGTCGAGGAAAAAAACACTAATCACATGATATATGCTTTCCTAGAAAGCTGGAACGTGAGAAATAGCAGCTTCATTGGAAGGAGTTTTGTGCACAACATGAGGGTCGTCCAAAGTAGAATGCTGATAAGTTGAAGGAATATCTTGTGAAACCGAACCGTGTTGGGTTCTAGTTTCACTTTTTCGTGCGTTTTGTGACTCTGTTTGGACACGAAGCCACAACTCTTCCCACCCAAAACCCAAACCCTCGCCTCCGCCGCTCCATGCCGCCGACGTTGAGGCGCAGACCCGTCAAGGATGGCTTCCTCAGCCTCTCGGACGACCTCGTCGAGGAGGTATTCTTCCGCCTTCCGCCGGACGAGCCCGCCTACCTCGTCCACGCCTCCGCCGTCCGCAAGCGCTGGCGCCGGATCCTCGCCGACGCGGGCTTCCGCCGCCGCTACCGCGAGTTCCACGCAACGCCTCCCGTCCTGGGGCTCTTCCAAGAGGACGCCAGCTTCGCCCCCACCTCCGACCTCCTTCCTGCGTTACGCAACTACCGTCCCCGCTGGGGGGAAGCCACGGTGGCCGTGGACTGCCGCCACGGCCGCGCCCTCTTCACCCCCAACCGCTACCTCGGGGAAGATTTCGAGGAGGAGTTGCCCTTTTACTTCTCCGTGTTTAACCCTCTGACGGGCCACAAGCCCCGCGTGCCCTCCCCGGACAACAACGTCCTCTCCTTCAGTGCGGCGGTGCTCTGCGCCGCGCAAGGCTGCGACCACAATGGCTGCCAACGAGGGCATTTTCGTGTGGCCATGGTGACCACCGATCAGTACCGGAGAGTCACGTCGGGCTGGCTGTACTCGTCGGAGAACCGCACCTGGAGCAAGCTCACCTCTGTCCATCACCCCGATGTCACCAAGTATACTTCTAACCAGCATGTGCCTAGCGTTCTTGTGGGCGATGCGCTCTACTTCAACATCGATGGCGTCATCAAGTGCGACCTTGGTACACTCTGCCTGTCAATGTTCGAGAGGCCCACCGATGCCAAAGGGCGTCTCATGACAGCGGAAGACGGTGAGCTGGGATTCGCTGTAGTGGTGGATGTCACAAATCTAACCCTGTGGTCGATGGATACCAGACCAGAGGGGGCCATGGGATGGGCGAAACTCAGGGTAATTGATCTTGAAATTCTCCTCCCTGATAGTGCCCTCTCGATCCCGACAACTGAATATGCGATTAGTGGCGTCGCGGAAGGCACCCAAGTCATTTTCGTAAGCAACTCGTGTGATTGTTACATGGTCGATCTCAAGTCGAGGGGGGTCAGGAAGGTGGCTCCTCCGGGCATAAAGTTCTTTCCCTACATGAGCTTCTACATGCCAGGTATTACTTATGCCCATATATGAAACCATGTGCAATCCTTTGTTACATTCTGTCAGTGGAACTTAGCAACGTGAGTCAAAAATATGAGTCTTAGCAAGTAAACTTACGAATCATTATATAGATGATCAAGAAAGAGGGGTTCCTATGGAGTACAAGTCCATCTTCTCTTGACGATTCTGTGGCCGTGAGAATTTACCTAGTGTGTTTGGGTTAGTGTGACTTGTCGGTCCTTGTGTTTCGGTGACCAAGTAAAATATACATTGATGTGAAACTGGTTAATCAATCCATTGATCTAAATTTCTGCATTCTTGCATTTCTACAGCAATGGAAGCAGCTTCTACGGGCCAGGGGCAATGAGCTGGTGTTTCAAGTGTTTCTGAAGCTCAGGTTGCTGGAGCAGGGGCTTTTGGATCAAGGATTCAAGGGGGGGAGGTCGGTAGCAGCGACGTTAGATATAGCTCAAGTTGATATTTGGAACTTGGTTTAGAAAGTTGTTACGTCTATGCTTGCAATATGTAAATACCTTTTCAGTTATTTTGTGTCATGCCTGCCATGGAGAAAATACCTGAATATGATGTAGAATTCTAACAAATCATCTCCGCTGCTGTTTAAATCATCCACACCAGTCATTTTGCTTTCTGAATTCTACACCTGCACCTGCAAAGAGATTTGAATGGCAACTGGTGCACTTGGCACGTTCTAAGCAGGGTCTAGCTTGATCAGGAAAAATATACCAGGTCTTCAATGATTTCTTCTTATTCTTTCATTTCTGCTTCTCTCTTTTTCTTCTGGAGAGGTGATATGACTTCATCCGAGGTCTCTTGGCACTTTTTGTTTTGTTAAACTCCTGTTATCTGCTTGGACCAGTTCCGTGGCTTGCAATCTGTAGGAACTATATTTAAGAAGTTGGTGCCTTCGTGCTTGCAATCTGTAGGAACTCTGTTTAAGAAGTTGTTGCTTCCATTCTTGCAATTTACAGTCATGCAGAGCTTATTTGAATGTCAGCCGGCAGTGAATGTCAGCCGGCAGTCAGCGATAAAAGTGCATGTATACTTCTCAGTACAAAGGGGCTTGCAGGCAAATGCTACGGCCAAAGGCACATGTGGGAGGTGAGCCGGTCATCTTAGTTGGGAAAAAAGAATTGAATCGGCCTATTCTGCATATGCATTTCCCTAAGCAGATGAAGTGTGGAATGAGACAATACACAGGAGTAGCAGCAGTAATCACCCTATCCGGCCGAATATACAGAGCAGAATATTCAGTCTCTGAACACACAAAGTGATTGACTTGTAGCCTCTGATATGTATAAGAATACCTGGTATACAAGTGAGATCAGCAAATTATTACTTCATAGGAAGCATGTACAGAGGCAATCAGCAAAGAGCCTCTAGCTTTATTTGGGGTTCCTGTAACACTCCCAACAGCATCCCATCTAGGGCAGAGCTCAGTGTGATCAAAAGATCCTTACATTTATTGGCAGAGCACTTCTACCATGAAGACTACTTGGATCTGTTGTCACGTTAACATGGAATAAATATGAAGGTGCAAAAGTTGCCAAATGATAAATTTTTCTACGTTTATCTTCACAAATAATAACATTGCCTACTTTATTTGCTCAGGTATTTTCACTGGAAGGGCCAATCTCACCATTGTACTAATTCATCATCTTCCAGCCCATGTTCTTTTGAATTGCTTGTGATCTATATATAGTATCTATGGTTCTGGTTTGATTTCCAATTTTTTGAGCAGGTATTCATTTCATGGTTGGCAAGGCAATTTGGAAGCGAAAATGGTCTGAATCTACTGTCATGTTTTCGTTTGAAAGATGATTTTAGTTTAGGGCATTTTAACTCATACACTTGGACATGGTTGATCAAGAACTGCAAAACCTGAAGAAATTTATATTTAACATGGCTGCAAAACCTGACGGATACAGTCTTGTGTCTTACCCTTTATGCATCTTGTGCTTGAGCTTTTATGTTTCAAGCGGTTGCACTTTGGCCTAAAAAGAGCTAGTGTTAATTAGAAAATGGCTTTCGCACTTCAAATGTGTAGGAGCTACGTTTAAAAAGCCATTGGTTCTGTGCTTGAGTTTGCATAGACTTGTCAGTCAGTTTAAGTTTGTGATCTTGAGAATGGTTAGGCAAGCATGTCACGGAGCACAGCTTATTTTAATGTCCGCTTCTCAGCTCAAGACCTGCTTGTGGTATTTTGGTGCGGTCAGGCGTTCTAGGAGAGGTGAATGCACAAGGAGCCATGGTGCCGACGACATTAGCGGCCGCAGCGATGCGAAAGAGAGCAGAGGCCGTCGTGGAAAACATCACGGTCACCAAGGCTACGACTGAATGCTGCCTAGACATCGATAAGCAGATGAAGCAAAACTCATCTGAATATCCAGATAGCAGCTCATCGACTGAATGCTGCGTTTCCGGGCCCAGCGTGTTGTACATGTCACATGTATGTATACGGATGATGAAACTGAAGCGGCATCTCCTCCGTAGAGTCCGGCTCCACTCTTCCCACGCAAAACCCTCGCCTCCGCCGCCGATGGACGAGCCCGTCAAGGATGGCTTCCTCCGCCTCTCGGACGAGATCATCGAGGAGGTCTTCTTCCGTCTTCCACCAGCCTGCCTCGTCCGCGCCTCCGCCGTCCGCAAGCGCTGGCGCCGGATCCTCGCCGACGCGGGCTTTCGCCGCCGCTACCGCGAGTTCCACGGAACACCGCCCGTCCTGGGGCTCTTCCAAGAGGACGCCAGCTTCATCCCCACCTCCGCGCTCCCCCCGGTCCGGCCTGATCGTTCCCGCTGGGCTGACATGGTACCCGTGGACTGCCGCCACGGCCGCGCCCTATTCACCCGCTATACCCGGTACATTGGGGAGAGGACCTGTGACCTTACCGTGGTGGACCCTCTGACAGGCCGCCATCGCCGCGTGCCCTCCCCGTGCAGTGGGATTCTATGGTTCAGTGCGGCAGTGCTCTGCGCCGCACAAGGCTGCGACCACCATTGTTGCCAAGGGGGGCATTTCCGCCTAGCCTTCGTGACCAGCGTTCTGCACATGAGTGTCATATTGGGCTGGCTGTACTCATCCGAGACCCGCACGTGGAGCGAGCTCACCTCTGTTCATCACCCCAATGTCACCTACTATAGCTTTAACCGGCATGTGCCTAGCGTCCTTGTGGGCGATGCACTCTACTTCAACATCGATGGCATCATCAAGTGCGACCTAGGTACACGCTGCTTGTCAATGTTCGAGAGGCCGACCAATGTCAAAGGGCATCTAATGACTACGGAAGACGGCGGGCTGGGATTCGCTGCCGTGGTGGATGACACAAATCTAACCCTGTGGTCGATGGAGACCGGAACCCAGGAGGGTATGGGATGGGCGAAACTCCGGGTTATTGATCTTAACACGCTCCTCCCTGATGGTGCCCTCCACATCCCAGCACCTCCATCTGAATATGTGATTAGTTGCATCGCGGAGGGTAGCCAAGTCATTTTCATAAGCAATTGCGGCTGTTACATGGTTGATCTCAAGTCAGGGCGAGCCAGGAATGTGTCTCCTCCTTGCAGAAAGTTCGTTCCCTACATGAGCTTCTACATGCCAGGTATTACTTTGCCATATCCTTACAATCCTTTCTTACAATCTGTCGGTGGCAGTTAGCAACATGAAATGAAAATATGTTTAACCTTACGCATCATTATAAGAAAGAGGGGTCCCTATGGAGTACAAGTCCATCTTATCATAATGATTCGACGGCCTTGCAGATTTACCTAGTCGGTCCTTGTGTTTCAGTGACCAAGTAAAATGTACATTGAGGCCAAACCAGTTCATCATCAATTGATTTTATTTCTTACACTACTGCATTCTGCAGCAATGAAAGCAGCTTCCACGAGCCAGGGGCAATGAGCTGATGTTTCAAGTGTTTGTCAAGATCAAAGTTGCTGGAGCAGGGCTTCTGGATCAAGGGGGAGGGCGGTAGCGCCACGTTGTTGCTGCTTCTGTGCTTACAGTATGTAAAGACATTTTCAGTCATTTTGTGTCATGCCTGCCATGAAAAAATACCTGAATGTGTTGTAGAATTCAGTCGAATCATGTTCGCTGGTGTTCAAATCATCCACATTAGTAACTTTTTGTGTTTTGAATTCTACACCTGCACCAGCGAATATAATTTAAAATGGCAGCTGGTGCACTTGATACGTTCTAAGCAGGGTTTAGCTTGATCAGGACAAATACCAGGTCTTCAATGGTTTCTTCTCATTCTTACATTCTTCGTCTATCTCTCTCTTTTTCTTGTGGAGAGGTGGTATGACTTCCTGACAAGCACGGTGTATCTGTGTGCACATGCAGCAGTTATCACCTATACTGCTAAGCATTGGCATTTTGTGCTTGTGCAATATCTCTGTATCTGAACGCCCAAAATGATCGACTCATACATCTCATATCATATAAGAACAGCCGGTATACATGTAAATCAACTAATTGTCGATGTGCCAGTGCATTCCAGCCCAAAATTCCCCTCTTATGAAATAATAATCTCTTAAGAAAAAATTACCTAAAAGTATACATCCTATCAAAATTCACCTTCTTTGTACAGTCGCCTCTAAAGAGGCAAGATCACAAAACATGTTGCCCCTGACTTTCTTCTTTTTGAGTTCCACCTCTGAGTCTTGTGATTCATGTGCTCGCACAACTTTCCGTCGATGTGCATTTTTCGAGAACCCTGCCATTTTCGGCGAAGAATTCTATTAGCTTGAGACGGAAACAGTTGGCTCGTCTTGCCTAAATTGCAAGCGCACTGTCGTGAGTGAGCTCTGCAAGCATCGCAACGATTGGTGCGGAACCAAGACAGGTATTTGCATTATCTTTTGAGAAATAATCCGTGAGTGTACCCCCTTTTTATTTGAGGCATCTGTGGCCTGGTGCTCTGCGGAGAGGTTAATCCGGAGGGCAAGTTCACGATGGTCACCGCCGCAGTATTCCCCTTTTGTCCAATAGAATCCATGAACCTCGAGGCGCTGGAGGCGACTGAATGCGGGCAAGAGCTAGATCCGGCTGGCCTCGGTGAGGACGGCGACATCCTCAATGTGGTTCACGCTCAGCCGCATCTCCTTGGTGCTGGTCAAGCTCCGAGTCAATTGCCAGAAGGTTGCCAAGGTCTAGATTCTTGTTCAAGTACTTGTCGTAGAGCAGTCGCAGATCTACATTTTCCAACTCCATCGGCTGTGGAATGAAGAACAAGGAGCCGAATAGCCCCTTGTACCTGAAGCGGCGCAACCTCGGCGCGTCGATCTCCACACCATGGACCATCTGGTAAGTAGAGAGGTTTTTCACCCTCCACCTGCACCTGTGCAGCAACAGCACGGTGGCCGCGGCGCATCGGACTCGGAGGCGGCCTTGTTTGGGCCACGGAGGGGGAGTTAATTGCACTGGTTGTCACACATCTCGTCGCGTATATGCACTTAAATCACACATTTGGAAAACGTTAAAAACGGGTCACACAACTGAACAAGTGAGTGCAATTTGGTCACAAAGATGACACATCATCCCGTTTTGGACTGGGACTTTTCAGAAAATCCCCCGGATAATTTTAGCAGGGGACGTTTTACGAGAAATACATCTTCTTCCCCAAACTCCATCTCCAACTCCGGCAGCCCCTCCCGCCGGCCGCATCCGGAGCAAGCCCTGCCGCCGTCTCCCCCATCTCCTCCCATCCTGCGCTCGTTCCCATCGGGCTCCCGTCGCTAATCTTGGACGCCATGACGCACAGCGGGGCGTGGTACCGGCTCCTATCCAGATCGGGCCCGTCGATCACCCTCTCAGCGACCGGTACGTAGCCGACGATCTGTCCGGGTACTCCATCCTCCCTGCAACCAATCAGTCAACACGGTATAGAACACAGTTTACTCCGTCTCAATTTGTATTGCTGTTAAGACGACGGCGCCCGTGCACGCGCTAACCTTGGAGCATGTTGGCGATGAGGTTGAGCGCGAACTCGACAGCAGCGCCGCCCCCACCGTGCACATTGCTCGCGCCGTCGTGGCCGAGCCGGGCACCACGCGTCCAGACCGAGCGCCGCCGCCCCCAAGGCGCCCCTTGCTCGCGTCCTCGCGGCAAAGGGCCGCTGTCGGGCGCCGCAGCCAGCGCCCCCTGCTCGCGCCCTCGCACCGAGCGCCGCCGCCGGGCGCCACCGTGCGCCGTCCTGGCCGGGCGCCGGCGCCACCACCGTGCCCCCTGCTCAAGCGCCAAGCGCCGCGCCACCGCAGTGCGCCTTCCTGGCGGGGCTTGCTCGGGATGAGTCCGGCGGGCGGGGCTGCCGGAGTTGGAGACGGAGGTGGGGGAAGAAGATGGATTTTTGCAAAACGTCCCCTGCTAATATTATCCGAGGGGTTTTGTAAAATGTTCCAGTCGAAAACAGGATGACATGTCCTGTTTGTGACTAAATTGTACCCACTTGTTCAGTTGTGTGATCCGTTTTTAACTTTTTCAGATGTGTGTGACTTAAGTGCACATACGCGACGAGATGTGTGCGAGCGCGGGCGCGGCATCAATGGCTTGTTGGAGAGAGCCGAGGTGCTGGGAGCAGGAGCTAAGCCGTAGGGAAGTTAGCCGCGGGAGCACGATGGCGGCGCCCTGCCTTTGGTAGAGTCCCTGGCAATCGGTGAGTTCCAGGACCTGGAGGGTCTCCAATGGCAGGGCGTCCAGGGCCGCCATGTAGCTGACATAGTCGCTACAACCTTTGAAGACCAGCCGGAACTCTTCGATGCGGCGTGCCGCCCCGTGGGAGAGCAGGACGTCGACCAAGTTCATGTCACGCGACACCACGACGCCGTCCTCGTCCATGTCGCGGTTCAGGAAATCGTCGACGGCATCGTCACGCCGGGACTCTACGCGCAGGTGCAGGGTGAGCCTGGTGACGGGGGCGTCGGCTTTGTCAAGCGCGGACACGGCCTCGGAGATGAAGGCGTCGCGCTCGGCGAAGAAGCGGAAGCGTGCCATGTCTTCCGGCTCGCCGCGGTAGCGGAGGTAGTGGCGGTAGTGCTCGACGCCGGTCTCGAGGTTTACGGCGGCCGAGGAGAGCCAGAGCGGGAGCGTGCGCCATCGGCGTGAGAGCGCGGTGGTGGAGGCAACCTCCTTGAGCGGGGCGAAGTGGAGGACACGGCGGAGGAGGTCGTCGGGGAGCTCGGATAGGCGGTCGGCCATCGTCGTCGTGTCGGTATGTTGGCGGCGGCGCGATCTCTCTCGGTCTCGATGGGCATATATATGAGTCAGTACGAGTGGTACTCCAAACCAAAATTAACGTGCGCAATTCTACTTTCTTTCTTCATGTACCATATATACTAGGAACATAGGTCCGGGCACGTGAGCTCATTCTTTTTTGGCCATAAATTTTCTCAGAAAGCAAGATGATGTACCATGAACTCTAAAAGGATCATATGAAAGAAAATAAGATATAATCGTTATGGGAAGGAACTTTCAGGTGACACCCTATAAACTGGAAAATACTTCATCTTTAGGATCCAACATGTGATACAGTGATACTGTCAGTACCAAAGTATTTGAGAGTAGAGACCATTTCAAGAACATAAAATTTAGACAAAGTTGAGACATCCTTTTATGAACGGAGTGAGTACTTATTTGTGTGTACCATTTAACCGCTTCTTGAGGGTTTGTACAAGAGAGGCTACAAAAATATCATACAACTTATCATCAAATTAGCTTTATATGATATCATGCACCTTATGAAAAGAAAAAGAAAAAGAAAAAGGCAAGACTTAACTTCTTTTAGCAGTTGAAAAAAATCTGGACATGATATCTCCCAAATGGCCATCATAAATGGCAAAGGGACCAAGTCTGTGATCATTTTCGTTAATTATATTCTGCTGAATGGTAGTCTTTCATGTCATGGTCAGATCTTTGGCAAAAATAAATAAATGAACGCACATGTTTTTTTCAAACAAATTGATTGGTCAAACGCATTCCGTTTAACAATGTTATGCTTATTCTAGTGAAAAGTGTGCAAAACCTATACCGGACCAAAAACATGGACTAGGCTTTCTCTAGTTGGAAACTAACTGTTATTTTTTGCAATACTATCTCCATTCCTTTATCAAGGCCTATAATTTTAGTAGAAACTTAACATAGTATAACTTTGATCCATTGCAATTACAAAAATGTGATCATGTACATGATTTAATAGACATACTATGAAAATATAGTTTACCAAGGGCCTATTGATATTGATTTGGTATTCTAAATGTTCATATTTATATGATTCATCAAAATTAGTATACTTTGACTTCTGACAAATTTATATGCCTTCTTTTGAGGAACAGAGGTAGTAGGTAGTTCTTGACAACAAAACCCAACTCTAAACAATGCCCTATGTGGGGGTATTTAAGAACGATTTGAGTGTATTTTGAAAATTTTGCGGGTGGCCGAAGCCAACAGTAGGTATGAAATGGATTATGTTTTACGATTCTACTCTGCCTTTGTATATATTGATCTAAATTTCTATTTGTATTTGAATAGCCAATTTCTTCATTACAAATTTGAGGATATATTTTCTCAATTGGATACAAAATGATTGCTGAGAGCCCCGATGTCAATTTGTATAGATAACGACTTTCACTATGTCAATATTGATTATCCTTACAGTGGGGACATCCTATATTGCTATAAATGTGTTATTACCGATTTTGACCATTATTTTAATGACCTATCTTGTGAATTGTTTTAAAACTTATTTTGTCTTGATTGAAGAGACTCCTTTTATATATTCAGTGTGAATAAACTTTCTCGTCTTATAAAAAATATCACGGGATTTTCTAATTATGAGCATGAATATATACAAGATAACCTTGATCAATTTATTATTCATACGTGGAGAATTAAAAAATATCGAAACTGTATTTAAATTCGAAAGGCATATCATGTTTCCTATGGTTTATGGCATCATTGATCTGTCATTGAATTTGTCGGTGGCGATGACAACAGTGGAAAGTGACTTCTCAGCGACGCAGACTATCAAAAAATGAGTCCACCCAGGACGAGCTCTTGGTAGCATATTTTTATAGGAGAAGTGCTCCTTGGTGAGAATTCAAAGAAATTCGTCCCCGATGGGGATCGAATCAGGACGCTAGGCACGCTCAACCATGACTCCAACCACACTGGGCCTTTGCCCTGTTCTCGGCGACGAAGATTATCAAGACCGAGTTGGGCCACAAGATGTTCACGGAAACTTGTTGATGACTTGATGATACGCTACATCGAGCGAGAGGTGTTCAGAAATTACATACTCCCTCCGACCCGAATTAATGGGCGGAGTGTGTGTTAACTATTTTTTACAAAAAACCCCCCGCGAAGCTCCACCTCGCTGTCCGCAGCTCGCGTCCGCAGCTCCACCCGCCGCCGGCCACTGTGTCCTCGTCGCCGCCCCCTTCCTCCTCGCCGTCCCGGGGCCGTTGGAGGGTGTTGTACGTCACCACGTCCGGCGGGAAGCGGGACTCGAGGGCGCGGACGAGGGAGGCGGCCTTGCTGGCATGGCGCGACTTCCCGAGCGCGTCGAGGAGGGAGTTGAACAGGGGAGGTCCTGCGGACGCGGTGGGAGCGGTGGAGCGAGAGGAAGAGGCGGACGGCGATGTCGGCCTGCGCTGCGACGCGGCGAAGCGCTCGAAGAGGATGGGGAAGGTGCGCGGGGTGAAGGGCAGGCGGAGGCACGGGAAGAGCGCGAGGATGGGGTTGGTGAGCTGGCGAGGGTGGCGGAGGCGCGCGGAGAGGTCGAGGGCGAGGTCGACGGTGTAGGGGAGACGGCGTGCGCGCCGGCGGGAGGTGGAGGAGCGAGTGGAAGAAGAGGAGCGCGCGCGGGGCGTGGTGCCAGAGGAGCTTGAGGACGGAGTTGGCCACGGGCGTCGGCAGGGCGGGCGCGACGGCGAGGGAGGGAGACCGGCGCCGGCGAGCGAAATCGCTCCGGCCGGCTGCTGGACTCCGAGAGGAGCGTCGGCGGCGAGCGGGCGGGAGGAGAGAGAAAGGGGATCGGAGAGGCTGGTGGGAGGACCTGTGATTTCAGGTAAAAAGTGCAGGTAAAAAGTGTCGGAGGGAGTAATATTTTCAACCAAAAAGAAGTATAACTTCTCCATTGTCTAAAACTTGTATACGTCATTAAAGATTTAATATTGGTCGGGTTTTTGTTCTATTTATATTCTAATAGGTTTCTATTCCTACTGTACTAAACGATTATGTTAGTATTGCTGATGGAGATTATTTCTTTAATTTTTTATCTCTCGGGTCGCTCTATCTCAGAGGGATTTGCTCTGTTTCAGTTGACTGAAATCATTTTCGTCGTCAGTCGTTTTTCTGGCTGTTGGATTCGCGCCAAGATTCGCGCTCGGGCGTGTGTGCTGGCGTTTGCTGGCCACGGTGGCGTGTGCGTTGTCTCGGGTTAGCGGGCCGGGTGTAGTAGGGTTAACGGGTTTGGAGGCCTGTATCCATTTTTGTTTTTTCCCGTTGCGGTGTGTGGCTTCCGTCGTCGGTGCGGGGTTTTTTTTTTTAACGACGCGTGTCTCTTTCGAAGCAGCTAGAGGAGAGGGGGCGACGGAACAGAGGATTGGATCCTCTTCCTCGCCGGCGCCCGCTGCCGCTCGCCGCCGTCTTGTGCCGCCGTTATGGCGGAGATTCGCGGTGGATTGAGGCGTCTCCAGCGAGCTGACAGGTACTACGCGGTGGTATCTCTTTTTTTCTGTGCCTCCGTCGTGTGTTGCGTCTCATGGTTTCGAGGTCGCCGGAGGTGAATGAAGGTGCGGCGGTGCAGGTCGATTTAGGTGGTTTGTTCTGAAGCTCGTGCAGCTAGCTCTCGCGGCGGTGGCGGTGCGGGTCGATTTTTGCCTCTGTTGATTTTCTGTAGTCGCTCGAGTGGATCTAGCTACTGTCGCCATGGTTGAAATTGTTCTTACCTCGCGCAGCTAGCCTCTGCGACAGCGACGAGCAGCCGTTGTCTGCAGCTTAGGGAGGGAGCCGGGTATCTGTGATGTTGGGCAGCGCGGCCATGTTGCCGTTGTTGCTGTTGGCTGAATCTCAGGTTATGCGTGTTGTTCTAGTTTAAGGTTTCATTATCCAAGGGTTGAGCCCTTTTGTGATTGCTGGATCTAGCTCATGTCGCAGTTGTTGCTGTTGTGTTTTTTAGGTGTTGATTTTTGTAGTGGTTCATTAGCTAAATCAAATTCCCAAGCTGGATGTGGTGGTCACCATTCAATGTTTTTCTACTGTAATATGACTATTCACTACATGAGCACCTTCATGTGTAGCTAAAATCAATTGCTCTTTCTTTTTGTTTGAATTTTATGTATATTTACTGTTTGCACACTGAACAACAGCAACTACATTTTTTGCCTTTGATTATAATCCTATGTTTTTTTTGGTTGTGCAGGTCTCGTCGTTTGCACTCTGATATTGGGGATGATGGTGCGGAGCTCAGTGAAGGGTTCAGTCTTCCCGGTCCCCGTGATGTGTGTTTTGTGATTTAAGGTTTTGCTGTTACGCTAAAATACTATGCCGTTATGCCTTTCTAATTGGTGTTGCTTGTCTCAGGCTTCATCACATGGGAGAAGAAACATTGCTCTAGATGATGCTTTGTTTGGTTTCTTCTGAATCAATTTTCTGCCCAGGGGTCATCATCCCAAGTTACGTGTACATAAGCATGTTTGAACAATGGTCGTCATCACAAATTTTGTTGGTAATATTTTTTTGTACATCATTACCTTTGTATAGTCTTCGTTTGGATGGTTGTTGTTTCCAATCATTTGTTGAATGAAGCTTGATTTTGAAGTATTCTCCTGTGCACTGTCAATCTGCATGTGCAAAATAGTGTAACGAAGATAATGAATGTGGTGACGAATAGATTGTGTCAAAGTTCCCATTTAGCAAACCTGTGAATGTAATTTCCTTGTCCTGCATCAGTTATATAGAATTTTGTTAGTTCAATCAGTAGCAATCATTTTTAAAAATAATCTGTTGCGTGTAATATAATTTTTTGAGTAATTACCTGGAAAATCAGGTCATCACATCTAAAAGTGTCCATGTGTCCATTTCTTCTTATCAGTCTTGTTATTCTCTATCTCTCCTTCTCTATTTATTTTATTTCTGTTTTCCGTCTATCTCTCTTTATATATTTTTCCTTTGTCATCAGTCTCTCTCTCTATTTCTTATTTCTCTCTGTCAATTAGTTTCATTATCTTTATTTCTCTATCTGTTTCCCTCTATTTATCTATCTCTATCTCTCTCTCTATCTCTATTTATCTCTATCTCAGTCATCTCTATCTCTCTTTATCTCTATTTATATCTATCTCAGTCTTCAGTCCTTCTCTATTATTATTTTCTCTGTTTTCCGTCTCTCTCTCTATTTCTTATTCTCTATCTCTATTTCTTATTTTCAGTTCTTCTCAATTTAATTTTCTCTTTAATCCGTCTCTCTCTATTTCTTATTCTCTATCTCTATTTCTTATTTTTCAGTTCTTCTCAATTTAATTTTCTCTTTAATCCGTCTCTCTCTCTATTTCTTATTCTTTCTCTCTATCTTTTATTTTCAGTCCTTGAAACATATTTTTCTCTATGCATCAGTGTCTCAGTTTAGTTTCATTGTTTCAATGTCTCATTCTTGTTTTCAGTTTCGTTAGTGTCTCAGTTAATTTATGTTTCAGTCAGTTATCTCAGTGTATCAGTGTCTATTTCTCTATCGTTTCTTCAGTCTATACGGTCCATGCTAAAGTCTCAGTGAAGATGAAGTCAGTCAAAAGGTTGTCCTGCAGTTATGTATTAGTTTCTACTGCTATCTTTTTTTTGCAAAGAACCTACTATATGGATATGTCAGTTGTCCTGCAGTTATGTATGAAGTCTGCACATATATCTCTTTTGTTTTTTTGTTATAGCATCTAAAATTCTGAAGAAACTAATGAAAGAGGGCTGTTTTCTGAATTTTTTAGGTCAGTTTTTACGATGAAGATTACCTGTGTGCTCGAGGAATGTTGGGTGTCTATTGCTAGATCCTCTTTCTTCCCTGTACATCCACCTTGGCGAATCAAGTCTGGGCGCCCCTGAAGGTTTGGTGAAAGTTTTCTGAATGTGCTCGACGAATGCTAGTGCTTCTGGACCTGCCCCGTGTCTGCCTGGGGGATTTTTCTGTCGGGCCGTGCCTGGTAAGGAGTGGTGATTTTCTGGGCCTGGGCCGTGCGTGGTTCAGGTCCAGTTATAATTTTTGAAAACCCGTTATGGAGGGAAAGCAACACCACGGGCTGCAATTCGACTGACGCCAGAGAAATACGACTGACGACTAAAGACGTGGTTAGCTGGCCAATTTGTCATTTGTCACGTGGCAGGGAATGATTCGCTGAGAAATTAGACTGACGACGAAAATAAATTCAGTCGACTGACGAATAGACACTCCCATCTCAGATTATTTTCGTCCTCGGTCACGTCGTAGAGTTTTTTTTTTTGATAATGTGCATATATTGATCAAACTAAAAAGATTACAAGCAGCAACAAGATCAAGCACACACACGCAAAGGAATGCGAAATACAGAGCGAAATCAGAAAGAAGCACTGCAGCTCCAAACCATCTTCTTCCTCGATGACACCAAACGCAGCCGTCCTCCACCGTCGACGACGACGAAGGCACCAGCCGCCGGCGCCACTTACCCGGAGAACGGGGGAACTCCTTGCCACAAGGCGTTGACGAGCCGCAACCACCACCATCCCCGGAGAGATGGATCTGCTACGCACTGAGTAACATCGGCCGGGGGAGGCCCCCAAGCACCCGCCGCTCTAGCTCTGGGGCGAGCGCCCCAGACCTTCCGCCCGCTGACCACGAACCCCTGCAGCAGCTTCCTCTTCATCCCTCTGCAGAACGCCCAGATCCGCCGCACCCGGATCTGGCCTCGAGCGAAGCGAAGGAAATCCGAAGATTTCCCGGCTCCCGGAAGTCGAGCGCGAGGCGACGGAGCTCCATGGAGCGCCACCGCCGGAGGGGATCCACGCCGACAGCAAAAACACGGCCAGCACCACCGCCACCTCCCGAGCACCACTGGCCGGCCACCACCCAAACCCTACCCTATGTACACGCCGTGAGACGGGCTTCCCCCATCCTCCCGCTGCCGGAGCAGCCGACGGAGGGGGAGGAACCCCCGCCTCACCGGCGGCGAAGGTGGATCGACGGCGGACGCCCAAAAATCGCCTCTCTCGCACTGTAGCGATAAGAGGAAAGGGGGAGCGGCCTTATCCGTCACGTCGTAGAGTTGAAGGCGGGACCGCGGGAAGCTCCCCCAGTGTGGTGGAGGCGACAGAACAGATACGAGGCCCACGACGTTCTGTTGTTGGACCTGCCACAGTGTCTCTTTTCTGGTCGCTTCTTGAGCCCAGCGTGACAGAAACCGAAGCGGCGCGGTTGCACGCACACGAAGCCACGCCTGCTCCGTAGAGTCCGGCCCCACTCTTCCCCTCCAAACCCAAACCCTCGCCTCCGCCGCCGACGCCGCCGATGGACGAGCTCATCAAGGATGGCTTCCTCCGCCTCAAGGACGAGCTCATCGAGGAGGTCTTCTTCCGCCTCCCGCCATCCTCGCCGGCCTGCCTCGTCCGCGCCTCCGCAGTCCGCAAGCGCTGGCGCCGAATCCTCGCCGACGCGGGCTTTCGCCGCCGCTACCGCGAGTTCCACGGAACGCCTCCCGTGCTGCGCCTCTTCCAAGAGGACGCCAGCTCCGTCCCCACCTCCGCGCTCCTCCCTTCCCTACCTGACCACCGTCCCCGCTGGAGACCCGTGAAGGCCGTGGACTGCCGCCACGGCCGCGTCCTCTTCGCTCCCCAGAACCGGTACTTCGGGGATTTCGGGGAGGGGGAGCCCTTCGACCTCACCGTGTTGGACCCTCTGACGGGCCACCAGCGCCGCGTGCCCTCCGCCGACAACGACCTGCTCTGGTTCAGCGCGGCCGTACTCTGCGCCGCGCAAGGCTGCGACCACCATGGTTGCCAAGAAGGGCATTTCCGTGTGGCCATGGTCACCACCGATCAACAGAAGAGTGTCACATCCGGCTGGCTGTACTCATCCGAGACCCGTACGTGGAGCGAGCTCGCCTCTGTCCATCACCCCAATGTCGCCAAGTATACCTTCAACCAGCATGTGCCTAGCGTTCTTGTGGGTGATGCGCTCTACTTCAACATCGATGGCGTCATCAAGTTCGAACTAGGAACACTCCGCTTGTCGATGTTGGAGAGGCCGACCAACGTCAAAGGGCGACTCATGATTGCTGAAGACGGTGGGCTGGGATTCGCTGCGGTGATGGATGCCACAGATCTAACCCTGTGGTCGATGGAGAACGGACCCCCGGGGGCCATGGGATGGGCAAAACGCAGGGTCATTGATCTTAACACGCTCCTCCCTGATGGTGCCCTCTCGACCCCAACACCTGAATCTGAATGTGTGGTCAGTTGCATCGCGGAGGGTAGCCAAGTCTTCTTCATAAGCACATGTGCATGTTACATGGTTGATCTCAAGTCAGGGCGTGTCAGTAAGGTGTCTCCTCCTGCCAGAAAGTTCATCCCCTACATGAGCTTCTACATGCCAGGTACTTATGCCCATAGGTATAACCATGTACAATCTGTTGGCGGCACTTAGCGACATGAAATGAAAATATGTTTATTAGCAAGTAACGTTATGCATCATGATATATATGATCAAGGAAGAGAGGCACTTATGGAGTACACGTCCATCTTCTCTTAATGATTGTATGTCCGTGTGTTTGGGTTAGTGCGACTTGTCGGTCCTTGTGTTTCGGTGACCTAGTAAAGTAGATTTAGGTGAAACCATTTCATCAGTCAATTGATTTTCATTTTCTACATTCTTGAATTTCTGCAGCAATGGAAGCAGCTTCTACGAGCCAGGGGCAATGAGCTGGTGTTTCAAGTGTTTGTGAAGCTCAAGTTGCAGGAGCAGGGGCTTCTGGATCAAGGGGCAGGCAGTAGCAGCGACGTTAGAGATAGCACAAGCTAGGTTTTGTAACTTTGTTTAGGAAGTTGCTGCGTCTGTGCTTGCAAATGCGTTAAGACCTTTTCAGTCATTTTGTGTTGTGCCTGGTATGGAAAAAGACCTGAATGTGCTGTAGAATTCAGTTGAATCATCTTTGCTGCTGTTAATGATTAGACCGGCACCGGCGCAGATGATTTGAATGCAACTGGTGCACTTGGTACGTTTTAAGCATGGTCTAGCTTCATCAGCAAAAATACCAGCTCTTCAGTGATTTATTCTCATTCTTACATTTCTTCGTCTGTCTCTCTTCTTCTTCTGGAGAGGTGATATGACTTCATCTGAGGTCTAAGCAAGTAGTCACAGCCTTAACCCTGGCAAGCATGGTGGATACTGCACAAGCATTTTGCTATCAGATGAAGTGTGGAATCGACAATACACATGTGTGCCAGCCGTTATCACCTACTCTGCTCAGCATTGGCATTTTGTGCTTGTGCAGTATCTCTGTATCTGAACGCACAAAATGATCGACTCATACATCTCCTATAGTGTAAGAACAGCCGGTATACATATAAAATCAACCCGTAGCTGTCAGTTCCTAGGTCAATTTCTTTATACACTATACATAGACAATTGGCAACAACCTCTATCTAGCTACATCTGCCACTGACAAAAAGAATGAACGAATTATGCAAGCTACATAACGAAGGAGTGCCACCGGATCAAAAGCCCAAACTTGTCCTCCTTGCTGTTTGATTCTCCAAAGAATCAAGGAGCGCCTCCTAACCACTCATCGTCTTTGCTGTTTGATTCTCCAAAGAGCTAGAGCTACTTGCTCATCGTCATCTCGCGTTGCAGCATTGAGCGCTCCCAGATTGCAATTTTCTCCACAAGCAGATCATGTGCTGCGGGGACTGGTAGTGCGCGGTGTAGTAGCCGTCAAAGCAACCGGCCTGGTAGAACCTATAGTCGTGTGAATACTCAACCGGCCGACGAGTCCTGTTGAACTTCTCGACCCACATGCCCATGCTCACGTCTTCCATCTTGAACAGCTGGATCAAACAAGGAAAACACATATGCTTGTTAGGCTCTAGACAGATGACACAGATGTTTCGATATTTGCTGACAAAGGGAGGTGGTAGTGATTTACCCTTAGTGTCTGGTTGTCAAACTCGGATACGATGTACTGAGCGATGTCTGATGAGATCACATAGCCCGGTCCGTTAGCATAAGGTGGGTATGCTTCCTCTTCCCATTCCTGAAAATGAGCAGGGAGATTACATCATACTCATGTATACAGGGTGAGATAACACTCAGATACTATACCACTACCAACAGGTATAATAAACCTGAACACCTACGTTTAAAAGGTGATCAATAATTAGTTTGCAACATGTATACATGGTGAGATATATTACACTCACATACTACACCACTACCAACAGGTATAATAAAGCAGAACACCTACGTTTAAAAGGCGATCAATAATTAGTTTGCAACATGTATACAGGGTGAGATATATCACACTCAGATACTACACCACTACCAACAGGTATAATAAAGCAGAACACCTATGTTTAAAAGGTGATCAATAATCAGTTTGCAAGTATAATCATAGTTCCAGCTACGAGGTAAACCCATGCTTGCTTGCTTCATTGCTTTAAGAAAGAAGAGACTAGCCTGAAAGAACTAAAACATTCCTGAAAAGGGGAATGAACAGGCATATAAAGCATCAATATGCAAAATAATGGAAGTCGCACCAATGGAGGGATTTGCGTGACCCATCACACAAGGATCCTTTCGTTATTTTAAGGAAAGCATACCACATGTAATTGCAAAGGAAACTGCATCATACCTCATACGTTACAGCCCACTTTCCAGATCGCAAAGGTCTGTGGTAGTAGTTTATGTTCCCCACATACATGCTTCCCCCACTAGGTACTTTCTTTACTTGATCTAACACCGAGTCAATTCTAACGAATGTGTCATCGTCACATTTCATTATGTATTTTGCTGGAACAACACGCACCTGCAAAATAGATGAAGTCAACATGAGGATATTTGTGGATGAAGCTGAAGCATGTTAGAATAGTTTAAAACATATAACTCTACAGAAATCCAATTTTCTTACCCCATACTCAGCAATGGCAATAGTCTTTAAAACAACAAGGTCATAGCTATCCATGAAAGGAACTAGAACAATGTCACCAAAGAACTCTGCCTCCTTTTTCAGCTCTTCATTGACCTCCTTTTTGCCATTCTGTGTAGGCGCTTTCAACAGGTCAGGGTTTGTGGAAGTCAGTAACATAACTTTAAAATGCAGTCATCCAGCATGTTCTTACCAGAGCGACGAAAAACCGAGCAACACTGTTAGATGATTTCCTTGTAGCAATCATCCATGACTTCCGGGCAGCCATACGCTCGGCAAAATGGTTGGCTGCAGAAAGGATGCCGATGAAAAGCTCAACAGGTTCAGTTGGTAGTGGTGAGGCCTTCCACTGTTCAGACATTTCAAGGTGTCTCTGTGGATCAAAGCTAGGGTGTGATTTCGGCAAATGATCGGCAAAAATGGACTCGATATCAAGGTCTCCGTTCAAAGATAAGCCTGTAGCATCCTCAAGATTGTAACCCTGTTAAATCAACAAATTGACCACCAGATTAGAAATATTTTTTTTAATGGTATATGGCCAACGAGCAATCTCTAGGAGGCATCATAACAATCTTACAGTGCGGTAAGGGAATGATGCAACATGCCGCCCATCAACATTGACGTGGTAGCCTTCCAAACCCGCCGTGATAGTTAGAACAAACTGCTTGCCCTCTGCAAACGGGTATGCCGGATCGACAGACGCCTTGTCCGGCCTGCCGATCAAGCTGTTCAACAGCCAGTTCATCTTTGATGGTTCCTCTGTCTTGGCGCCATCATCCCACCGAGTCCATTTCTCACACTTGAGTTCTCCATCAACTGAAACACCAAAACCATCACGTCAAATTCACACCAACCGCAGACAAATTCGGTGAAGCAAATTGTGTAGCCACGATCCTCAAGCAGAATAAGACATCAGTATGTTTTGGGTGCATCGACCAACTGCTCTGAACCTAAAACATTCTTACCGAACGGCAGAGGAAAAATCAAAATTGAACTGTGGAACCAATCAAGCAGGCTGACCTTTGTCCTCGTCGGGGCGGGACGCCCAGCCCTCGCAGCGCTGCGGCTGCGCCCACTGCATCCGGTAGCAGGTGTTGAGCTCGATGACGGGGCGGCCGGTGAAGTCCCCGGCGATCCTGGGGTTCAAGTGCAGTATCCTGGGCGGCTCCTCCCCCTGCACGGCCTTGGTGCCCAGCAGCTCCACCATGAACATCGACGCCGCCGTCGCCCCGTACCTCCTTTTGGGACGCGCCACCACCGTCAAGCGCGACCCCACGGCCATCCCGCACGGCAGCTCCACGGCCACCGAGGTGCTGCTCGCTAGCCGGTCTGTCGGCACCGAGACGGTGGCGGGGCAGGAGGCGGGGGCGGACGGGGATGGGGAAGGGGAGGAGGGGGAAGTGGGGGAGAGGAGCCGCGGGAGGAGCGGCACCGCGGCGGCGAAAGCAGAGGAGGCGGAGGATTCGATTGAGGAGTTGGAGTTGGAGAGGCGGCGGAAGCGGACGGAGGAGAGGGCGAGGCGGGAGGGGCGGGGAGGGTCGGGGGTCGGGAAGGTGCGGGTTTCGGGCCGGAGCGGGGAGGAGGTGGAGGAGCGGAGCGAGGCGGCCTCGAGCTCGCGGCGGAGCGGGCGGTGGGTGGTGGCGAGGGGGGCGACGGAGACGGTGGGGAGCTCGAGGAAGAGGAGGAAGAGGAGGTAGGCTGCGGCCGCGGTGAGCAGGAACGCCAGCCGGCACGCGCGCTTCGGCGGCATGGCGGGCGGAGCGGTGGTGGTCGGTCAGCGAGGAGGAGGAGTAGCCGTTTGGGACTGGGTCCGCGGCGGTTTATGGCGGAAGTGGAGTGGGGACGCGGAGCGTTTAAAGACCGGACCGTTGCGCCGGCGGTGGTGGGCAGCGGATTCTGACGCGGTTGCGGCTGACGTCGCGCAACGGCTTGCTTCTGCGTGCGTGCGTGGTTTTTGGCGTATTGGTGAACTGGATTTTTTTTTCAGAACACAGTACAATGCAGATGCTCAGATACACGCGCATATACTAGTGAATTGGACTCGACTCGTGCACCGCATGCGAAGACGTGGTAAGTGGCACTTGGAACTCTGGAAAAAAAAAGAGGATTATGGAATGTTATTCAAAATAAAAACTCCTCCCAAGAATCATCTGATGAAAAAATGAGATGAGTACATAAGAATGAGAAGATATGATTGTATGACTATCAGATTCCATAAAGAACTGATCTATAGGCACTTCTTTATATTGGAATACGAAAGTTGTACATACGTCATGAACCCGCGAAATCGTCCCGCAATATGAAATGGGTACCTGTTGCGACCGGCTTTGTGATTTTGGGGGGTTTGATTTCGACCAAGATACTTTTTAGAAATTGTCCCGTTATATGAAATGGGAAGAAATGAAGTTGTGACCCGGCGCGACGGTGAGCAGCCGGTGGCTGGAAAATTCGGACGAGCATGCGCGACTCCAGTCCTCAAAAATCACCTACAAAAATAGATCAATTTGTACAAGTTTTGGAGAAAATGTCTCCGTCGGTTGTTGGAACGACGCGAGCCGAGCCGGGCCTCGATTACTTTCAAAAAGATTTAGGGACAGAGGTGACTAATTCCCTACCTCATTTACATATCGATGTGATACAGCCCTTTCCATTTCCGTCCTCCAATGAAGAAATAAGAGGAGAGCAAAGCAGCAGGCTTGAGAAGTTGTTCTCCTACATTTCCGTGACTCGTGACACATCTGGTCCCCCAACCAAAAACTAATTCCGGCTGTTTGTAATCCACTAGTAGTAACATGTAGCCGCCGCACGTGCACATGCGTGTATCTGCTTTGTCCTTTTCGCTGCAGCGTCGACGGGACTAGTATGTACGGTACCTTGGGGTCCAAGGAAAGGAAGCTCCCGATCGTCCCGGTCTAGTAGCTTCCTTCCTGCAGCGTAGCGAGCGTGGCTAATTGAAAAAACAGAGCACAGCGCAGCGGTGGCGAGCCAAACCCTGGACGCGCACCGGGTCGTTGCGTTGGATTGGGGCCGCGTGTGATAGCGGCCATTGACGACGTTGATGCGCTAGTGGCCGGCCGGTAGGTCGATTTTGGTTTGAACTTTGAACGCGTTGCCTCTGCCCGCGTCCCACGGCTCCGTGCGCAGCCAGGAGTCAGCTGGACAGGTGCGACTCGGCTCTCGTGGAGTGGAGTGTGCGACACCGCTTCCGCGTTCCGTGCCGATCGACCGTGCGCGGCAGCACACCTTTATTTCGAGAGAGAAAAAAAAACAATGGCACCACGAGGCCGGGAAAGTGGTAGTACTAGGAAGGTAGGAGTACTAAATCAAACCTGTACTGTTGCGGGCCTGCAGGACAAATAACAAATTTTACCACTTTTTTCTTTGTCTTTGCACACAAATAACAAATTTTCCGTGATTCGTTTTAGGTCTCTCGTCATATTTGACTTCATTTATATCGATATGAAATGACGTTGATATTTATACGAATCCTTTATAAAATTGCGTATAATTTTTGTAAGAACATATATAACCGTAATGTGATTGAGAAAAACACGAAAATAATCCAAATATGCGCGATCTAGGAATAATATTTATGAAAACAAATATTTCATTGCGTTTTCATTCAAAACGAATACAGTAGATTTCAAAGATATGCCATATTGATATGAAGCAAGCAAAAATATGACGAGGGATCTACGGGCGAATCACGAGGGCTGCTGCCTGCTAAGGACAGTGAAAGGTCACGGCGAGTGGGAGGAAGGCACTCGAACAAACAGGAGAGGAGATAAACTTGAAGAAAGTGAAAAGGAGAGGGGAGTACGTCCAAAATAGTATAACTGTTTGGTTTTTTTTTTTTTGTCATGCGCTTTGGTTGGGTTTTTGACAATAGGCGCTCTTTCTTACCGAGCTGACGAGAAAACCAGGCCCAACAACTCTAGGGCTTATTTCTCCCCACAAGGGCTCGTTTGGTTGCAGGGGATCCCGGGCGGATCCCTGCCTTTTCCCTGGGTGAGAAGCCCTGGGATAAATCTGACCCGGGGGAGCCTACAGCGACATTTGGTTGACCACGGGGAGGGAAATCGGGCCCTTTCCGCGCCTTTTCCCCGGGAGCGCTATCCACTAGTCGGGAGGTGGGGAATGAAATCCTCACTCTCGCCCGCGACCGACAGGCGACGGCGCTGGGGCGACCGGCGACGCTGTACTTCCACCTCCCGGGCGAGGGCACCTCCCGAGTGCTCCATCTCCGTAGCCCTTCGTCCTAGATCTCGTACGCCTCTGCCCTCCAGGCCATCCTCCGGCCCCCTTCGTCCGGGCTCTCCACCGCCTTGCAGCTTTCTTCCCTCCGGCGACGACGAAGGTGGTCCGGCAGCAAAGGTTATCTCCTCCACCTATTCCTTGTTTTTCCTTTTCCGTTATTCCTCTCATTCCCGCATTGACGATCTGATACAGATCCGCAGACTTGCCCCAGATCGAACTCGTTGCTCCAGATCGAGAAACGTGAGCTGTGATACCTCTTGATCCCTCGATTCGTACGCACCCAGTACAAAGCTCGTTGATCAGGACTGTAGCGGCAGTGGAAAAAAATCTTGAGGAGAGCAGGTGGCACCTTTTTTCCCCAATGTGTTCTTTCAGGTTTGGGCAGAGTAGAATTCTTGGTTAAACTGTTGGTTCAGAGCATATTGATCCAGAGCTCATATTCTCTAGAGGAGCATATCCACAAGGCGCATCTCATTCTTTTTCTTCCCCTGCCTGCATCTCGTTGTTCTTGTTCTTCTGATATCAGCATATATATGCCTTCGCTACTGCCTTCACCAATGAACTTGAGTACTTGATGGCCGCAGATCCACAAGGCACATCAAAACTAGGAAGATATTTTTTTAGAAACAACTAGCAAGATTTTTAGTGGCAGGGGGAAGACCTGGACAACAGGTGATACATCTTGATCTCTCGATCTGTAGCGGCATCCAATTCTATTCGATTGCTTTTTTTCTTATTTAATGCACTGTGCTTAACATTTACATGCTAATGCCAAGGTTGCATGCCGCAAGTAAAATTCCTTGAGTACAGATTATTGTAGTGTGTTGGCTTGCAGTAGTGTGTTCTTTAGCATGAAAACTTGCTGTGCTAATATAATGTCTAGGGTAACAGATTTGATCTAGAAACTGAATCATTCTTGGTAAAACATGAATTTCTTACTCCCATGAGTATGGTAGATAAAGGAGCTAATTTAGAATGGTAGAATAAAGAAGTGCTCTCTGAACTGCGTCTACAAAAGTTGTTATCTGTTGGCGCAGTTAGTCAATGTCTAGCCGCCGTTGGTTAATTTTGCATGCAAGTGCTGTTCTTTAACTGCATTATCAAGCGCTACTTTAGGACAGCCTTTCACCAATCTATGTGAAGTTCCCAATCCTTCTGCTTCATATTTGGTCAGGCTCAATACAAAGGAGGCATGGCGTCAACCAAATATATTTAAATTTTCTTGCTTACTTTTTTTGGAATCTCCACAAGCGAAGTTGTGGACATTGATTATCAACCATGCAACGAAACTAGATTCAAATGTGTAGGGAATATAGGTAACATATTTACTCATTCATGTAATATGGTGTTTTTTCCTATGAAGTTGGAACTACTCTGGCTTTATCAACTTTCCGCAATGTTTTAAGTAGCTTTTATTTAGAAACCTTTGATTGTTGAATGATGCATCCTTAGACTCATAGTCATGAACGCTCTTCTTAGACATTCACATTCATCTTAATCAGTTGTATATGTTCAGCTGCAGGTTCTATTTTTGAATTAAAAAGTATCAGAATAAACATTGTGAAACGAAGAGACGAAGCACAAGTTGTTTGTGTGTGCATTTGAGGTTAGTGATGATCATCATCGGGAGAAAATGATTGTCGAGGGGGTTAAGAAGATGTAAGGAGGTGGAACAAATGGTGAGGGGCAGGTCAATTACGATATTGTGCTACGACGAAAATACCGAGCTCAAGATATATGGCTGAATCACCACAGGTGAGAAATGTGAAAACAGTGATGTGTTAGATGCATTGTTAAGCTGTGAATTCTAGAGTTTTCAGTGTTCTAACCGTGTGTTTAAGCAAAATGTTCTGATGTTATTTTGGAAGCTGACTATGCACTATGTATTAGAATTTGGCACATAAATTTATATAACCCTGTTTCTTAGTTTCTTGGGTCCTATTTTACGCTCTTACACTTTATCTTGGATATTACATTTCTTAAATTTTGTTTTTGTTTCAAATCATATTTTTCATGGAATTTTTTTGATTAAAATACAATATGGGCGAAATGGTTTTAAATTTATTGACCAACGGATTTAGTTTAGATTAGCCGAGACGTGCGTGCACGTGCTGGATTACTAGTGGAAAGAAGAACATGGAGATGTTCCCAACAAGGCGATGGTAAAAGTTCTAGCAGCGGCAAGGGTGAACTGGAACGGATCGTCACGCCGATGCGACATATTCTTGAATTCCATGTTAATATAATTATATATTTTTGAATGGGAGTAATGGACCAAGTGAATGTTGGCATCTCGATGCCTAAGGATGCGAGAGTTTAATGCTATCTGATTTGGTGAAATTTAGATAGTTGACATGTCTACATTATTGCTGCAATATGTTTCTTTTTGTAAGAAATGCTACAAGATTATCCGTAATATTTTGTATTTTTGGACTTTCTACGTTTTATTTTTTATGTTGAAGAATTAATATTTAATCTAAATTTGTAAGTAAATTATACATGAACTGTATGCATCTGTAATAAAGTTTATACATTAGAAGATTCAGAATCAGAACTGTGCTGTGCTGTACGCCTGGGCTTCCTCACCCACCCCCGCCCCTCCCCCGTGCCACCAAATAGCAACATGAATCGCACCAATTTTCCCCCATCGGGCAGTGGAACGCCTGTGCGGTTGAAAATTCCCGAGGTGCCGTTTCTACCCTGGGTGTTTTACACCCTACGACCAAACGAGCCCCAAGAAGGAAGAGAAAGCAGAGGCGGCTCCATCTCCGTCTTCACTGCCGCCGCCGCCGCCACCGCCGCCATCTCTGGTCTGAGTTCTGAAGGTTCGGTCGACTTCTCCATATCCGTCTTTCCTTCACTCTGCTTCCCTCTAGGGGATTAATGCCCTTCTCTTACACACCATCAGATTAGCACGTGGTGTCGCCGTGGCGGCGATTCTTTCTCCCCCGGCCGGAAGTCTTCCTCTTGGTTACCAGATGGCGGCAAGTAAGACGGTGTATACGTGCACCCCGGAGGTGGACGAAGGCACACATGTGTTCGACATCTTGGGTTACAGCAAGCACAGGGGCATGGGCAACGACTCAGACTGCCACATCTGGTCCGGGATTTTCACTGTCGGCGGCTACGACTGGGCCATCCGCTTTTACCCTGATGGGGATACCGACCGATGTAAAGATTACATCTCAGTTTATCTCGCGCTTATGAGCAAGAGCACTAATGTCCGGGCGTCCTGCGACCTGAGGCTGGTCGACCAGTGCACCGGATTGTCGTCGTCAGTGCATAAAACAGGGCCTATGATTTTCAGTTCTGGTGATACCAGTGCGTTTGCTCCACGGACTGGTAAGTTCAAAATGCAAAGCGAGATCGAGGAATCCGTATACCTTAGGGATGATCGCCTGACAATTGAATGCGTCGTCACTGTTATCAAAAGGCCACTTGTTACTGAAACCAGATCGTTCCCCAAAATCGACATGCCACCATCAGACATGAACGAGTACGTCGGCAGGCTGCTGGAAGAAAAGGAGGGGTTCAATGTCAGTTTCAGTGTGGGAGATGAGATCGTCGACGCACATAGGTTCATTCTCTCTATGCGGTCGCCTGTTTTCAAAGCGGAGCTCTGCGGGACGATGAAGGAGGCGAGGACGGGGCAGTGCATAACGGTCAAGGGAATGCAGCCTGCTGTTTTCAGGGCCATGCTCCATTTCATCTACACCGACTCTTTGCCCTGCAAGTACCTTGAGGGCGACCGGAACACCGAGATGATCCGTCTGTTACTAGTGGCTGCGGATAGATACACCATTGAGAGGCTGAAGCTGGTCTGCCAAAGTATCCTTTGCAAGGATCTGAACGTGGACACTGTGGCAACCACGTTGGCTTTAGCTGACCAACATAGCTGTGACAAGCTTAAGGATGCCTGCCTTGAATTTATCAAGATGTCGAATGACATGGACGCCATGGTGGCAACCCAAGGCTTCAAGGATCTCATGGCGACTTGCCCATCTCTCCTTGTGGATGCATTGGAGAAGAGAAGAAAGTTCCATAAAGCATGAGCAGCTACATTGGTAAACTCGCTAAATCATATGAATTGCTTGCCACTATTTGGTAAATTTCCCTGCCAAACTTATCTTAGGGGTGATCAGCTCAATGGAAGATGAATCTAAGGGTAGTTAGGTTAGTTCCCAGGTGATATGAATGGCGTGACACTTCTCCAAGATCAACTTGCCCTAAACGGAGTCTGCAAATGTTTTGTTCAGTCTGGAATACTTTATTTACCAGGCTGTTAACTTTGGCTAGAGCACTTATCTGCAACTGCATAACTGTTGCTCTTAATCTTGTGCAACAACTCCTTTATTGTGTGCAACCTTAGTTGAGGATATGACATCCGGATGGTTTACAGCATGTGATGCCTTGGAATATGGCCTCATCTACTAAAATGAAATACAATCAAACACAATAAAATGTTATTCTCGGGATATGACATGATATATAAATAAACAGGATTGCCATTCGCACCGCCGCCATGCTAGTTGTGTTACCTTGAAAAAAAAATCCAACATTAAGGACATGTGCAACAGTATAGTCAGACGTAAGCAAGGCTTGCCAGGCCACCCAGGAAATTTTGTGATGTGGGTGAAAGAGAAAGGAGGGGGACAAAGAAAGAATCACAGGAAATTTTGCATACAGTGCTGCTGCTGATTTTGCCTTCGTATGGATACCATCTATAATTTATACAAGTAATTATGACTATAAATGGACTATTTATAAACTAACCATTGCATGAGTTATGTAACTATTGTACATGTCCTAATAGGACGCTCTCGGCCAAATCTACATACCTAGTTCATATTTATGTTCTCTGACACGAGCAGATGCAGTGTCGAGGTGAACCAAAGAGTGGCAATTCCTTGGAACAGGACATATGGTCCTCAATTTGGAAGCTTGAATTGCTCTATTTGCCTGTTAATGTTTGAAGATGGCGGACATCTCTTTATGTAAGTGCAAAGGCAGTCAAAGTTACGTGGCGAGTCCTGTCAATGGAACATAATCGATGTCAGCTTGTGACGTGCTCACTGGATGAAGTTAATGCAGAGCATTCTGTCATTGCCACTGAAAACCACACCGCAGGCGGTGGCACTACTATTTTCCCGGGTAAAGAAATGCATGGCAAAGAGGAGGTTGTGGGTTGCTGAATTCAGGTTCCACACAAGGGCTCTATTTTCCTGTGAATATTGCTCGAGGAGGAATTGAGCTGGGACACAAGGGGCTCTATTTTCCTGTGAATTTTTGAACATGGTGGACATCTCTTATTCTGAAGTGCTGGACAGTCAAAGTGACGTACGTGGCGAGCCCTGCGAATGGAACATATTCGGTGCCAGCTTGTGACGCGCTCATCCCTGATGAAGTTGATGCCGAGCATTCTCTCATTGCAACTGGAAACCACACCGCAGGCGGTGGCACTGCTATTTCCTGAGCAAACAAAGGCATGACAAAGAGGATGTTGTGGGTTGCTGAATTCCAGTTCCAAGTCCAGCGTCATTCTAGAGATCAATGGGCAACATTCTAGAGGCATGACCACACCGCAAGCCTGCAAGATGGGAGCTTTTGATCCACCTACCTGGACCGTGTTTTTTTCTGAACTGAAACGGCTATGGTTTTGGGGACCGGGATAGTGCAAGCGATCCTGTGTTTGCTGCTGCGGGATACTCACATTCGAGGTACCTGGCATCTGCGCTGCAGTGGTGAAACACTCCTCCACACGGTTGGGCTTTCCAGTGTTGGGCACTTGGGCTCTCTCTACCGCATTCGTTTTAAAAGAAATCTGGCCGTTTCTGGTAGTGATTATTATATATTTAAAGTGAAGACAAATGCATTTCTTGAGAGGAGAAGCCCGTGCTTTTAACTTTTTAACACAGCCCGTGCTTTTAACTCATGGACACACACACATGACACATTGTGATTCGAGTTAAATGTTGGTGACTTTTCCCTTATGTTGCTAGTAATACTCATGTAAAAAACCTTTCGTATTGGTGGTCCTACCGCGTCACCCCTCGCTAGCTGCGCAAAAGCAGCTCGTCGTTGATCATGCTCACGGCGTGGTGGATCTAGAAGCATCGAAACGTGGCGGTCTTCGACAACGTGCGTCCGTCTATGGCTACCTTGCTTGACACTATCAAAGCCGAGGCGCGAGAGTGGGCAAGCAGGGGAGCCCGGGGTCTTCGCCAACTTTTCCCCTAGTCTAGGTGGTGGGTGAGTTGTATGGTGGAGTGTTGATCCTCTCTATGACTTGTACAAAAACTTCTTTCTGTCAGTGCATTGAAACGCAAAGCTCTTGCATTTTCGTGAAAAATAAACCTTTCGCATGCCAATTAATGCCCACCTCGTTCTCTTTCATTTCCCACGGTGGCAATGCACTGCACTTCACCGGTGTCTCCTGTGAAGGTAAATTCTTCAATTAATACCAGCGAATCACACCGACGCAGAAAGTGGATTTCACGAAGTAGACCAGAAATTCAAAATGTGTTTTATAAATAATGGGTGCATGGAGCCCGATCTACATGGTGACCGTTTTATAGAAAAAGTCGAACAAGGCGTTTTAAAGTTTTAAAAAATTGGGGACAAAAATCCTAAGTGTATACAAAGTTGAAATCTAACATGGTGCAAAACCTCAGTTAAAAATTTGGTATATTTTAGGCTTAAAAAAAGAAAAATCTGTCAAGTTTTCAAGTTTTAAAATGTCCATTGTTCACCACTCCCAGATATATCCATTTGTCAGTTTTGATTGGCCTAAAATATAATAAATTAGGTATTATTTTTTAAATAATTTTATATATCATCATTATCTACATCTATGTTTTTTCCATTTTTTTGAAACTTCCGAATATCGTTTTTGATTTTTTTTTATTTTTATAAAAACGAGCTCCTGGAGCTCGGGAGGAGCTCCTCTCTCGAAGTAGACACTCTTTCTTACCAAGCAGACGACAAAAGCCAGGCCCAGCAAACTCTAGGGCCCTTTTCGCCTTCCTCCTCGCCCCAAAACGGAAGAGAAAGCAGAGGCGGCTCCATTTCCGCCTTCAGTGCCGCCGCCGCCGCCGCCACCATCTCCGGTCTGAGTTCTGAAGGTTCGATCGATTCATCCATATGCTTCTCTCTGATTCACGCTGGGGGATTAATGCTCTTTTCTTACACACCATCAGATTAGCACGCGCCGTCGCCGTCGATTCTCTCTCCTCCGGTCTGCAGATCTCCTCTGGTCACCAGATGGCGGCAAGTAAGACAGTGTCTACGTGCACTCCGGAGGTGGCCGAAGGCACACATGTGTTCGAAATCTTGGGTTACAGCAAGCACAGGGGCATGGGCAACGACGCCGACAGCTACATTCGGTCCGGGATATTCTCTGTCGGTGGCCACGATTGGGCCATCCGCTTCTACCCTGATGGATACGGCAAATCATGCCAAGATTACATCACAGTTTATCTCGCGCATATGAGCAAGATCACTAAAGTCATGGCGTCCTGTGACCTGAGGCTGGTCGACCAATGCACTGGATTATCGTCTTCAGTGCATAAAACAGGGCCTAGGGTTTTCAATTCCACTGATACCACTCAGTATGCTCCAGATACTCCTTGCTTCAAAAAGCGAAGCGAGATCGAGAATTCCACATACCTCCGGGATGATCGCCTCAAGATCGAATGCATCGTCACTGTCATCAAAAAGCCACATGTAACCCAAACCAGATCGTTCCCCAGGATCGACATGCCACCATCTGACATGACTGAGCACGTCGGCAGGCTGCTGGAAGAAAAGGAGGGGTTTGATGTCAGCTTCAGTGTCGGAGGAGAGACTTTTGAGGCACATCGGTTTGTTCTTGCCATGCGGTCGCCTGTTTTCAAAGCGGAGCTCTGTGGAAAGATGAGGGAGGCAAGGACGGGGAAACACATAGCCATCGAGGACATGCAACCTGCTGTTTTCAGGGCCCTGCTCCATTTCATTTACACTGATTCTGTGCCTTCCAAGCACCTTGAGAACACCGAGATGATCCGGCTGTTACTAGTGGCTGCGGATAGATATGCCATGGAGAGGCTCAAGCTGGTTTGCCAAAGTATCCTTTGCAAGGATCTGAACGTGGACACTGTGGCAACCACACTTGCTTTAGCTGACCAGCATAGCTGTGACAAGCTTAAGGATGCCTGCCTTGAATATATCGAGATGTCGGATGCCATGGACGCCGTGGTGGCAAGCCAAGGCTTCAAGGATCTCAAGGTGACTTGCCCATCTCTCCTAGTGGATGCATTGGAGAAGAGAAGACAGTTCCATAAAGCATGAGCAGCTGCATTGCTAAACTCACTAAATTGTACTATGAATTGCTGGCCACTATTTGCTAAGATTCCTGTACGAACTTATCGTAGGTGTGATCGGCTCAATGGCAGATGAATCTAAGGTGGTTGGGTTAGTTACCAGGTGATATGAATGGCGTGGAAGTTCTCCAAGAGCAATCCACCCTAAACTGAATCTACAAATTTCTAGTTCAGTCTTGAATTCTGTAAGCAGCTGGTTGTTGATTTTGCCTAGAGCACTTGTCTGCAACTGCATAACGATTGTTCTTAATCGGGTGCAGCAATTTCCTTATTGTGTGCAACCTTAGTTGAGGATCTGACATCCGGATGGTTTATATTACTAGCATGTGATGCCTTGGAATGTGGCCTCATCTACTAAACTGAGACACGATCTGCTATTCTCGAGATATAACATGATAATTAAATACTAAACAGGATTACCATTCACACCGTCTCCCTGCTAGTTGTGTTATTTTGAAAATTAAAGTCCACCATTGGCAAGGCACATCATTGGAAAGGCTGTATTACCCTGAAGCAAGCAGCTGTGTGCGCGGCTGACTGCCATGCTTCCTGTATGTGGTTCGTGTACCCAATGATGTACGTGTCTATCGTGTTCGTATACCCAGTGATGGGAAGCGTGGATTGTTAGCCTCTCCAACTCGAGTACTCGACGGCGACAAACACGCACAAACCCAAGGCTGGAATGCGTTTCTGTCTCTCGTCTTTCTCATCTCTGTCTCTCTGATAGGGGTCAGAAGGATTCAGATAACATGGAGGCTCAGTGATTATTGCTCACAAGATTACACATGTTTTTTTTGGGACACGCGCTTCGCTTGGGTTTTGCTAATCTACAGCTAGCTGTGTTTGATTTCAGTCACGCTCGTTTTTCTGTGGACACATCGTGTTTGTGATTCGTGTGTTCACGCTAGCTCGCCATGCGATCGCGTCGCGTTTCGTAGACTGCTCTGTGTTTGCGTGGCTTTGTTGGTCGGCCCAGGTATGCGGGCTTTTGGGCTTTTCTGATTTGGATTTGGGCCGTCGTACTTTATTTACCCGTTTTATTTTTTAAATTGTTGTTTATGTTGTCCGTTTTGTGTGGGCCCGTCGGTGGAGTTTTATTCGGTGGAGTCTCCACCGTGGAGAACAGAGGAAGGGGAAAGAGACAGAGAGAGCAAGGCGGAGACGATTCCGCTCGGTGTTTGAATCCGCTCCGGCCGGTCATGGCGAGAACCGGCGGTGGTGAGAGGCGAGGGCGCCGGGGGCGAAGGTATACATGCTCACATCTCTACCCCCGCTACTCTCTCGTCTCTCGTTTCGTCGTTTTCGCGAGCAAGTTTTGTAGGCACGGTCGCGCGCCCGCTCTTTTTGTTCGTCGGATTTGGGGGCGGAGGTTAGGTTGAGTTCGCCGGAGGCGGCGTTCTATTTTGTCTCCGTCACCTTCTATGTGTTCTATGTCTGTCGATTTAGTTTTTCCATGAGCAAATCGTTGTGTCAGGATGCGGTACTGCTTGAGCGTCAGATTGGGGGGCGGAGGTTAGGTTGAGTTCGCCGGAGGCGGCGTTCTATTTGTCGCCGTCACCTTCTCTGTCTTCTATGTCAGCCGATTTAGTTTTCCACGAGCAACCATGAGCAAATCGTGTGTGTTAGGATGCGGTACTTCTTCATCGCTTCAGTCTTCAGTCTTCAGTAGCGCGTCGAACCCATCGATGGCCACCCGGTGTTACGTTGCTGCTTGCTGCTACCGTCGTGGCCTCGTCGCGAGCACGCGCGCCACGCCTGTCCTCCTCCTACCTCCTCACCTCCGCGCGACCCAGCGGCGCGTGGACGGCCCGGGCCTGCAGCGGCAGCTACCGGCGAGCCGCCGCCGTCCGCGCCATGGGTGCCTCGCCGTCGTCGCCTTCGCCGTCGGGACAAGCCGCAGGTGCGGTGCTTCGCCTTTTTGTATCAGGATCCGTTTCCTTTCTATGTCAGCCGATTTAGTTTTCCACGAGCAACCATGAGCAAATCGTGTGTGGTAGGATGCGGTACTTCTTTTTGTGCAGTTACTCTGTTGTGAAGTGAGAGCTTCAGTTCGATGGAGGCTGTGGTGAGCAGCGATGTGAAGTGACTCTGAATTGTTGTGTGTGTTTATATGTGGGTGCAGGTAAAGGAGGCTTTTGGTTCGTCAGTATACCTTGTAGTCTTTTTGTATATTGTTGGTGGTGCTGCTCGTCATGTTAGATCCTTTTCTATGTGGTCTATTTGTTTGTGTTGAAGGCTGTAGATGGGAGATGTATGGCAAGGGAATCCTTTATTTTTGGATCAGTATATGCTGTGTTGTGTGCAAATGCTATCAAGTTTTTTATGTGAACTTTGATGTATTTTCTGAAGGAATCTGCTAATACACAGCTGACTGTGTTTCATTTCACTCACGCTCGTTTTTTGGTTCGTCGATCTGTCTCCACCTTCTCTGTGTTCCATGTCAGTCGATTTAGTTTTCCATGAGCAAATCGTTTATGGTAGGATGCGGTACTCTGTTGTGAGGTGAGCTTCAGTTCGATGGAGGCTTTGGTGAGCAGCGATTCATGTTTGTGATTTGCCGGCATTTTTTGATGCAAATTGTTCTTGTGATCGTGATTTGCCTGGGTTAAACGTGTGACTGGATTGCGTATGTGGTTTGCCCCTCCACCACTCATGCTGTTGTGCGGATTTCTGACAGATGCTTGGTGTGGGTTGTACATTTGATAAGACACAATGAGGTCTTTTCCCTTGTCCCTTGCCAAGGAATTTTGTTGACTTTTTTCCAGTCAATTACTGTTAGAATATCTGTCCTCGGGTAAGTTGGTAACCGAAACCAGGCATGACAACTACCTGCCTATGTAGTGTCTGGTTGCGTTGGTCAGCATATGAGAACCTTGACCGAAGGACTGTAGATTTGTGGCAGTGTGGCACCACCAGACTCCTCTTTTTTTGTCTACCCTTGCTTTGCTTGTGCTTCCATGGAATTCATCAAGCACCCATGATAACCACTAGCTGCTTGATGGGCTAGAGGCGTTCCTTCTTCTATGCTGCGGGCGCATGCGATTTCTTTTCTTACTTCTATGTTGGGGCAGTAGAATCGTGTCCCCCTATTGTAGTTGTTCTACATCAGTTTGTTTAGCAATAGCATTTCTGGGCTGCTTAAAAACTAGTTAATCAAGCTTGGATCTGCTGTTGTGTTGTGTGTTCATATGGGGTGTAGTATTGGGATGATGTGGTTTGTCAGTATATATTTGTAAACCAAGCTTGGGATCTGAAGTTGGATCTGATGTTTTTTGTGGTAGCAGTATGTTTTTTTTGTGTGATAATGCTATCGAGTGGTTTGCACGAACTTAGGGTTACGTGGAGTTTTCATTCGATGTCCTCTAGCTGTTTTGTTCGAACTTAAGGATGGATTCTATGCTGGTAATAGTCTAGCATATATATATTACAACTGCATCTTTTTTCCATGTTGATAATAGTGTCATGCTTTTCTATGTAGCTTTCATAGGGCTTCTAATGAGTATGGAGATGATCGTTTTGACGCTGATAACAGTGATGGAAACAGTTTATCCAGTGGTTATGATGTGAGTTTTCTCCAGGCTTTTATATTCGAGCTTTTCTCTGATCCTTCATATTAATTTCTAATAGCTGTGATGGCTTTTTTTTTGACTGGTTTTTTGTTGACATCATCTTTTTTTTGCTCAGGATATGGATTTCCAATCAAGAGACAGGGATCTGGATGATGCATTGTTTGGTTTTTTCAGGAAGCAGGTATGTTTTTTTACTTTATTAGTTAGTAATTCATATTTTTATGCTTGCTCTATTTTTCATCAGTTACATGGTCAGGTCCCATATTCACTTACTTTCCTTTTTTGTTTTATTTTGGCAGTCTTTAAAAACCTTGAAGAGGAATTTCTTGATTATTGTCAAGATGTTGGTCTATCACCAAACAATAGGGTATGCTGTCTTGTTTGAGCCTCCCAAACTACTATCTGAATTCTTGTTTGAGCCTCCAAAACTACTATGCTGATGTGTTTTTATGCACTGTTCAATGCAGGACAAGAGGTGCAGGAGGGATGTTGTGGAGAAATCTGCTTTTACCAAGTACTCATTGAAGTATTTCGTGAAATTATAAAGAAGCTGACCAAGCATCAAAGAGGGGTTATCGAGAAGTTGGGGTTCGGTTGTCTTTGTTTCTTGATCTTTGTGATATTCCGTCAGAGTTTGCTCGGTGGGTAGCAAATTGCATTGATCCTGTATGCTCTCAGATCACAGTGGGTAGCAAAACTTTTGACATATCAAAGCGCACTTTTCATATTATTCTGGGTCTCCCCTTTGGCGGCTTTGATATTGAGTGCCACAGCAAAGAAGGCGCGGAGTTCATCTTGGGTCTTTTTGGTCTGTCTTCATTGCCTCACATCACGTTCTTTGGGAACAAGCTAAGCGGGACTGATGAACTCAGTGATCAAGATATCTTTGTGTGTTTCATGACTATAGCCTTGCATTGCTTCCTCTGTCCAAGTTCTGAAGAACACGTCAGCGGCAACTATCTTGCTTTCCTTAAACACCCAGAGAAAGCCAAGGATCACGATTTCTGCAAACTTGTCTATGAGCATTGCTTAGCCAGTGTGAACCACTTCATCTTGGTGGGGAAACTTAAAGGGAGGAGGCAGAGAGCCCCTTTATGCTGCAATTATGCACTAGTGGTCAGTTTTTTCTGTGCCCTATCCTTTGTTTTTCAATTCGGCTTTTTCCTGTTATTTGACGTTACTTTGTGTGTGTGTTTTTAATCGTTGCATTCTATTTTGTTCAGGTTCGGTATCTAGATTGCTTGGATTTTGGTAGACAAAATGTTGATGACTCAGTACCAAGGATAGCAGTTTGGAGAGGAAACATGATCAAGTTCTTCTCTGAATTGGATCGGAAAAAGCGACATCAATATGGGAAGAGGCAGCTGAGAGAAGATTTTGCCAGGGGGCGGACTGCTGATGTGAAGTACAAAACCATTCAGTCTCCGGTATTTCAATCCTTTTCTCCCGGATTCAGGAAGAATGTCCACACTAGTTTTGCCAGCAACCTTAGGCCTGAGGTATGTTTGTTCTTCATTCTTATGTGTGCTATTTTGTTTCATTTCATTTTAGTTTTATTATGGTTTTTCTCATCTAGGGGCTTTCTTTTGATTCTTCTGTAGATTATAGATGGCATCATAAGTATTGCAGAAAATGGCGTGTCAAACATTTCTGCATCTAATAAGCCAAAGTTTCAGTTGCTTGTAACTAATGTGCTGGATTTTCTACGGAGAGCAAGTGTCCCCCCCAAGCCTGCACCCATTCCGTGTGCTGAACCACAAGGCAGTAATGTATTGGAGAAGGCTAAACACGCACAGATCACAAGCAAGGTATAATTTGCTCATTATCTCGTTTGTTTTATCTGTCTTCTTCATTGCTCATTTTCTTTTTGGTCTTTTACTGATTTTTGGGTTGATATGCCACTGACCCTTATAGTTGTATTTTTCTGTTCTTTTTTGTAGCCGTTAGCCCCTAATACATGCGACAAGCCAGTCACTGATGTGCGTTCTCGATTGCAGCAATCTGCAGCACCCATTAAGAATGTTCCTGATTCAGTCATTCCCGACCCAGGTTAGCTTTTTCTGAAATTAATCATAAGATAGATAATTGTTTTTTTGTTGAAATTATGTGTTCTGACTCCCTTTTTTTATCCTAATTTATTTTTCTTGTGTTCCATTTTCTCTTGCATGCTCAGTTACTCCAGATGATTGCATGATAACAAAAGTTGTGCCTGCATTTTCCCAGATGACAGGTAACAATATCGTACTGATCTCTTCTTTTCTTTCATGCATTTCTTCTGTTTTTTTCTGTAATGTTTATGAAGCAACCTCTCTTTTTGGCAGCGCCTGCAGTGAAACCAATGATCAAAGTTCAGAAAAGGAGATGCAAGTTGATATCAGCTGCAGAGGAAGAAACCTTTCTTAGCAATGGTCTTTTGAAATCTAACATGCGAGCAGGAGCAGATGTCGTTGACGTATCACCTATTGCACGCTTCACCTTGCCTGATACTCCAGTTGTTCAGGTCATTTACCCCTTTTCTGTAGCTATTTCTTATTTGTTTGAATTTTTTGTGTATTTTTTACTCCGGATGCCTTCTTTTTCAACTAACGCGTGTTTTTGTGGTTTGTACCCCAACAGCCGCGTACTGATGATTTCAGGATTAAACGATCCAACCCAGCACAAGGTCCTGGTACTAAAGCAGCTCCTATTCTTATTGCTGAAGCTTCAACAAATCCTAAAAATGCAGTAGTAAGCCAACACTCTTATTATTTTGTGTTTGTTTCATTCTCTTTTTGTGTGTTCTTAAGCATTCTTTGTTCGCCTATTCTTTTTTTGTAGATGGTTGGCTCAAACGATTTCATGAGGAGATCGCGTGAGTTGTCAAAACAAGCTGATACAACATATAACAACATATTGCTGAGCCAGAGGAGAGGGGACGTTTTTGCACCATCATCTGATCATTTACATAATGGCCAGCCTGTCGAGCAGCCTTTGAATGTTCAGGTTTTAGCAATTCTGAAAGCTCGTGCGCAGCATAAGTTTCTGAATTATGTCATGAAGGGGCAAAACCCTCCTCTGCAGCATAACAGTAGGTTCTGTGTTTCTGATGAAGACATTATCAATTACGCAGCAATTGTTGAGCTTGGACATAACCCCCCACACATGACGTAAGAACATTTTTTCTGGAAAGTAATAGCATATTTTCTCTCTTTTTCATCGTGTCTTTTTGTGATTAATTTTTATGTTATTTCTGACGTAGATTAATGGGTATAGACTACCCAGAAGTACACTGTAATTACAAATCTGTGGGATCTTCACTAATGCCTGGAGGTGAAGTTGATAATTTCATACTTACATGCTTCTGTCGTTTGTTGTTCAAGGAGAAACATCCCTCAGCATCAGGGAGACACTATTTCTTTCCGATCATAGGTGTATGTTTTTCAAGCCTTTAGTATTTTTATTCGATTTTTGTATCGTCCTTTTTCGTGTTGTGTTACCCCCAAAGTTTTTACTGGATTTGTTCTATCCTTTTTTATATCCATTAAATGCAGGACGCAATACTAAAGTATCAAGATTTCCCTAATGATACGCTCATCAGAAACACCTTCGAAGGTGCTGCCAAAGCAAGCAAGGGACGAAATCTTGGGTCTAAGGACAATACGGTAGAAACACATTTTCTATCTTTCCTTTTTGTTTCATTTTGGCTTGTCAAGCTTAATATGTGATGTATGGTAGTATTCCTTGCTGATCTCCTTATCTTTTTTGTTTGCAGCTATGCTTTCCAATAGTTGATTCCCACCATTGGTTTCTTTTTGCTGTTGATTTTGATAAAAAGGTGTTTGCATTTTTGGATTCTTTACACGACAAGGATTCTAACTTTCACCTTCGGAAGAAGAATCTCTTGGTCAGTTCACCCTTTTCTGTATATTTTTCTTAACATTGTTCTTTTTTCAGGTAAATTTTGATTTATTTTCCTTTTTCCTTTAATCTTTTGTAGATTGACAATTTTATCCATCTGTGGGAATTGTATGTAAGTAAAGTTCACAATCTTGGTGAATTCGGATACATGTATCCCAATGTGCCAAAGCAGCAGAATACGTATGTTCTCTTAATTTTCATTATTTTTCTATGCAAGTCCTATATTAGGTTATTTTCAGTTGATATTTTTTATATGAATTTTATTTGCATTTTTCCCTTTTATTTTATGAATCGTAGGCTTGACTGTGGAGTTTTCACAATGAAATGTATGGAGACCTGGAAGCCATCTGTGGACCTTAGGAGTTTGTTTTCATATCAGGACATCTTAAACATCAGGATCCAGATTGCAAATCGGCTTTACTTTCATAGCCACAATGATACAGATATGAGCTTGGTTACTGATTACTTCAGTCAGGTATAATAATTTATCAGAATAATTTTTTTGGCTGTTGTATTATGTTTTTTGTGCTAAACAGTATTAATTTTGATTCATTTTCAGGAATGAAGCAGTGCATTATTCGGTTTCATATAGATCTGTACCTTGTTGATGGTTTGGCTCTGAACGGTATCTTTCGTTTGCGGCGGCACCTTGGGCGAATGTACCTCACAGTTGTAATGGAAGAAACACTGGATATGTAGAAAATTCAGAACGAGATAGCATGTTGATTAGTAATAAGTTGTAATGCTAGATCCATTCATACTAGACCTTTGTATCAAGTCTGTCAGTAACATTATTTTATTTTGTTTTTGTTAATGCCTCTGAATTTCTATGCCTTTCATTATATTTATATGTTTTATTTTCTCTGAAATGTGTTATTCCTCTTTCTCTTTGTCTTTCAAGTTTTTCTCGATAAGGGGTAGGGGGTCTCATCTTTCTCTTTCTCTTATTTGTTTTATCTTTGAAATGTGTTTTTCATCTTTATCTTTCTATTTCTCGTGTTTCTCGATAGGGGGGAGGGGGTCTCATCTTTTATATTTTGATCTCTGAATTGGGGTTTTCATCTTTATCTTTGTCTTTCTTGTTTTTCTCTGTAAGGGGGAGGGGGGTTTCATATTTATTGTGTCCGTATGAACTGTGTCGTCTTTGTTGTGTAATCTTTGTCTGAAATTTGGGCTCTGAATTTTATCTGAATTTCTTCTTTCTATTTCTCTTTCTGAACTTTGTTCTCTGAATATGTTCCTTTGTCTCTGTTTTCATCTTTCTCTTTGTCTTTCTTCTTTGAGTGGATTTTGATTTGTCTTTCGTTTTTGTTGGAAAGAGGGTTTTCACATTTCTCTTTGTCTTTCTTCTTCGAGTGTTGCATTTTATCTGTCCTTCGTTTGCCTTGGAAAGGGGGGTTTTCATCTTTTTGTTTGTCTTTCTTCTTTGAGTGTTCGATTTTTATTTGTCTTTCGTTTGTCTCGGAGAGGGGTTTTTTCATCTTTCTCTATGTCTTTCTTCTTCGAGGGTTTGATTTTGATTTGTCTTTTGTTTGTCTCGGAAAGGGCGGTTTTCATCTTTCTCTTTTTCTTTGTTCTTCAATAGGATTTTGATTTGTCTTTCATTTGTTTTGAAGGGGGTTTTCACATTTCTCTTTGTCTTTTTTCTTCGAGTGTTGCATTTTTATTTGTCTTTCGTTTGTCTCCGAAAGAGGGGTTTTTGGGTTTTTCGTGGGTAACTCCGCCTGCCACATTCTTGAGTTGGGCAGCCGGTTCCAAGCCCGGAAAAAGGAGGAGGATCACGTTCATTTTTTATCACTTTTGTCACCTGATTTTTCAAGGGTCTTTTTCTCTCTTTTGTTGCAAGAAAAATATATAGTTCAAGGATAAATACACAGTTTAATATGCAATATATAAGTTCAACTTTAAAATTCTCAAAAACTATGTGTTTCTTGAGTAAGAAAAATGCAACCATAGTACACATCATTATCATGGCTACTTTTACAATATTTTTCTCATGATGAATTTTTCCATCTCTTTCTTTCTATTACAGGGTCCTTGCTGAGTTGATCTCTTTGTCTGTTTGACACTTTTCTCATGGTTATGAAGCCATGGCGCTCTCTTTGACGTTGGCATCGTTCAGCAACTCACCACTAGATGGAGAAGAATCTTTAGACTTTTTCTTCCGTCTTGATGTACTTCTCTTATTTTGCACCACCGACGCACATCCACTGCTTTGGGTACCTGCATTGAGAAGATTCTTTTTGTCAGTGTTAGCATCCTTTTTTGTTCATTGTTTTATTTCGTGGCTTCATATTTCTTTTGCTATAATAAGAAAGTAGAGAACTAACTTCTACCTGCATCAGTCTTTGTTGTAGTATCTTCTGCAACTATGGTGCTTTCTTTGTCGTTGATCCCCTGCAACAACTCATCCAATGATGGAGATGGATCTGTGTTTTTTCTCTTACGTGTTCCTGTACTTCTCTTTTTTGGCACCACCGTCGCACTCCCACTGTTTTGAGTATCTGATAAGAACAAACCTCATCTGTTAGTGTTATTATCTTATTAATCTTTAATTTTTTTCCACTAGTAAAAGAGAAGCAAAATAATCACCTGAATCAATCTTTTTAGATTTTTGAGTCCTTTTTCTTTTAGGCAAGTTGAACTCCTTGTCTTTGTTTGGGCAACCCTTCTTAGTGTGCCCATTTTCTCCACAATGGCCACACTTGTAGAATATGCCTAGTGCTATTTGTTCTTTTATTGTCAGCATCCTTGGTCTGCCTTTTCTATTAACAACATCAGGGTCAAAAAGCTGAATAGCTGAGACTGTGCCTCCATCATCTGTTGCAGTTGCGAAGTTTGAAACTGTTCTGATTGTGTTTTCTTCATTGTTCAAACCTGCTTCATCTGCAGAATCCATCTTAGCCAATTCTTCATCAACTCTGTCTAGTTCTTTGAGAAGGTATTGGTATTTCTGATCGCTTTTAGATGCTTTGGAGGCTGTGTTGACTACCCTTCTTGACAGAACATTGTACCTCATCGTGTCATTATCTGTTGTTTTCCCTGGAAGCAGGTTGGGTACCATCCTCTTATCATTTTTCCTCCATCTATCTATGATGTATTTATCTGGTATCTTGGCAACATCAATGTGAAGCATAACTTTGAGAATGTGAGAGCATAACAATCCATCCTTGTAAAATTTGCAGCAGACGCAGTAATACTCCTCTGCCTCCAAGTCAACGTGGACGACGTATTCCCGGCGTCTGTGTTCTTTTATGGCGTAACTATTGGCCTGAAACACAAGGTACACCTCATTCTGCGTCAGCTCTTTTATCTGAAGTCGTGTTACATCATTCAGAACCTTCTGGAATTTCCGAAAGATGTAGATGTTATACAGGTCGTGCGCTTGATACTCTATGTTGTATTTTGTTATGAACTTCTTTTCTGGAACCTTTTTCTGCCTTGACTTGTGTTCAGCCTCATCTTCTCTAGAATGAATTGAGTCCATGATGCGCTGATATTCTCTTAGGAAGCTTGTTACACTGTAGGTTGCACCCACCCCTTTCTTGAACAGCGAGTTTGTTCCTTCACTTCTAGCTGTTGACTGCAAGAAAGGGAAGAAGTTTGTTTTAAAGTACACTGGCACATATTTCTTCCTTGTTTCCCACAAGTCCTGAAAGTATTTTATGTGCCCAACTTGGTAGTCCTGGATCATCTTTTGCCACAACAACTCAAATTCTTCTACTGTCAATGAGTTGTCAATGATGTCCTTAAACTCCTCGTACAGCCCTTCATTTGCTTTGAATGTGTTTCCAAGCCCTACTTCTGCTTTACTCAGGACGTGGTACAAGCATGATCTGTGTATTGTGTTTTTCAGCACATTTCTTATGGCATTTTTCATGGCCACATCCTGATCTGTGATGATTGTTTGCGGGTGTTTGCCGCCCATGGCTGATACAAATTCAGTGAAAATCCACTCGAAAGCTTTAGTTCTCTCATTCCCAACCAGAGCACAACCAAACAGATATGTGTTCCCATGTGGGGAAACACCAACAATGGGAGCAAAGGGGAGGTTATATTTGTTTGTTAGAAAAGTTGTGTCAAAGCTGATGCAATCTCCACACATCTCATAGTATGTCCTTGCCTTTGCATCTGCCCATAGAATGCTATGAACCTTGTTGTCTTGGTCTATTTGGAACGAGTAGTAGAATCCGGGGTCTTCAGCTTGTTTCTTGCTGAAGTAAGCCAACACCTCCATCATGTCGCTGTTCTGTAGTTCTCTGTTAATTGTTGTGCCATAATTGCTCACCTTCTTCTTGTTGTAAGGTAGCTGGTCTGAACCTCCCCTTAGATAAGCCAACACCGAAACGATCTGCCTTGTTGGTATGTTGCAGTGCTTCAGAGACCTTATCATTGCTTTCTCTTCTTGTGTCATGTATGCATGGGACCTGAAAAACCTGCTATGGGGGTCTAGGTTGTGGTTATGGTCTAGTGATAGCTTTTTGATCCTCCAAAGGCCACCCTTCTCACTGATAATCATCTCAACCTTGCAATCTGTTTTTTCTATGACTGTACTTTGTCTTTGAGGAACCACCTCATCTTGGCCAACCTCTGTGTTTTTCCCAAATTTGTTGCACTTTACTGTGACCCTAGTTATTTCATTGTTCCTCTTTTTGCTGGTAGTACGGTAAGCAGAAACTATCACAACCGAGAAACCAACAGCAAATGCATACATGTTGAAGGAATTTTGTGCTTCCTCTCGTGTTTTGAAAACCATCCCTACTTCAGGCTTCAAGCTCTCTTCGATTTGCGTCGCTGCCACATCCTCTGATGATGCCTTTTCATTTTCCAGAAAGTTCTCAACGTCTTCTTCACCAATTTCTTTTTCTTGTTCTGTTTGTTCATCGTGTCCTTTGTCTTCAGCTGCCACAAGATTGACTGTACTTGACTGTGAATGAACTGGATTTCCATTTGATGTGTCTTCAGGATGGAACACTTCATCAAGCTCCACATTTTCAAACAAGCTTCTGCCCCACGGATCGTCGTCGTCCTGACCAAGAGCATCCTGCAATTAATAAAACAGCCTGTAAGTATATTATATCCAATGAATTTTTATGCACTTTATAGCTTTTTTCTAGTTTACTACTATTGCTTACATGAGTTTCTTCTGACAGATAAATGGGAGCGCCACCACCGACATCCATGGAAACTTCAGAGTATGCTCTTGAGCTACTGCCCTCTCCATACAAGGATCCCTGCAGAACACATAACAAGATAAGGACAGTTAGAAGTCTTTTTTTCTCGTTTTCTCTGAAATTTTGTATCTCTTTGTGTTCGGATGAACGATATCAGGGGTGTGCTTGTCTGAGTCTTACCATATTGTTTGCAGGGTATGGTGTATAGATAGTGTCAAACTCCCCCTGGAGCAACCCTGTGTAAGTAAAAGCACCCTGCGAACACATATAAATGGATATGTTCTTTTAATGTGGGAAAACCTAAATCATTTGTTTGTTTTTTAGTTTGAAAATACCTCCAGGAGGATGTCTTTGTTGGTAACATTTTCCATCGAATCACAGCTTAAATCACGAGTGTCATTGCCTGGTACCTGCAAAATAATAGCCATATTTATTAATAACCGTATTTATTTTTTGGTAATTCAAATGTTTTTGTGATGATTCAGCATTAGGTTCTTGCAGGTGGCTTTCTTAGTACTGGATGTGGCGTAGCAACTATGTTTTCAGTCGAATATATACAGTTTCAAGCACACAAATAATCTAGCACACAACATACACAAAATAATGTGTAATTTAGCTTTCATGTGTCGTCATGAGGTGCAGTCTGCTTTCTAGTACTGCCCAAGTGTCGTAGCAACAATAATATGTGTTAAAAACCTTTCTCTATGTGCTGCTGGAATCGTTATGTAATCTGTATGGAACTATGTCTACGTGTTGATCCTATGGAACAATTGTTCTGGTGGTTGCTGCAAGAACTACTGGGATTTCCATGTTGTGTTTTCATTTCTCTTTTTGCAGCTAATCAAAATGGTGCAGGCTGATGAAGCCATCAGGTTTTACACAGGTACAGAGTGGTTAATTCTACAAGAACTACTGGGATTTAATTTTGATCTTTCCTACCTTTTTTCTTTGTGTTTTGATTTCTATGTCTTTTTGTGCAGGCTGATGAAGCCAAAGGGGCTACGCAGGTACAAGAGAAGACGAAGACATCGATGGACAGAGTGGGGACAGAGTGGAGGGTAGTTCACGAACCTGATCTGATGTAGGCAGCATCGATGGATCCAGGTTAGCACCAAACCTAGAGCCTCGCCTGAGATCTTCCTCTTCGTTCATGATTCCCTCTCTTCCCCTCACTTTCTCCCCCTTTTTTCTCGTTTGTTTCGGTTCATCGAATCGCTGATGGTCGTGTTTTTCTTTCTCGAGGAGGAAGAAGGTGTCTGCTACGTTTTCTTTCTTGAGGAGGAAGAAGGGAAAGCCCAGTTTCGGTTGTAAGAAGCCCAATCAGCCCGTATCCAGATTGGCGGGCCGTCTGCAGTTTGGGCGCGAAGGAATTTTCCAGCGCACGGTCGTTTTCTGGCTGTGTTTTGTTAGGGTCACACATGTTTTTTTGGGTTGGTAACGATACAGTGCAGGGTCGGTTTCTGGCTGTGTTTTGTTAGGGTCACACACGTTTTTGGGTTGGTAACGATAACAGACAAACACGTGCCATATTTCTACTGGTCAAAAAAACGACTGTGGGCGAAATGAAATACAGCTGACTGTAAAATAGACAGTCCCTTTTGGAAAGTACCCACCCTCGGTACGAGGCAAGCACGCACGTGCTGTAAAAATAAACCAGGCCCAGCACGTCTCGTTTGTGCAATAGTTACCGCCCCCAAAACGGAAAAAAGGGGCAGCGACGGTTCCATCTGCGTCCCCGATACCGCCTCCATCTCAGGTTACCATCTAAGGTCTGAAGATCCGATCGACTCCTCCATATATTTTCTGCTTCCCTCTTGGGATTAATGTTCTTGTCTTTCACATCGTCAGCTTAGCAGTTTCTCCTCCGGCCGGCAAAAATTTCCGATCACCAGATGGAGGCATGTAAGACGTTGTCTAAGTGCACCCCGGAGGTGGACGAAGGTACGCATGTGTTCGATATCTTGGGTTACAGCAAGCACAGGGGCATGGGCAACCACTGGCGGATCCAAGTGCAACCAAGGGGGTTCACAGGACACCGGGTAAATCTTGTTTTCTGTGTAAAATAGCAAATTTTCACCTCATGTGCCACCCCTAAAAAATGAATTTTGTTAGTTTTGGCACCAACGTGCACCCCGATCCCCACTTCTCTAGCTCCGCCACTGTGGGCACCGACGGCGGCAGCTACATACGGTCCGGGATTTTCACCGTCGGCGGCCACGATTGGGCCATCCGCCTCTACCCTGATGGAAACGGCATAGCATATCAAGATTACATCTCAGTATATCTCGAGCTTATGAGCCAGAGCACTAAAGTCGCGCGTCCTGCGACCTGAGGCTGGTCGACCAGTGCACCGGATCATCGTCTTCAGTGCACAAAACAGGGCCTAGGATTTTCAGTATCGGTGATTCCACTGCGTTTGCTCCAGATACTTCTGTTTTCAAAAAGCGAAGCGAGATCGAGAACTCTGCATACCTTAGGGATGATCGCCTGACGATTGAATGCATTGTCACTGTTATAAAAACGCCACATGTCACCGAAACCAGATCGTTCCCAAAAATCGTCACGCCTCCATCCGACATGGCTGAGCACGTCGGCGGGCTGCTGAAAGAAAAGGATGGGTTTGATGTCAGCTTCAGTGTTGGAGGAGAGATTATCGAAGCGCATAGGTTCGTTCTTGCTATGCGTTCGCCTGTTTTCAAAGCGGAGCTCTACGGGACGATGAAAGAGGCCACGACGGGGCAGCGTATAACTATCAAGGACATGCATCCTGCTGTTTTCAGGGATCTGCTCCATTTCATCTACACCGATTCTTTGCCTGCCAAGCACCTAGATGATGACGGGAACACCGCGATGATCCGGCTGTTACTAGTGGCTGCGGACAGATATGCCATGGAGAGACTCTAGCTGGTCTGCCAAAGTATCCTGTGCGAGGATCTGAATGTGGACACCGTGGCAACCACACTGGCCTTAGCTGACCAACATAACTGCGGCAAGCTTAAGGATGCCTGTCTTGAATTTATCGAGATGTCGAATGCCATGGATGCCGTGGTGGCAACCCAAGGCTTCAAGGATCTCAAAGATACCTGCCCGTATCTCATGGTGGATGCGTTGGAGAAGAGAAGAAAGTTCCATAAAGCATGAATGGCTAGATTGGTAAACTTGGTAGATAATATAAACTGTTCGCCAGAAGTATTTTGCTAAGTTTCTCATACCAACTTGTCGTAGGGAGGATCAGCTCAATGGTAGATGAGTCTGAGAGTTGTTAGGTTAGTTCTCTAGTGATATGCCTATCTCTCCTAGTGGATGCGTTAGAGAAGAGAAGAAAGTTCCTTAAAGCATGAGCAGCTGCATTGGTAAACTTGCTAAATTATATGAATTGCTTGCAACTATTTGCTAAATTTCCTGTACCAACTTATCGTTGGGGTGATCAGCTCAACGGCTGATGAATCTAAGGGTGGTTAGGCTAGTTCCCAGGTGATATGAATGGAGAGGAAGTTCTCCAGGATCAGCCCGTGCAAAACTGAACCTACAGTTGTTTGGTTCAGTCCTGAATTTTGTATTTACCAGGTTGTTGATTTTGTCTGGAGCCACTTCTCTGCAACTGCATAACGATTGGTCTTAATCTCGTGCAACATGTTCCTTCTTGTGTGCAACCTTAGTTTAGCATTTGACATCCGGATGGTTTACATTGCATGTCCGCCAAAAGTGAGTGGCATGTGTCCTCGTGTATAAAAATGAAATACGATCAAACAAAGTAAAATGTTATTTTTAGGGATATAACATGAGAAATAAATAAATAAATAAATAAATAGGATTGTCATTCATACCGTCACCATGCTAGTTGTGTTATCTTGAAAATTAAATTCCAATATTAAGGACATGTGCAACCGTATGCACGCTAGGTAGGAATTTTTGTAATGTGGAGTGATGAAGAAAGAAGTACTACAAGAAGTTTTACAGATAGTATGGTGGGTGATTTTTCTTTCGTGTGGATATCTGTTGCCCTACCTAGCTCAAGGAAGAAGCAAGAACAGGAGAAATTCAGAGATGGACAAGTGTTTTTGCGCTGTATAAACGGGCACAACTTTTCTGTTGCATTCATCCCCTTTTTATCTGTTACAAAGAACGTGGTTGATCCCCACGATCCATCAATCTCGCGTCATCCCACAAGTGGATCTAGTGGCCAAATTACTCGGTCTGGTTTGTTACCAGCACAACGAATAAACGACCTAGTCTAACTTTTGGCAGAAACAAACAATCCTAACGACACTTCTACTTCTGACGAAACTGAAGAAAGTGACACCTAAACCTGAATGTGCAGGGTTTATGCCAACAATATCGCCTATACTTTATAGTTACAAGTAATTACGACTATAAATGGAGTATTTGGAACCTAACCATAGCATGGGTTATGTACTATGGTACATGTCCTAATAGGACGCTGTCAATCAAATCTGCATAGAGACTCCATATTGATGTTCTCCAACGCGAGCAGATGCCATGTCGAGGTGAACCAGTGAGTGGCAATTCCTGGGAACAGGTCCGTCAAAAGTGAATCACTTTCTTTGGTATCTGTCTCACAACTCTATATGAATATTTCTCCAAGAGGAATTGAGGTGGACACAAGGCGCTGTATTTGCCTCTGAATTTCGAAAGATGATGGCCATCTCTTTGTGAAGTGCATGCCAAATGTTTGGGCAACTTGATGCCGCGAGAGTAATCGCGTTGTAATAATTCCGGTCACGAAAACCTTCTTTCTTGCAATCTCGCCCCTTAATTAATATACGGGGCAAAGCTTTTGCCCCTCGTTTCAAAAAAAAAAAGGCAGTCAAAGTGATGTGGCAAGCCTGTGGACGGAACACATATTCGGTGCCAGCTTATGACGAGCTCATCCCCGGTGAAGTTGATGCAGAGCATTCTCTCATTGTCACTGCAGGCAGTGGTACCGCTCCTCCATGCGGTTGGGCCCTCGGAATGCAACGGTCTTGTGCACAGCTTTGGTACAGACTGTATTACCCTGAAGCAAGCTGTGTGCTCGGGTGACTGTTTGCCAGGAGTATCTTGCTAGGTTTCATGCCAACTTGTCGTAGTATGATCAGCTCAATGTTAAATGAATCTAAGAGGGTTTAGTTAGTTCTCAACTGATATGAATCAATGGCGTGAAATTCTCTGCGATCAACCCGTCTTATATTAAGAAACAGAGGTAGAGTAGTACTCAAGTTCATATACTACAACTGTGTACCACGGTCAGGTAGGGTAACGCGCATCTGGAAAAAGAAAAGCAGGCGCGTAAAAAGCTGCTGGGAAATTATCAATCTCTACCTAACAAGAGCAATCAGCAGACATCAGGCGTGTAAAGCGATTTGGTGGCAGGTCCATGGAACTTAACGAAGAAGGTTCGACATTTACATATATGTGTGCTGTTCTGCCTGAGGCCAGAAAACCCAGGCCCATCAACTCTACGTCCTCTTCGCCTTATTACTCATCACACGGACAGTAAAAGAAAACAGATCGAGGCGGTTCCATCTGCAGCCGCCGTCTCGGGTTCCATCTGAGCTCTGAAGGTCCAATCGACTCCCCCGTATCTTCTTGGGGATTGATCTTCTTTTCTTCCACAAAAAACCATCTGATTATTATTTCTCCTCAGGCCTACAGATCTTCCTCCCGGTCACCACATGGAGACGACGGTGTCTGCCTGCACTCCGGAGTTGGCCCAAGGCACACATGTGTTCAATATCCTGGGTTACAGCAAGCACAGGGGCATGGGCAACGACGAGGCCACCGGCTACATCTGGTCCGGGATTTTCACTGTCGGCGGTCACGACTGGGCCATCCGCTTCTACCCTGATGGCAACGGCAAAGAAGGCCAAGATTACATATCGGTTTATCTCCAGCTTTTGAGCAAGAGCACTACAGTCCGGGCGTGCTGCGACCTAAGGCTGGTCGACCAGTCCACCGGATTATCGTCTTCAGTTCATAAAACAGAGCCTAGGGTTTTCAATTCCGATGATTGCACTGCGTTTGCACCACAGATTTCTGGTTTCAAAAGGCGAAGCGAGATCGAGAATTCCGCGTTCCTTGCGGATGATCGTCTGACAATCAAATGCATCGTCACTGTTATAAAAAAGCCACATGTAACCGAAACTAGATCGTTCCCAAAAATCGACATGCCACCATCCGGCATGGCCGAGCACGTCGGCGGGCTGCTGGAACAAAAGGAGGGTTTTGATGTCAGTTTCAGTGTTGGAGGAGAGACCGTCGAAGCGCATAGGTTGATACTCGCCATGCGGTCGCCTGTTTTCAAAGCGGAGCTCTACGGGCCGATGAGGGAGGCAAGGACGGGGCAGTGCATAACCATCAAGGACATGCAGCCAGCCGTTTTCAGGGCCTTGCTTCATTTCATCTACACTGATTCTTTGCCTGGCAAGCACCTCGAGGGAGACGGGAACACCGAGATGATCCGGCTGTTACTAGTTGCTGCGGATAGATATGCCATTGAGAGGCTCAAACTGGTCTGCCAAAGCATCCTGTGCAAGAATCTGAACGTGGACACTGTGGCAACCACACTGGCTTTAGCTGACCAGCATAACTGCGGCATGCTTAAGGATGCCTGCCTTGAATATATCGAGATGTCGGATGCAATGGATGCCGTGGTGGCAACCAAGAGCTTCAAGGATCTCAAACAGACGTGCCCTTCTCTCCTAGTGGATGCGTTGGAGAAGAGAAGAAAGTTCCATAAAGCATGAGCGGCTAGATTCGTAAACTTGGTAGATTATATGAACTGTTTGCCAATAGTATCTTGCTTGATTTCTCATGCCAACTTGTCGTTGGGATGATCAGCTCGATATGATGCTAGATGAATCTGAGAGTGGTTAGGTTAGTTCTTAGTTATATATGAATTAATGGCGTGAAATTCTCTGAGATCAAACAGTACAAAACTGAACCTACAGATATTTGGTTGAGTCTTGAATTTTGTATATACCAGGTTGTTGATTTTTTCTGGAGCGCTTCTATGCAACTACCGCATGACACTTGCTCTCGTTAATGCTTGTACAAAACTTTCCTTCTCGTGTGCAACCTTTGTTCAGCGTGTTCTCATACATGCAAATGAAATATGATCAAACACAACAAAATGCTACTCTCGGGTCTCGGGATATGACATTATAAATAGGATTGCCATTCTCACCATCGCCATGGTAGTTGTGTTATCCTTGAAATTAAAATCCACCAATAGTAGGCTTGTTTAATTTGAACGCAGCAACCGAAACAGCTCAGAGAGGGCGTGGAGACTGGAGATTGCAGCTACATCCTTTTGCTACGAGCAAGAGAGCAAAACACAGCCAGCCTTCTTCCTTGAGAAAAATTAGGATAATAAAAGAGAAACCAACAGAATCGGAATCTTCCCAACGAAAAACTAGTTTGGGTACGAGCTAGGGCGTGGAACCGCCCGCTCGTACCAGCTTTTCGCCGAAGTTTCTTAACACAGAGTTTTTGCCGATCGACACGACCGAGGTTGGTCGTACCGTTGATTTTACCAACTAGCACAATACCCGTGCGTTGCTACGGGAAAAAATATGATGAATGCCTCAGCAAGCCCTATATCCTACCCTGAAAATGTAAACTTCAATCCTAATTAGAATACTTTCAGCGGCCAGTTGCATGAAAAATAAAGCTCAGTTACTTTTGTAAAACGAACAATGTATAAACAATTGTAACTTAACCTTGCTGACAAACATGAATCATTAACAATTCTAAATTAAGTAAAGAATCCTAAACATATGCAAGATGGTCTGATCTGCCAACCTCGTACGTACCTTCTTTGCCTCTTCCTCTTTCACCTTACCCAACAAGCACATATGAATCACCGGCATATGGTTTTTCCGCCGAGCTGCACAAGTTCAAGTTGGTTCGTTTCCGGATAGCTTCCCCACGCGCCTCCTGCCCGCATGGCCGCACCCACGTCGGCCTTTCGATCCCGTACGCACCTCCTGGACGAATCCTTCTCTATCGTCCAGCGCTGGTGTGGCCGTCGAGCCTAGCCAACAGGCCAAGCAGCCGACTTAGTCTGCTGCTCGCCGGAGATGGAGAGTAAGGCGCCACCTTTCCTAGACCAGGAGGACTAACGGCAATGGCTGCTGTCGCCACTAATCAAGGTTCTCAATTTCTCGCATCCCTATCTTTCTCCACCTCATTGTCCTTCTTCTCTTCCAGCAGAGACGCACTGTCGTCCTCCTCGATCAGATGGAATCGTTATCACAGATGGCGGCCGGTGCGGAGACGCATATGGTGGGGCGGGGCAAGTTCAGGGGCTTGCAGCTGGCGGAATTGGAGCGCAATGGAGGCGTGGAGGGAGGATACGTGCGCAAAGAGGTCGTCCCAATTGAAGGGTAGCTCCATCGTCGAGCAGGCTAAGGGAGCGCTACGATGGCAGCCTCGTCGGTGGAGACTGGTCAGCTTGCGACATTGCCACAGAGGCAAGGAGCTGTCCCATGGGAGGGGCAAGAGGTGGCGGCGCATTGCAACTCGGTCGCGATCGATTCGCTTTGACGTTTCGCGACTTTAGGCAACGAAACAGGTGGCTTATATTGACCCGGCGTGGTGTGTGTATTCGATTTCGTATTGCTGTTGGACTCCGATCCAGGTTTCTATTGAGGTAACAGCGATCGTTTTCGGTTGTTTTTTTACGTGGGACGTCGACGTACGAAGCAAGACGTACCAAAAAACGGACGAAAATTTTGGGGAAGAAATGTTCCTCGTATTATATAGTAGAGATTGTTGCTACGACCGCATGTGGTCCTACCAATGCTTGTACCGGTCTGAAATACACTTGTTTGACTTGCAAAAGGATGATTAGTAAAAATAATTGCATTCAAATGACTGAAAAAATAATTTTTAGGCAGCCAACTTTGATGACAAAATTTAGGGGAGTCCGAGATAAAGTACTTCCTTGCTATCACCTCCTCTGGTGTGACTAGCACGTAAGACTTGATCGGTTGTTTCTCATCTGCCAGGTAATGCTTAAGGCATTGACCTCTTATTATCCATGAAATCTGCTGATGCTGCAACAGCTAAAGAAAGAGCACTCAGGTATGACCTTGAACTGGTGCTGGCAAATGGATGTCTCCCAATTATTGTGGAATCGGATAGCCTGAAATTTATCAATGCTTGTGATGGCGAAATTGAGCCCCGAGCCCATATATACGGCAATCCCGACAGACTGTTTTTAGCTCTCCCATGCTATTGGCAATATCACCTTCCAGCACTCCTATAGAGAAGCAAACGAAACGGCACACAACTTATATTAGCAAGACTGTGTTATGATTCGAATAGTATGTAATTTTTTGTGGGATGGTGATCCACCCCTTCAATCTTTTAGATGTACTTAAGGACATTGATTCGTTAAATAACGAATAAAGCGTGCCGTGTTGTTCAAAAAAAAACTTTAAGAGAGAGGTGAACACTTCTTCGATCTCGTAAGGGCCGTCCAACTTAAATTTAAATCTGGAAATAATCTTAGACCAAAGTTATTAAGTAAAACTTTATATCCTTCATGGAATTCTCGATTCTGTAGTTTCCTGTCATGCCACATTTTAACTTTTCCTTCAAAAGTTTTGCTTTTTCGTAACCATTGTTTCTTAATTTAAAGCATGCATATCTGACAAAGGTTTTTCTCCATCTAACATTAGATCATAATTTAAATGTTTCCCCAAAAGCTCTATGTTCAAGTTCTAAGGGTATATGTGTCATACCCATCGGGTTCTTGAATGCGGTTTGGTAGACCCATAGCGCATCATTAAGTTACCGAACGAGTCTAGTCTTGATTTTAGCATTGTGTTTCTTCGTGATCCAGCACATCGCTGCATGTTGTATTACGCAAATCGTTAATGTAACACTTACGGAACACCGTTTCACAATTGTTACATCCCTCAAAGTGATACAACAGAAACATCGCAAGTTCAAAATATTACACACTTAATATTATAAACTAAAAGTATGCAAAGACTCCAACGTCCTCCTTCAGTCAACTAAGGAGTTTCAAATAAAACTGTTTCAGTGTGTACTAGCTTACTCGTGATAGAAAATAACAAACTAAGAACCATAGGAGGTCAACAACTTATTTAAGAATAAACTAATGTTGCTCGGCTTAGATTCTACTACTAGCTACGTCTACAACTCTGGCTCCCCTTTATCACGTTCTGCTCCGTACACGATTACGTAGTCCACACCCTCAGCTCCTCCAGGGATATCTCAATCTTCATAGTAGACTTCTTCATCATCGCGTGCCCCGTCTTCTTCATCGATTACATCTTCAGAGTCTAAGTAAGGATTTTGGGATGAAACGGGTGAGTACAACATACTCAACAAGTTAAATAAGAGAATATATGTTTGAATGCTCTAGCTACAACTACGGAGGCAGGTCATTAGGAAAATGCATGTTTTTGTAAACGTTTGTTCAAAAGTAAAGTTTTATTCTGAAAAACCATGTGCCCCAGCCTTCACGGGTTGTTAGTAACTCATGGGATCCTTTCCTGTTGCGCTCGTAGTTCCCACCTGGAACAAGGAGTAAGTTTTTGAGGATTATGTTACACTCTTCAGAGGTGCCTCGCTTTACACAATAGTGTCCTTAACCTTGTTGCACTTTCCACACTTCCATGGTGTGATATGGCACGGTCTAAGGTTCCCCAACCCCACATATCCTCCCAATGTAATGCAACCGGTCCTTGACCCGATCCGTTACCCCTCCTGAGACACTAGTACCCTAACCCCACAAGGTGGGATGTTGATGGCCCACTGATGGGTTTGGTTGAGACCCCAATAGCAGAGTGTGTAGTACGGGCAAGATGGTTTTCCCCACGAGGGGTGACTCGAGGGTTTATATCGAACTCTCGGGGAATCAATAGTGAAAGCTTTACCTCCTTATCCTTCCCTTGGAAACCTACAAACAAAAATAAATTGTTTTGTGCCCTCAACCTCACCAAGTGGTTGTCAAGCACAAGGTGTGAGAATGATAAAACAAAACAATAAATAAATATGCAATGAAAATATGCAATGATGATAAATAAATATGCAAGGATGATGGAAACAATGATGGATGATATTTTTGGGTTTTATATGATGAATGCAAGATGCAAAAGTATTTTTGTATTTTCGGATTTATAAATGGCTGAAAATAAAAGATGGATGAAAGTTGTTGGAAAGGTGTTTCTTATGATTAAAAATGGACCGGGGTTCATGGTTTCACAAATGCACTCTCTCTTTAATAAAGTGGTAGACAATAGAACACAAGAGTTAACATATGAGATTGCAACAAAGTTTCATGACAAGTTATTAATCATATGGGCATCACGTCCTAACATAGAGATCTTTTGGTTATTAATCCCTCTTATACTCCACTAAGATGCGAACTAAATCATAACACCTTATTATTAAGATAAATCAGAGCATAGCATTAAGTTTCATGACATGAAGTTGAAATAAGAACATGCTAGATCTAGTCATGGAGTAGTGGCAATGGTCACACCCACATCTCCGGTAGCAAGGTATTTCTTTTTATCCCTGGTGAGGCAACAAAGTAAGGTAAAACACCCAAGTGGATCGCGGAACTTTCTCTCACGTTCACCGCACTAGCCACCCCCGTTACTCCATCTAATGCACACGTTCCCCCACACACGCTCTCATAAACATGCTTGATCATAACAAGTAAACAAGAACGGGGTACATAATATGCATCTACTTTCATAACTGAAACAAAACAATTGCAATCTCAAACATATATTAACTCATAAAGATCCACCACAAAGGTATTACATAGATGACCGTAATCATGTTCGGCAGCTCATACGGTGCTAATTAGTGAAGCTCAAGAGAGAGAGATACATAAGTTACTTCCACAAACCCATAGTCCAGGGGTGGACTACTCCCTCTTCATCATGGATACGGTGCAGAAGTCGTTGGAGAAGGTGGAGACCTCTCCGGCAGCGCCCCGCCGGAGTTTTCCCCCTCCAATCTGCAACTCCAGATCTCTGTTTCGTGGTTTCTGTGTTTCTGCGGCGCTCCTCTCCGAAGAGTCTCGGGGACTATTTTTATAGTCGGTTTTAGGTCAAGACGAGGTCGCTGGAGAAAAGATCAACGGCATCGGAGCTTCGAGGCTCCAGAAGGTGGGCCCCACGTGGCCAGGTACAGGGGTCGCGTGGGCCACCCCCTTTTGGGCCTCGAGCCTCCGTTTGTTCGCTTCCTGATACGTCCAAAACGTATCTATAATTTTTGATTGTTTCATGCCATTTTTATGCTTTTAGCACTTGTTTTTATATTAAGTTTATTATTTATTTGGACTAACCTACTAATAGATGCAAAAGTGCACAATGTTCTTGTTTTACTATTTGATGTGTAGAAATTATCAAGAATACAAGAGGAAACCTTGTTGGAGTCAAATTGGGACTTTCCTGAAATCTGTCTGAGAACTTTTTACGAAGATTGTCAGTTTGACCCTCGAAAATGACATCAAATGGAGACCTGTCTCTTACGAAAGTTGTCACAATTTTCCATACGAAGATTTTAAGCCCAAGATCAGCCTAATCGGAGTTCGGACGCGGCCTGGAGGCCCGTTTTGGTGGAACCCTAAAAGGGGTGACGGAAATCCGAGAAGATATATAAAGGGAGGAAACCTAATTCGTGGAGGACTCCTCCACCCACGAATTTCAGCCACCAAAAGCCACGTTTTTGCCTCCCCCATGTATCCCATCTCCACGGGGGAGGGCTCCCAAGAAGCCATGAAGGAAGAGGGCTAAGGGGCGGTGCTCCCCCATGGAACCGGCGGCGCAGGAGGAGCCCCCTGCGCCACCGCCGGCGCCGGCGCCGCCCTGCGCCTCTCGCTGCCCTCTCCGCCGTCTTCACCGCCATCTCCATCACCAACTCCTCCTTGTATTCAGTGGTTCATCCTCCCACAAACCTCTGTACCGTCCTTTGGTGTCCATTATACTTGTGCGCGCATGGATCAACACCATAGGGTTAGTAGTATGTGCAAAGGAAGGGGCGTAGTTCTGCCGGAGTGACAGAAACCTGAGGACTCAAACCGGTTAGTTGCACGTATGGGAGTAAGAGGACCATAAACTTAAGGCTATGGTTGGGGAAACCTTAATGCATTGTTAGTATTTACGGATGTTTGCTAACAATCCAATCATATAGTACTTGTAATCCCAAGTAGTGGAGTGCATGTATATTTAGCCTCTCCCACATTGAAAACTGCATCAAAGACAATGAACTAAATGTCTTCACTAATTAATCTTGGACAAAGCCACCACAATTACCACCACTTTTCCACACTCATGGTACTGTTAGTATATGGTTACTTAGTGTACTTTATTGCTGCAGCACTAACATTTACTTTCATGTATTTATTATCTTGCAAAGCTATCTCTCATACCCGTATTGCTACCGTAGTTTTATTTCCTAGATAATGCAAACGTTTAGTGCGCGTAGAGTTGTATCAGTGGTTGATAGAACTTGAGAGAATACTTATCCTACCTTTAGCTCCTCGTTGGGTTCGACACTCTTACTTATCGAAAAGGCTACACGCGATCCCCTATACTTGTGGGTTATCAAGACCTTTTCTGGCGCCGTTGCCGGGGAGCCATAGCGTAGGTTAATGTTCTTGTGTGCACTTGTTTGCTTTATCTCTAAGTAGTTTTTATTTTCAGTTTAAGTTGTTCTCTATCTTAGTATGGTAGGGAATGCGAATTACAAAAAAAATTAGTTGTAGTTGTTATCTAAAAACGTTTTCAAAAAGAAAAGTGATTGGAAAGATGAGTAATGGTTAAATGGGGGTCGACCTTGAACACTTGTGTTCATGCCTATGAAACCAAAACAAATCTTTCCATGGAAGCTTTTCATTAAAAACATGTAAATATTGTAAATATTGTGTATATACCTCTGTACATAAAAATAAAATGCTAATTATAGTCTTTAGTTAATTGAAAGTTGATAGTTTTACTTTGCTGTCCAGAAACAGATTTTCTGTGCTCCACCGTATTAAATGTTTAAAATCACCAGAACGTGATCTTGATCTGAAATTTCTTGAGTGCAAAGTGATGCTTATTAGCTTTCTTTCATTAGACTAACTTTTTCTGATTTAAGGTACGTAGATAGGTCGAAAAATTCGATCTTTACTGACTGTTCTGTTTAGACAGATTTTGTGCTTCTCTGTAAATAAAATCGTGATAAATCTCAGAATAGTATTTTGACTTGAAAATTTTTGTGCATAAACCTGAGATTATTATCTTTCTTTCATTAGACTAAATTTTTTCGATTTGAGCTACTTAACTATCTCGTTGAATGCCATCTTTACGGACTGTTCAGTTTTGACAGATTTCTTTGTTTATTCAATATTGTACTTGGTGTTGTTAGTTTCATTAGTTTTTCGACGGACAACGGAAATCATGAACACCTTAGTATATACAGTGGCTAATGTTGAGTAAAAATTATAAAACTTGTCAATGCTTGAACATGAGTGGATTTTATTTAATGAGTACTAACCCTACTAATGAGTTTTGTGAAGTTTTATGTGGATGTAGCTTATAAGATCTAATCAATATGGTGATATGAGATGAATAAGAAGACGCAAGAGCTCAAGCTTGGGGATGTGTAGGTGCATCCAAGAACATATTCAAGAAGATACAATCATCTAAGCTTGGGGATGCCCGAGTCATCCCCCTATTCATCAACTAACATGAGGTTGTCTCGTTCATACTCTATATTACCCGTCCACATGATATGTATTGTCTTAACTTGTATTATAATTGTTTTTATATGTCTTGGTTTTACCTTCTTTAGTTTTATTAGACTCTTTATTTGGTTTTATTGCTTCTTTACTTTCACTTATAAATTCAAAACAACAAAAATATTTTCTTTTGTTTTGCTTCTTTGTTTGGTTCTTTATTTTATTTTATTTGGGTTTTACTTTTGATTTTTTTTAGAGTTTTCCTTGCTGTAGCTAGCATGTTTAGGTCTTGCTTAGCCTCTGGTTTTTAGTTTATCAAAAATAAAGTACCAAGTTTTACCATTTAGCTTAGTTGATACATATGTAAAAAGTGATTTTCTGTTTTCGGTATCTACTGCTTATTGCGCGATTTTTCATATTTTACTGGAAGCTCTAAAAATCACGAAAAAATTACTGATGTTGTAGCACCTAATCCTCTGCATGTACAAAAATTGGCTAAAATTTCGGGCATGTTTAAGTGCACCTAAAAATTGCGTTTTCCAGCTGCTGTTTTTCTGGACAGATTCTGACTTTTGTTGCAAGAGTGGCCTCTTTTCGTTTTCATTTGATTTTTAATGGTTCTTACCTTTCATTTATAAGTTGGCCATTTAAGCAACCTTTCTGTAACTTAAAAACAAAATTTTATTTGGTTTAATAGCAGCACTTGGAAATATTATCTATTGTACTAATGTCTAACCGCAGAAAAGAATGGGAAAGTTTTTGTGTTGAAGTTTTTTCACAGAGAATGAAGGAACACCAAATTGTGAAATGTTGAAGAATGGCCAAAGTCATAAGCTTGGGGATGTCCCCACATCCCTCTTCATCAACAACCCCTCGGTTTGCAAACCTTTAAACTTTGTTTTTTGAGCAACATATGAACTTACTAAACTTGAAGCGGCTGTATTTATTATCTATTTATCTTAGCATCAAACACCAGTTACATTAATAAGTGGATCTCACATATTTTATTTATCTCTTTTCACATTTACTTGGTTAATGGATTACTTGATGAAACTTAAAAATGATGTGTGAATGATATTGTTTAGTAGTTATATTTTCTTATGGTTAGTCTCAACTAGCTAATAGTGTATATTATGATATTTTGATGTTAACATGCATTGCTGTTCATAAGATGGTATGGTATTGTGGTATCCTCCTCTGAATAATTCATTGAATTGACTTGGCACATGCTCACGCATGCATATGACTGAAAAACAAAAGTCAATTAAGCCTTGATGATTTATTTTGCTCAGAGTTCTTGTATCACTTTTATGTCTCAATTAATTTCATTTTGTCGCAAGCATGATTATGACGGTTATTGCTCTCTTGATTGTCGCTTCCCAGTCTATTGCTAGCCTTCACTTGTACTGAGCGGGAATGCTGCTCGTGCTTCCAAATCCATGAAAACCAAGTTATCCAAAGTGTCCACCATAAATACCTATGCATGGCATTTCAAACCATTCAAGTAAATTTTCATGTGCTACCTTTAAAACCTTCAAAGTACTTCTCAATTTGTGTCAATGTTTTATAGCTCATGAGGAAGTATGTGGTGTTTTCTCTTTCAATCTTGTCATTACTCATGACAGACTTTCACCAATGGACTAGTGGCATATACATCCGCTTATCCAATAATTTTGCAAAAAGAGCTGGCAATGGGGTGCCCAGTCCCAATTAATTACAACTTTCATTAATAATTCTCTTCACATGTTTTGCCCTGATTTATCAGTAAGCAACTTAATTTGCAAATAGACACTCCTCCATGGTATGTGAATGTTGGAAGGCACCCGAGGATTCGGTTAGCCATGGCTTGTGTAAGCAAAGGTTGGGAGGAGTGTCATCCATAATGAAACTAAAATACATGTGTAAACAAAAGAGAAGAGGGATGATCTACCTTGCTGGTAGAAATAACGTCCTTCATGGGAGCCGCTCTTGAAAGTCTGGTTGACAAGGGGGTTAGAGTGCCCACTGCCATTCGTTGACAACAACAAACACTTCCCAAAACAATTTTGCTTCTGTTTTAAAAATGAAAAGCTCTAGCACATGATAATCCCTGCTTCCCTCTGCGAAGGGCCAATCTTTTATTTTCATGTTGAGTCACCATCCTTTCTTTGAGCACTTCTCGAGAGCATAGTTGTCATTCTTAGTGTAATGTGCTTGTCCCAGAATGCGGTTAATTGTGGTATAACTTTGATGCTTTTATCTTTGATATCTTTATTCTAGTCTTCCCTTGAACTTCAGAGGTGCCTGGGCATTTATGTTTTGCTGTACAAATACGGGCAAGCGAGATACCACTCTACCATGCTTTATTATGGTCATTACAATCTTGTTGATGTTTATAAATTTCATGTTATAAGCTCTTAGTTCGTTGATACTTTTCATTAGGAAACATGATTGCTAAGTTTTATTATCCATACATCATGCAATTGTTAAAGACCTGATCATAGCATTTACAATCAAAAATTATTTTGTTATCATTTACCTACTCGAGGACGAGCAGGAATTAAGCTTGGGGATGTTGATACGTCCAAAACGTATCTATAATTTTTGATTGTTTCATGCCATTTTTATGCTTTTAGCACTTGTTTTTATATTAAGTTTATTATTTATTTGGACTAACCTACTAATAGTTGCAAAAGTGCACAATGTTCTTGTTTTACTATTTGATGTGTAGAAATTATCAAGAATACAAGAGGAAACCTTGTTGGAGTCGAATTGGGACTTTCCTGAAATCTGTCTGAGAACTTTTTACGAAGATTGCCAGTTTGACCCTCGAAGATGACGTCAATGGAGACCTGTCTTACGAAAGTTGTCACAATTTTCCATACGAAGATTTTAAGCCCGAGATCAGCCCAATCGGAGTTCGGACGCGGCCTGGAGGCCCGTTTTGGTGGAACCCTAAAAGGGGGTGACGGAAATCCGAGAAGATATATAAAGGGAGGAAACCTAACTCGTGGAGGACTCCTCCACCCACGAATTTCAGCCACCAAAGCCACGTTTTTGCCTCCCCCATGGATCCCATCTCCATGGGGGAGGGCTCCCTTGAAGCCATGAAGGAAGGGGCTAAGGGGCGGTGCTCCCCCATGGAACCGGCGGCGCAGGAGGAGCCCCCTGCGCCACCGCCGGTGCCGGCGCCGCCCTGCGCCTCTCGCTGCCCTCTCCGCCGTCTTCACCGCCATCTCCATCACCAACTCCTCCTTGTATTCAGTGGTTCATCCTCCCACAAACCTCTGTACCGTCCTATGTAAACATGGTGTTTGATGCTATAATATTTATCCTATGATCTATGTCATGTTTATGTAGTTTATTTGTCTTTCGATTGCTTTGTTGAATGTCTATGGTTCATTAGAGTTGTATGTTGATATGGTACTGTCCTTTGGTGTCCATTATACTTGTGCGCGCATGGATCAACACCATAGGGTTAGTAGTATGTGCAAAGGAAGGGGCGTAGTCTGCCGGAGTGACAGAAACCTGAGGGCTCAAACCGGTTAGTTGCATGTATGGGAGTAAGAGGACCATAAACTTAAGGCTATGGTTGGGGAAACCTTAATGCATTGTTAGTATTTACGGATGTTTGCTAACAATCCAATCATATAGTACTTGTAATCCCAAGTAGTGGAGTGCATGTATATTTAGCCTCTCCCACATTGAAAACTGCATCAAAGACAATGAACTAATGTCTTCACTAATTAATCTTGGACAAAGCCACCACAATTACCACCACTTTTCCACACTCATGGTACTGTTAGTATATGGTTACTTAGTGTACTTTATTGCTGCAGCACTAACATTTACTTTCATGTATTTATTATCTTGCAAAGCTATCTCTCATACCCGTATTGCTACCGTAGTTTTATTTCCTAGATAATGCAAACGTTTAGTGCGCGTAGAGTTGTATCAGTGGTTGATAGAACTTGAGAGAATACTTATCCTACCTTTAGCTCCTCGTTGGGTTCGACACTCTTACTTATCGAAAAGGCTACACGCGATCCCCTATACTTGTGGGTTATCACTTCCTTCGCTCCAAAGTCTTCTTCCTTCCAAATATTGATGCTCCTAAATTTGCAGGTCATTTGGACGTCGTTTGGGTCCCTGAAACATCAAAACATAGAAAATAGGGTTTTCTGCCTGCGCAGGGTTAATTCCAGAAAAATAGGGGAACTTGTGAAATATTCCCAAAATCATTATAAAACAATGATATAACCCTTATATGATGCAAATATGATTGGAATATGAATAAAATAATGCAAAGTTCATGTATGCATTTTACATGCATCAGATGTATACGCGCTTCCATGCTTGTTGGCCAATATGCGAAAGAAGAAGGTACTTCTGACTTGCCTACCCCATACTAGAAGTGATGGTCCAAAAATATCTATATGATGACAAAATAACTACCAATATTTGTTTTTATTTCTATCTGAATATATTCCTAACACAATGGAATCTCCACAACATCAATCATTCTATTATTCCATTGCCCACCACATAGTCAATTCATAATTACAGGGAAGTAGTGGTGATGTCAATGCAGATAATATATAGTACAGATAGATTGCAATACCTTGATAAAAATACATTAAAGTGGAGATGAGCAAGGTTTTGAACTTGCCTTGAAATTGTGAGGTAGTGCAGTTCAAAACTTTGGTGTGACCATGAATCTTGGATTCCGAAAATTAGCATCATTGTCAAAGAAGGGCAATGTTTAACTAAGTTAAAATGGGGATTATTGAATTTCAAACTCGAAATCATGACACATTGTGTATAATAGCATGAAATAAGATCTTTAAAAGATTTAACTTCATTTTTGAGGTATTTTAGCCTTTTGCTTGATTATTGAATTTTCTTGATATTTAATAATATAAATACTATTTTGACTGATTAATTTCTTAATAATTATTTGAAATTAGGAATTATATTCCTAGTATTTTTAATTATTAAAATTTGTTTTCCCATATTTAAGGTATTAATAATGGCTTACTTATTTATTTTGTTGAGTTTAAACCAATAATTTTTACCTCCAATTTAAAGTCCTATAAATACAATCAAATTCAATTTATACACTTTAGATGATACAAAATCTATTCTATTTTACGTATTTTTAGGTATTTCCTTATATATTATACTCTCTATGATACGTTAAAATCATCGCAAAAAAACAATGTAACGTGTACAAATGTTACCTATAAGTTGCGTTTTTCGGATCAGAGGGAGTTAATTTTTAGAATCTCATGACTATATTTAATCATTTCTCTTATCAGAAAAATACATAAACAATCAGTTTGGGCCAGGTCCACTAACCTGGTCAGTTGTGTGAAATTTCACAAATTTAACCCTTTTGGCAAAGTTTAACGAAAAATAACCCTTTTCCAAAACTATTCCCAAATCTAACCCCTTTTTGTATCGCCCAACGGTGGGGCGCTACACTCTTCTTTGTAGCGCCGTGGCAGAAGGAGCTACACGTCTGCCAGCGTGGCATTCTGGGGCCCGCATGCCTTATGTGTAGCGCCATAGCGAATGGAGCTAAACATCAGGGCGTAGCGCCCTATCCGATGGCGCTATGCTTTTAGGATTTTGATACCCGGGAGTCAGAGAGGATGCTTGCAACAAAGACTAAAAAATGGCTAAGTCATGTGTAGCGCCGTAAAGCGTGGAGCTATGCTATGTTTTGTAGCGCCTTGTCAAACGGAGTTATCCTACTGAAATTTACCGAGAGTTGATTTCGTCGAAGTGTCGCCAAAATGGCTAAGTGGAGTGACCATGTGGCGGACGCAAAGAAACATATTCGACTTATAGCTAACCATCCACTGTATGATCAAGTTGCTTTCGACAACTATCTTGCATGATTTGTTTCTAGTACTCGTGTGGAGTTATGTCGGCAGGCTTATGATGCAGCCATATTGGACGACCCAAGTCTTGGAGATGATTTTTTTCAAACTAAAGTACAACCAACTCGTGAGAGAGGGAGACCAAACTAAGTTTGCTATGTTGATCCACTTTATGGTAATTTTTTTACATTGTACCTCTCATCATCATAGTTAGAACTCGCATGTTGCCATGTTTCTTTTTTCAGCGCACCGATATCTCACAACACGCCGATGAAGCCGAGGAAGCAGTCACGTACCCTCGCAGCAAGAAGGGTGACAATGCCGTTAGAGAGTTCGCGAAGGTAATTCGACAACATGATCCTTACCGTGCAAATTTTCTTTTTCAATTCGACCATGCTCACATGTCACATCAATGTCATAGCGAAGCGCCCACCTCTTTCGTTCACTAGCTCTTCTACTTGGTTGTCGTACCATCGATGATAGCATGCCTAGTCAACCGATGTCAACTTCGACACCATTGTTTTGTGGTGCATCTAGTTCAAACCCGGAACATGATGAGGTACGAAATATGCATTTCATTGCTTTTTTTTATGGTGCTTATAGCTCTAACCAAAATCTGTTCTTGCTTAGGAGCCGGACGGTATGACCTTGGAGGAGTTTCAAGCAAACCAGAAGCATTGTCACAACTTAAGGGAAATGAAGGAATTTATCCGTTTCACACCCACCCAATGGGCCAAGCAAAAGAAGGGGAAAGAAGTTGTCCTCTGTTTTTGTGAGCGGACAATAGGGCCACGGAGAGGGGCGCTACATATAAAAGGATAGCTCACTTTAGTACAGCGCTACACAAGCTCCAAGCTCTCGGGTTACAAAATTTCAATAGGATAGCTCCGTCTGACAAGGCGCTACAAAACATAGTGTAGCTCCATGCTTTACGGCGCTACACATGACTTAGCCATTTTGAGTCTTTGTTGCAAGCATCCTCTCTGACTCCCGGGTATCAAAATCCTAAAAGCATAGCGCAATCGCATAGGGCGCTACGCCCTGATGTGTAGCTCCATCCGCTACGGCGCTACACGTAAGGCATGCGGGCCCAGAATGCCACGCTGACAGACGTGTAGTGTAGCGCCGCGCCGTTGGGCGCTACAAAAAGGGTTGGATTTGGAAATAGTTTTGAAAAGGGGTTATTTTTCGTTAAATCTTGCCAAAAGGGTTAATTTTGTGGAATTTCACGTCAGTTGTCCGGCACATTGGGCCCATTTGATTTGGGTCTGCCCGACGTCCGGACCCACTGTCCGCTCCGAGTGAGCCTTCTCTCTTTCCCCGCAAATTTCAAAAAAAAAAAAAAACCCAGCACATCTCCGTTTCCAATACCGCACGGAAAAGAGAGCACAGACGGCTTCATCTTCGTCTCCGAAACCGGCTCCATCTCCGTTTACCATCTGAGGTGGTCTGAAACTCCTACCGACTCCCCCATATCTTCTCTTTCCCTCTGCTTCCCTCTTGTGATTAATGCCCTTGCCTTTCCGTCGGATTAGCACCCGCGGTCGTCGTCACGGCGAGTCTTTCTCCTCCGGCCGGCAAATATTATTCCTGGTCACGAGATGGAGGCATGTAAAACGGCGTCTACGTGCACCCCGGAGGTGGTCCAATGCACACATGTGTTCGACATCTTGGGTTACAGCAAGCACAGGGGCATGGGCAACGACGACGACAGCTACATACAGTCCCGAACTTTCACCGTCGGCGGCCACGACTGGGCTATCCGCTTCTACCCTGATGGCCTTGGCAAGGCAAGCCAAGATTACATCTCAGTTTATCTCGAGCTTTTGAGCGACAACACTAAAGTCCGGGCGTCCTGCGACCTAAGGCTGGTCGACCAGTGCACCGGATTATCGTCTTCGGTGCATAAAACAGAGCCAAGGATTTTCGATTCCGACGATGATTCCGCTGCGTTTGCTCCACTGTTATCTGAGTTCAAAAGGCGAAGCGAGATCGAGAGCTCCGTATACCTCAGGGATGATCGCCTGACGATTGAATGCATCGTCACTGTCATGAAAACGCCACATGTAGCCGAAACCAGACCGTTCCCCAAGATCGACGTACCACCATCCGACATGGCCGAGCACGTCGGCAAGCTGCTGGACGGAAAATAGGGATTCGATGTAAGCTTCAGCGTCGGAGGAGAGACTTTCGAGGCGCATCGATTTGTTCTCGCCATGCGGTCGCCAGTTTTCAAAGCGGAGCTCTACGGGCCGATGAGGGAGGCTAGGAGGACGGGGCAACCCATAACTGTCGAGGACATGCAGCCTGCCGTTTTCAGGGTACTGCTCCACTTCATCTACAACGATTCTCTGCCTGGCAGTCACCTGAAGCACACCGAGATGATCCGGCTTTTGCTGGTGGCCGCGGATAGGTACGCCATGGAGAGGCTCAAGCTGGTCTGCCAGAGCATCCTCTGTGAGGGCCTGAACGCGGACACCGTGGCAACCACGCTGGCTCTAGCTGACCAACACAGCTGCAACAGGCTTAAGCGTACCTGCTTTGAATTACTCGAGACGTCGGTCGCCATGGACGCCGTGGTGGCAACCCAGGGATTCCAGGACCTCATGGTTTCTTGCCCAGCTCTCGTAGTGGAGGCTTTGGAGAAGAGAAGGAAGTTCCGTAAAGCATGAGCTGGCGGGTAGCTGCATTGGTAGACTTGCCAGTGTTTTGCTGGTTTTAGTTCTCAGGTGATATGCAAGGCATGAATATCAACCCGTGCGAAACTGAACCTACAGATAACAGATGCTTGATGTTCAGTCTTGAATTTTGTATTTGTGTTTGTTTTGTCAGGAGCGCTTACCTGTAACTAGTACCGCATAATACTTGCTCGCGTTAATTCCTGTACAGAACTCCCCTTCTTGTGCCCAACCTTTGTTGAGCATGTGGTGTTGGAGCTGCCAAAGGCATTTCCCTTCTTCTACCTTAAGCTGGCGCTTCTCACAACTCTCATAAAAACAGGAAGACAAGAGTTTGGTGCCGGCTCTGCCTCACACACAGCCAATGTTTTCTGCTCTTTATTTCTCTTGTCTCAATGACACAGGATGATTACACCGTTTTGGCTCAATCTAACATTTTGTACATAACTTATTAAACTCGGCAAGACAAGCCATATATCACACCGTTTAGCACGATATAAATAGTGTGTGGTGTTAACTTTTATTACCAAAGCGGCGCACAAGGTTTTGCACCACCAGAAACGTACGTCAGCGTTAACTCGTGCTAGACGTCTACATGTTCGCATATACTCCCTCCGTCCAATAATGACTGTCTCAAGTTTGACAAAAAGTGGATGTATATAGACATGAAACATGTATGGATACATCCACTTTTGAACAAACTTGAGACAGTTATTATTGGACGGAGGGAGTAGTTTATATGCCATTAATCATGTGCGATACTTGCTGGCCTAGCTATTTGGCCCAATAAATGTAACCTACCTTACAAATAATGAGCCGCGTTCCATCCGTTCACTCGCCAGTCTGTTGATACCTCCCCTCCTCCACACTCCAGCGCTACACATTAGTGGAACCCTACCTTATAAATCAGACCTAGTCAGCAAGGCGCTCCAACATTTGGCCTACCCACCGATTGATCGGCCGGTCGATGACTTCTCGTGAGGCTTGTCCAAGGCTAGTCGCACCGGATCTTTCCCTCTGCCCCGGTAGCGATATCACCGTCGTTACTACATCTCGCCACCCGAGAGGTGTGCACGGTCCAAGAGTAGAGTTCTGTCCATGCGCCGGCGTCTCCTCGATATCTTAAAGTTGTTAATTATAGCATGCATGCATATATTCATGTTTTTATATGCCGGGTATCACATGTTCGACCGAGTTTAGTAATGTCATATTAGTTAGTATATTGATGTTGCACCGGTACAGAACCACACTATGGACACCCCCTCTATGGATGGCAACAAGAAAGCAATGTTGCGCCCGTGCCCGCACTGGGCTGTAGACGGGCCCATCGCGAAGGCTACGCGTTGATCGGGGATCCACATTGGCAATGGTATTTCTGTACCTCCGTTACCGATACCCTATCATCACACACGGATATTTTACAATGTCCGTTGCCCATAAAAGCAGCCCGGACAGGCCACTAAGGTGGCCTATAAGATCCCCCCACTCCCTTCACTCTCACTCTCAGTGCCTCTCTTCCCACTGTAGCCGCCGCGCACACTCTCTTCACTCTCTCTCATGGATGCCCCTACCCGTGCATCTAGATCTGGTCATCGTGGCCGCAGAAACAGTCGGCTCTGGCGGGCGCACCACCCTCCGGAGCTTCATGGAGCACCCGTGTCAGCTGGTGTTGCAGGACGAGCATGCCGCAGCCGCCCGCTCTCCATCCTATCGCCCGCCCCTAGGCTGCAGCCGCACCATTGGCCGGCGCCGCCAGATCCAGTATCTCGGTCATGCTCCTTGCTTTGTAAACCCGACGTCGCTCTCCTCGTCCTCGTCGTCGTACGAGGATGAGGATGATCGTGATCTGGTGATCGGCCAACTCTCCTGCGTCGATTACACATTGTCTTGTGTTTGTAGTTGTAAGTAGTTATAGTAATTATGCTCTATTTAGGCATATTTTTGCTAAGCATTGTCTTCTAGTTCTAGTTGTAAGTAGTTATAGTAAATAGGCCATGTTTAGAAATATTTTTGCTAAATATTGTCTTCTTGTTCTAGTTGTAAGTAGTTATAATATGCTCAGTTTAGACATATTTTTCTTAAGCATTATCTTCTAGTTTTAGTTGTAAGTGGTTATAGTAATTATGTTTTATTTAGACATATCTTTGATAAGCATTGTATTCCAGTTATAGTTGTAAGTAGTTATAATAATTATGCTTTATTTAGACATATTTTTTCTAAGCATTGTCTTTTAGTTCTAGTTGTAAGTAGTTATAGTAAATATACTCTGTTTAGACATAATTTTGCAACCTAAGCATATAAAATGTTTGTGCTAAATATCTTTCGCACACGACTCACAAGGCCTGGTCGTGTGCGAGTATGCCCAAACACACAGCTAGATTCGCGGAACCGTGTATGATAGATATGTCATCACAAATTATGTTGAAACTTCCATCAGATCTATCGCATACGGTTAAATAACCGTGTGTGAATGACTATCCCATTGTTCAGCCACTGATAGCGACGGAGCCGTTAATCGTGTGTGATGGAAGAGATTAATTGTGTGCGATTAGATGATCTGTACTAATGATCGAACACAATAAAATGTTACTTTCGGGATATGACACCATCGCCATGGTAATTTTTTTATGTTGTGTTTTGCGGACACACGCTTCGCTTGGTTTTTGGAAAGTACGCAATCTCGGTACGAGGAAAACAAGAAAACCTAGGCGGTTTAAGAAAAAACCAGGCCCAGCATGTCTCCGTTGCAATACCGCCCCCAAACGGAAAACAAAGCATATCGAGACGGCTCCATCTTGGTCTCCGATAGCGCCTCCATAACCGGTTACCATCTGAGGTCTGAAGCTCCAATGACTCCCCCATATACCTTTTCTTCTCTCTTGGGATTAATTAAGGCCCTTGTCTTTCACATCGTCAGATTAGCACGCGCCGTCGCGGCGATTCTTCCTCCTCCGGCCGTCACCACTCACCAGATGGAGGCATGCAAGACGGCGTCTACGTGCACCCCGGAGGTGGCCCAAGGCACACATGTGTTCGACATCCTTGGTTACAGCAAGCACAGGGCCATGGGCAACGACCCCGACAGCTACATACGATCCGAGAAATTCACTGTCGGCGGCCACGACTGGGCCATCCGCTTATACCCTGATGGATACGGCAAACAGAACAAAGATTACATCTCAGTTTATCTCGAGCTTATGAGCTACAGCACTAAAGTCCGGGCGTCCTGTGACCTGAGGCTGGTCGACCATAGCACCGGCCGGAATATCGTATTCAGTGCATAAAACAGAGCCTAGGATTTTCAATTTCGATGATGTTTCCATTGCCTTTGCTCCAGAAACTCCTAGCTTCAAAAGACGAAGCGAGATCGAGAATTCTGCATTCCTTAGGGACGATCGCCTGACGATCGAATGCATCGTCAATGTCATGAAAACGCCACAGGTCGCCGAAACCAGACCGTGCCCCAAGATCGACATGCCACCATCTGACATGGCCGAGCACGTCGGCAGGCTGCTGGAGTTAAAAGAGGGGTTCGATGTCAGTTTCAGCGTCGGAGGAGAGACTTTCGAGGCACATCGGTTTGTTCTCGCCATGCGGTCGCCAGTTTTCAAAGCGGAGCTCTACGGGCCGATGAGGGAGGCTAGGAGGACGGGGCAGCCCATAACCGTCGAGGACATGCAGCCTGCCGTTTTCAGGGCCCTGCTCCACTTCATCTACAACGATTCTCTGCCTGGCAATCACCTCGAGAACACCGAGATGATCCGGCTGTTGCTTGTGGCTGCGGATAGATACGCCATGGAGAGGCTCAAGCTGGTCTGCGGAAGCATCCTCTGCGAGGGCCTGAACGCGGACACCGTGGCAACCACGCTGGCTCTAGCTGACCAACACAGCTGCGACAGGCTTAAGGGCGCCTGCTTTGAATTCATCGGGACGTCGGCCGCCATGGACGCCGTGGTGGCAACACAGGGCTTCCAGGACCTCATGGTGACTTGCCCAGCTCTCGCAGTGGAGGCACTGTAGAAGAGAAGGAAGTTCCGTAAAGCATGAACAGCTGCACGCGTTGGTAGACTTGCTTATTGCTAGTACATTATATGATCGAGCTGCTTGCTTGTATTTTGCTAGTTTTAGTTCTCAGGTGATATGCAAGGCGTGAATAGCAACCCGTGCGAAACTGAACCTACAGATGCTTGGTGTTCAGTCTTGAATTTTGTATTTGCCAGGTTTTGTTGGTTTTGTCTGGAGCGCTTATCTGCAACTTGTACTGCATAACATTTGCTCTCGTCAATTCTTGTACAAGGCTTTCCTTCCTGTATGCAAACCTTTGTTGAGCATCTGACGCCCAGATGGTCTGAATTAGAATGTTCTCGTCAACTGGAATGAAATAGCTAGGATCAACCGCCACAAAATGGAATTCTCAGAATATGACATCAGAAATAGGATTGTCAACCGCTACGAAATGGAATTCTCAGAATATGACATCGGAAATAGGATTGTCATTCGCACCATCTCCATGTATATTTCGTAAAGGTTACTGCTGTTGTACCACCGACACACCACTAGTAACAGAAATATTAGTGTAGCGCACGCCATTTACATAATTTTAAAAATAAGTAAAAAATTGCTGCTATTATTGAATTTCACAGCAATATCATACTCGCTCCATTCCAATGAATAAGGCTTATATTTTTTGAAAAAAAGTCAAGCTAAGTAAACTTTGACCAAACTTTTTGAAAGAATTATCAACATCTATAATATTATATGTATATCATGTGAAAATATATTTCACGATGCATCTAACCATGTTTATTTTGTACTGTACATGTACATAATTTCTTCAAAAAACTTGGTCAAACTTCACATAGTTTGACTTTTCAAAAATAATATATAGGCCTTATTCATCGGAACGGATGGAGTATAACGTATTACTAACTAGGTAGAGTAGCGTATTATTGAGTTCAACTAAAATAATACTAACAAGTTAGAGCTAGTCCTCCTTCGAGTGACGCTTAATCTGACGCACAATGATGCCGCTATCATCTATAGGGTCTTGGTCGCCCTCTTCAGTAAATTCAGAAGAATCTGTGTGTGTGTGTGTGTGTCTTGTCAAAAAAAAATCTGTGTCAAGCGCCTTGTAAAACATGACAATGTTGTTATCACAATGGTCGAGATAGAACAACACCTCCTCCCGGCTTCCATCCTTTAGGTGTCCGCTGACATGTTTCACGCAGTCGCGTCTTGCACTGCAGGGGGTGGTAAGAGCAAAATTATAAGAAAGCCACAATTAGCATTTTTTTGTGGCACTATGAACAACTCAAGCGCGACATATTGAATTAAAACATATCGTCCTAATCAACATAAATGAGGAAAACTATGAAACAAATTATCCTTACACCCGGCGTATCCACAATTGGTGCATGTGGGATTCATTTGTTGCATTCACACTAACAAATCCAACAAACATCATAATCAAAACTAAAATGCACATAATTTAGACACTCTCTAGTAGTTCATTGCATAATTTATACTCTACGGAGTTAAGTTGTATATTATACGTAAACATGCTAAAATTAAACTTCTAGGACGATAAGGTGCATATTAAACATAAAACATTCGTAGACTATTACAACCAAACTCTATTACGATCAGCTGCATATTAAACACAAAACATACTAAACTATAGTCGCCTCTTCCTCGAGATTCTTCCAGTCAACGTCAAACGTCATCTGCGTGCGCTGGAGGAACATGCGCTGTGGGAAGGGCCTCGCAGTGGGACTCGAATCACTCGAATTACCATGATATTGTACGCCAACACACCTGGCTCCTACGAGAGACGCTTAGCTGCAACTCGGCCTAGTGGTGCTCCTTCTTCTCGGCCATGTTGACTATCCTGATACCCTCGGGCGTGAGGCATTCCACGTCGGCTCGATGCTGGGAAAAGTTGAGCACAGGCGCGCCGCATGCTTCGACGTGGGCCAATGGCCATGCCAATCCTTATGGCGGATCCAAGTGAATTCGACGAACAAACGTTTCGCCAAAACGTTGATACTCATTTTGAGTACCTGTAAATTCAAAAAACAACACCCTCATCTAAACTTTTCGTATTTTCATTCGAGATATAAATGATTCATCTAAATCATCCAATAAACATCCATGCATTTAAACAACTCCCATTCACTAACATTTAAATCAGCTAGGATCAAAATCTACACTATACATTTCATCGACAAAATCAACTAACAAATTTTCTACACTACATACATTACATCAACAAAATATTACACACTTCATGAACTAAAAATCAACTATAAAAAGAGTGGTGGTGCTCACAAAGGGTGGTGTGGCGACCGAGGGTACCGAGGCAGGGGCGCGGACGGTTAAACAAACGATTTTTAATGTTTCAAAAAAATCTATGAAAAAGTCTAGTATTGACAATATATGTGTCTACCACCTCCAAACTTCAGGTCCAGATTCAAAATGAGCATTGAGTATTAAAAAAAAGAAAATCTAGCATGATTTTCAAAAAAATTGAAACATTTGAAATCGTTCTTTCTTTTAGTGATATCACGAGTAGCAAGGGTGGTAGCACTAAATATTCCCTGGATGCCCGCGATCTAGATCCGTTACGGCATCCCTGTGCTGTGGTTTCATGGACTGGCACAAGACGGAAAGGACTAAGCATGAGCATTCATCTAATCATGGCGTACTGTAATGTGTCAATCTTTCTGGTCATACATACATGTTGGACAATGACAGTATCCAACATGCTGCTTTCACCTATGAGTCTGTTGGCACAAAAACATCACAAAGCTGGTGTGCACTAATAGCACATCAAGCTGGAGACATTTCATTTCTATCATATTGTTTTGATTAAAAAACGTAAGTTACCACCAACCAAACGATTAGTCGAGAGAACTATGGTCTTCTACAAGCAGTTACAAGAACACGACCCAGAACAGGCACACGACCCAGAACCAGCACCGAGATCATTTCCCCCAGAAATCACAGGAGTGCTTACAATTTGCAAATAGGACCATCTGCTGCTAATACCCTCTGTAATTTACAGCATCGTCTCCTTCCCAAACAGCTGAGAGCTCATAGACTCATAGGTTGATCAGCGAATGCATCTGTATATGTCCTATCGAGGGGAACAAGGCTTGAGCAAAGATGGAGATCTCTGACAATTTTACACCATCACTTCAATCTGTACATAGCCATCAAAGGTTACTTCATCGTCCTGGAGCCATCAAGAGAGCGAGATGCAACTTCTTCATCTGACAAAGCCGGTGCGGATTTGTAAACAGTTCAATACTCGCTGTCTTCTCACCTGACAGCACAATACGGGCAATGGTGAACTGATCTCCCTTTTCCAATGCAAACTGCCATTCGCTCGTCGTGATGTAGAACCAGTCTTTGTTTGAAGACGTAGTTGCCTTCACCTCCACGTACTCTATCAAATTGTTCCCGCGGTTGATGACAAGATCATAAGGCTTCCCGGATTCGGTTTCTTTATTCATCCATTTAACATTATCGGACCCCAGCTTATCAAGAAAATGTTTGTAGACCGCACCTTCACCAACCCTGCCGGTTCTTAGTAACTTGTCTGAATCTGGGGCCCCCGTGCGGAGCCTATCCCTGCCCTCCGAGGCATTGGGCATTCTATCATTGAAGTCTGTTACCTCAGTATCAACAATTTCGCTAGGTGAACTGATTCCCAAATCCAAATAAGCAGGTGCACTGTCCGAGTCAATGGACATCACCATCGGAGGCTCACCCAAGATTGACACTGCACTTTCTGTGTATTCCGTACTTTCTACCCTTATATCCTCTTTTATAACCCAATCCTCTTCGAGGTTAACAGGAAACCAATCATCTTTTGTATTTACACACTCAGCATCATTTGCCTTTGCGTCTTGCATGGGTCGATGCTGACTTCTGTGAGATGTTTTAAAATCAGGGGCTGTTCTCCAATTATTAGGTGGCCAACTTGAAACTGTTCCGTCTGACCTCTGATGCCTGGGAGTATTGAAATCATAGGCAGGAGTATTGAAATCACAGGCAGATGAGGATTCAACCGGTTTGGAATCAACACATTGGTCAGCTACAAACGAGGAAGAGAATGACCAAACTGCTTCCTGTTCAGGCAACGCAGGCACATTCTGATTATTAACGATAAAAGATTCTACTTTTTCAGCTAGGGTGCCAGATTCTGCCTTGTCTTTTATGGTGACCAGAAAATTAGCGAAGTGCACATCAGGGATCCATCAAAGAAAAGTCTAGAAATTTCCACAAACAATGAATGTGAATCAGCTTCTTTCGTAGCATAGAGAATATTCCCCTGAAAATAAGTAACTCGTCAAATCACATGAACTTTAAAGCTGATGGCAGATGATATAACACAGCAAAGTCTTAATAAATGAGTGCATCAAGCATTCAGGCAATGCCTTGGTCGCAGAAACTTCTAAAGGTCTTAATTTTTACGTACAGTCAACAGAAGGTAAGGTCATCATACATAATAGCAGCAACAGACTTAATTTAAGTATATAACAGGTATTAACAACTAATTGTTGGCGATTGCCAGTTATAGCATCACTATATTTGGTGGTGTCATAGGGGAGGACCTTAGAAAACAGCTAAGCAAGCAATTGTCCATCATAATCACATTATAAATATGCAGGCAATATTGGGAAACAAGAGACTGGTAGCAAGGAGGTAATCACTCGCACTAGTTACTTGCACTATGGTAATCACTTGCACTAGTTACCACAATGGTGGAACAGAAACATTGGTACTAACCTGCAAAAGACAATCACATTTCTCTCTTTTCTTAGAAGAACTCTCATGTCCTTTGAGCATATACTTGTAGTATAACTTTTCAACAACAATAATCTGAAGATCGCTAAGCCTCATGATCTCATTTTGCTGAAAATTCATATACGCATCATTATGCATCTTATAGATGTAACGTTGCATATATGGTAAGAGTCCACAGATCAAAGTAGCCTTTTCCCTGTTGTCAGCCATGCCATAGAATATTGCTTCACGATGCACAACCTATATATAAGCAATAAAGGTTGATTAGAATCACACTTAAGATGGAATACCAATTAAGGATATGCCGCTCTATAAGCCAAATTTCTGGGGAAAATCACCTAGAATATTATCAAATATAATATGCATCTGGTGCGCTACCTTCAAATGCTGCTAGCCTATTACCAACAGATATGAATAGTAATAATGTGACACTTGCAGCCAAGTTTTGACCATCACTGATATCTAAGTGTTGTCCCCAAAAGGCTATTAAAATATGGTATTTAAGTGTTGTAATCGGGTTTTGACCATCATATTTTTTTGAAAATTTTAAATATTTTGTTTGAATTTTTTCAAACATAGGGAGCACTGGTGCTCGGGAGCCAAAGTGACTTTTCGTATTATGTATTACTTTGCAGAACTTTGCAGCTAAATGATGACTTGCATACAGAATTTCCAGCAGGAGGACTTGCTGAATGTAAGGAAGAACTTAATAATATAATATTAAAGCAAGAATTATATTACCTTAGAAAGTGCTGGGATACCTAGGCTTTTCATCAATGCAGCAACTCTTCCATGCAACATTTGTTTGTCTTCAGAAGAAAGTTCACCAAATTGTATGAAGTCAACATCACTAAAGTTCTTGAAGTGCTGCTTCAACTTGTCATCATCTAACCAGCAAACAAGACCAAAAGATGGATGGAGAGAGACCCATCTATCAACCACGGTTGGCAATATCGTTGTCTCTAACTTCTGAAGAGAATCTTTCAAGTAAACTATATCGTTCATCTTGTCACTCACAGACTGGAGATCAGTAGCCCACCTCACAAATACACGGAAGACCTGTGTATAGTATTGAAACAGTAGTTATATTTTAAAGAAGAACAGCCAACAGTTACTACATAACTTTAGGTACTCCATGCACAAAGGCAACTCACCTGATGGGCTACTTGTGAAGGCAGCGCAGCATTTGATAGCCGCAAAAGCATCTCAACATAATTGGATGTTGTTGGTACTTTTGGTACACCACATGCTTCCGTAAAGAATTCACAAAGGCTTGGATAGGCTGAGCACAGCATCCTTCTCGGGAAGGTTCTCTTCTTTACCAAAACGAATTCCTCCGTTGTTTCAGAACAACCTGTTGGGTCATTCCAATATAGGTCTTTTGGGGATAAAAATTTACCAGGGATAACCTCACTAGATCGAGGGCGGAGCAGTGGTGTAAATATAGAGGAGCATGACATGAACTCCCGCTTGATGTCAATCTTTGCATCAGCCGCACCTTCTGACATGAAGGTATAGAATTTGCGCATCTGGTCCACACTGAAAAAAGGCCGGTCAATCATTACAAGTTATTTGACAAAAGAAAAATTGCATGGTAGCGTGCAGTAAGAAACTACATGGTGGTAGCAGGGTTGATCTGGACATGTTCATATTAGTTCTTAAATACATACCTTGCACTAAAAGGATCTTGTGATGCTATCCATAATTTCATGATCATCAAAGCATCACTGTGGGATACGTTTGTTTTGAACCCAATGTCCTTCCTCAGTGATCTGCTGGATACCTGTTCCACAAAAACAAAGTTTCCAAGGTGAGTACAAGCTGTTGAGGATAAATAAACCCTTTTTCCTATTGGATGGGTGGTAATAATAAGAAATACAAACCTGAGGCACAGCATATGGGGCCACAATACCAAGCAGGGAACGCACGTTTTCACAATCATAAAACAAATCTGTTGCACAATGAAGGTCACAATCCGCTGTTGACGCTATCCATCTGAAGCTACGGATACATTTCATAAAGGATGACTCAACTGTTTTGTTTTCAACACTGTGGGTCACGTTTGTAAGACACCAAGCTTTTGCACTATAATAGTCATCCCAGAAGCCGTCAAGAACCTCCAAAAGATATATGCAATTTTCTCGGCACTTTTTCGAGGAAAATGTTGATAAAATGCTAGTCAGTTCTGGCGACTCCCAATCATATACGGTACAGGATATTCTAGAAATATCACCTTGCGATATTCTTCCTGCTGTCAAAGAATCAACTTGGGATATGTTCTTCTCAACTTTCACTACCTGCACAAAGTCAGTCACACCCATCTCCTCAAAAAATTGCCTCCACCTTTTAAGCACAGATGGCAACAAACCTTTACCATGATTCATCAAGTAACCACTATCAAGTTCAATCCATCTAATTTCAACATTCTGAAGTAGCTTGCCTATGTCCACAGAATTTCCATATTCTTTACTGAAGTGAATGGGTTCATCAGCTGGGCACTTGTAGCCATGGTTTGTAAGTAAGATAGATCTAGTCCGTAGTTCTGCCACTATTTCTTCTTTTTCAAAATTACAGCTTGTACACTGAGACTGAAAATGAAGCATAATAAAACTCACATACTCTATCATCATCTTATCATCATTCTTAGCATCTGTACCAGTTGGCAAGGACACGAGGATGTGATTTTTGATAATTTCATGTCCAGACAACCTCCGCACCCCGATTTTCAGAAGAATGTCCATTAGATCATTTGCTCTCATTTCTTCCATGAGGTATTTATTTGTACATGACATAGACAGAAGCTGTGGACTTACAATTCGAAGTTTACTGTACAGAACTGGGAAATCCGCCATGCTGCTTTTGCAGTCAGGTGTGGAACTGAGAATATCATGAGGCAACCATATAGGGCCATCTGCTACAGAGCTAAATGAACCATCTGAAAGCGGAATGCATGGTAATTTTCTGAGAGCACATATTAGATCACCTTCAAGGCTTGTTGCTGAGGGAATATTTTGTGAAGAATGCGACAACATCAAATGAAGATTAACAAACCAAGCACACAGCCATTCCATCCCCAGAGACTCAATACAACCCTCAGTTCGGCAAATTGATGATACCATATCAATAAAAACATTTGCTCCATAGTCGTGAATACCTAGTGCCACTGATAATGTATCAGGTATGATGATATCTTTCGACAGATACCCAAGACCAAGATGCTGATGAAGCAAGTCATCAGAAAACAGCATTTTGGTCTGTTCATCCCAACCCCTGAGTGTGTTGCATGGGTAGACCCATCGCGAACTAGAACCCTCCAAAACCATGCACCGAGTAAGACGTAACTTGGAAAGGATTAAGTGCGGGAGCTTGCAAAAGAATCCATGAACCTCTCCTGCTAGAGGAACGAAACTCATGAAGGCTGCAACAGCCTTCCCAGGGCACCTCTGGAAGCAGGAAAGAGAACAAAAGGATTCTTGCGCGCTGACAAACAAAGAGGGAAATTCTGACAGCAACCACTGGTTCCATGCACTATCTGCATCCACTTCCTCCCTAGAAGAAGGTAAAACAAAATCTCCTTGAAGAATGAATTTAAGACCATAGTTCCTTAGAGGTAGAAAAGCAAACACAGGTTGTTGCTTCAAGTAAGGTTCATACTCTCCTTTCTCAGTCTCCTGCAAGGTAAATGCTAAAGCTATCTCTGTAGTGTGCACATCATGGCGTACAAGTGTACCCTGTAACTTCTTACTAACCACCAACCAACTCATTATCTCACGTCCATGTGAGATCCTCACAATGCCATCACCAAGAGCCTTCCTTCTCATAACCAGCAGTGTGTCGTTCAGCACATTCTTGAACTTGATACAATTTAATCGGTGAAGGAACAGAAGCAGAGATGGGTGGAGATCTGAAAACATGGATGCAATGGAGCACATGCCATTGCCATCCCTGAATTTAGATCTAAAGGGAAGGAAAATGCAAGTGTTCCAGAGCAAACAAGCATCCTTGTCATCTTCAACAGATTCAACAGATAGCATTCTACTCAAAGAGCTGGTACTGTAGGGTGGAACTGCAGTTGGCAATACAAAACCAATCTGGCCTTCTGTAATGTCAAATTTCACATGGAAACCATTTGAATGGATCTCTGGAGCATCAGTTACCTGACATATTGTAGACAGAATTAAAAAAAGGATTTTCCCGCATAACTCAAAAGTACTGCAGGATGCAGAAGAAATACAAACAAAGAACTGAGTGGCGGATACAATAAGAAATTAATGAAATCATAGATGGCAAAGCATGCAATTGTAAAATCACAAGATTTGAACATTATGGTGATAATAACTGGAATATATTCTGTTAGACCTACCCGAAATACTGATTTGAACCCAATGCCCTTATTTCCAATATAACCCCTATTGGCTCCTTTCTTTGTTGAATTGCCAATATCACAAAGAGCTCTAATGTTCTCAGCAGAGAAGCCCCTCTCATTGTTGAGAACAACGATACCATTCTCCTGAAGAACGAATGCTAATGTGGGTTCGACATCCTCAAGATAAGTATTATCATCAGCATTTTGTACCTGAATAGAGTAGACAAATGTCAGCAAAAAACAGATCTCTATGCTAACACCCACACAGGCACACAAAAGATGGAAGTACCAGGTGCACAGAGCAAAGCTTACCAGCTCAAGAAGTAGGTGAGAATCCTGCGAGTATAACTCTTGTGAAAGACAATGCAGTGCCCGGCCAAGTCGAGCATGCTGCTTCTTCAACAAACTATTCTCGTTGCAACTTAGAGCTTGATCCAAACCAAACTCCTCACGCCGTATAGTCTCAATAACTAGAGCTGCTTCCTCGAGATTCGTTTCTCCCATTACGGGTGATTGGTTCATATGCATTGCAGCTTCTGCCTTGGATCCAATAGGACTTAACATGGTTTGGTTTTTGGTATTCGTAGAAATGACTTGATCCTTTTCCCCAGGACATGACTTACTATTATCATTCATCGTATCAACATCATGAGGAATAAGCGCGATAGAATTCTCAAGCGTAGGTCCTTCAGATGCAGCGGGTGTATGCCCAGAAGAAGAATGTGCTTCTGTCTGTGGATGAACTTCTTCAGTTAAACAGAATCCACGATAATCTTCAACCCACTCGGCAATTCCAAGTGACAGCCCAATATCATGAAGCATGCAATGTTGCCAAGTTTCTGTGGCTTCATGTAAGATGGCTGAATAGCAATTTTTGGTAACTGTTCGAAGTCCGGACAATAGTATATCTGCTGCAAGACTCCGGAATTCAGAAGGTAGATGACCCAGACAATCAAGAACAAATTTGGCAACAAAATGAACAGTGCTGTCAATGTTTGCTAAAATATCAGACATGACATTTCTTGCAGAAGATGGCTGAGACCTTTCTTGAACATGGCCAACAAAATGAGTAGAGCAGTTACGTTGTCCAGCACTCAGATTATTGGAGTCCTCCGTTACAAACGATTTGACTTCAGCATTAGTGTTCACTTGATCGTTGTTGTTGTTCATTATGATACCTACTGCTCTTTGTGCATAACACTTCAGTAATGATATTGGAGTGTTCGTAGAACCATTGTAAATGTGCAGCAAGGAAAGCAGCTTCACTGCCACTTGAAATGATGAGCATCGAATAATGGCTTCTAAGAATTGGTCTACCGTAGCTGATGGATCTACTCTGATAAACCTACCATCCGTGGTCACAATGCAAGCTAGCTGTTGAACTGGCCCTGTATTCAGCAGCCAGTGCATGAAGGGGCCCAGTGAAGGAGCAAACAACATATCCCAATGTGACCAAAGAAGCAGATCTGACAACATTGGAGCCTTAAGTAAACATTTAATTGCTTCTCGTGAAGAAACTGTTCCAGAATTATAAGATTGTTCAACAGCATTGTCCCTCTGCCCACCTGGAGATATTCCAGACCACCGTTTCTCCAACAGAGAGATAGAAAATGTGACATTATTTGTTTGTGTGCTCTTTATCTGTGTCTCTATAGAACCAACAAGTCCTTCCCCAGATTTGTATTGTGCAATATCGAAACTAATTGTTGGGAACTGCCTTTTGAGAAGCATAAGGAAACTATCCCCTGAAAATTCGCCATCTTCTAGCCAGTTGTCCTTGGCTTGGGTGAGCAAAACTTCAATTTGTTGCCGCAGTACAGAAACTTCCAGAGACGAAGAACCAGAATTCCCCCCTTTCAAGAAACTACTCAACTTAGGGGGAAAGTGATGACCATATTTTGCCAAAAACTCGAGGAAAGTCCCATGGCCAAGAGAACTGAAGTGCTTGGCGGAGAATTGAGTAGTTACACATGTTTCACAATCATGAAGTGTCTTCAGGAATATAAATTTTTCCACTTGCAAAGCTCCAGATCCAGACACTCCACGGTTAACCTCAAAATATTCAGTAATTCTACTAATGACATCATCAGTTGTGACATCTGCATGAACAAACACCAATCAAAAGTGGGTACCAGCTGTTTAAAATTTACTTTGGTTCCAGTTCACAAAATCTGGGTGCAAATAATTGAGACAAACAAGTACTTGGATGCGTGTTCATGTGTGTGCAAGAGAGAGAGAGAGCGAGAGATTACTGGGTCCTGGCTCATTGCTATCATTGGCTCCTTTAGCATTTTCTTTGCTCGGGGGCTCAATTTCCATAATCTCCGTCGTCGTGTTAGGAATAGGACTTGATGACAATTTATTCTCACTGAAGACATGGATCGCATCGTAAATACTATCCAGCAGACCACAACCCATGGATCTGACCTGCATATCCATGCCACAGTACATTAAATATAGATCACAAAATGCTACCAGAACTTCATAGCAAAAAGATACAGAAGAAAGAATTGCAGGCTGCCAATCAGGACTGTTAATGGGCCCAATTTAAAATAATATTCAAGAAATGACTTGCATTTCTGTTTCTTGAGCAATTTGCATTTTTGTTTCTTGAGCAGTGGGTCAAATTTGAATGTGAAACCATGTGTAATGGTAAACATATGTAGCATCTCCATGCTGAACTATGTTTTTTTACTTGTGTTTCACCGCGGGCACACCAGGAATTTTGCAATACCGAGCCTAACAAACCCTAATTTTGAGTGCATTGCTACCTTTTCAATGAAATGAAACACAAAATTATGTTGCATTTTCTCGAAATAAAACTTTCAGTGCATTGGCCCTTCTGATAAAGAAATTATATGCAGCAACTAGCAACTAAAAAGGATGAAGCCCTTTTGCAAACAACATATCTGGTTAGTAGATCCACATGTAAATGTAGTAGTTGGCTGAAAAAGGAATCAACTCACTGCAACATTTAGGAAGCCAATGCCTGGGTATTGCGAAAAAAACTTTATTAAGTTCTTCTTTTCTTGTGGTGATTCTGCGTAGTAATTTGCTAACAACTCCAAAACCTGCATCAGTGTGAAGTGCAAAATAAATTAGATTCAGAAATAGGAAAAGTCCATACTGAACAGACCAATCTTCTGCTGAACAATTAATGGGATTCTTTGAAGTTTAAAGTTAAGATGAAGGAACTACTATGCAGAAAACATCAAAGACCAATATCAAAACAAATAATACAAACTAGGGAGGGGGTGGGAGTAACAAACTAACATGATTATAAAGGAATCACATATATAAGGAGTATGGAGCTATAGTTCAAAACTATTCATAGAGAACAAGGATTTGACCATAAGTAACAACTAACAAGCATACCTGTTGAACTGGATGTTCACGGCATGCTTCTTTCCAGGTGGTTATGAATTTCTCCAGCTTACCTGTACTGAGAAAGCAATTAGGCGATGCTTCTTTCTTTTGCATTTGCCCCTTTTGGCGCTTACTAGGATGTTTGCACGAAGAGCTAGGAGTCCCATTTTCCTGATATTTCCTTTTATTTCTTGAATGGACAATCTTTTCACTCGCTTTTACCTTGCTGCTCTCTATAGCTGACTTTTTACTCGGTTCAGATTTCAAACCAAGACGTTCAATTTCTTCTGTCGTCGACGGATATGGGCAATTACTGACACGCTTATCAGCATCCTTGCTACCAACAATATAACAGCTCTCGTCACTCTCACTATCATCAACTGCATCGCCATCCAAACTAGTATCGCCAGCAACTTCATCATCGCTTGAATCAAAGTGAATATGCTTATTGATGCCTGGTAATTGCTTTATGCGGCTAGTTATAGCATCGAACCTCCTGTTCAACACCTGCTTCCCCAAATGAATATCTGTCTGTTTTGGTAGATCCTTCTCGCAAGTGCTATCACCAGAACCACTGGTCTTGCCTAGAAGTTTAATAGCGGCAACTTCATTTCTTCTGGCCTGGCGGAGGAAGGAAATGTGCAACCTACAAAACCTCCCAAATTAGAAAAAATGTAGTACTTCTGGTGCAAAATGATAGAGGAAATAGTAGCAGGAAGCCACAAACAAGTCATTTCTATTTCAATGTGCACACGGTACCCATGTTGGAGCACACAAGGGAAGTGAATAAGTATGTGCCTACAAGAAAAGGTACATACCCCAAGCTCTGTACACGCACACCGAGTTTCTCCTTCCCAGAGACTGACTTTTGTTCCGCAAGATAATCTAAGAAGCTTTCCGCTGTGACTTTCTCCTTAGAATTATCGATAAACTTCTGCAGGCATTTGATAATCTCCTCGCTACTAAGCTTCGGCACCTTGGACAAATCAGCAGATACCAAAAAGTAATGTGCAACAAGCGGGTGCTGAAGAAAAGGCCCCAACCCCAGCTCTTCAAACTGCCCAACACCCTCGTTCTTGCATATCTCAACCTCCAGGTCATGAATAGATACAATTTTTCTTGCGGCAACATAACAATGGATGAATGTGTTCACCTGACAAAAAACAAGCCAATTCCATGTAAAGTCAATCAGCAGACAACCATGTCCAGTTCTCCCAAATATACTTGGGGATGATTTGAACATTAGAAAGACAAGCCTTATGCTGACTCAAAAGATGCATTATCATGCTTACTGTAAAATAAAACATCAAAGTACAAAGTAGTCATATACTCATATCTAATAGCTCACTACAATTGATAGGATGCTCAACTGTTCTGATATTCTATAACATTTTCAGATAAATATCAGACACCCTTTCCATCAAATACCCTTAAAATACTGCGACAGTATCTGTAATTTATTCTCTTTCAGTCTCATGCGCCAAGGAGTCTTAAATGACGCTAACCTTAGTCATTTACCCCATGGTTCAATTCTTGCGACAAGAGCCAAAGTGGCTTGCAATACTATACTAGGTCAAGGGAGCATATTTGTTAGATTTCAATATCTTATTCTTCTGTTTCAACGTAGTAGCAGACCAAAAAATACCTGAGTTTATTTTTGAACAAAAAAGTACTGCAGAGATTCTAGCGTGTTAAATTATCTGGTAAAATGAAAATGTGTAATGAAATTAACAAAGCAGGTATGGAATGCACAAGATGAAAAGAAGAAGCAAGAATCTCAATCCTGAGTCCAGTACTGTGCAATTATAGTCACAACTTTACAAGCACAGGGTAACAACCTCAGCACCGCTTTTATTTACAAATGAAATCATAACAGGATACTGGACCAATATACAGCATGAGACGAAGCCCATGCAATCAAAACAAAGTTATGAAATAGTAGAATATAGAGCAGATGGCAGCACCTGTTCTCTCTGAGTTTGCCTCATAGTGCCAACATATAACAGTTTGATTAAGAACTGGAGCAACAAGATAGCAAAGTTTGCAGGTTGAAAAAAAAAACCCAGCAAATCCCAGCTTCAGCAATGGCAGATGAAACCATCGTATATTAAAAAATACGGTCTTGCTATTACTAAAAAATAATACTTCGAAGATTAAGATTTTTTTTAAACCCCACATGTACATATAGGTGTGATCTACATACCTGTAAATTTTTATTGAAAGATGTTTTCATTTATGGGCTGCACACACAAAAACAGCAGTGTGGGTCTGTAATAGTCAACAGCACATCTATTATAGACCCTCAAATAAACATGTTTCTATGAAAATTTACAGGAATTCTTTGAAACTTAAAAATGTGGTTTCTATTCGGAGATCCTAGGAAACGGGGCTCATTTTGCAATACTCGAGGTCATAAAAGTGTAACAAAGCTAAGAAAAGAAAGCACACGGCAGCACCAGCCCTCTCTGAGTTTGCCTCATACCGCCAACATACAACAGTTCGATTAGGAACTGGAGCAACAGAAGATGGCAAAGTTTGTAGGGTTAACAAGAAAAATTCTCAATTGCAGATGAAACCAATGTAAACTGAAAACAGAACATGTACGAGCTATGCACAGTTATAGAGTCTGCCTCATAGTGCCAGACTGCCCAACACATAACAGTTCGATTAGGAACTGGAGCACGGAAGATAGCAAAGTTTGCAGGGTTAACAATTTCTCCTCAACAATTTAGCAGATGCAGATGAAACCGCTGTAGTAAATCCAAATAGGAAATGACGAGCTTTGCGCGGTTACGAAGTGGCATACAGTGCGAACTAGCCGAGAGCAAATATACTGACCTTGCCCTCGACAAGGAAGAGGTTGCGTAGGAGGGGCACGTCGTGGAGCTGGACGCCGAAGGATCCCCACGAGTCGGCCTTGAGCGCCACGAGCGCCGCCTGGGCCACCTTCCAGCCCGTGACGCCGTCCCCCGCCCGCGCGAGCTCGTCGCGCGCTCTCGTCGCGGCTGCCTGCGCCCTCTGGAGCAGCGGTTGCTGGTTGCGCGGCGGCGGCGGCGGCGGGGCGGACGCGGGCGAGGCGGCGCGGGGAGCCTGGGGCGCCGGGTTGGACGGGCGGTGCTGGACATTAGACGTAGAGCCTTGGGCGTACCCGGGGGAGGGCTGCTGGTACTGCTGGTGGTGATGGTAGGCTGCGGCGAGGGCGGCCTGGTTCTGGAGGAAGAGGTGGGGGAGCATGAGGCTGTAGGGGTTCTGCGCGTACGGGTTGGGATTGGGGGCGTAGGCGTAGGGGTTCATCCCCGCCGCCGCAGCCGCCGCCGCCGCTGCCGCCGCCTGCTGCGCGGCGGCGTCATACCGTGGGTCATGGCCGTGCTGCGGCCTCTGGCGTTCGCCGCCGCCTCTCATCGAGCGGGAAGGTTTCGGCGGCGCCGCAAGGTGGGGTGTGGAGGCGGCGCCGATGCCGTGAGGGGGAAGGGGAAAAGAGGAGGAGGTGACCGTCGCGGGCACGCGCGGAAAGGCGGTTTGGGCTCGTGGGTTGTACGACAACACCTCTGGTCGCAGGAGATGCCAAATCTGGCCGACCCGGGCTTGTTGGGCTTGGGCCGTTGAGAAAAGGATTTTTATCACTTCTACCACTAGAAAATCACAAGAAAAAGGCAAACTATCTCGTGGCGCCTCCGGAGCCGTCCGATCCACTTAAGTGAAACTATCTCACGCGTCCGATATATGTAGCAAAAACGATTTGTGTGTAGCATTTTTTTGTGTATGCAACATCTCATGTAGCAACAAATAATTCAGAAAATATTGCATCGATTAATGTAGCAAAAAAATTGACACAACAATTTTTGTTTGCGCATGTAACACGGGTATATAGAAAAAAAAATCGGAAATGTAGCAAAAAATGTTGTAGCACTTTAAACATAACCATGTAGCAAATACCAACAACATATCCAACAAATCCCAATTTAATTGTAGCAAAACATTCATCACAGAAATCAGCGCAGCATGTGCATTGAAATTAATGTAGCACTTTGCCCATGCTTACACAACAAAAACGAGCTTCACACGTAGCAAAACTGCACACCGCATGTAACATCACAAACCCCAAAACTAACCTCTATGTCATCACGATTCACGAATGGAGGCACGCCCATGATCGATTCGAGCTCTCCACAATTGAATCTGTCACTCCAGAGGTACATGGAAGATAGATCGAGCGAACTCCTGCCCAATCCAGTCGAAGCCAGATCGTCAGACACGAATTCCCACAGCGGAGCTCCGTCAAAGTCAGACAGGATGAAATCCAGACCAATCCAATCACGAGGTGTCTTCTAATTCCAGCCTGGACGCCTGGTGGTGTGTCAGAGAGCTCTGCCATGGCCATCTCGTCCTCCATGGATCCCGCGCTCCCATGAAAAGCGGAGCCCGGAGGAGGAGGAGCAACGCCAGGGTGCTGCAGGGGACCGCGGGAATGGGATGCAGGGCTCATGGGCATCAAGCTTGAGAGTAGCAGAGGAGGTTGCGTGGTCCGAGGCAGACGCCAGCCCGGCGGCACGTCTGGCGACCGGGAGGGAGGGAGCTGCAAGGGCGGCGCTGTGGGGCGCAGGAACGGAGGCGGAGCGAGCGAAATGTGTAGAAGATGGCAAGCTGGGAGTCTGGCCGGGGAGCGCGAGGCCGGGAGCAGAGAGAGCGACATGAGATGAGAGAGAGGAGACGCGCATCACATGGGAAACGAGACAGACGTGGTCAAACCGACTGATCCATCAGTCGGTTGATGGATAGAGTTTCCCCTAGAAAAAGGTTCCCTTTGCGAAGGTACCTAGCGGACCATCTCGTGGTGACAAGTGTCGCACTCTCTTTCATGCGGTACCAACAGTTGTATGCATGTTTGATAGGGCAATGGTATCCGATCTTTCGATGAGATGAAGATACGTCGATTCTGGTGGAGTTCGACCTTGGCGATCCGACTACTACGCACACGTGCGCAGCGCCAATGCAATCGCTAAACCAATCTCCCGGGGTTACCGAATCCTGCAGAAGCACGATCGGCCTGACCAATAGGTCTAGTTCTACCTGCGATCGAGGAACAAGTAAGAACCAATATTGCAATCAAGAATTGCGGATGGAAATAAGGTTTATTTAAAAGGTGGGATTCCGTAAGCGGTCTTAATCTGGTCGTTGGACACAAATCGAGATCACGAAGATGCAGCGAAACGCTAGGCAGTCTTTTAGCTAAACAAAATCCGAGTCTAACCCTAAACGGCGGCTAACTATTTATTGGCAGAAGGGAGACGAAGATGCGCCGCCGCCTTGGAGTCTTGGCGCTGGTGCATACGTGTATGTCTTGATCGATGCACTCCTGACGGACGTGGCCGTGTCGGTCTTCCCAGGCCCATCATCCTTGACCTTTTGACTAGGTGCATGGCATATGGCCCATTCATGCATGTACGTACATGCATGTACATATTTGATTGCAAGGCCGAATTGAGCCTGCTCCTTGACTTCCATTTATTCAAGTGCATACACGCATAGCCCTCATCTTGTACGTACTCACTTCTAGTTTGATCTCTCATCTTCACCCTTGGTATGTATAGATATCCTAAAATCATGCCAATAATAAAATCAGGTATAGTAATGTTGTTCATAATAAAAGGATAATAGACTTTATAATTACTACTAGAATTCACCTGAAAAATATGTTTGCGAGCAATAATTTTGGCCGTATCCAGGCTAGTCATGTCATCATCATCCTCCCTTTCTTGAAAATTAAGCCGTCATCGGCGCTGTTTCTTCTGAAACAGGGATAACACAAGAGACAAGGTGTACACATGATAGATGTATAGGTCATCCATTTTTAGTTCCCTCGGTTGTTGCACATAGGACGAATTTATAGGGGGGTAATTGTCATGTCTTGTGAAGTATAAATCCAAAGAATTATCACAAGAAATAAACCACATTAAACAATTGCAACTCAATTTGCATATATAAGTGAAGCATTTATTCATAACATTTACATTGCAATGCCCGTCATTAAACCATCCCAACATTGGTAAACGAAAATTTGAGGTATAAATATTTCTAACCACAACTTGTTTATATAAGGAATCATGCAGCAAGCTATTTGGTGTAAAATCAATACCATAGTTGGAGGTCATATCAAAATGAGTGAACATATGCAACAATTTATTTTCTTTTAAAACAGCAAGGTCATCACACGTGATACAAATTCTATGGACCCAAAATTCATTATTACTATCATAATCACCAATCAACTGGAAGGTAAAATCTGGGGCATACACGCTTTTCAATGTACTCAAGCATGTGATTTCAGCAATTTTATTTCTAGCATGTGACAAAGAAATATGTGGATCCATTGGAACAGAAAATAAAGTATTATCATGAGAAATTCTAGCTAACACTTCATCATTCCTAATCAATTTTATATGATCCAAAGCATAGTTAAGTGTCAGGTCACATGGTTTATTTGCAGCAACAATTATTTCATCGGGTGCACTCATATCAATGGATGAATTAAATTCAGCAATACATGCACTCAAAACAGCAGGCATATCAAGTATTTGATCACATGGTAAATTCAACTCAGCCATATTATCCTCGAAAATAGATGGTGTGACCAAATCAACAGGTGGCTCAACACATGAACTATGTTAATCACAAGAACGCTCCATCTCATGTGGAGAGATAACATCGGTACCTTTATTATTACCGTGTATTTTCAACTCAGATGATGTCGGTACTGCAAATGGTGACATGTCATAGGCTGGTGGAGGTGTGACCCTCGCAAATGAATGGGTGGCTGCCATCCTAGGTGCAGTGGTCGACGAGGGAATGTTCTTTGACATTGATGATAGTGATCCGATCGCACACTTGTTTGTCTTATGGACACGCCTCTGTATTTCTTTTTCAGCTTTACAAGCAAGACGAAACAAACGGTGCATAGGATAACACTTTTCATGAATTAGGATGTCCTGAATGCCACGGTTTAACCCTCCCCAAAATCTATCCATAAAATCATCTTCACTTTCCTCCAAAAAAGAATGTAACAAGGTAGTTTTTAATCATCATAATACTCTCTTACAGTGTTACTACCTTGTTTCAAATTCTGCAATTTCTTAACCATGTCATGTGTGTAGTATGATGGAACAAATTTATACCGCATAGCAAGTTTTAAATCATGCCAAGTAGTAGGTATATAATCAGGATACGAGCGACAATATTCATTCCACCAAATGGAAGCAAGACCAGTGAATGCACTAATTACAGTTTTTACTTTCTTACGCTCAGAAAAATGATGGGAAACAAATATATCATTTATCTCAAATTCCCATTCAATATATAAATCAGGTTTATAACGACCCGCAAATGGTGGCATAGGAATATTAACCTGATCATGTACAATTTTATTTGTTTTTACCTCTCGCGGTGGTTGTTGTGTTTTTGTAGGTGGTGGCAAATCTCCAACTATAGATAAAGCCCAAGAAGTGCAAACGCCGGAACTTGCCATGATTAGTAGAAAACACGAAACAAATCACAAGTATATGTTCCTATCAAACTACTAGAATGTGGTGGCAAGTCGCATAATCCGTCAAGCAAAATATAAAGCTCCTACAAGTTCGTTACCACATAGGAGGACGTCACGGTGACAAGGATATACATCTCGGGTACCCTACCGTGAGGGTACTTGGTGCACGTGATGACTAAAGGCCCAATAAGCGAAGAGACAACTCGAAGCCCAAGACGAGAGGCCCAACAAGATGGAGTACCCTCCAAGTTTAGACATAGACATAGTCGGTTTATACTTTCCTTATGTGTAAACTAGGTCGGTTACAAACTCCCGAGACCCAGCCTATTTAAAGGCTGGGAGGGGTGCCGATCTAGGACCAAGCGATACTCGAACCACCAAACCTCTTGCGAGATCGTCATCTCGCCGGAGCCTCCTTGTAACCTCATAATCTCCAGCGATCAATAACAGACAAGCAGGAAGTAGGGTCTTTACCTCCACCCGAGGGGCCTGAACCTGGGTAAATCTTTGCCTCTACTTGTCAGCCGATGAAACTACCAGTACTACCACGTTCTCTCCCCATAATCTCAACCCTAGTCCTTAACCATGGGTCTACTGCTACACCACAATGCCTTTCGGGCTCAAGAACGCAGGCGCAACATACCAGCGCATGATGCAAGATTGCCTCAAGAAGCAAATTGGGCGAAACGTCCAGGTCTATGTAGATGACATCGTCATCACCACAAGAGAGGAAAACACACTACTCGATGACTTGCGAGAGACATTCGCAAACCTCAAACGCTTCCACATCAAGCTCAACCCGAAGAAGTGCACGTTCGGCGTGCCAGCCGGGCAACTCCTCGGGTATCTAGTCTCAGCTCGAGGAATCGAGGCAGACCCGGAGAAAATACAGGCCATCTTGACGATGCAAAGGCCTTCAAAGCTCCATGACGTGCAAAAATTGCGGGTCGAGTGCAGCGCTCAGTCGATTCATCAGCAAGCTAGGCGAAAAAGCACTCCCGTTCTATCGACTGATGAAGAAAGCAGATAAATTCGAGTGGACGCCAGAAGCCGAAGCAGCCTTCACGGACCTCAAGCGAGTCCTCACAAGCCCTCCAATCCTCGTAGCACCAAGGAACGCGAGCCACTATACCTATATGTCTCTGCAACTAACAGGGTGGTAAGCACTGTTCTAGTGGTCGAACGCAGAGAGGAGGGACACGCCCAAAGCATACAACGTCCAGTCTATTACTTGAGTGAAGTGCTCTCCACATCAAAGCAGCGGTACCCGCACTATCAGAAGCTGGCTACGCCGTGTTCATGTCCTCAAGGAAGCTGACGCATTACTTCTCCGAGCACCCGATCACTGTAATCAGCACCTCAGGGATCGGGGACATCCTCACAAACCCCAACGCAACTGGGCGAGTAGCAAAATGGCTCATCGAGCTAGCACCAAGAGACATCAAGTATGATTACCCGAAGGCCATCAAAGCACAAGTTTTACCTGACTTCCACACCGAGTGGATTGAAGCTCAGCTCCCAGGAGCACCAGATGTGTCCAACTCATGGACTATGTACTTCGACGGCTCAAAGAAAAACGAAGGAGCAGGCGCAGGTGTTATCCTCATATCACCAAAAGGCGACAAGCTCCGCTACATCCTACAAATGGGGTTCGAGTTCCCGTCCAATAACGAAGCAGAATATGAGGCTCTGATCCATGGCATGAGGATGGCCAAAGCCCTCGGGTGCACTCGACTGATGATCTACGGCGACTCGAATCTGGTGGTGCAGCAAACAATGAAGGCTGCGACGCAATCGCAGATAACATGATCGCCTACCGTGACCTGTACAACATCATGGAGGGCAGCTTCGAAGGCTGCGAGTTGCGGCACATAGGGCGTGAGAGCAATGAAGAAGCAGATAAGTTAGCCAACATTGGTGCGACCAAAGCACCAGTGCCACCTGGTGTCTTCTTCGAGCGCATCGAGCACAGATCAATCAAAAAGAAGCGGCAACTCCTGCATCAGCCGCACCAGCCAAGAGCAAACACCTAGCACAGAGGACCCACCAGTCGAGGTACTCCTCATCGAGCCAACTTGGACTCAACCCTTCCTCGCATACATACTCCGCGGCGAGGTACCCGAAGACATACAGAGTCAAGACGCGTCACTCGACGATCTAAAGCATACACTGTCATCAACGGAGAACTTACAAACGCAGCATATCAGGTATGTTCCAACGTTGCATAGCATTTGAAGATGGCCAAGCCATCCTTCGTGATATTCATGCAGGTACTTGCGGGCATCACGCCAGCAGTCGATCACTCGTAGCCAAAGCCTTTCGCGCAGGCTTCTACTGGCCCACAGCACTCAAAGACGCGGAGGACATAGTCAAAAGGTGCATCGGCTGTCAAAAATTCGCCACAAAGCCGCACGCACCCGCATCGGCGTTGAAGACAATACCATTGGCCTGGCCTTCGCCCAGTGGGGGCTCGATATGGTTGGGCCACTCAAAAAATCCTCCCATGGAGGGCATACTCACCTTCTGGTGGCGGTCGACAAGTTCACCAAGTGGATTGAAGCAGTACCTATCACAAGTTCGACTGCCACTACAGCAGTCAATTTCATAAAATCCATCATATACCGCTTTGGTGTGCCAAGTAGCATCATCACTGACAACGGTACAAATTTCACGGCTGAGGAATTCAAATCCTTCTGCAAAGAGCAAGATATCACGCTCAATTATGCATCTGTGGCGCACCCGCAGTCAAATGGCCAAGTCGAAAAGGCCAATGGGCTTGTGACGAGTGGAATCAAGAAGCGCCTCCTGCCACTCAAAAGGCAGCGGGTGCTTGGGTCGAAGAACTTCCGTCTGTGCTATGGAGCCTACGCACAACTCCCAATGCTTCAACACAATTTACCCATTTTTCATGGTGTACGGTGCAGAGGCAATCCTGCCATCTGATGTAAGATTCAATGCACCAAGAGTCGAAGCATACAACGAAGAAGATGCAGACGAGGCACTCGAAGACGCAGTCGACTTGCTAGAAGAAGCACGTAACACGGCGCTCGCACGCACAGCTGTTTATCAGCAGGACCTCCGCAACTACCACAGCCGTCGACTGCGTACCAGGTCCTTCGAGGTTGGCGACCTGGTACTTCGACTGAAGCAAAAGAAGGTGCACAAACTCGCTTCTCCATGGGAAGGACCCTTCATCATCACCGAGGTCATTGGTGGTGGAGCATACAGACTGAAGCACGCGAAGACAGGAGAACTCTCGCATAATCCTTGGAACGTTGCGCAGCTGCGCCGTTTCTATGCTTAGATTGCTCAGTCGCACAATGTAATAGGCACATATGTCGGATGGCTGCAGGTTTCAGACGCGCTCTTTTCCTTACCAGGGTACCTAAGGGGACTGGAAGGTTTTTAATGAGGCGGCCTGCAGCTTAACATTCAAAAATGGAATATAATCATGATTCCTCATATTTCTCCCTGCTTACTACTCGCATAACTTGTTTCACAAAATTAGCCTCACCCGAGCACTCGGGGGCTGCGCTATCTCAAAAAGCATGAGCTTCCGCTTGTTCACAACATAATACCCCAGCCGCACTCGAATACTCGGGGGCTGGGTCATAAAAATCATACATAAACACAAAAGTTGCTCAACCCACTCAATTATTCGGGAGTTGAGCCTAGAAGCATCAAGTGAAGCTTCAAGTACTGCAAAAATTCACAGCCGCACACGAATACTCGGGGGCTGTGCAGCTTATGTTTCATACTCTAAAGTATTTCTATCAACCTCACTCAAATGCACGGGGGCTGGATAGTCCTAATTTTACAGCAGTTGCTTCATACACCCCGCTCAACAGGCTCGGGGGCTGCATACATGTAAACAAAAATGTACAATACTCACAAGTGTTGCGTTTTACACTTTGGGGTCACCCCCCATACACATAACCTATTCAACAGGTTCTTCCTTGGGCTCGGTCCATTTTTCCTCCTCCTTCAGCACACGATGGATTAGGACCAATGCGTCCACCGTGTCTCTTGGTAGTGCTCCTCCATTGGCACAGGACCACCACCTGGTAGGGTGCGGGTCCCATCGCAATCCTTTTCAAATCAAGGTGCGGAAGGTGCGATCGCACAAAGGCAAGAGCAACATTAGCCCCGCTAATCAGTTGCTCACGCACAAACTTCTTGATCGCCTTGCCTTTTCGAAATTTCTTCAGCAATGCACAAGGCCCTGTGGTTGCTCATTCAAAGGAAACAAAGCTTCGTGGACTCGAAATAAAGCCAACCTGCAAGTCTCCAGTCGAATGGCAGTGCGCCAAGCCCGGTCCAGAAGCCTTACCAAAATGGCGCTCTCGCCCTGTCTGACCAAAGGGGTGGGCGGAGTACTCAGTGCTACTCGCATGACCATCGAGTCGATCCTGAATCGTGCCTCCTCCTTTATCGGGTCAGAGCAAACACCTGCGCAAAAACAAAGGGCTCATCATCGCCCAGTCGAGTCACCTCGCAAAGAATAGATCTCGATGATCCAAAAATATCTTACATTCGAGTTGCAGATTTACTCTCTCCAACTCCTCAAGCAAAAAGGCTCCGTTCCGTAGTTGGGGATGGCCTCGACTGCAACTCAGCATACGCATCTTGTGTTTCCTTCAGCTCGCGAGTAACTTCGGAAAGCTTTTGCTGAAGGTAGTCCATAATTTTCTGGTCATTCACGCTTCGCGACTTCGAAGAACCACCCACAACAGGGCCAGTCGATGGTTTAGAGCTCGGTTCTACAGTCAGAATAATTAAATGCATAAGGAAGCATAAGAGCTCAAACAAAAGGCTCGGGGGCTGCGCCTCCCGATCACTGAAGTTCATATTTCATAACAAGACAGATACGATGTCTGATAATTTACATATAGCAAAAGCAAAATGACGAAATTCCTAGACCTAGTCAACAAAGGGTCACTAGCTAAGTCGTCGACTTCTTGGAGGAAGCTTTCTTCGCCTGGACCTTGGCTGCCCTTTCTTCAACAGTTGTTACCAGCTGTTGGGCATATTTTTGGCGGCTTCCATCCAAGTGCCGAGCCCGACGGTTCTGCCATCAGTGCGTCAAAATCTGCCTCGACTCCGTGCGCGAGCAACATGAGAAAAGTAGTCTGAGCACCACTTACCATTTGCTCGCGACAGAAGTCAGCGACGGCAGTCCCTTCAGGCTTGAATAGCTCAACCAGCTCTGCAAAGGAAGATGGTAGCTCTTCGCCGGGGAAGAAGCTGCCATGGAGGGCGCCCAAGGCACTCGCCGCCTGCGTCAGCATCTCCCCTGCTCTGCTACTGGTAACCTCCGAGACAGCCACACTTTCATCGAGTGAGGTGCCAAGGCTTTGCTTGCCAGTAGCAGTAGGGCCATCCATCACGCCTAGCATGTGGACAAAATAATCAGCACCATATATCAGAAACCTCAAACATCTAAGGAACACAGCAAAAATTCGTACCAGTTAAGCTGGTGCTGGCGGCAGAAAGTCGACCAATTGCCGACTCCTCTCTAACCTCGGCTGCTTTCAGCCTCTTCTCCAGATCAGCCACTCGACGGGTGGCGTTGTTCAAATTTTCTGCCGCATCAGCGGCGGCCTCTGCAAAACAAACACACATGATCAGCAGACTGCAAGAGGAATCACCCTCAACAAGTGGTAATAGCATAAAGAGATACGCACTCTTCGCAACTTCGAGTTGCTGCTGCAGGGTGGCGGCTTCAGTCTCCTTGTGCACATACTTGGCACCAGCCTTCAGCAACTCTCGCACAAATGCCTAAGTGCACGACATGGGCAAATTCATAACTCAATAACTGAGTCTAGGCAAAAAAATTGCACTCGATGAGGATTAAAACTACGGCAAGCATAAACTTACGTGCTCCAAGAAGGAAGAAGTCGACGCAGGGACACCTGCAGCCGCAGCTCCGCTCTCAGTTGCTGCAACCTCCGGCTCGGGTGGTGTAGCTGTGGCTGTAGCAGCAGGAGTCGCAGGGGTAGGCGGCTGCTCTGGTGGCAGCGTCCGTGCAGTGGATGCTGCGCTACTCTTTTCCGCCGTTGGTGGCGGAGGCATATCCTCATCCGAGGAAACACTGTATCACACATTATAAATATACAAGGTGGCATTATTCATAAAGTGACAAAGCATGGGCACGTAATACTTACTCTTCAGTAAGGTCGACCATTCGACCAGGGTTAAGCACACCCACGCTCGGGCGCGATTTCTTCGGTGGTCGTGGGGGAAGCGAGCGAATCGGAGGCACCTCGAGTGGCGCCGTCATCGACTCCGTCCTGTCTTCCTCCTTTTCCTCCGAGTCAGCGGTGTCTTCCTCGTCGCGCGACCGCTTCTGCTTGCCCTGCACCTCAGCATCGCCCTCATCGGCTTCTGGCGTGTGTGCGGTGGCGAGTGAGGCCATCTCATCATCAGAATCTGCCTCGAATGGCTCATTGTCTGGCACTGGGCCGCTCTCTGGCAAGGGAGGCATCGACTCATACATTTTGTGTCCCTGCACACATAAACAGCAAAGGATTCAACATCACACATGCATAACATATCAACTGAGATATAGTATCAACTGTTACCTCTGGTAGAGGGTTGCTGGTTTCATAAGGAGGCACAGGCGAGTTCATCTCGCAGGGATCTTCATCAGTCAATTTGGTAAGGCTTCTTACCAACTTCTCCGCCTCCGCATCAGAAAGCTCCACTGCGCGTGAGCGGGTTGGATCAGAAGCACCACTGTATCCCCACATAGCATGTGCTCGGGCTCGAAGGGGTTGCACTCGCCTCTTGGCCATAATGGCTAGCAGATGGATGCCCGTGACCTCTCGACCACAGTGGTCTGAAGCTTCAGCACCTTCTCCATCAGAATGTCAGCCTCTTCGGCTTCGACTCCGGTCGGCTGGGCAATCCAGGATGGCCTCTTCTTCACCAGGGCGTCTGCGTCAAAGGCAGGCAACCCGAATGTTTGGGCGCCTATGGTCACATCCTTGATGTAGAACCACTTCTGGCGCCATCCTTGCACAGACTCCAGGAAGTTGATCTTGAAGTACTCGACATCAGGTCGAGCCTGTACTCCAAAACCACCAGGTCCCTTGCGCTGTGCTGGCGCTTGACGTTGAAGATGCGGCGGAAAACCAAAGTGGGGTGCGACGCCCAGAAGCACTCGCAAAGAACGAAAAAACACGCAATGTGCAAAAGCCCATTGGGCGTAAAATCGTGCAATTGCACCCATAAACGTGCATCAGTGCACGAAGAAAGTTGTGAACAGGGAAGGAGAATCCCCTGTTCACAAAATCACAAAACAGACCCGCTCATTGGGGCCTGGGCGCGGGATTACCTCGGCGCCGGGGATGCGAACTTGCGAGGTCCTCAGGGATCAGCCCGTCGTTCCGCAGGCCGGTGAGCATCCTCTTGCTGCAGGTGGACTTGGTCCAGCGCCCTTGCCCTCTTCAAACCGCTGGCAGCGGCAGCGGCGCTGTCTGCCGATGCGCTCGCGGCACTCCTGCCCTTCGGGTGGCAGGTTTCGTCATCGGGTGGTGGTTGCAAAAGCTTCGCTATGAGGCTATGGCGATGCGAGAGGAGGAAGAAGAAGCAGTGGCGGCGGAGAGCAAATGGCAAGTAAAAAAACTATTTACTCCGCCGCACCCTTTTAACCTCAAACAAAAGAATCCGCACCGTCGATGCGAGATCGTGGGCAAAGAAGCAAATCCAACCGTACACGTGGCAGCCACGGAGGGCAACCGTCGCCGGCCACTCCGCCCACTACGCACGGGAATCTAGGAACTACCATCATGGCCCCGGAGAAATCGTGCCTGAACGGTCAAATCCAGTCCAAACGGCTGCACAATGGGCCCACAAGACGTGTCACGTCCCATCTATCGCAGCATAGCGCACGCCACCGCGTGTCAGGTGGCGCAGTCGCCATAAAACGTCATCCCTGACGTCATTGCAGCAGATTTGTTCAGAAAAGATGTCGGGTTCGCCCAAAGCATATTAATCACTCGATTGTTTTCGAGTGTATGGTCACTCGACTGTCTCTTCGATCAAAGACATATTACTCCCATCGGGAGCGTATCAAAAATTTCTTCGACTAAAGATGCTCAAGACCAAGTGATTCTGAGATTATCCTCCATTACAAGTAATAAAGCACAATCTCGGGGGCTACTCCCATCGGGAGCGCTGCCGCGCACCCGATAGAATTATGGCAAAAGATTTTCTTCGACTAACATATGTAGGGTAAGATGATTTTGAGATTATCCTCATTGCAATCAATAAAGCACAATCTCGGGGGCTACTCCCATCGGGAGCGCTGTCGCGCACCCGATAAAATAGTGTCAAAGGGTCAGTCGACGAATATATCGACTACGTTCATATGCAAAATCATACTCGAAACATTCCCGAGTTGCGTCCGTCGCAAATACCTCGGATGCTGCACGCATAGTGCAAAGGTAAGACCCGCCGAACTTTCGAGCTGGGCTAAGGACCGTTCCAGCAACGTCAATCCTTATACTTTCCGTGTCAGCAGACATGATGAAAAATCCCGACGGACGCGTTGGGTAAAATTCAAAGTTATACTGCAGATCGACTCAGTAAGACCTCAGCGGCCTAGTCGAATCTGACCAGTTTGTTCCAGATTCGAGTCCGGGGACTCGAGTTTGATTGAAAGCTAGTAAGGTTTTACCCAAATGTGTAGTTAACCAGTCCCGATCCGTCGAGTGAACTGGGCCTGCTAAGCTATTATCCCTTGATCATCATAAGCAAAAACCACAGTCGATGAAATACTCGACATAGCCAACATGTGCTATTCATACAGGAATTCCAATTATAATATACATAATACAAAGCATATGACGTGCACTTACGAACGAGTCCATGCCCGATTCTTCGAGTCAGACAAGTACTCGGGGGCTACTGACAAGGATATACATCTCGGGTACCCTACCGTGAGGGTACCTGGTGCACGTGATGACTAAAGGCCCAATAGCGAAGAGACAACTCGAAGCCCAAGACGAGAGGCCCAACAAGATGGAGTACCCTCCAAGTTTAGACATAGACATAGTCGGTTTATACTTTCCTTATGTGTAAACTAGGTCGGTTACAAACTCCCGAGACCCAGCCTATTTAAAGGCTGGGAGGGGTGCCGATCTAGGACCAAGCCATACTCGAACCACCAAAGCTCTTGCGAGATCGTCATCTCGCCGGAGCCACCTTGTAACCTCATAATCTCCAGCGATCAATAACAGACAAGCAGGAAGTAGGGTCTTTACCTCCACCCGAGGGGCCTGAACCTGGGTAAATCTTTGCCTCTGCTTGTCAGCCGACGAAACTACCAGTACTACCACGTTTCTCCCCATAATCTCAACCCTAGGTCCCTAACCATGGGATTTGATGAGGGTACACCTCGTCACACGGCAACCACAGGAATTAGCACTCTAAAGATTGGACAAAGCGATTGCCAAGCTCTGATACCACTTGATAGGGAAAGGTGTCCGATCTTTCGATGAGATGAAGATACGTCGATTCTGGTGGAGTTCGACCTTGGCGATCCGACTACTACGCACACGTGCGCAGCGCCAATGCAATCGCTAAACCAATCTCCCGGGGTTACCGAATCCTGCAGAAGCATGATCGGCCTGACCAATAGGTCTAGTTCTACCTGCGATCGAGGAACAAGTAAGAACCAATATTGCAATCAAGAATTGCGGATGGAAATAAGCTTTATTGAAAAGGTGGGATTCCGTAAGCGGTCTTCATCTGGTCGTTGGACACAAATCGAGATCACGAAGATGCAGCGAAACGCTAGGCAGTCTTTTAGCTAAACAAAATCCGAGTCTAACCCTAAACGGCGGCTAACTATTTATTGGCAGAAGGGAGACGAAGATGCGCCGCCGCCTTGGAGTCTTGGCGCTGGTGCGTACGTGTATGTCTTGATCGATGCACTCCTGACGGACGTGGCCGTGACGGTATTCCCAGGCCCATCATCCTTGACGTTTTGACTAGGTGCATGGCATATGGCCCATATATGCATGTACGTACATGCATGTACATATTTGATTGCAAGGCCGAATTGAGCCTGCTCCTTGACTTCCATTTATTCAAGTGCATACACGCATAGCCTCATCTTGTACGTACTCACTTCTAGTTTGATCTCTCATCTTCACCCTTGGTATGTATAGATATCCTAAAATCACGCCAATAATAAATCAGGTATAGTAATGTTGTTCATAATAAAAGGATAATAGACTTTATAATTACTACTAGAATTCACCTGAAAAATATGTTTGCGAGCAATAATTTTGGCCGTATCCAGGCTAGTCATGTCATCATCAATGTTCGCCAAGTGTCACAACCAGATTGAAAGTGGGGAGCAGGAGAGAGAAAGGGACATCAGAGGTGGAGAGAAGTTTGCCTTTTATTTTCCAAAACCGAAACTTCAAAACGAAATATCTTGAGAACCGTTTATCCAAATTACGAACCGTTTTCACTTTTGAGCTCCTCGCGTCGAGATTTCAAAACTAGATTCCATGTTGATAGGTTTCGACGAACTTTTTTTTGTACTCCCGGTTATGTATAGTTTGTACATCTTATTCTGTATAGTTTGTACTCTCAATTCTCTATACTTGTACTTCCTGTCATGTATACTTTTGTGATGAGAGAGAAGGGATAGTGAGGTGGGAGGATAGCTTTTTTCCCTTTTATTTTTCTAAACCATTTGAAGTGAAATATCTCGAGAACCGTTTATCCAAATTACGAACCGTTTTCATTTTTGAGCTTCTCATGTCGAGATATTCAAACTAGATCCCATGTTGATAGGTTTCGACGAACTTTTTTTTTTTACTTCCAGTTATGTATAGTAATACACATGTGTTTGTCTAGTTGTACAACCTGCGTCTGTACAGACTGTGTCTGCATAGTTGTATAACATGTGTTTGTCTAGTTGTACAACATGTTTCTGTACAATCTGTGTCTGTCTAGTTGTACAATATGTGTTATCTAGTTGTACAACTTGTGCCTCTATAGTTGTACAACTTTTGTCTATCTAGTTGTACAATCTGTGTCTGTTTAGCTGTATAATCTGTGTATGTCTAGTTGTACAACATGTATTTATATAATTGTACAACCTATTACATGTGTTAGTTTAGTTGTACAATATGTACATGTAGTAACAACATAGATGTACATCAAAAAAATTATACTAACAATAGCTCATACTTTGTATTTTCTTAATATTTGTACATATAGAACTACCGTATACGTATGTGTTTAGAACGAGCCGTAATATTTAATCAAAGTTTGTACTACGTATTTATACAATAAGTTTATACATCGAACAATATAGCGCGCAACAACTTCCGCGGGTGTACGACGTGCGTCACGGCCGACGTAGCGCGGGGGGCTTCGTTTTCTAATCCTTCGTTTGGGATGTATGTAACCGCGGTCGCGTGTGCTTTGGGATGTACGTGGGCGGCGGGCGCGGCTTCGGTTCGCGACCGGACACACACGCACGCTAGGCATCGCGTATATTTAGGGAGAAGCATGATGAAATAACAAAAACTAAACGAAAAATAAACTAGATGCAAGTAACTAATTTTTTTATGTTTTTGATAATTAAGAGCAAACAAGATAAATTAAAATAAACTAAGCAAGACAAAAACAAAGTAAAGAGATTGGAAGCATGAAACTCCCCTTGCAGAAATACTCTTGCTCCCCGGCAACGGCGCCAGAAAAGTTCTTGCTACTTATTGCACAAATTCGTTGGGAGACCCCAAGAGGAAGGTATGATGCAGTTCAGCGGCAAGTTTTCACTCAGTATGAAACCAAGGTTTAATCGACCAGTAGGAGCAGTAGCACTTCAGAAGGTTGTTGGCGGCGCCGTTTCTCGATCACCATCGTGGAATCTGCACACAACACAATCAAACTATTTTGCCCCAGCGAAACAGTGAGGTTGTCAATCTTACCGGCTTGCTGAAAACAAAGGATTAAAAGTATGGTGTGGAAAATGATGTTTAACTGCAGAGAATGAAAGGGAACAATGTTTGCAGTTTGTGGTTGTTTAATCAGTGTAAAAGAATGGACCGGGGTCCACAGTTCACTAGTGGTGTCTCTCCATAAAAGATAACTAACATGATGGGTGAACAAATTACAGCTGGGCAATTGACGAATATTGAGCGCATGACAATGCATATACATGACATGATGACTACTATGATATTTAATTGGGCATTACGACAAAATATATAGACCGTTATCCAACAACATCTATGACTAATAATCCACCGCCAGGTTGTCATCCGAGTTCCCCGTTAGTATCAAGTTGCAAGCAACAGATAATCGCATTAAGTAAAGTGCGTAATGTAAACAAGTACATATGACCGTGGACATAGTATTGTTAGGTTACCCCTAGTAGCAACAGCACATCCGCAATCTTAGAAGTTGCTGTCACTCTCCCAGATTACCGGAGGCATGAACCCACTATCTAGCATAAATACTCCCTCTTGGAGTTACAAGCATCTACTTGGCCAAATCATTTACTAGTAACGGAAAGCATGCAAGATCATAAATAACATATAAGATAGATTGATAATCAACTTGACATAGTATTCAATATTCATCGGATCCCAGCAAACACAACATGCAGCATTACAATAAGATGATCTTGATCATGATAGGCAGCTCACAAGATCTAAACATGATGGCACAAAGTGGAGAGACAACCATCTAGCTACTACTATGGACCCGTAGTTCAAGGATGAACTACTCACGCATCACTCCGGAGGCAGGCATGGCGATGTAGAGGCCTCCGGTGATGATTCCCCTCTCCGGCAGGGTGCCGGGAAGAGGTTCTGGACCCTCCCGAGCTAGGTTTGACGGCGGCGGCGTCTCTAGAACTTTTCGTGGATAATGGCTCGGGTGTTTAGGGTTTTTGCATCGGGGGGATTAAGTAGGCAAAAGGGCGGCGGCTGACGACCCCCGTGGGGCCCACACCACCCTAGGGCGCGCCAGAAGGGGGCCGCGCCCTAGTGGCGTGTGGGGCCCTGGTGGCTCTTCTCCGTCTCTCCTTTGAACTTCCTGATGTGTTCTGATAAAATAGGTCCCTCCGTGAAGTTTCGTCCAATTCCGAGAATATTTCCAGACTAGTTTTTCTGGAATACAAAAACAGCAAAAAACAGGAACTGGCACTTCGGCATCTTGTTAATAGGCTAGTCCCAAAAAATGTATAAAAGTGACATAAAGTGGATGCAAAACATGTAACAATTGGTATAATATCAGTATGGAACATCAAAAATTATAGATACGTTGGAGACGTATCAGGTATATTGGTTGTTGCGCGCATTTATCGTTGCGCGTGCTACGTCTCGGCTTCGCCTCCATGTCACTACTTCGCAGAGAGCTCTAGGCGCCTACGGCGCATTTGCGCCTCGTAGTTGTACATGCACGAATATTAATTAAGTACAGTATTGATTGTACAAAGGACACTGTACAAACTAAACAAAACAGGGAATACAATTACACAGAAAAACGGTGTACAAATTACAGGGTGTACAACTACACACAACAGGGAGTACAAAACTTCACAGAAAGCGAAGTGCACAGGGAGTACAAAACTACATCTCATGCTGATAGTTTTTGACAAACTTTTTTTTGTACAACCAGTTTTGTATAGTTTGTACTTTCTATTCTATGTACTGTGTACCACCACTTATGTACTTTCAGTTCTGTGTACTTCCTACATCTTTTTTGTGTGTAGTTTATACTCCCTTTTCTGTTTACTTTGTACACTGCCTTCTGTATGTTTTGTAATTCCAGTTATGTGTACTTTATATATCTTCTTTGTCTAGTTTATACATCCTATTTATGTACTCTGTACACCATTTTCTATTTGTTTTGTTTTTTCTGTACAACTGTTTTTGTCGAAAAGTACAAAACAGATCACGAACGGAGTACAACTTTCTGCGTTCCACGGGCGCGCGAGACACGCACGTGGGGGCTTGGGACCGATCACCGATGTATGCACCCGTACGCATGTATGCGCGGGTGGCTTGCTCAGTTGAATGTTCGCGTGATCGCTCAGCTGCTGCCCGTGCGTGTTGAGGCTGCTGATCTATTCGATCGATCGTATGAGAGAGCAAATTCGATTTTTGCCACACCCTTTAGACCACCACGTGGCATGCTCGCGAGGCTGGTGTGCCCTTTAGAAAGGAAATCTTTTCTCAGTTGTGCCCACGCCTTGCAGATTACAGAAAGGGAACCCTTTCAGAAAAAGCGCACTCGGCGTCACAGAGGACGCCACGTGGCGCGACCGAGTGAACGTGTGAGGAGACAGCCAAATCAAAGTTTGCCACGGCTCCGGCGTGTCCCGCGCGCGTACGGCTTGAAGCCCGTGGCTCCGCGCGCGAAGTGCCCAGGCGGAAGGCGTACAACAGGCCCTCCGATCGTTAAAGATGTACATAACCGCGTGGTAGTTCACGTGCGGGGGGGCGTTTGCTTGCTGTTGTATGATGGGCCGAAGCCTCTGCGTACATATTGGCTTTTTTTTACATTAGCGTACATGTTGGCTTGTTCGTGTACAATCTGAATATCTGAAGCATCGGACATTGTACAGGTTGCCTCCCGCATATGTGTGCGCCTGTGTACAATTGAAGGATCTATTGTAGTACATAGTACAGTATTTTTTTCACTTTTTTCTCTCGTGTGCTACACATACTCGATTAAATATTATGACTCGACTTCTTCTCGATAAATATTAATAAGACGCAGGTTGTACAAATACACAGACACAAATGATACGTTGTACAACACATAGACACTTGTTGTACAGCTAGACAGACACAAGTTGTACAACTAATAAGTTGTACAACTACATAGACACATGTTGTACAACTAGACAGACACAGGTTATACGGACACAGGTTGTTGATACGTCTCAAACGTATCTATAATTTTTGATGTTCCATGCATGTTTTATACCAATTGCTACATGTTTTGCATCCACTTTATGTCACTTTATACATTTTTTGGGACTAACCTATTAATAAGATGCCGCAGTGCCAGTTCCTGTTTTCTGCTGTTTTTGTATTCCAGAAAAGCTAGTCTGGAAATATTCTCGGAATTGGACGAAACTTCATGGAGGGACCTATTTTATCAGAACACACTTGAAGGACCGAAGGAGCAATGAAGAGGAGCCAGGAGGGCCCCACACGCACCTAGGGCGCGGGTCCCCTTGCGCGTCCTAGGGTGGTGTGGGCCCCTCGGGGCTCTCCAGCCGCCGCCCTTTCGCCTACTTATTCCCCCCGATGCAAAATCCTAAATATCCGAGCCATTATCCACGAAAAGTTCCAGAGACGCCGCCGTCGTCAACCCTAACTCGGGAGGGTCCAGAACCTCTTCCCGGCACCCTGCCGGAGAGGGGAATCATCACCTGAGGCTTCTACATCGCCATGCCTGCCTCCGGAGTGATGCGTGAGTAGTTCATCCTTGGACTACGGGTCCATAGCAGTAGCTAGATGGTTGTCTCTCCACTTTGTACCATCATGTTTAGATCTTGTGAGCTGCCTATCATGATCAAGATCGTCTTATTGTAATGCTACATGTTGTGTTTGCTGGGATCCGATAAATATTGAATACTATGTCAAGTTGATTATCAATCTATGCCCTATGTTATTTATGATCTTACATGCTTTCCGTTACTAGTAGATGCTTTGGCCAAGTAGATACTTGTAACTCCAAGAGGGAGTATTTATGCTAGATAGTGGGTTCATGCCTCCGGTAATCTAGAAGAGTGACCACAACTTCTAAGATTGCGGATGTGCTGTTGCTACTAGGGGTAACCTAACAGTGCTATGTCCACGGTCATACGTATTTGTTTACATTACGCACATTACTTAATGCGATTATTCGTTGCTTGCAACTTAATACCAACGGGGGACTCGGATGACAACCTGGCGGTGGATTATTAGTCATAGATGCTGTTGGATAACGGTCTATATATTTTGTCGTAATGTCCAATTAAATATCATAGTAATCATCATGTCATATATATGCATTGTCATGCGCTCAATATTTGTCAATTGCCCAGCTGTAATTTGTTCACCCAGCATATTAGTTATCTTTTATGGAGAGACACCACTAGTGAACTGTGGACTCCGGTCCATTCTTTTACACTGATTAAACAACCACAAACTGCAAACATTGTTCCTTTTCATTTCTGCAATTTAATACTGTTTTCCACACCATACGTTTAATCCTTTGTTTTCAGCAAGCCGGTGAGATTGACAACCTCACTGTTACGTTGGGGCAAAGTGTTTGATTGTGTTGTGTGTAGGTTACACGTCAGCGCCGGAATCCCTGGTGTTGCGCCGCATCATATTTCGCCGTTGACAACCTTCAGAAGTGCTGCTACTCCTACTGGTTCGATTAAACATTGGTTTCATACTGAGGGAAAATTTGCTGCTGAACTGCATCATACCTTCCTCTTGGGTCTCCCAACGAACGTGTGCTGTACACCGTCAACAACTACTTTTTCTGGCGCCGTTGCCGGGGAGACAACAGTCTTCTGCAAGGGGTGTTTCACGCTTCCAATCTTTTTACTTTGTTTTTGTCTTGCTTAGTTTATTTTATGTTATCTTGTTTGCTTTTAATTATCAAAAACACAAAAAAATTAGTTTCCTGCATTTAGTTTATTTCAGTTTGTTATTATGTCTAGTTGTTTATTTGCTATCAATGGCTTATCTCTATGAAACTAGATCTTGTTGGCAAGGTGGGTCCACGGAAGATGAACGAAGATATTATAGGAATTACCGCTTGTCACAAAAAGGGATGTACTTATGGAAATTGTTAAATCAACTAGAGGAATATGCTAGAAATTTATGCTATATATTTGACAAATCTTTTTGCTTTAATGAATCTGATTGTCATAGGAAGTCTAATCACTTTCCTTTCCAATGTGCTTGTAATGAAAATGAAACCTTAGCTTCTTATGTTAAAGGTTACTATAATGCTTATGAGGTAGAAAGGATGGAAGAATTTATTGTCTTTCAGGGTGCACTTGAAATTAGTTCTTATCTTGAGCATAAAATTGATGCCCCTTATAAATCTGAAAGTCTTGCTATACTTAAATATTGTTTTGATAACTATAAGGATGAAAATTCTTATATTACTGAACATGTCAAGAGGATTTTTCCTCATAAAGAAGAGACTAATGCCTTGCAGGAAAATGTGGAAGAAGAAATTGCTGAAGCTGAAAGCTCATTTGATGAAAAAGAGGAAGAGAGTGATGAACAAAAGGAGGATCTACCTTCTAATGACAGTAACTCTTTAACTCTTACATTATATGATTACCCTCCATGCCTACCTAAGGAGGAAGAATGCTATATTGTTGAATGTCATGATTCTATTGAAATATCTCTTTTTGATAAATTTGAAGTAAACAACACCTTGACTCAAGAAAAGGAAATTGCAGAAAGTAAAAATGTGCTCACTAATGTTATATATGATAATGCTCTTGATGATGGTCCTATATTGCCTAATGATATTTATTATACTATATTATCAAAAGTGGGTTTAATGACCCCGCTGTTTTTGAGCTTAATAAAAATTATGTGTTTGTAGATCATGAAAAGCATGCTTCATGTGATAGCTATATTGTTGAGTCTATTCATGATGCTACTGAAAATTATTTTGAGAGAGAAAATATGGTTATAGAAATCTTCATGTTATTAATTTCCTCTCTTTGTGATGAAAGTTTTGAGCTTTCTCTTGTGTTGCTTTTATATGATGGTTTCTTAAAACCTACTGGTATTATGTGAGAGGGAGACACGGTTTCATATATCACAATAATATTAAGTCTCCTCTCTTTATGTTGAAATTTTGAAGTTGCACTTGTTTTGTCTTCCTATGCTAGTCACTTTGTGCTTCATTTACTTGTTTTCTTACAAGGCTCCTATGCATAGGAAGAGTGTTAGATTTAAACATGTTTTATATATGCTTCTTGATGCTCTCTTTTACGTTTCAACTCTCATCTTTATGTGAGCATCATAAAAATCACTATGCCTAGCTAAAAGGCGTTAAAGAAAGCGCTTTTGGGAGGCAACCCATTATTTTATTTTCAGTATTAGTCAAGGAGTTTGTTTACTTCTGTAGCAACTCCTTTGTATCTTTATTTTCTCGCATTGTTGTGCCAAGAGTAGCCTCTAATGTTAAGATGATGCTTAATTTTGATTGCTGCGCAGAAACAGATTTTTGCTGTTCACTGTACGAAATTCCTAAAATCACCAGATTGTTAATTAAATCTGAAATTTTTGTGCGTAATCTTTATGAATGTCTGAAACTTTCATTAGTTCAAGTTTTCGATCTGAGCGTCGTAAGTGCCTCGAAAAAATTCGTCTTTGCGGACTGTTCTGTTTTAGACAGATTATGCCTTTTTATTTTGCATTCTCTCTTTTACTAGTGTTGAGTGAAATTCTTTTTTGGGTGGAAGAGCTTCACATAACATCAGTGGCTGTAGCTAATGTTTAAAGTAACAAATCATATTGCGTCTTTATAGAACATGTGAATTTTTGATTATGCACTAACCCTCTAATGAGATCTACTTTGAGTTTGGTGTGACGGAAGTTTTCAAGGGTCAAGAGAGAAGGATGATATAATAGGATCAAGAAGAGTGAAGAGCTTAAGCTTGGGGAGGCTCCCATGGATCTCCCCAGCATATTTCAAGAAGACTCAAGCGTCTAAGCTTGGGGATGCCCAAGGCATCCCCTTCTTCATCGTCAAAATTATCAGGTCATCTCTAGTGAAACTATATTTTAATTCTTTCACATCATATGTGCTTTTCTTGGAGCGTCTGTGTGCTTTTATTTTCAGTATTGCACTTTTATTTTCAATAAAGCTTGACTGGACCCTAGCATTCTTGATTGGGAGAGAGACACGCTCCGCTTTTTCATGAGAATACTCCTATTCTTCACTTATATTTGTTGAGTATTCATATCTAGCGCTGTTCAGCTTTTAGCTCTTGTTTTCATGTATCTCTTGTCAGAGCTATTAGCTTTCTTTTGTAGAAAGTACTCTCTTGCTTCACTTATATTTGTTTGGAGAGTTGATGAAATAAATTGATTGGTGTTTGGTTGGTTCAGAAAATGTTGCATGTGGTAATTGGTATAAGGAAAAACTTGCTTAATCTTGTAGATCACTAAAATGGATAACTTGATGCTTGTCAATTGTTTTGAGTTAACAAGTAGATCATGATTAAATTGTGCATCATGAGTTAAGCCTATTAGTGAAGAACTACCGTAAAGCTTGTTGAAAATTTGGTTTGCATCGGTGGTATCTCTAAGGTCTAGATATTTTCTAATAACAGGGTTTGGTTAACAAGGAAGACGGTATGAAGTCTTATAACGTTTGCAATATGTTTGTCATATAAAACTTGGTGTACGGGTTGATATTCTTGTTTGCTTACATAACCTTGCTAGCCTAAACTCTGTACTGAGAGGGAATGCTTCTCGTGCATCCAAATCCTTGAGCCAAAATCCATGCCATTTGTGTCCACCATAACTACCTATATGTGGTATTTCCTTGCCACTCCAAGTAAATTTTTCATGTGCTACCTTTAAATTATTCAAAATGTTATTATTCCCTTTTTGTGTCAATGTTTACTAGCTCATGAGGAATTAGTGTGGTTATTCTTTATTCTATTTGTCGATGGACTTTTACACCTGGACTAGTGGCATATACATCCGCTTATCCAATAACTTGCAAAAAGAGCTGGCAACGGGGTGCCCAGTCCCAATTAATTACAACTTTAACCAATTAATTCTCTTCACACTTTTGCCCTGATTCATCAGTAAGCAATGACAAACAGTGAAATACCTGAATGTGTGTAAACCAAAGAGAAAGAGGGATGATCTGCCTTGCTGGTAGAAATAACGTCCTTCATGGGAGCCGCTCTTAAAAGTCCGTTGACAGGTAGAATACTGTTCTCACCCGCTACCATTCGTTGACAATTAACAAACACCTCTCAAAAATAGATACTCCTCCATGGTATGTGATTGATGGAAGGCACCCGAGGATTCGGTTAGCCATGGCTTGTGTTAGCAAGGTTGGGAGGAGTATCAAATATTTTATGCAATCTCTATATGCTTTCAAAAACCTAAAAGCTCTAGCACATGATTTAATCCCTGCTTCCCTCTGCGAAGGGCCTTTCTTTTACTTTTATGTTGAGTCAGTTTTCCTATTCTTTCTGTCTTCCACAAGCAAACACTAGTGTCAACTTTGTTACAACATGCGTTATATGCAATGTATTGGACTTGTTATACTACTTTGTGTTGACAATATCCATGAGATAAATATGTTGAAAGTTGAAGCAAATGCTGAAACTAATTCTTCCTTTGTGTTGATTAAATACCTTTTATTAGAAACTATTGCTTTATGAGTTAACACTTATGCAAAACTGTTTGATGCTTGTCTCGAAAGTACTATTCATGAAAACGTTTAGCTTGTGTGATTCATTGTTTACTCATTATCTATTTGGTAGCAAATTATAGACCATTGACTTGGATCACTTCATTCATTTACATGTGCCTTGCAATATTATATGATCAAGATTATGATGGTAGCATGTCACCTCAAAAATTATTTTGTTTTTATCGTTTACCTACTCGAGGACGAGTAGGAACTAAGCTTGGGGATGCTGATACGTCTCAAACGTATCTATAATTTTTGATGTTCCATGCTTGTTTTATACCAATTGCTACATGTTTTGCATCTACTTTATATCACTTTTATACATTTTTTGGGACTAACCTATTAACAAGATGCCGAAGTGCCAGTTCCTGTTTTCTGCTGTTTTTGTATTCCAGAAAAGCTAGTCTGGAAATATTCTCGGAATTGGACGAAACTACAGGGGGCCTATTTTTCCAGAACACACTGACGGACCAAAGGAGCAACAGAGGAGCCAGGAGGGCCCCACACACCTAGGGCGCGGGCCCCCCTGCGCGCCCTAGGGTGGTGTGGGCCCCTCGGGGGTCTCCAGCCGCCGCCCTTTCGCCTACTTATTCCCCCACCCTAAAACCTGAGCATATCCACGAAAAGTTCCAGAGACGCCGCCGTCGTCAACCCTAGCTCGGGAGGGTTCAGAACCTCTTCCCGGCACCCTGCCGGAGAGGGGAATCGTCACCGGAGGCTTCTACATCGCCATGCCTGCCTCCGGAGTGATGCGTGAGTAGTTCATCCTTGGACTACGGGTCCATAGCAGTAGCTAGATGGTTGTCTCTCCACTTTGTGCCATCATGTTTAGATCTTGTGAGCTGCCCTACATGATCAAGATCATATTATTGTAATGCTACATGTTGTGTTTGCTGGGATCCGATGAATATTGAATATTATGTCAAGTTGATTATCAATCTATCTATGTTATTTAAGATCTTGCATGCTTTCCGTTACTCGTAGATGCTTTGGCCAAGTAGATGCTTGTAACTCCAAGAGAGAGTATTTATGCTAGATAGTGGGTTCATGCCTCCGTTTAATCTGGGACAGTGACAGAAAGTTCTAAGGTTGTGGATGTGCTGTTGCCACTAGGGATAACCTAACGATGCTATGTCCACGGCATATGTGTTTGTTTACATTACGCACTTTACTTAATGCAATTATCCGTTGCTTGCAACTTAATACCAACGGGGGACTCGGATGACAACCCGGCGGTGGATTATTAGTCATAGATGCTGTTGGATAACGGTCTATGTATTATGTCGTAATGCCCAATTAAATATCATAGTAGTCACATGTCATATATGCATTGTCATGCGCTCACTATTTGTCAATTGCCCAGCTGTAATTTGTTCACCCAACATGTTAGTTATCTTTTATGGAGAGACACCACTAGTGAACTGTGGACCCCGGTCCATTCTTTTACACTGATTAAACAACCACAAACTGCAAACTGTTCCTTTTTCATTCTCTGCAATTTAATACTCATTTTCCACACCATACGTTTAATCCTTTGTTTTCAGCAAGCCGGTGAGATTGACAACCTCACTGTTTCGTTGGGGCAAAGTAGTTTGATTGTGTTGTGTGTAGGTTCCACGTCAGCGCCGGAATCCCTAGTGTTGCGCCGCATCATATTTCGCCGTTGACAACCTTCAGAAGTGCTGCTACTCCTACTGGTTCGATAAACCTTGGTTTCATACTGAGAAAACTTGCTGCTGAACTGCATCATACCTTCCTCTTGGGGTCTCCCAACGAACGTGTGCTGTACACCGTCAACAGTTGTACAATTATATAGACACATGTTGTACAACTAGACAGACACCGGTTGTACAGACACATGTTGTATAACTAAATAGACACTGATTGTAGAACTACGCAGACAACTATACAAGCATAAGATGTACAACTACGCAGACACAGTTTGTATAAACACAGCTTGTACAACTAAACAGACACATGTTGTACAACTATATATAACCGGATGTACAAGAAAAAAAGTTTGTCGAAACCTATCAACATGGGATCTAGTTTTGAAAATCTCGACACGAGGAGCTCAAAAGTGAAAACGGTTCGTAATTTAGATAAACGGTTCTCAACATATTTCGTTTTGAAGTTTCGGTTTTGAAAAATAAAAGACAAAAACTGCTCTCACACCTACTGTGTCGCTTTCTCTCTCCTACTCCCCACTTTCAATCTAGTTATGACACTTGGCGAACATGCATCCAACTGTTGGTACCGCACGAAGGACAAGACGACACTTGTCACCACGAGATGGTCCGCTGGTTCCTTCGCAAAGGGAACCCTTTTTCTAGTGATTTCGTGCAGTCGAGCGTCTAGGAAATAGCTTAATTCCCTTCATATGCTATACAAAAAATATACACAGACATATGTACAATTTTGGGGCCCTGTGCCGGTGGCACATCTAGCACCACTGTGGGCCCGGCCCCGTATCCAGCTGATCCCCTCGCGTCGCCCCGACATGCATGCATCGGCTCCAGCTGAACGTACTCCTGTTCTGTTGGGATCCGCGTGTGTACATTCAGAGTTACACTGACCAATGAGTTTTGCACAGCTATTTTGGTTGTGCACATTAAAAAATTATATTTCCTGTGTATGCATGAATTATGTTGTGTTGAAAGTTTCAGATTATTTGGTGTGTATGTCTGAACGATGTCCTATAACCCATTAATTCGGCTATGGCACATTACCTTCTCCAAAAAGCTAATGTGGGACTGAAGCAACGATGCGATCTTCCACAGCGCCTTGATCGGCGGGTGTGAGCTGAATGCACTAGTACAGAACGACACATCGGATACCCCTCTATGGCAACGGCAGGAGTTAGGCGACGGTAAATCGCGACATCCCCCGCGTGCCCGCACTGGGCCGTAAAGCAGGCCCACAACATCGGCAACGGGTAAATAGTGGAATATATGTTGGCAACGGAGGTTAGTTTACCTCCGTTACCGATGTGTGCTCATCGCACACGGACAGTTTCATAATCTCCGTTGCCATTAGAAGCAGCCCGACAGCCGGCCTATAAGAACCTACTATGCCCTTCACTCTCACTCTCACTCACTTCCAACCCTAGCCGCCGCACAGTCTCCTCTCTCTCCACTCTCTCGCATGGCTTCCACCGTCGGCGCTGGTAGATCCGGCCATCGCGGCCGTGGCCGCCCCACCCTCCGGGCCTTCAGGCAGCAGCAGCGTCAGCTGGTGTTGCGGGACGAGCTTGCGGAACAGGCTGCCGCCGATCCGGCCCCCGCGGGCCGGTCCCGCAGCCTTGGCACTCGTCCGCACGGCGAAGGCTCCGGCCGCACCCGCTCATTTGGACACCATTGCAGCTACCGCCAGATCCGCCAGGTGATGTACCCCGGCCGCCATCCGTCTTCCTCCTCCTCCTCGTCCTCGTCCTCCGACGAGGAGGAAGAGGAAGAGGAAGAGGAAGAGGAGGAGGATCGTGATCTGGAGATCGCTTGCCAACTCTCCCGCGCCGATTTCGAGCGCGAGGACGCCAAGCGTCGTCAGGGCGAGGCCGGTCTGGAGGCGACGGTCCTCCTCTCCGAGGCGTCGACCCAGGTCGAACGCGCCGAGGAGGCGGTCTACCAGTCTGACCTCCGGGCCGCCATAGCCCTCTCTTTGGTCCACAGCGAGGGCAAGGCGCCGCCAGGGGAGGCCGGCGCTAGCTCCGTCGCCGGCGGCGACGCTAAGCGAGCCCGCCTCGCCTAATGTAAGACCCCAGTTTAGTAGGATAGCTGTTTTCTAGTTGGAAGTAGCTAATTGTTTATCCATAGATTTGCTCTGTTTTTAGTAGGCATTATTTACACATAGATTTTAGCTGTTTTCTAATTGTAAGTAGCTAATTGTTTATCCATAGATTTGCTCTGTTTTTAGTAGGCATTGTTTACACATAGATTTTAGCTGTTTTCTAGTTGTAAGTAGCTAATTGTTTATCCATAGATTTGCTCTGTTTTTAGTAGGCATTGTTTACACAAAGATTTTAGCTGTTTTCTAGTTGTAAGTAGCTAATTGTTTATCCATAGATTTGCTCTGTTTTTAGTAGGCATTGTTTACACATAGATTTTAGCTGTTTTCTAGTTGTAAGTAGCTAATTGTTTATCCATAGATTTGCTCTGTTTTTAGTAGGCATTGTTTACACATAGATTTTAGCTGTTTTCTCGTTGTAAGTAGCTAATTTTTTATCCATAGATTTGCTCTGTTTTTAGTAGGCATTTGCTCTGATTTTAGCTTTATTTCTGTTATGCCGATGATTAAAATTAGGTGACACCGTGTGATCCGGGGGTGGCGCTAGTGATCCTTGTGATATGCACAAATACACATCGATCTTGTGCATCCTACTTGGTTCGCTTGCTCCATCCCTGGAATTTGTGTGTCCAATCTACCTATATGAGGCATTGTTTAGGCTATGTTCTAGTTGTAATTAGTTCTATATTTTCTGTAATGCCGATGAAGAAGCATATGTCTTGTGTATAGAGATGAAGGAGCTTACATTTTGATTTTTTTCATCTCCTTTAGGGCGAGGAGGAAACCTGGAGACTATGCGGCGGCCGTGAAGACGTAGGAGCGGGGCTCCGTCCACACGGTCCACTGAAGCCGGCGCCTCCAGGAGCAAGACTTTTGTGCAGTACTAAATAGGTAGAAGAAGACCACGCAATGAAGCTGGGCGAAGAGGAAGGTGAAGAACCGGCGGCCGTCAAGCAGGAACCACAGGGCTCCGTCGACGGTGCAGCAGGCGTCATCGGCTTTTTTTTGTTTCCTTTAGCCCTCATTACAAACGGTCAAAAACTAATCTCCGTATCTGATGTAAAAACTAAAGGTAACGGTTATATATTATGCCCGTTGCTAAACTTATTGCAAACGATAAAAATCTCCGTTGCCATTGGGAGGCTTCACATCAGTGACAGAGGCGGGGACACGGACCCTTTCTCCGTTGCCGAAGGGGTTTTTGGCCCGTTTCCGATGTGTCGTTCTGTACTAGTGATGAACGGCCCGAGTTCTGTTGTTTCGTGCAAATGAAGTCAGAAGAACAGAGGGTGGAACTGGTCACCACTATCAATTTGATTGCTGCCGGTGGTTCGATCGGGATGGTTTTGAAGCACACTTGACATGTTCTAGTCTACCAATAGTGCTTGAAGTAGCCAAGAAATTACATTCGAGAGTACATCTTCAGAAGCCAAAGCACATGCCATTTCTCAGCAGCTAGCCGTCTTCTTGGCATCAGCAGAAAAATCAGAATTCCTAATTTTGAAAAAAGTATATTCTGTGCTACACCCTAAGGCCGAAACTGATAGTGATGGGAGAGAAAGAGAAGCTAAAGTGGTGCTGTCTCGTTCCCTCCTCGTCGCTCCCGTGGGCGGCGGCGGAGGGAAACCCTAGCCCCTTCTAGTCTAGCCCTCCCATCTCGTCCTCTCCTCCTCCTCCTCGCCGCCGCCGGTGGGCGTCTCCGGCCGAAGGCCGAGCGCGGGCGACGGCGGGGCTTCTTCTTCCCCTTCGCGCGGGGTCGTGGCGCGGGTCATGACGTCGGCGTGGGCGCCGTGTTTTGCGAAGGGCACGGCGGCGTGACCGGTCCGCCGGTGGTGTGGTGGCTTCGTGGTGGTTCCTCGCGGCGCGCTAGAGGCGGCGGCGGTCCGGGATTTCCTGGGCAGTTGGCGGCTCGAGCGGCACGGCGGCGACCTCTCACCGATGGTCGGCCAACGAGGTCATGCCGGCCCTCCTTGCAGGGCGACGGTCGTGGCGGCGTGAAGATCCGGCGGCAGCGGTGGGGACAGCACGCACGGCAGGATGGGTGGACGCCATGGCCTGGCTGTTGGTGCTCGGCCCAGATCTGGGCCCATTTGGGCCCGATCTGGGTTCTACGGGCCCCAGTCGGTGCACTGCTGGGAGTCCTTCTGCGAGATGACAACGACGACCTTGGCGCTGCAGCGCGGCGGCGGGACTAGTCGGGCCTGATCTGGGCCTTCTGGGCTGATCTGGGGCCTGACCGGACCTGCTGCTGCGTCCGGTCGGTGACCGCCTCGAGCGGTGGAGGATATGATCTCCTCCCATTGGTTGCTGTTGTCGCCCTCGTGGGCCTGTATCTGTCGTCGGCCTCACTCATCTGTCACGGTCACTCCGTGACTTGCTGGTTCCTTGGTGTGAGGTTGCGGATGCCGGGGCGGCGGCCCTGGAAGGTGGTCGACACGGGCGTCTCTGCGGCGAGCGACGTGGCGTTGGTGATGGCCTAGCTCTTTGGCCGTGTGGATGGCGAGGAGCGGGTGACGGGGGTTCCTGGCGTTGGTGGCAGCATCTCCCAGATCGTGGCCTGGAGACCTTTCTCGGGGACTGTGGGCGGTCCGTTTGTGCAATCGTTTGCGTAGGTTTTTCCGAGCGAAAGCTCAGCGCTTTGGCGCCAACGACGGCGATGTCTGCGGGTATCGTTACCCTCCTGGGGGCGTCGTTGTGGCTACCTGCGTCGCGATAGGGCTCCGGGTGAAAACCCCTGACCATTCCGGTCTCGACAGCGGCGGCGTGCTACGTCGTTACCCTCTTGGGGGCGGTGTCGTGGAGCCTTGTACTTCCTGCCCGTTCCGATGTCTTCGGTGGCAAGTTTGGTTCTCTCTGTGTTTCTTTTTTCTATCTGTGATCTGCTTTGTAAGAGGTTCCCCTCATCACTTTGTATCGGTTCGGCCGTTGTGCTTTATTTATAAAGCGGGGCGAAAGCCTATTTCTTCAAGGCCGAAACTAGGAAGGCAAATAATATGCTACAATACCAATCTGCAAGACTGCAACCATAGTTGAGGTATATCTTCTATCAAAATAATAATACCCCTAAAATAATGAGATACTTGAATCAAGCCTTCCCCATCTACATGTTAATAGTAACTTATCCTTTGGAGGTTTTCCCCAAACAGAGCAGCTTTTACTTGGCTCTTCTTGCATTTGTCGCTTTGCACTATTCTCGCCGTGGATCTTTTAGGTAAGTCTTCTTCAATTTCTGCAGCCTCCTTTGGCAGCGGTGTTATGTCCATTAGGAGCTTGACAACAAACTTCACACATGTCTCTACCAGACTCCACAGAGGGATGCCAGAGCAGATTATGCACTTGAAAGGTTAAATCTGAAGTTTCTGTCGTCTAGATACAATACAAGCCTGAGATGGTTTTGGAGCTAAACTCCGCCGCAAGGTTTGCTCTGTTTTTCAAGGGATCGCGCCTCTCGATTCTCGGCGGAGCAAATGCAAACAATTGCAAACATTTTAGAAAATATAAATTAATCAAGACGGGGAACGTGATATAGCTCGACATAATATTTTGACGACAGAGCCACCGCCTAATTTAAACGGTTCATTAAAAAAATATCTCGCCTCTGCTTCCACCTCCACCTGTGGAGCGTCTGCCGAAGTCCCCACAGCAGTGCGCCTCTGCTTCCTCCAAGATCCCCACCATGCTGCGGCGGCCACTGCCACTCAGGTGCTCGTGGTAGCTCACCTCTAATCGCGGGCATGGCTAGCGATTTCATGTCCTCCACATCACAACCAACAGCCCCCACCCAATTTTTTGTTTTTGACCAGCACCCAAATTCACCGCCGGCCGCCGGCATCTATCGTCTCCATCGCGGCCGCGCTCACACGCACACGTTCTGGACGCCGACTGTCGACGACCGTGTTTGGCCTCACCTCTCCACCTCACAAAGACGTCTGCACGTTCGCCCAAACGCTACATCGTCACCAGCGCGGCGGCTTCCACGCTAGCGCTACGCCGTCCCCAGCTAAAGAACGTACTGACATGGACATAGAAACCATTTGAAAGTTACGTTTCTAATATATTTGGCTTAAGTTATATTAGACGTGCATGTCACGTGTTCTACTAGTTTCAGAAAAGTAAAGATAAATATGGTTGTGTGCATCGTAATTATAGAGTTTTTGGTAGTTTTATCCGCCTTTCCTACTATGGTGTGAGCGGGAAAACAATAGTACGAAATAATCAAACACAATATCAATTTCAGTACTGTGAGATTAGAATACTCATACTATAATCTTGTACGATAAACTACAATTTCTTAGGAGCACATGCATGTCATTCATCGTCTCGTCTCGGGATGGTGGCAATTCAAAGATGCGAGGCGAGAGCAGAGTGGGACGGTAACCCGGATAGATGAACCATCGCCATTGCAATGATGATGTCCACTGGAGCTGCTTGTTCAACTGTAGCAGTCGACCGTGATCAGCAACGGACGACCTCGTGTCATACTTGTGCAAGGTGTCCCCGCGCGTGTAGCAGAGCGTCTCATCTTGAAACCATGCACTCCACGGCCTTCCGATGTCGAAGGGACGTTCCGCTTCCACGACGAAGTTGTAGCGCAAATCCCAGAGCGGCACTGTCTCGCCGTCCGATTCCTTGTTCTCCATGGCCATGACCCAGAAGCGGAGGACCGTGGGGTGGCGACCACTGCTGAACCTGTGTGCGGCCAAGCACAGCCGCCCCTTGAGCTCAAAAGCCAGCGGATTATCATCGTCTGCATAGGTCCGGAGATCGTCCGGGAGAGGGTAAGTGCGGCATCTCTCAGAAGGCACGTCCACCACCAGCACTCCGGCAGCCTCCTGTCTCATGAATTGTTTCCACTTCCAGGTGACCACGTGAAGTTTACCGTCGATCAGTACGGGCGCCGAAGTGTTACTTCTTGTGGTTGTTGAGCCAGACGGCGAGAGGAACCAGTCTTTGCGCCACCCGCGGGCATCACCCAAGGTGTAGACGCCCACGTCCACCCGATCTACGGAGGAGTACGCGTATGGCGCGAAAGAGAGGCGGAACAGCTTGTACTCGTTGGCGGGCGGGCTGAACCCAAAGGCAAAGAGATGCTCATGGCCCTTGGTGGTGAGCGGAGGCGCCTGCGGAAGCACCAGCGTCTCGCCGGTAGCGGGGTTGCACACCACCGCCGGTGCCTGAGCGTCGCGCTCGTCCACGAAGCAGAGGAGGCCGTTGCAGATGTTGGCGAGGCCGTAGCTGTGGTGGATGGCCAAGGAGCACATGGCTTTGCCCGAAGATATGTTGAAGACGCTGAGCTCGCGTGGTACACCGGACAGGCGCAAGAACTCGGGCTCTGCCGAGAGCGCGGCATGGCTCGCTGCGTGGAGCTTGCGGAAGGAGGGGTCTCTGACGGCGTTGCGCCACTGTCTGGAGACGCAGCAGGATCGGGCCACGTCCTTGGTCGGCAGCTTCATCAGGATTTTCCTGTAGCACCTCGCTAGGGATCTCCTCAGCCTGTCCCATTGTACCATAGACATCGTCCAAGGCAAAGAGATGCGCATCGTGCTCGGTGGACGGCTGCAAGCCGGCAACTCGAAATCGATCGACTTGTGAGTTGTGACCGTACGCAGACTTCGTATTGTAAAAGGGTATCTCGAACTTCTCTATCCACAGTTCCAATCCACAGTTCGGTTTTTTTTTAGAGAGTACGCCTCAGCGTACTATTATTTCATAGAAGAGAGCACCAGAGTTTACAAAGCAAATGACAGAAACAAAACTGTCAAGAACTTCACACCACGAACACTACACCACACCACACCACACTAAACTGAAACCTAATGTACTACTCTCGCGAACGAGTTGCTCCCTCCAAGCCCAGCACTTCTCCACAGGTTCCAGTCAGCTATAATCTGCTCCACTAGGCCAGACACCGAAAATTGTCCTCTGGTATTGTGAAAAGCACGAGCGTTGCGCTGCTTCCAAAGTCTCCAACATCCCAAGATAACAAACGTATCCAAGCCTCTGCGATCTTTGTTACTGAACCTGCTGCGCTCTCTGCGCCACCAAAGTTGCAGACTGTCGGTGAGTTGCGGAAGGCCAACTCGCACCTGCATCCGACTAGCGCATTCGAACCAAACCTGACGAGCATATGGGCAGTTCACCAAGATGTGCTGCACCGTGTCCTCCTCCTGAAGACAGGTATAGCAAGGAGATACCTCATCCTGTAAGCCATGTCTGCAACGCCGATCCGAGGTCCACAGACGACCTTTTAAAGCCAGCCAAGCAAAAATCTTGCACTTCAGGGGTGCCCAGCTTCGCCAAACCCAGCTAGCGCCCTCCATCTTCTCAAAGCCCTCACAAAGAGCTTTGTAAGTGTCCTTTGCCGTGTAAAACCCAGAAGGTGAGCATCGCCAAGTGAACTGATCTGGAAGTTCCTCATTCCTTTGGAAATTACAGAGACTGACGAACAAATGGACACACTGAATCAGGCCATCGTTCGACAAAGTACCTCTGATATCCTTGATCCAGTTGTGATCATGCAACGCCTCCTGGACAGTCCTCTTACCAGCACAGCCCGCACTGACCATATCAAGTACTAAAGGGGCAAGCTCCTTCACCGACCTCCCATTGAGCCATTTATCTATCCAAAACAGAGTAGAGACACCATTACCCACCCCAATGATAACCAGGTCGTTGAAAACCTGCAGAGCTTCTCTATCTGGCAGCATTGGCAAACCTTGCCACGGTCTAGAAGGATCAGTGCGGCGCAACCATTCCCAGCGAACTCTGAGCGCAATGCCTTGTCGCTGCAGATCTTTGACCCCAAGACCACCAAATTTAATTGGTCTACAAATCTGCTGCCAGGCAACCAAACATTGGCCACCATTTACCTCCTCCTTTCCAGCCCAAAAGAATGCTCTAAGCCAAGCATTAGCTTCCTCAAGCAACCAAATTGGTGCATCCGCAACCAATAAATGATGAACAGGCCTAGCCATAACCACCGACTTTATGAGAGTGAGCCTACCTGAACGTTGGAGCAGCCCTCTCTGCCAAGCCGGCATCAGATGTAAGAACTGATCGAGCACCGGCTGCCATTCCGCCTTAGTCAGTCTCCTAATGGCAAGCTGCAGCCCAAGATATTTGCATGGGAAATTGCCCAGCTCACACTCCAGCATATGTTTGACTGTCATATCATCCGCAGACGTACCCCGAATAACAGTCGCTGTGGACTTACTGTAATTTACATGTAGTCCAGAGGCATCACCAAAGATTCTCAAGATTTCCTTGGTCACCACCAGTTCCTGAGGGTCTGGCTTTATAAAGAGGGCAACATCATCAGCATATATAGAAATCCGTTGCAAGCTGCTACAACCATGCATGGCAGAGAGCAGGCCAGCCTCCTCAGCCTTCCTAAATAACAGGGAGAGGACTTCCATAGTTAGCACAAACAACTGTGGCGATGTAGAATCACCCTGCCTGAGCCCTTTCGCGTATTTTATGGTTCTGCCCGGAATCCCATTCACTAGGATCTTCATGTTAGCTGTCGATAACAGCACAGCCACCCATTTTCTCCACAAAACACCAAAGCCGAACGCTCTCATCACTTCAAAGAGGAACGGCCAAGAAAGTGAGTCAAAGGCCCGAGAGATATCCAACTTGAGAAACACACCTTTCTTTTTCTTAGCATTAATTGATCTGGCCACCTGTCTCACTAGCATAAAATTGTCATGTAGACTTCGGCCCATGATGAAGGCAGACTGATTAGCACTCACCAGATCACCGAGTCTCCTCCTTAGTCTAGAAGCCAGCAGCTTCGAAAACAATTTGGCAAAACTATGTACCAAGCTGATAGGCCTATAATCTCCAACCTCCTTAGCATCAGGTTTTTTAGGTATCAAGGTTATCAAGGAGCTATTCAACTTGCCAAAACCTCTGCCATCTCCCACCGCAAGCTTAAGCAAAGCTGCCATAATATCGCCCTTGATGATTGGCCAAGCTTTTTGGTAAAAAGCGCCAATGAAGCCGTCAGGGCCAGGAGCCCTATCAGACGGCATGTCTCTGACAACCTGCCACACCTCTTCTTCTGTAAACAAAACTTCCAGATCTTGAAGATCCAGCTGCTGAAGCCCTAGCGCCTGCAAGTCAAAGGTGTAACCCCGGTTGCTAATCTGTCCAACAAGGGATGAGTATGCAAGATCAAAAGCCTCCTGCTTGTCAGACTGCTCCGTGAAAAGCTGGCCATTACTTTGCACTGCTGGAATAAAATTCTTCACACGTCTGCCGTTGGCCACCATATGGAAAAGTTTTGTATTTGCGTCACCATCTTTTAACCATCTCATCCGAGAACGCTGCCTTGCAATGGTTCTCTCCAAAGAAGATAGACCAAGCACCGAAAGCTTAAGAGTATTTCTTAGCCAGCGTTCCTCCGGGGTAAGCTGCCTGCTCTCCTCTGCAACATCAAACCTTAGGATTAGGATGTTAGCCATAGCTAGCTGAAGCTTGACATTGCCCACTGCCTTCTGCCCCCAAGACTGAAGCGCCACTGAAGTCACTCTGAACAGATGGTTCAGTCTCTTGAAAGGATCCGCAATCCAGGGATCACACACCCAAGCCTCCTTTACCACATCCAAGAAACCCGGCAGCTTAAGCCAGAACAACTCGAACTTGAAACGTTGCTTAGGCCGAAAACCTGCACTCAGAGTTAAATGCAGAGGGGCGTGATCAGAGATATTCGAGCCCAAGGCCTGAAGCATAGCATCCGGATGCGCCAAGTCCCAATCAACTGAAACCAAAACCCTATCAATGCGAGTGAGGGTGGGGTTTTCCCTGCCATTACTCCAAGTGAAACATCTACCATGAAGGTACAAATCCTTCAACTCATGTCTGCTGACGAACTCCTTGAAACTTCTCATCATACCACGGTCAATGTTCAGGTTGTTCTTCTCCGAGGCATTGAGGATTAAGTTGAAGTCCCCAATGATCATCCACGGCCCTGGGCAAAGGGTCCTGCGTTCCGAAAGCTCCTGAAGAAATTGCAGCTTCCTATCATTGCCCTGCGGCCCATACACCACTGTGATCCACCAGCTTCCACCATTCATGGTGTGCACCTCTGCGTTTAGCGAGAAGGAGTCTGTGGAGATGCGCGATATCGTCAGAATTGATGTATCCCATCCCAGCAGTATGCCACCTCTAGTTCCTTCTGCTGGCAAGAAAGCAAAGCCATCAAACATCGGCCCCAAACACTGCAACACCACCAGACTGTCGACTACTTCCAGTTTGGTCTCCTGCAAGCACACCAAGTTGACCTTCATCATATTCACAAACTCCCTAACTGAATCTCTCCTTGCCGGGTCATTAAGCCCCCTGGCATTAAGGCTAAGAATCCCCGGTGTATAATCCATAAAACCACTTGAACCACCAACAACCATCGCAGACAGTAGATCACTGCACTGCAATGCCACCCTGACCAAGCGTCGAACAGTTAGCCGGCATTGATTTTCCGAAGATCGCCGCCATCACCCTGAGGTGTGGCTCGCGAACCGGCGAATCAAACAGGCTCCGGAATTCCTGCATCGCTGAATCATCCACATCCAGACTCGGTTGTGAGATCCCCAGGGCCTGAAGCAGCGTGGAATCCGCCACGGTTACCTTCTTCTTACGCGGAGCAGAGACTGGAACTGGGGCAGCGCCCGTCGCGCGCGTGATCCGCCGAGGCGTGGCGATCACAGGCCCTTGCACCGCCGCACTGAATTCAATCTCACGCAACAGCGGCGGCGCCAATTTCTTCAGGATCCCCGCACAGAACCTGCGCATCTTTGACAAGGCAGCTTCTTCCTCGGAAGCGAGCTCTGCTCTGCGAGCGTCATCCATAAAAACTCCTTGCATATTCTCATCCGGCCCATGAAAAGACACGAGCGGCTGGATGGAACAGCCATCCGCACTCAGCTCCTCCTGGGCTTGGTCCAGGTCCACTGCTGGCCTTTGGGTCGGCCCAGAAGCAGTGCCCACCAAATCAGCAGCAAAAACAGTCGAGTCCGCCGAGATAGAGACTTGGAAAAAACCTCCACAGCTCCCGTCCTCCCTATCCTGGGAGGCCACATGTCCTGATGGGGCCCGCTGCACAGGGTCACAGGACGCGGTCAAAGATGCTTCGGGGAGCGCCGCCCTCTCCTTGTCGTCTTGCCGGCACAGGGGCAACGTACGATCGCCAGAACACTCATGTCTGCTAGTGCCGACCACCAAACGCTCCCAAGGACCAGCCGCCACGAGGCCTCCAACATTTGAAACATGCGCGTCTGCGACACACCCAGCCTTGTCTTTCTCCCCACACTCCTGTAGCCCCTCCCCAGCTGGCGGCGAGGCCTCCAACATTTGAAACATGCGCGTCTGCGACACACCCAGCCTTGTCTTTCTCCCCACACTCCTGTAGCCCCTCCCCAGCTGGCGGCGCCGGAGTGGCTGCCACAGCTGCAGAGGCCGAAGTGGCCCCACCCTTTGGAGCTGTCTCACCGGTCTTGGGATCAGACCCGGCAGACAGCACAACCTCAGGCCCACCAATAACAGGAGCACCCTGTGTGACCGGGGCCCCCACCACTACTTTCTTTTGCAGACACTGGGCCCCACGTTGGTCCACCTCGGACGAACGCAGAGGAATCTGGTCCATCCGATTGGGCAGCTGCCAATCTGACGGCTCCTGTGCCTTCTGCACACCCGTCCTAACACCACCGCCGCCGCCGCCGTGTTGCCTGCCGTTGGCGCCGGAATCCGCGAAAGGGCCACGCCGGTCCGGCACATCAGCAACCCAGGTTCTTGTGTGCGATGTCCAGAACCCCTCGTCGTTGTGGCCGAAGCTGCCCTCCTCTGGCAGACCATCACCATCCCTCCCCGGCGAGCCGCCGGCAGGCCCAAAGATACCGGGAGCTTCCAGGAAGCAAAACTCGTCCACTCTCTCCAGATGAATCAACACCCGGTATTGCAGCAATCCTAGCTCCTTGATGCGAGCTTCCGGCTGCGGGTATGGCACGCCGGCCGGCGGCTTCGGCACCCACAGCTTCCTCAAAGGCGGGATCGCCTCAGGATCCCACGCCCAAGCGTCCGCACGGAAAGTACCCAAGTCCTCCCGGCTCGCGGTCTCCGGAGCCACCGCGTCGATGGAGCACGAGGTGCCAAGAAGGCTCTGCACCGTGTCAACCTCCCAAGCATGCGGCGGCACGCCCTCGAGCGCGAGCTGCACCTTGGATCTCATCACCACCTGCCGCGCTTGCGCTTGCCGCGTCCACCGCCAGAAGAAGAGCTTGAAGTTTTCGTGCTCGACGAACGGCCGCTCCGCCACGTTCCGCAGGTGCTCCGGGGAATTGAAAACCACCAAGAAGTCCTCCGGCCGGAAAAGATGCACCGAGAACGTGCCCCTCGGAACGCCAGTTTTGAGCACCAGCGCCTCCTCCACCTGCGCCCTTGTCACCGCCGGTCTTGGACCACCGACGTACACGACCAGCGCCATACTCAGTCTGCGCTCCATGTCCTCCATCCTCGCCGTGCGCCTAATGACACAGGGAGGCGGCTCCACAACCACAGGGGAACACACCTCCGCCTGCCAGGCCGCACTCGTCGCCGCCGGCCTACTTGGCGGGAGCGGCACCCCGCGGGTCGCCGGCGCAGCATCGGGAGCGTTCGTGCGCACAGCAGGCGTACACTGGTCCGGCGCACCAGGCTGTCTAGCAGCAGGCGCGCCCTGACCCCGTCCACCAGGCTGGGCACCCGAAGCTCTCGTGCCGGCCACCCGCAAACGCTGTGCCACCGTCGCGAGCGCCTTCTTGCGAAGCTCGACCTCCGACTCCGGGCTCCTTGGCCGCTTACAGCCACCCGAGCCATGTCCTTCTTCAGCACACCTGATGCAAACCTGCAGATTGTTGCATCCACGCTTGAAGTGGCCACCTTGGAGGCATTTGAAGCACTTGCCAGCCATCCCGTTAGGGCTGGACTAACGAGCTGCTCGGATCGTTAAGGCTCAGCTCGTTAAGGCTCGAGATCGTTAAGACTCAGATCGTTAAGCTTGTTAAGAATAACGAGCTGAAACTAAAGCTCGGCTCGGTTCGTTAGAGGTTCACGAGCGCTCGCGAGCAGCTCGTTAAGACTCGTTAAGAAGATGTAAAAAAACTTAAAATGCATCTGAAAAGATTTCAGCCATAAAACGTATAAAAGTAGTTTAAAAATGACAAATCGACAACAAATAGTTCACAAACTCATAGTAGTTTCACACACTCAAATGAAAATAAATATTGCTAACTTGTTAATCGTTGGATGGGCTACAACATATAGATTTGTAGCCATGCTGCCACGACGCTAACGATCTTAACGAGTAGCTCACGAAACTCGTTAGTTTGATTGTTAAGCTCGTTAGTATTAACGAGCTAAAATTGCTGCTCGGCTCGGTTCGTTAAGATAACGAGTCGAGCATAAACGAGTCGAGTTACCGAGCGCTCAATAAGCTTAACGAAATTCGAGCTTTATGTCCAGCCCTACATCCCGTCCCTTCCACGGCTCGGAGCGGACTGGCCAGCACCACCCTGACGCTGCAGCTGCTTCCTCCTTCTCCACAACGTCTTCCTGGAAGGCTTCGGCTGCTGCCAAACCAACCTTTCCTGCACGGGCCGGCGAGGCGGCGCCAGATCAGCTTGGGCCGCCGGAGGAGACCTTGCCCTGGCAGAACTCGCGTCGCTGTGCTCCGCCGCCCTCCTCTCCTCACCAGAAGACACGGACGAACCAGAGGAGATCCCCAGCCCCGACACCACCGGCCGAGCCGAGGAAGACGAGCCAGGGCTCCCCGGCGGCGTCAGATCCCGCGTGCCAGCGGTCCCGCGCCCCGCCATCGCAGCCACAGAGGGGCCAGCGAGCGAGAGATCTTGAACCGTGGACGCCAGCACCGGGCGGTGGGCGGCGGTGGGGTGGACACCGGGGCCGGAGTGGCCGGCGGCGGTGGGGTTCGGTGGGAGCGCTCTCTCGCCTGGTCTATGGTTGTGACAATGGTCAGTCCCCTTGCTCCACAGTTCGGTTTTAAGTTACAGCTGTTCCAATCGTAATTCTCTTCTCACACGGACTCGATCATAAGTCACGTATCTGAACGGACATTGCGCCAAAAGAATAATCCTACAATTGGTCCAATCGTACGTAATTCTCTTCCCACACAGACTCGATCATAAGTCTTTAAATGTACACAGGTACGGGTACGGACGGATCAACTCGAAAAAAAGAGATCCATGGGCCTAGCACCCAGGATTTTTTTATAGTAGAAGCCACCGGGTGAGGCACCAGGAATTTGCTCCTGATGGGAGTCGAACCCTGGGCGCAGGGTTTGCCACTGCAAGCCCTTGCCACTAGGCCACTGCCTAGTTCTCAACTCGAACCAAGCAGCACCACCTCGCTGGATACACTTGAATTTATCGGAGTAAAACTAAGACATTTCTGTTACTCCCTCCGATCCATATTAATGGTCTCAACATTGCCTAGATACGGATGCATCTAGTCTAAACACTTAACTAGATACATCCGTATCTAGATAAAGTTGAGTCCATTAATATGGATCGGAGGTAGTACTAAATTGTAAAGCACATCCTCAAAACACCAGTAGGGAAAATCCTACCAGTGGCGCACCAAATTTGGCTATCTGTTGCGCCGCACGAACACGACTTACCAGTGGCGCACAAGATGCACCACTTATAATAGGGGTTACTTGTGGCGCACGTTCTATGCTGTGCGCCACTAGTACCAATCTGTGTGTTTAAAAAAATGATGATACCAGTGGCGCGCCGGTAAGAATGTGCGCCACTGGTATCATTTAGAGGATAAAAAAAAATCGAAAAATAATATTGAACCGCATTTCTAAAATCAAAATTAATTCAAATATATAATAAACCACGAATACATGCACATAATCTCATATTTCCATACATCTCTAGTAACATCACTAGTAGTACACATAGATGTTTCATCCATACATCCAAATTTATACATACCGCTCATGTATTTATTACTAATTACTTTGTTGAAACCAACAAGTCCAACGCAACACGGTCGTCGTTGCCACCGCAACCTCGTGTCGGTGTTGTCGTCGTCGCCGTCGTAGCCCTTTGTCGATGTCCTTGTGATCACCGTCACCGCAACCAGTGTCGATGTCGTCGCTTCCACAGCCCGTGTCGATGTCGTCGCTCCCGCAGCCCTTGTCGCCATGCAAAAGAAACTCGGAATTGATCACACAAAATGGAACATGTGTACAGATGATAATTAGAAAACAGTACCATTCCGGACAGTATGAACTAAAGCACCACATATATTTCGACAATCTCATCTATCAATGAACACCTACTCTGCTACATCATTATTACCCTTGTATAACTGCATCTTATAAACTCTCAAAGATCATGAAAAACTACAAGGAACCCTTCTAATTACTACCAATAGTAAAACTGAACCACAAACTTGCTGTGGGTTATGCCCAAAACTGAACCACCAATTTCCTTTAAGCAACCGAACCATGGGTCCTACTTCCATCTAAAGTCTTAAATCTAAAAATGATCACTAGCTCTCACATTACCCCTACTCAGTGGCGGAGCTCAGTGCAAGCCAAACCGGGCCATGGCCCGCCCAGCTTAGCCCAAAACACTGAAGAATAGAAGTAAATTTGGCCCAGCAAAGAAAAAAAACGTATTCTTCTTTGGGCCGGCCCGCCCAACTTTTTGGCTGGAGCTCCGCCAGTGCCCCTACTAGTCTCGTAACCCATTTAATTTGAATGTCTAACAGCAGCCTTAGGTCAAGTCCGAATTACAAACCTGGAGCACTATCCAGGATGCAACCAGCCTGCCCATGCACATTTGATAACAACCAGTTCAGAAGATACTACTGTAATTCCTTGAGTGGTCTACCCAAAGAAATATTCAGCAAACACATGGTCTACTGTAGTACTCTTTCCATAGCAAGCTATAACAGTGCAGCCACTAGAGCAATGAACCGAACTATATAGCCTATCATTTTACTGAAATTTCTTAACCTTATCTATCACTAAATACGTCTGAATCAAAACGTTTAACCAACTAGCAGAAGGTTAAAAAGGTTGTTCTACAACTAATACCAGAACAGAGATGATGCATCATTCAGGGCTGTGTACAGAATTTGAGGCATTACACCTTTGCGGCAGATTTGTAAACGGAGCAGGACCAAGAAAAATAGGAGGTACAATTCTCGCTGCCTACTTTTTATTACATAGTTGAACAAAACCAAACACTAGGATTAATTGATTAAAAGCCCATGTTCAACAAACGTATCTACGTTCATGCTTCTTTAGTATATGTATTTCCTACTACAGCCTACAGGTTCTTCATACAATCCAAGACAGTATACAAAATTTACATCCTATAAAAGTAAGCCTTCACGTTCTAGCATAAGTTTGTCTATCCATCGTTTATATTGTATAAGAAAGTTTTCTCAGTGTGTTCTGCTTGTAAAAAGACTTTGTAACCATTGGAGAAGTGGGGTTGAATCAATATTTTGAAATTATAATCTAAGAATTATATGTTGTGTGCTTAGCTAGCTAGGGGTGTGCCTAGAAAGGAAAGAAAAAAATGATGGGAAACACAGCAGGCAGCATCGCAAGGATCATCCATCAAGTGGTGTCACGGTAGATTAACAAGATGGATATGGCATGGGTAGTAGTTTGGTACTGCACCAGCAAAGCACACTCCACAGAAACGCATGATGATACCAATGGCTAGCAACAAAGTGTGAAGTGTCTAAATAGCCGTTTCATACCACAAATTTTTGGATTGGTCATCATGGGCTCTCGATGGGCACAGTAGAGCAACGGAGGAGACAACGGGGCAGGATGCCCGACACCTTCAGCTCGCCCTCCTTGCTAGGGCTGGGATTGCAGCAGCAAGAGGAGGCATGAACGAACCAGGACAGATTGGCGTATGTTGCACAAGGGGATTTGCACAGACCGGAGGGGGGAGATTACCTGGACGGGCGTAGCTGATGGTATGATGCTCGAGGAAGCAGTGGCCGTCGAAGGCCTCGACGAGCAGCAGCAGGACGGCGGCCTCCAACCTCCCTTAGTCCCTGCCCACGCCCAGGACGACGGCCAGCTCCACGCCCAGATGCGCCAGCGAGCGGCGAGGCGGTGACGGCCACCACCGACCGCGGTCGCCATCCAGGGGAGCCGCCGCTGGTCGGAGAAGGGCCGCAGTGGCCGGCGCGGAGGGGCGGCCGTGCTGGACATGGGGGCGGGCACGGGGACGGGGAGGGGCGGGACATGGGGGCGGGAACAGGGACGGGGAGGAGGAGGGGTGGAGCGGCGGCGGCGGTGGTGGGGGAAGGGAGGGGAGGACGACGGTGGTGGGGGGAGAGGGAGCGAACGGCGGTGGTGGTGGTTCTGTTCGATACGAGGAGAGAAACGGAGAGGATAAGGTGAGGAAGAAGAATAAGATAGAGATATAGAGAATACAGGTCGTGGGCCTATCTGTGGCGCACCAATATTTGTGTGCCACAGGTAACTTTTTTACATGTGGTGCACCAATTACCTGTGGCGCACCAATATTTGTGCGTCACAGGTATTCTCTCTCCTCCCCGGAAACTTTTAAGGTTTGGTGAAACTTAGCAGTGGCGCACGAAATTTCCTGTGCGCCACAGGTAACAATTTACCTGTGGCGCACCAAAAGTTCGTGCGCCACTGGTATATTCTGCTAAATCCCCAAAACGAGGAGAGAGAATATCAGTGGCGCACGGGCAAGCTAGTGCGCCACTGATAGCATTTCATGTATAAGCTTTTTCCTACTAGTGAACGTCAACAGGGCAACCCAAAGCATAAAGTAAGCAAACACATTACATAAATACAAAAAATGTCATATATACAATTATCATCGGTAGCGAATACATTGTTGGCAAAAAAAATACAACCACAGAAGATTAAATCATAAAACTCCTAATCTCGTCCTACCACAATTACAGAAGACTCAATCATAAAGCTCTTAATCTCGTCCAAATATTTTCTAGAGCATATACACATGTCACACAAACAGAATCTTAAAATTCAAAAGATAAGAGAAATTATGCTAACAGCAAGATAATTTATTTGCTCCATTATACAATAGTAGCAAAATTAGTATGCTTCTCTTCCTATCTGTACTATTGCCCAGCAATAGTCTGCAGAATAGCAAAACAAACTAATGCTTCTTCAAAACCAGTAAACTGAAACTATAGCACATGTACTAACTTCAGTGAATCTAAAAATAAGAACACAACACTGGTAACTAAATCATGAAGGATAAAGAACCCAAGCAGCCACGGAAGAACCGATAGGACTAATTTGCAAAAACAAATTAAAAAACAGACCGTAAACTATATACGACATACATGAAAACATGTCCTTAGCTTGTTAGCTCTTATAAAAGCAATGATACAAAGAGCAGGGAGAGCGACCGGAAGGCCGTTGTTTTAATCCTCAATGGTTCTTGATACGTCTCAAACGTATCTATAATTTTTGATATTCCATGTTGATATTATACCAATTGTTACATGTTTTGCATCCACTTTATGTCACTTTTATACATTTTTTGGGACTAACCTATTAACAAGATGCCACAGTGCCAGTTCCTGTTTTCTGCTGTTTTTGTATTCCAGAAAAGATAGTCTGGAAATATTCTCGGAATTGGACGAAAATTGACGAAAGTCCCTATTTCACGGAGACACACATGGAGTCCAAATGGGACACGGAGCCGAGCCACGAGGTGGCCACACAAGGGCTCGGCGCGGCCAAAGGTGGGGCCGCGCCGAGGGGTTGTGTGGGCCCCTCGGGGGTCCCCAGCCGCCGCCCTTTCGCCTACTTATTCCACCCGATGCAAAAACCCTAGATACCCGAGTCATATTCCACAAAAAGTTTCAGAGGCGTCGCCGTCGTCAACCCTAGCTCGGGAGGGTCCAGAACCTCTTCCCGGCACTCTGCCGGAGAGGGGAATCATCACCGGAGGGCTCTACATCACCATGCCCGCCTCCGTAGTCATGCGTGAGTAGTTCATCCTTGGACTACGGGTCCATAGCAGATGGTTGTCTCTCCACTTTATGTCATCATGTTTAGATCTTGTGAGCTGCCTAACATGATCTCATGTTTAGATCTTGTGAGCTGCCTAACATGATCAAGATCATCTTATTGTAATGCTACATGTTGTGTTTGCTGGGATCCGATGAATATTAAATACTATGATCAAGTTGATTATTAATCTATGATACATGTTATTTATGATCTTGCATGCTTTCCGTTACTAGTAGATGCTTTGACCAAGTAGATGCTTGTAACTCCAAGAGAGAGTATTTATGCTAGATAGTGGGTTCAGTCTCCAGTAACCTGGGCGAGTGACAGCAACGCCTAAGGTTGTGGATGTGCTGTTGCTACTAGGGGTAACATAACAATGATATGTCCACGGTCATATGTACTTGTTTACTTTACGCAGATTGCTTAATGCGATTATCCGTTACTTGCAACTTAATACCAACGGGGAACACGGAAGTCAACCTAAAGGTGGATTATTAGTCATAGATGCGGTTGGATAAACGATCTATATATTTTGTCGTAATGACCAATTAAATATCATGGTAGTCACCTTGTTATATATTTATGCATTGTCATGCGCTCAATATTTTATCAATTGCCCAGCTGTAATTTGTTTACCCAACATGTCGTTTATCTTTATGGAGAGACACCAATAGTGAACTGTGGACCTCGGTCAATTCTTTTACATTGATAAAACCACCAACTGCAATCATTGTTCTCTTTTACTTCCTGCAATTAAACACTGTTTTCCACACCATACGTTTAATCCTTTGTTTTCAGCAAGCCGGGGAGATTGACAACCTTCCTGTTTCGTTGGGGCAAAATAGTTTGATTGTGTTGTGTGCAGGTTCCGCGTCGGTGATTTGGGTAACGACATCATCGACAACCTTCTGAAGTGCTTCTGCTCCTACTGGATTCGATAACCTTGGTTTCATACTGAGGGAAACTTGCTGCTGCACTGCTTCATACCTTCCTCTTGGGGTCTCCCAACGAACGTGTGTTGCACGTCATCAAGACAATTTTCTGGCGCCGTTTCCGGGGATTAGAAGTACTTCAGTTCAGCAGCCCTTGACCTCCCCTTCAACACGCCAATTTTCTGGCGCCGTTGCCGGGGAGTTAGAAGACTTCTGCAAGGGGAGTCTCACGCTTCCAATCTCATTACTTTGTTATTGTCTTGCTGAGTTATTATGTCTAGCTCTTTACTTGCTATCAATGGTTACTTTCTTTGAAACTAGTCCTATGGCTGAAAACAACATGAGAGAGTTTTATGAAATTTATCTTGAGTTGGGACATGAGGTGTTTGAAGAGAAAATTAAAAAGCATATGGAACTTTATTTGCATAACAATCATGATAGTAGCAATGTTATTAGCAGACGGGTGGAATTCCCCTTGGTGCAGGCGTAGAGCCTAAGCGTCAGAGATGGAGATGTAGGGCAGAGATGGAGGGAAACACTGATGCAATTATGCAATGCCGTTTTGGGAGCTCAAGAATCCAATAATTGACAAAGTTGTTGTAAACTATTAGTTGAATGTTCTAGAGGAAGGATGAGAAATTGAACACAATGAAAGGCTCAAAGAGGATATATGATCAGAAATTGATGAAAACCAGGGACCCCTATTTTATGATAGTGAGTGATTTAAGTTGATTCTGACTAAACTTAATATCCGTCTTCTAAACTTCCGCTTAGAGTTGGACTTTAGTTTCTGCAATTTACAATGTTCAGCACATCAAAATTTATGGTTGTCAAATGTCAATGCGTATCTAGAAAATAATCTGGAATTTATACTTTTGAGAAGCATGTCTATGACCACAAAATCCTTTTATGTGTGAACTACTTACGATTTACATAGTCATAAACTATAGCTATTTACATAGTCATAAACTATAGCTGAGTAATATAGATGTGTGTTGTGCGAAAATGTGTATTGTGGCAAAATGGTTAGGAGGATGGTTTTACCCCTAGCCCACCAGAGATCAAACCCCAGGTCTGACACTGGTGTTTCTCATTTAAGCAGAATATTTTTCAGTGAGAGGTGACGTCCCGTTGAAAGCAAGACACATATGATGACTTCGTCAATATCAAGGCTCGACCCGCCGGCTCAGTATTCGATGGTGCTCATAGGGGTAGGGTGTGCGTGCGTGCGTTCATAGTGATCGACACCTCGCAATACTGAATTCATATCCAGTCTCGGTTCATTTTTCTATATAAACTGATCGACACCTCGCAATACTAAGTCAACAAAGAGACTAAGGTGGTATCGATCTCAAGCAAAGATGGATCATGATCAGTTATTCTGGGTGGATAGGCATATCGATTAGGAGCCTTCCGTGGATGAATATGAGAACAAGCCGAGCGTGGATGAAAAGGAGGATGATATCTGATAGAGAATAGAGAACACAACCTCCTAACCGCCTCCATGTGCCCGCCCGCTCACGCACACGAGGAAGATGAATTCCATGGTGCGGCCTCATGCTCCCCAACCTCGAGCCTACTTCTCCGAGCGTCGCAATGGGGTCATCTGCACCACCGCCCCGCCGCTCGTGTCCTACTTTTGTGTCCACTATGTCGACCGATTCAAGTTCTCGGATTACACGGCGGAGCCTAGGGTCGGTCCGTATAGGCGGGCAAACAAGGCGACCACCCCGGGCCCTGACAAAAGGGATTGTATTATTATCAATTACATTAAATATACTATTAAATATCTAATATAAAAAAATAAATTTTTAGGAGTCCACATAGAATAATAGTGCGTACCATCTAATCTATCGTGTCGAGTTTAGTTAGGCTGATACAAATTGTACGAGGTTTACAATAAAATTAATAACAAGATTTACATAGCCAATTGTGTGCATTAGCTTTTATTTCAGAAACTTTCATCAGCACCCCTTTACAACGCCAAGTGCATTTCATGCGAGCATATCAAATAATTAAAATGTATTTATGCAAAAAAAAGTCCAACGAATTATAACTTTTATTAGTAGGTAATTAGTATTAGTGATTTTATTGTTTACCAAATAGAGGGTATATACATGTTGTGAAATTATATCGAATCACGGGACACATTTCACCATTAAAATACCCAATAAATATTCCTCGTAACAATTACATTTATTCTCTAGAAGTTTCAACGTATATATATATATATATATATATATATATATATATATATATATGTTGATCTACTGATATACTAAATTATATCTTAAGATACGTTTTAGAACACAATAACTTTGAGAGCTCTACCACAAACATGTATATATTTTATATAATTATAATAATATAAATTATGATGGAAATAATGTTATAAAATCATTTTTAATATAGTGCAATATTTCTATTTTTTCATTAATATACATTACAAAATTATACAAGTAACACTTAACTGATATTAAATAACTTTGTAATGTGGTTAATTATGCAAATAAGTAATAGATAATTATAATTGATAAGATAGTAGCATTCTACAAATAATTTGAAGTATAAAGATTTAGTATAAAAATATATTTAATTCAATGCATCGGGTCCTAATTATGCCAAGGCTAGCCTTGGCGGAGCCCGACATCATAAGCGTGGAGGGCGGCCTCCTCATCTTCGTCTATTACATGAGTAACATCGCAACCCTCACATAACTCCCGCACCCCATACCCTACCACCTCCTCAACCGCCTTCCCCGGGTTCAAGCTCCGTCGCTTTCATGTCTTTTCCCTGTCGTGAGCGAGTCGAGCTCCATCTCCACGCCGCGTCCACCCGTAGGCCCTCGTCGAGCCCAACAGCAAAGAACAAACAAGGAAGCACCAAATCCATGTGTGGCTGATTTGTGGGCCCATATCGTGGATGCACCACATGCTAAAAATTCTAGTGAGCTTAGATATGTTAAGGATTTGAGACAGAAAAGTCCATTTTTTTCACTTAGACAAAATCACAAAACAGGGAAGATATAAACTCACAGGTTAACGAAATAAGCAAACTAACAAGGTCTTTTAAGAACTACTAGATTGACTTCTACATACTAGAGGTAACAAAAGAGGCAACCAAGTTATAAACTCCGAGGTTAATGAAACCAGCAAAGTAACAAGGTCGTTTAAGAACTAGATCGACTTCTACATGTTAGGACCCCAACAATAGTCTTCTAGCTCAACGTTAAACGACTTGATATTCATATTACATGGCATTCATGCCATTTTTCAGGCACACAGGCCAAGAGTTTCACTTTGTTACTGCAAGCAGTTAACCAGCGCAGAGTCAGATGTTCAGCTGCTGTCTTCTCCTTCCACAATGCGAAGTGCAGGGGTTGAGGTGCCTGGATCAGGAATACAACAAGTTACGAATTGTCAAATCATTTGGTTAAAACCAAAGTCACAAGAATCCTAGAGTAAAGTGGTGACAAGTGACAACAAAGTGCAACTGTTCTATTAGTGTACAAGGTTGGAACAACCCTACTTACAAATCAAGGTCTATACAAAACCAATAGTACTACACTTCATGCTACAATTATTAACATATAAACATATTTATGGTTAGTGCTACAATTATTTAACATCTATGGTTAAAACAAAAATCATAAGGATCTTACAGCAAAGTGGAGACAACAAAATATCAACAAATCGGTTATCACAAGTTTTTTGTTTAAGAATGATTTTACATACCTAGATTTTGGAGTAGAAAACATAATCCAGATTCCCTAGGAGCTCAGGTATGAAGGTCAACGGATTGAGTGTTATCTCTCCACTCTGTTTAACATGAGGTGATGGATTATTAACTGTCCTTAAGAATTCAACTCATACAACACTGAAGTTAACAAAAACCTGAAAATCAATCATAAACCATCCATATTCTTTCAGTACAAATACTTGAAGCCTCGCAGTACTTGGAATAACCACCTTCAGCTTGTACGATACCTGACAAGGAGAACAAGAGTAGCATCCAAGTAAACTGTAAAGCAGAATATCAATTGAAGAAACTGAGTCCTGCAAACAGGTAGCATGCTCAATTGATGTTTAACTGGTGATTCTACATACTGGTATTACAAACTATGGAAATTTGTAACATGGGTGGGTTACAGCGATCAACAACAACAGAATAAGATAGTACTAAGGGTAGTGCATGCATGTGTGCTTCTAAGAATGCCTACAAGAAACTGTGCATACCCCAAGCTCTGTACACGCACGCCGAGTTTCTCCTTCCCAGAGACTGACTTCTGTTCCGCGAGATAATCTAAGAAGCTTTCCACTGTGACTTTCTGCTTAGGATTATCAATAAACTTATGCAGGCAATTGATAATCTCCTCGCTACTAAGCTTAGGCACCTTGGACAAATCAGCAGGTACCCAAAAATAATGTGCAACAAGCGGGTGCTGAAGAAAAGGCCTCAACCCCATCTCTTCGAACTGCCCAACGCCCTCGTTCTTGCATATCTCAACCTCCAGGTCATGAACAGATACAATTTTTCTTGCTGCAACATAACAATGGATGAATGTGTTCACCTGACAAACAACAAGCCAAGTCCATGTAAAGTCAATGAGCAGACAACCATGTGCAGGTCTGCCAAATAAACTTAGTGATGATTTGATCATTAGAAAGAGAATCTTTGCTGACGAGAAAGAAAAATTCTCATGCTTATTGTAAAATAATCAAAACATCAAAGTAGTCCTATGTCCTATCTAATAGCTCACTATAATTGATAGGATGTTTAACTGTTCCGAAATCCTGTTAACACTTTTAGATAAATATCAGACACCCTTTCCATCAAATACCCTTCAAAGAAATATCAAGTCTGAGTGCAGTGCATTGTGCATTCATACTCGCAACTTTACAAACACAGGGCAACAATCGCGGGTTAAACTATCTGGTGAAATAAAAACATGTAACAAAAGTAACAAAGTAGGCAAGGAACGCACAAGATGATAAGAAGAAGCAAGAAATCTCCAGTCTGAGTGCAGTGCACTGTGCAAACATACTCACAACTTTACAAACACAGGGCAGCAATCTCAGCACATTTTTTATTTACAAATGAAATCATAACGGGGTACTGTACAATATCCAGCATGATACGAAGGTGATACGAGCAAAAAAAGGTTACGAAAATATAGCACATGGCAGCACCGGCCCTCTCTGAGTTTGACTGATAGTGCCAACATATAACAGTTTGATAAGGAACTGGAGCAAGAAGATAACAAAGTTTGCAGGGTTAACAAAAATCTCAACAAATCCCAGCTTCAGCAATAGCAGATGAAACCCTTGTAGGTTCAAAAAATCATACATCGAATATTCAGGCAATTTTGAAAGAAAAAAACCCTACATGTATATATAGGTACGATCGACATACCTGCAAATTTTCATTAAAAGATAATTTCATTGGGCTGCACACAATAACAAAAATGTGGGTGTCTAATAAAGAACAACACATCTATTATAGACCCTTATTCTGTAGCCCCCAAATAAACATGTTTCTATGGAAATTTACAGGAATTCTTTGGAACTTAAAAATGTGATTTCCTTTTTTTTTCCTTAAGGATGCCCGAGGAGCCCGGGCTCATTTTGCAATATTCGAGGCCATAAAAGCATAGCAGAATGTAAAGCACACGGCAGCACCAGCCCTCTCTGAGTTTGCCTCATAATACCAACATATAACAGTTCGATTAGGAACTGGAGTAACAGAAGATACCAAAGTTTGCACGGTTAACAACAAAAATCTGAACAAATAGCAGCTACAGCAATTGTAAACTGAAAACAGAACATGTACGAGTTATATACAATTATGGAGCCTGACTCATATTGCCAAACTGTCAACACATAAGAGCATCTCCACCGGCGCTCCAAATAGCTCTCCCTATTGGGAGCCCGGACGGAAAAGACAGCACCCAGCCGCGATTCCAATACTGTGTCCAGCACTCCCCCACCACTCCTTAGGATGACTCCAACGGGGCGACGCAAACGGACGCGTGTTTGGTCCGTGTTTGGTCCGTTTGCGTCGCCAAAAGGACGCGCGTCCGGCCCAGGTCCGCCCCTTTCCGGCCACTGGACCCAACTCGGGCCGACGCATTGAGTCCGCTCCGCCAGGGTTTTTGATCATTTTCGGCCAGGGTTTTTGATCACATTGCAAGCAAAATAATACATTTACAACAAAACATATACCAATCCAAATACTACAATACAAATAATATAATCCAAATAGTTATTACAATCCAAATAGTTCTTCAAATAATACAAATTGTTTCACAAATTGTTTCACAAATGCATAGTCTTACAAACCAAATAAATATAAAGACCAATAGTTCATCAAATAGAACTACTGGTTACCGTAGTGCTGCCAGACATGCTCCACCAAATCACTTTGGAGCTGAAGATGAGACTCCTTCTCACGAATATCACGGTGGAAGTCGAGGAACTGAGCAAATGTGGACGGTCCCTGGGGCTCAACCAACTGACCCTGAAACTGCCATGCCTGATCACGCATGCCCTCGTCGCGTTCATCCTCCACGATCATGTTGTGCATGATCACACACGCTATCATCACCTCCCATAGTTGGTCCTTGTCCCATGTCCTAGCAGGGTGGCGAACAATAGCCCATCGTGACTGGAGGGCACCGAAAGCACGCTCCACATCCTTTCTAGCACTCTCTTGTTCCTTGGAGAACCTCTTCTTCTTCTCATCAGTGGGATTGGAGATGGTCTTGACAAATGTAGTCCATGTAGGGTAAATCCCATCAGCAAGATAGTAAGGATTGTCATACTCGTGACCATTGATCTCATAGGTCACCTGGGGTGCCATGCCATTGGAGAGCCTGTTGAACACCGGAGACCGCTGCAGCACATTGATGTCATTGTGCGAGCCGGCCATGCCAAAAAATGAGTGCCAAATCCATAAATCTTGTGATGCCACGGTCTCAAGCACGACCGTGCACGCCCCAACATGGCCCTTGTACTGCCCCTGCCAAGCAAATGGGCAGTTCCTCCACTCCCAGTGCATACAATCTATGCTGCCAATCATCCCAGGAAACCCTCTGGCCTCGTTGATGGCCAAAAGCCGGGTCATGTCGGCACATTGGGCTCCCTCAAGTACTCGGGGCCGAACACCTGCACCACAGCTCTGCAAAACTTGTACATTGCTTCTAGGCACGTGGACTCACTCATCCGCACGTACTCGTCCACAAGATCACCGGCAATTCCATATGCAAGCATACGAACGGCGGCGGTGCACTTCTGGTACGACGAGAAGCCGAGGGTACCGCATGCATCGGGCTTGCATATGAAATAGTCATCAAAATGCATCACTCCCAACCGGATACGTGGGTTTATGGGGACGAAAGTAGTCCCCATACAGCTGGATTTGGCCAGCTCTCCGGTTCCGGTCCAGAGCAGGAGAACGGCCCGGCAACGACCCTAGGAACACCGGCCGCATCCTCTCTATGTACTCGTTGACGATGAGGGTGGCAACCAGGGCGTCACTCTCATCGTCGTACGAATCGTCCAATGATGACTGGTTGCAGAGATAGTTCTTGTAGTACCACTCATCCGAGCTATCCATGGCCGAGTTCGTACCTGAGTTATTGCCGGGGCGAGCGGCCGAACACCTTGTGGGCGGCGTGTGTGTCGCGGGCGCTGCGAGGAGAGATGGCCGCAAGGTTCACCGGCCGTGGCGGTGAGGAAGCTGCTCCGGCAACGGCGGGGAAGAGGAGCAGCAGACAGCGTCCCCGGAATGGCCTGCAGTGCCAAATCGAGAAAGCGAGCGGCGGCGCTGTGGCGGCGAGAGGGGCGAGAGAGGAGGAGGAGGAGGGTGGGGAATGGACTGATTTGCGCGCCATGGGCGGACTAGGGCAGGACACAAAAGCGCTCCGCCGCGCGTCCGGGGCCGACGCATCGGTGGCCCAAATTTGGGCCAGGAATGCGTCGTGACGGACAGAAAAACGGACCGCGGTCCGTTTGCGTCGCCCCGTTGGGCCGTGTTTTTGACCCCCCACAGACAGGAACGGAGGCAATTGGGAGTGCCGGACAATGTCCGGCAAAAACTCCACCCCTACCGCAGCGGAGAGGGAGTCGAGCTGCTGAAGCCTACGGCCCGCGCTGCTGCTCCCGCCGCGAGGCACCAGCGAGCGACCAAGACAGTGCTGGACGAGCTCCGCGGTGCCGGCTCCAGTTCACGCACCTTACTTGCGTCCCGGCGTTGTTGGACAAGCTCCGCGAGGCAGGATGCATCCACGGACTGCTACCCGAGGCGAGAGCAGGACGGTGGCAGCGCTGGCCTGCGGGGAGAGGGGAGAGAGCTGAGGCGCACGTGGAGGTGCCTTGTGTGGGGTGACGACGGTGGAGGTGCCTCCTGCGGTGGCGACTCGCACGGACCGCGCACGCCGGCGGACCATTTCCAACATCTATGACGAGCTGGGCGCTCTTCTCCACGACCCCCTCAGCTGAGTGTGGCGGCGCCACCATCGCGCGCGTCAGGGTGCTCGAGGTCGAGGACACGGCCGTCAAGCTCGATGTGTACACGACTGTGGCTGCCAGGCGGAACCACGCGCCCGGCAGCGTCGGGGAGATGGTTGCGTCCTGCACCAGCCTCCATGAGAGGAACCTCCTCACCGACGTCTCCACGCTCGTCAACCGCCACCGCTGGAAGCCGTGGCTGCGGCTGGACGCCGACAGCCTTGCCCGCTGCACGCGCTCTAGGCTCCCTACAAGTTGTCCGAAAAGCAGCACGGTGAGGAGGTCCCCTTCTCACTACGCTTTGTCTACCAAAGAAGCTACTCAGGAGGTTATGCTCCGGCTGCACACGGCGAGGATGCCTCTGGCTGCCCGGGTCTCGCCATAGCGTGTGCGCTGGGCGACTCCACCAGGCTGAAGCATCATGGCCTGATCTCGACGCCGCAGGTGACGGCCCACCGGATCACCGGCGCTGACCTGTTCATCATCCTGGCGACTGGCGGGGTGTGGGACGTGCTGAGCAACGAGGAGGTGGTCAATCATGTGCGCCAAGCCGCAGAAGCAGCTCGTCGGCATCGGCTAGAAGGTGCCCACAACCTGTTTGCGGTAATGACTCGGGAATACACTGCTGAAAAAAGTGCTCCGTTCGCTCTGGGGAGTGCGACTGGGCACAAACCATTTCTTTTGCCCGGCACTCCCAATAGGTGTCCGTCAAGGGAAATGCCTATTGGGGTCGGGTGCCGGTGGAGAAATGGAGATGCTCTAACAGTTTGATTGGGAGATGGACTACTGGAGCACAGAAGATGGCAAAGTTCGCAGTGTACACAATTTTCTCCTCAACGAATCCCAGGTTCAGCAAATTGCGGACGAAATTACGAATTGGCATACAACGCGCTGTGAGGCCGAGAGCAAATATACCGACCTTGCTCTCGATAACGAAGAGGCCGCGCAGGAGGGGCACGTCATGGAGCTGGACGACGCCGAGGGATCCCCAGGAGTCCGCCTTGAGCGCCACCAGGGCCGCCTGGGCCACCTTCCATCCCGTGACGCCCTCGCCCGCCCGCGCGAGCTCGTCCCTCGCCGCCACCTGCGCCATCTCGAGCACCGGGTGCAGGTTGAGAGGAGGCGGCGGCTGATCTGACGCGGGCGAGGCGACGCAGGGGTTGTACGGGCGGTGCTGGTGCTGGTACTGCTGCTGCTGGTGGTGGTGATGATAGGCTGCGGCGAGGGCGGCTTGGCTCTGGAGGAAGAGGTGGGGGAGCACGAGGTTGAAGGGGTTCTGCGCGTACTGGTGGGGATTTGGAGCGTAGGCGTAGGGGTTCATCCCCGCTGCCTCCGCTGCCTGCTGCGCGGCGGCGTTGGAGCTCGACGCGGCGCCATACCGGGGGTCGTAGCTCTGCTGCGGTCTCTGGTGTTCGCCGGGGCCTCTCATCGACCCGGGGTCTCTGGAGACGCCAAATCTGGACGACCCGGGCTCGTTGGGCTTGGGCCGTAATGGAACCCCATCCAACATGTAAATTTCAGTCCTAAAAGGACATTGTTCAGCGAGGGGCGCTAGTTTTGGCATGTTCGAGCTGTCGCACGATCCGACACAGAAAACGACTAAGTCGCTGCCACCACTGTGGAGGAAAACGACGCTTCCCCCGCCTCCGGCCGAGCCGCCGCCCACCCTGCCCGCAGTCGGCACGCTGCCACGACGCCTCGCCACCTTGCGCCTAGCTCCTCATCCGCGGGTCCGCCGCCACCCACGCAATCCCCTTTAAATCCCCCTTCTCCACCAAGCCCCGCATCACCCAAATTAAGTTTCTCGTCGCCGCCGCCGCCGCCTCCTTCCGCGCGACTGAGCCACGGCTATGGCTCAGCCGTGCGCGAGGAAGGAGAAGAGGACATGTGCTTGCGTGAAGAATAATGGGTCAACGCAAGGAGATGCAAGACTGCTTCGCACGCGCTCGTACATGCGCATATTCCTTATTCAGCACTGTCACGTATCCATGTTCAACGGATAGAGCTTTCTCTGCAGCAGAACAGCACAAGAGTACTAATCTGAGAGGTCCACATGTGGGCTAAATTCATGGCGATGAATGAAACTAGGTAGGGTAATCTCAATTCGTGGCCACAGATAAATTCACGACCACAATAACACAAGAAGACGCTCGACAAAACTGGTGTGAACCGACAAGATTGCTTTCTCTGCCCGGTGAGGACTGTTCATGACTAGGACCACAATCAGTCAAACCAAAATTACCAGTAACTTACCTAAGCTTTCTACCCTTCACATTTACAACTGAAGCCCTTGAGCAGTTCTACTAGTGCCCACAGAACTTCCTTCTATATATATGGGGTGGGGGAAGAAGAGGGCTACAAGCATGATCAAGCAGCCTGGCTGTTCACTGACTTCATTTCCCACACTTGTTTCTAGCTGAAACTTGGCCCAGTCATCTTTAATGAAATGTAATTATGGCCCATTGTTAGTCTTCTAGCTGCTTAATTTAGATCATCAGCTTAATTTCGAGCAGAGATGTATGATTAGTAGCACCAAAAAAGGGTCAGGTGCTGCCAGTTCCTTATTGCTATCTCATATTGCAGCACCGCGGTTTCCCAGCCTGCAGCTTGTCCCACAGACATAGCATCTGCCTCGGCGATTGGTAATGCGCGGTGTAGTAGTCGTCTATGCATCCAAACTGACAGAACTTGACGCTGTGGACGTATACAACAGGTTTGGATTTGTTGAAACGCTCCACCCACATCCCCATGCTCACATCTTCCATTTTGAAAAGCTGCACAGCAAGCAAAAGCGGATTAGATCCCTATCAGCATTTATGTTCAGGTTATCTTCTTCTGAACCCCAGTTCAAGTTATCTTGTGCTACGAAATCTACAGAAGGGGTTTTCTATTGACATATCTAGGAGCGCTCGACGAGGAGCTCAGAGATGATCTAATAAGGTTCCAAATTATTTAGGAAGTATGCAAATTGTTGACTCCAAAATTTCCATAAAATGCAGGCCAGAAGCAATGATCTGATCTTACCCTTAATTTATCATTTGTGAACTCCGATACAATGGAATCTGCGATGTCAGAAGATATAACATATCCAGGACCATTTGCATATGTTGGATAAACCTCTTCTGGCCACTCCTGCAAATTACAATAGATAGGCAAAGATAAGGAATATGTGCATTTCAAAGGGACTTGCAAATATAAGCTTGGTTGGAACATAAAGTGCAAAAGCATACAAGACATATCCAGTGCTGTAGTACATCAATTATTTCCACTTTGAATTTCTGACAAACTGATTATACATAACCATGTGAAGCAGAGGAAAATAGATGCTCCTAGCTGTTCAAATTCAGACTGATTGCATACAACAATATATGGCTCAAAAACTATGATAGGAGGTCCTAGGCAGCAATAGAACACTCCGAGAGTAAGCTGTCTATTGTTCCTACAGATTGAGTATAATTCTACAAAGCAAACCGTCCAGGTCAAATACCCACAGGAGTAAATAACTGCATCTTTCATAGCAACTTTGGCTCATACAAAGATTACATTGCTATCAATACATGATTCCATTTTCAGTATATTACAAGAGAAAGGCTCAAGTTAAGAGAACATTACATGATAATCATATTGCACTACTACATTTTCGTTAAGTGGGGAACTAGATCAATCAAATGGTGGTAATGCATGCATATCTCAGTAGTAAAATAGAAATCAATATGTAATAAAATAGTTCCTTAATTTAACTGTGAAACAATGTCTTGAAACAGCTTTGCATGTTGTATGCAGTGATAAATGATGTATTCACAAGATTCAAGGCTAAACTTACTCAGTACATGTGAAACATAAACTTATTATACTGGACCAAAAGCCAGGAACATGGAGGCATTTGTATGAAAAAGGTTGTCAATGACAACATTATATGTCCCACACAAATCACGTGATTTAGCCTCTTTAACCTGTCAGCTAGTGAAACAGCTAATGAAGCAGTAACAGGCAAACATCAGATCTTATAGCATTGGCATGTTCAGTGTTGCTGCATTGCATAACTATTAGCAAATGTTCTTTCTTAGATTTCGTTAGATATAGATACAAAATTTAAGATATTAAAGTAATCATCTGGTAGGATACAGACAACACAAAAGATGCAGCAGAAACTGCTGTATAGAGAGGAGTAGCATGTAAACGAAAACAAGGCAGCATCTCATGCAACTCAATTTGCAATTACCCCATTCTATGGGGAACTTCAGGAGCATTTGCTACAGCAATGTAATGAAGCACCAACTTCAAACAAATGAAAGCAAAAGACAAGTGAAGACATTAAAGAATCAACTATTGAAGTTTACCTCATAAGTAACAGCCCATTTCCCAGTGCGCAATGGATTATGGCGATAATTCATGTTCCCTATATAAAGACTTTTACCGCTTGATATCTTCTTAACTTCAGCCATTACTGATTGAATTCTGACAAAATTATCATCGTCACACTTCATTATATATCTTGCAGAGACAGCACGGACCTACGAGAGAGAAAGGGTTCATCATGGTGGGAAACAGCCAATGCTCAATATAACGACGCCAGGTAACAAATTTCGAACATAGGTACTACCAATTACACATACCCCATATTCGCATATGGCAACAGTCTTTAGAACAACCAGATCATAGCTATCCATGAATGGCACAATAACAATGTCCCCAAAAAATTCTGCCTCCTTTTTCAACTCCATGTTTACTTCATTTCTGCCATGCTGCGGAGAAGAAAATCCATCAGCTAAATACCATAGATAGAAGTGAACAGCTAAGATTTATTAGTAGGACATCAGCATTGGTCTACAAAATTTACCAGCGCAACAAAAAATCGGGCCACGATGTTCGAGGACTTGTGGGCAGCGGACATCCATGTCTTCCGCACGGCCATACGCTCAGCAAAATGGTTCCCTGCTGACAGGATGCCAATGAAAATCTCAACTGGCTCGTCTGGTAGGGGAGGGGCTTGCCAGATTGGTGACATCTCAAGGTGTTTCTGCGGCGCAAAGCTGGGATGTGTAGTGGGTAAAGTCCCCGCAAACACTGATTGCACATCAAGGTCCCCATTCAATGATAAGCCAGTGGCATCCTCAAGCACAAACCCCTGCAAACACCACCAGCGACAAAATGTAACCACGCATGGTGTCGAACTTAAACAACAGTGCGCCACCATTGGCATCCGTCATGGTTCCCATCTCTTCATGAGCACAAAAGAGGCACTTACAATTCGGTACGGGAATGATGTCACGTGGCGCCCATCAACATTGACATGATAACCCTCCAATCCAGCAGTGAGAGTGAGAACAAACATGCGGTCCTCCACGAATGGGTACGGCCAATCAACAGAAACCTTCTTGGTCCGGCCAATGAGCCGGTTGAGCCACCATGAGGTCTTGGACTCCTTGGACCCTTCGTCTTGAATCCACTTCTCGCACTTGGCCATCCCATCCACTGAATAACAAGCAATTCAATCGATTTCATCTTGGGTTCAGCCAAAACAATCGGGGGACAGGACAGGTAAATCATAATCAGAGAAAAAAAAACAGGGTGTGTTACCAGTCTCCTCGTCGGCGCGGGACATCCATCCCTCGCACCGAATCGGAGTGCCCCACTGCATGCGGTAGCAGGTGTTCTGCTCGATGGCGGGCTTGCCGCTCCAGTCGCCGCGGAGGCGGGGGTTGAAGTGGAGGATCCTGGGCGGGTCCTCGCCGTCGACGGTCTTGAGCCCCTGCAGCTCCATCATGAACTGCGAGACCATGATGGGCTCGTCCCCCTCCCTGAGCAGGATGATCCTAACCCTAGGAAGGGGCCGGCCGGGCGCCGGGCGAGCCGGAGGAGGCGCGGCGCAGGGAAAGGGGCACGAACGGGAAAGCCGAGGCCGCCAGGGGTGGGAAGAAAGCCGGACGTGTGTGCGTTATTCTTTCTGGATGATCGACGGTTTTGGTTCGTTGGAACCGATGTGGCCACGTTTATTATTTTATTTTGCTGTTATTATTATTCTCCTCTCTGGAAAGCAGCGCGCCTAAATTACACCGTACAATCAATGCGTCGTGCGTTCCTACGCGTGGGCTGGGTGCACAGTGGTCTGGTCGCTGGGCCCTGTACGCGGCGTGCTTGGGGTCTATGGACCGGGTGCGTGGACGGCCGGAGGGTAACGCGTGGAGTAAAAGCGGGGCGCGTGCCGGCGCTGGGCGTGCGTGGGCGAAGCATCCCGTGCGGGTGGGCGCCATGTTGACCGATGCTACCTGAGTCGGTTGTAGAATTCAAAAAAAAAAGTCGGGCGTTGAAAATTCGCTGCTCAAAATCCAAACAGAATGTTTCGATCGAGTGGTGAGAGAACGGCTTCGTGATATCCGTTTTACAGGTTTGATCCTGTTCGTTCGCATTCTAGCGTCTTTTTCGTACAAACAGCAAATTTCTTGTGGCCTCGAAGTACAACATTTTTTTTTTTTGCCATGAAGTACAACATTCTTTGCAAGAGAGAAGTACATCAAAATCAGTTGTAAGCGTATATTCTTTCCAAGAGAAAAATATACGTCAAGATAATTGAACAGTTGTACTTTTCTTTTCTATGCTTTGCTTTGTTTGCAAAGTACATTCATGGATGATGTCGGCGAGGCGGCGACCCATCAGGTGTGTCTCTCCTTCTGCTATGTCCTCGTTGTTGCGGCGTTCTCTCCGACGTCTCCGACGTCATGGTGAAGCAGGAAGAATGTGTCGTCCAGAGTACGTGCAGACGGTTGTCTGTGCAGATGACAGCTGGAAGATGGTGTATCCTGTGTTGGGATTGTGGATGGAGGCTGACAGTTCTGGCTTGCTCCTTCGACGTCGTAGTCGTACGGGGGTATCAGTGTCCGGGGACATGTTGCCCCGGTCAGATTCGTTCAACGACAATGGTTTTGCTTTGGCAAACTACTTTGGAGGTCCGTAAAGCTGCTGATCAGCGATGGAGCCGCGTCGAGCTCAGGTGACGAGGTGATCTGTCTCACTTCACTTTGGTGTCTGCTTTGGTGGTGCCGAAGGAGATGGATAGCGTTGGTTTGTCGCATAGTATTATCCTATTTACAGATCTGTAAAATCGGTGTGTACGTGCTATGTATCTTTTTTTTATTAATGAGAATCGTATTACCTAGAAAAAAAAAGTACACTTGCCCCATGAGCCGGCAAGCTGTGGCCTATACATTTTCTAAGCCTGGACATATCACAAATCAAATCTTTAGAATTCTACTTTTTTTTCTTTCACCGCAAAACATTATTCAATGGTATCGTACTGTACATGGAGACAAATCTAACTTTGGGTGTTCAAATCTAACTAACACAAACATAACGATGCAAAACCAAAAAATGGTCCATGTCTTCACCCTAATATAAATGCAAATTGATCACTTTATCAAGTACAACAATATCTCAAAAGTGTGAGAAAATTACGACATAATAAAGAAAATTACAGTGTGATCGCACGATTTTTTTCATGGCATGGAAGCGAGATATGATGGCATCATCCTTCACAAAAAAAACATCTCTCTCAATAAATGATCAACATTTTGTTCTGTAGCTTGTTCTTCACATAAGTCATTGAAGAAAATACTCTCTCAACACTATAATTTTTTATCGGCAAGATTAGCATCAATTTGAGAAGTTTGTAAACAAGCTTATAGGTCACATGTTTGTTTCTTTCAACAAGCATAATACATAGTTCAATTTTGGAAAAAAAATATTTTTTCTAAAATGCTTGAATTTCAGTGGTTTAGGGTTTAGGTGTTGACTCACCCCTTAGATGAATTCTTGTTATTGACTCACGCTCCAAGCCATAGTGACTGGAGCCGCTGCCACCCACCCACCCTCTCTAGCGGACAAGGCTCCCCTCCACTCCCAACATGTAACCAGATCCGGTCGATATGGGGTAGCTTTAAATTGATTTCCATCCCTGGTTCTGAATTCATATCCAGTCTCGGTTCATTTTTCTATATAAACTGATCGACACCTCGCAATACTGAGTCAACAAAGAGACTACGGTGGTATCGATCTCCAGCAAAGATGGATCAAGATCAGTTATTCTGGGTGGATAGGCATATCGATTAGGAGCCCTCCGTGGATGAATATGAGAACAAGCCGAGCGTGGATGAAAAGGAGGATGATATCTTATAGAGAATAGAGAACACAACCTCCTAACCGCCTCCATGTGCCCGCCCGCTCACGCACACGAGGAAGATGAGTTCCATGGTGCGGCCCATGCTCCCCAACCTCGGCCTACTTCTCCGAGCGCCGCAATGCCAATACCATGTCCTTGGGAGATGAGGGGAGACAATGCGGTCATCTGCGTCACCTTCTGCACCACCGCCCCGCCGCTCGTGTCCCACTTTTGTGTCCACTATGTCGACCGCTTCAAGTTCTCGGATTTCACGGCGGAGCCTAGGGTCGGTCCGATAGGCGGGCAAACAAGGCGACCACCCCGGGCCCTGACAAAAGGGATTGTATTATTATCAATTACATTAAATATCTAAAAACAAAAAACTAAATTTTAGGAGTCCACATAGAATAATAGTGCGTACCATCTAATCTACCGTGTCGAGTTTATTTAGGCTGATAAAAATTGTAAGAGGTTTGCAATAAAATTAATAACAAGATTTACATAGCTAATTGTGTGCATGAGCTTTTATTTCAGAAACTTTCATGAGCACTACTTTACAACGCCAAGTGCATTTCATGCCAGCATATCAAATAATTAAATTGTATTTATGCAAAAAAGTCCAATGAATTATAACTTTTATTAGTAGGTAATTAGTATTAGTGATTTTATTGTTTACCAAATAGAGGGTATACACATGTTGTGAAATTATATCGAATCCATAAAAACTCACGGGACACATTTCACCATTAAAATACCCAATAAATATTCCTCGTAACAATTACATTTATTCTCTAGAAGTTTCAACATATATATATGTTGGTCTACTGATATACTAAATTATATCTTAAGATATATTTTAGAACACAATAACTTTGAGAGCTCTACCATAAACATGTATATATTTTATGTAATTATAATAATATAAATTATGATGGAAATAATGTTATAAAATCATTTTTAATATAGTGCAATATTTCTATTTTTCATTGATATACATTACAAAATTATACAAGTAACACTTAACTGATATTAAATAACTTTGTAATGTGGTTAATTATGCAAATAAGTAATAGATAATTATAATTAATAAGATAGTAGCATTCTATAAAACAATTTGAAGTATAAAGGTTTAGTATAAAATATATTTAATTCAATGCATCGGGTCCTAATTATGCCAAGGCTAGCCTTGGCGGAGCCCGACATCATAAGCGTGGAGGGCGGCCTCGTCATCTTTGTCTATTACACGAGTAACATCGCAACCCTCACATAACTCCCGCACCCCATACCTTACCAACTCCTCAACCGCCACACCTAAATGTTCTAGAGGGGATTGGATCCGGTCGAAGAGATGCAATTGGCGAAACAAAAAAATTGCTACACCGTTTCATGGACTACCAAATCGAGATGAAAATAATCAAAATACCATTGTAAGATAGGGGTATCTAGTTTTTGAGTTTATAAAATCCTTAAAAATGTCAAAAAAAAAATACCATTGTAAGATCGAATCCATGAGGGGCATCTAGGTTAGGGGTAGATCATATCAAAAGGGAGAGGAAACCGACGATGGAATTGAATGTACCTTCGGTTATGTGGGATGGCGGGAATCGATCGCAAAAAATCGAGAGAGTTATGCAGCGTTGCTGCTCTTGTTGAAAAAATTAAGTACTCTTTTACTATCTTTAAGCTAGTTAAAGCAATAATCTAAATGTGCGGAATGTATTTGTTATGCTTATGTAATAATTAAATTTCACGAGATTTTATCACGATTTCAACTAAAATTCGAATGTAAATCAAATCAAATTGAAATTGGTTAAACATGGCGAAAGGACGCAAGGCGAATCCTGATGCTCGGAGACGGTGGATAACAACGGCTCGGTGAGAATTGTGTTACCGATCATCCGAGCACGGTGGACGACATTGTAGGCGTGCGCATTTGCGTGTCCGTGACATGGGCGCGACGGTGGTAACCCGGCCAGATCGCTCCGTACACGTGCAGTAGGCGCTACTAGAACTTGTCATACAGTAGTCGCTGGAAGTCGTTGAGAATCGCGGCATCCGTACACATGTGGACGCGCACGCCGCCGTCACCCTGCCCGCCGTCCATCAGGTACACGAACCCGGCGCGCTCCGACACGGCGCGCAGCATCGCCAGCGGCTTCCCCCACCCGAAGTCCGCGTCGTACACGGGCATGCCCAGCCAGCTGATCACCCTCAGCTCGTCTCCGGCATGGACCCGGCCGGCGCCGGCCCGTCTGTCTCCGCGAGGGTCAGCTCGAAGTAGTCGATCGCCGAGCGCACCAGCTCTTCGTCCATCCGGCGCACGGCGCTCGTGATGCGGCCAGCCACAGAGGGCAGTTCCCCCGAGGAGGCGACGTCCCGCACCTTGCCAGCGGCGCCCAGCCAGATGATCCCGTTGCCGAAATAGCCGGCCGGGAGCGGCGGCCTCAGGCTGCGGCGGACGCTGGCCGGGAAGGTGAGGCGCGTGGTGGCGTCCGGCGGCAGCCGGCGGGCGACGCACACGCACCGCCACACGTGCGCGCTAACGGCGCAGAACGTGCTCACGTGGCCGCTGTGCCCGGGCCCGGCGCAGGCACGCTTGAGGGCGGCGACCTGGTCCTTGGAGAGGTCGAACGTCTCGCTGACGACGGGCCCCGACGGCTCGCGTAGGTTCAGCTTGGGGCAGAAGACGGAGAGGGCGTCTGGGTGGACGAAGGGCGGGGAGCGCGCGCGGAGGAGGGCGCGGTCGTGGACCGGGAGCTCTATCGCTGCCGCCGCCGCCGGGTCCCTGGAGAAGGCAGACCATGTCTGGAAGAAGTGGAACGCGCTGATGGCGTCGGCGACGTGGTGCAGCGCCGTCCCCAACGCCACACCGCCGCACTTCAAGAAGGTCACCTGGATGGCGCACATCACGATGTCCTCGACCGGTGGAACAAAGAGCCTCCTTAGCTCCGGCGACGGCCTGAAGCTGCCGAAGTCGTCCACGGTGAGGCCTGATCGAGCGACGACGAAGAGTGCGCCCTGTCCGGCGCAGTCGATCTCCGCCCGGCCGTGGACGCCCACGCCGAGACGGCCGGCCAGCGGGTAGAAGGCCACCAGAGCCCTGGCCATCGCCTCCTTCAGCCTGGCCACGTCGAAGACGGCGGCGCCGGAGTCGGAGCGGTAGAAGTAGACGGTGGGTGTGTGGCCTCGGTTGGCCAGCACGAGGTCGAGCGGGGAGAGCCAGAGGCCTCGCCTGGGCGTCTCCTCGCTGGGTGTCACCATGCACGACTCCACCAACTTCACCTCCTCCACACCACCCGCTTTCCTCTTCTTCCTCTTTGATAGCACCGCGCCCATTTTCCTTCTGCTGCTGATTGAGCTAAGGTCGAATGAAGTGTGGTGCTCTTGCAGGTAAGCAGGTTGCAGCTCTGGCGCGCGCTTCCTCCCTTTTACACTCCAAGTTCTATGCCACGCGAACGGATTCATGGGAAGCACGGGGCAGATGCTATACTGCACAGAACAACGAATAGACATACTTTCAAATATCGGGCTTCCAATCCTGAAGTTCCAGTGAGGAGAATCAGATGCTCGAATGTCGAATCGAATGCCAGCGAGGTGTAAAGAATAGGGTATCCTCGGCAACTGCAACAATATGGGGTACATTGATATTCCTTGTATTGCAGATGCTGCTATGACACGCATTGCAGATGCAGATGCTCGAATCGTTTGCTCTTGTTCATGATAGACTAGTTCTTTGTTTCGTCCAGTCGATGATAATAACTGTTTTTAGATCATCAGGGAGGCCGGTGACCTCCCCGGCCGGCTCCATTACTTGGAACGAAACCACGAGTTCAGAACAGCACGAGTACAGAAAAATAACTCTAGCCAGGAGCTGATGAAACGCCCAATCTGTGCGATCTCTGATTTATCCATCGCCGCCAAGGCGGAGAGAGTCTGCCGGGAAGGTTGAGGAGGCGCCGTCGTAATCACTCGTCAAGCCCAGCTAAGTAGTATCAGGATTTGCAGAATTCAGAAACGAACTGGATCGACTTGACCTCTGTCTCTGTCTGTACCAAGTCCCAACACTTACCGGAAATTGCGACTCCGAATTCATATCCAACCCGGTTCCTGTTTTTCCTACATAAATCGATGATCGACTCCCAGCGGGATCGAGTCAACAAAGAAGCAGCAGTAGTACGTATCGATCTCAGGCGAAGATGGATCTGGAGCAATTTTCCTGGGTGGAAAGACACATCGACGACGAGGGGAGCCTTTGGCGGACGAACACGAGGATACGCCGAGGCCGAGCGAGTATGAAGAGGACGAGGAGGATTTCGGATACGAGAACGAATCGAATGACGAATACGCCCTCCATCCCGCCTCCCTGCGCCCGCCCTCCCACGCGCACGAGGACAGCGGCGGCGATCCGTGGCGCGGCGGCCCCGTGCTCCTCGAGCTCGAGGCCTACTTCTCCGAACACCGCAACGCCACCACCGCGTCCTGCGAGATGATGGGCGGCAAGGGGATCATCCACGTCACCTTCTGCACCGCCGCCCCGCCGCTCGTGTCCCACTACTGCGTCCACTACGCCGGCGGCCTGAAGCTCTCGCATTTCGCGATCGAGCCCGAGATCGTCGCCTCCGAGGGCGGCCTCGCCCTCCTCCGCGTCCCGATTGGCGATAGCGACCTCAGCTCGGACCCCGAGATCAACGAGTACTTCGTCTACCACGCCGGCGCCATCCCATCCCTCACGCAGCTCCCGCACCCCGGACCCTACGACTGCCTCCACAACAGCGATACCTGCATCCTGCGCTACTGCCGCCACCGTGGCCATCATGGCGCCAGCGACTACCACGACTGCAGCCACTGTGGCTTCACCATCGCCTCGCTCAGTCCAGGGCCCACGCACCAAATCTACCAACTCATTCTGTTTGGCTCTGACACCATGGCCTGGAGCTGCGAGACCATCCTGACGGACGAGGAGACCGCTGCCTCTCACCGTTGCACCAGCAATACGATCACCATCGGGGGGAAGCGTGGCACGGTGGGCTGGGTCGATCTCTGGCGGGGCACGCTCTTCTGCGACGTGTTCGCCGCCCGCGGACACCGCGCGCTTCGCTACGTCCCGCTGCCGCCGTCTCTCGTGGTGAACGCGCGTGTTCGGATTTCTGTCGTGGAGAACGAGGGCTTCAGGACGGGCACGCCGAGGGTTTCGCGAGACATCGCCGTCGTCAACGGTTTCATCAAGTGCGTCGACCTGCAGGTCCGGGATGTGCGGGGGCTGTCCACCAGGACGGCGGATTCACCGCAGATGGATGGTCGGCTCAACTATGGAGCATGAAGATCACCGACTCGCTGTCAGAGCCATGGCACTTGGACAGTGAGCTTGATTCCACTGAGCTGTGTGATTCTCTGCCTGAGATGAAGGTCGATGCAGGTACAGCGCAGCCGACGTTGCAGAGGCTCCACACTGGGTAGCCCACCCTGAGCCAGCAAGACGACGGCATCGTCTACTTCCTCACCAAGATCGACCACCGGGACGACGACCGCAATGGGTGGGTGCTCGATGTTGACACGGCGAAGAAGACGATACGGGGAGTGGCTGAATTCGGCTGTGAAAGAACTCTTGGTCTAGACTAGTGTACATCGCAAGTAGGATCTCTGAATACCTCTAGGTCGCTCCAGTGGTTAATTATTTTTACCATCGGTTAACTGCATGACTACTTTGGTCTTAGAATTTTAGCAAAGGCAAAAGGATGTTCGAATTGATCATGGTGCAATTGAATTTCGATTGGTCATTGGTCCGTGGCCTTTTTTCCCTCGTGTCTTAACTGAATTGTGTTAGTAAAGTATCTTGTTTTTAAACTCAGTTGTCTTAACGGAACTATTTGCTTGTCCTGCCGTGCGACCTGGGGCAGTGTTTCCTTTTTGTATTTCAAACGGTGATTCAGGAAAATGGGTGTGACTCCACAGCCTGTTTGCCATCCACAGGTCTTCAGATACGTATGTGTTGCGAGACGCCCGTGGTGACTTTATCAATTTCAAGACCCAATCCGTCGGCTCAGTCTCTCGGAGGTGTTCATAGGGGTAGTGGGTGCGTGTGTGCGTTCATAGGGATGAGTGTATGCGCGTGTATGTGAGCGTCTGCGTTGTACTGTGTTTCGCAAAAAAAAGATACGTATGTGCTGCTGAGTATTGCAGTCCTTACACAGTAATCACCTTTCACGGTTTCACCTAGAGGTAATGGATTATCCAAACTCCTCATTTTTTTTCAACATAAGCATTGGAAGCTGATGCCTACGACAGCTTCCAATCATTCGTTTTGAAAAATTGCATAAAGTCTATTGTTGTATTTGATTTTACGTCTTTGTATCTAAGTTAGACCATTCTTGACGTTCATACTTTCTTAGGGAGTACCAAAATATCTACAGAACTTAAAAGTTATATATTATACAAACAATTATACAAGACGCATACAACTGAAATCAAGATACTAAACTCATACTCCCACTACAAAAAAATTGTTGATTTGTGCCAATCTTGGTCACTATTCACTATTTCTAACAAATTCTTACGGTATTTTTTTGGTTTTTAGCCAGTTTCCCTTATAAACTGGCCAACTCTTTTCTTTTATATCAATGAAAAGGCAAATGTTTTGCCTCGTTTCAAAAACAATTTCTTACAATATTTTCTTCTAAATATACATGACGGAAATTGTCGTGGTAACATTAATCAAGTCTATCTTAAAGCCATTTTTGCACTATGCAGCCCTCAATAATTTTTAAAAGGGGTCATTTAGGACAAGTTATATCATGAAGATCACCGATTTACCGTCGGAGTCTTGGCACCTCGACTCCGTGGTCGATTCCTCCGAGATCTCAGGTTCCCTGCCGAAGCCGCGGGTCGATGTGGGTGCGGCGCAGCCGACATTGCAACAACTCCACGTCGGCGAGCCCACACCATGGCACCGCCACACTGCAAGACAAATGCATTGTCTATCTCGGCGCCAAGATCGACTATAGAGACCAGGACCGCAATTTTAACACTACATTATGTCAGTGGTCAAATTCGTCATGGTTTTTTTTTTTAACACTACATTGTGTCAGCGGTGTGTAATGGTCAGTTGGTCACCATCCTGTTGCCTTTTTTTTTCCTGAGGTCAAATCATCCTATTGCTTGGAGATCCCAAAGTGGGTTATCAACCTACGGGCCGGTTGGGTCGTCGTTCTGGGCTCAAAACCGGCAGAGAGTCATAAATTTCTCGGACGAAAGCCCAAAAACGCCTTAGGATCGCTGTCTCTTTTTTCGCCCGGGGAGCCTGGCGGCGGCGACGAGGGCCACCGGAGTTCCGTTCTGTGGCAAGCTGCCGTATGCCACCGCCGCAACTCCTGCTGGATGGAGACGGCCGCCAGCACATCCATCTTTACGGCCGCCAGACCGAGCTCCCCCTGTCGAGGTATTGGTAACGCGGAACTACTATATAGATTCATACGTACCGTAGAGGAGGTGGGGAAGAACATAGAGGGTTCCAGTGACGGGATTGCACACACGATCTTACCCAGCTTCAGATCTCACGACGGTGGCGAGATCCTACGTGCTGCTATAATTCACTCAAGGAGAATATGTGTACATGTTACAATGAGGTTGTATGCGTGCCCTAAGGCTGCTGGAAGGCTGGCTTATAAAGGCGCCAAGCCTTCCCCTACAAGGAAAGCCTTAACCGACGTAGATCATGAGTCCTAGACTAACACGGTAACAAATCCTAACTTGCTCCCTAAGGCGAACGTAGTCTGGCCTTCGTCTTGGACTTCACTAAGCCAGCCCAGGACTTATCCTTGCGCCTAAGCCCATGAGGCCTTCGTCATTAAGCCCTCCGTCTTTATCTGATGGGCCTCCTTGGTGGGTCTGGCTTTATCCACCGTGGCAGGTATACCCGTTCGGCATAACCTCCACACCCCCGCCGATGAGCTCTATCCCGTGACCACATCTTTGGCTGCCGGGACCGGGAGCCCTCCCTGTACCTGAATGGGCCGCTCCGCCCCGCGACTGGTGTCCAGCTCCCGCGCGCGTGCACAGGCAGCGGAGAGAGCGGCGGCATGCGGTGGCGGGAAGCGCGGGCACTAAGCGGTATGACTGCGGCGGTCATGGCGGAGTGGCTGGGGAGCAGCGGCAATGTCGGAGTGACCGAGGAGCGGCACTCAAGTTAAGGATTTTCACAGAGTTCTTCTGGATCCTCCTCCCCAGCTTGTTCCGGAATAACCACCTGACCGATTTGTTTGCCCATTTCAATTACTGCACAACCTGTTTGCTAATTGCTATCCACATTGACTTCTGTTAAATGTTAAGGTCTTCAGCAATGTATGTGGTGCTAAATATACACTTGGGAGTCCACACATACTAATCATCTGGAAGTGGTGGGTTATCCTTCCTCAACATCAGTCATTTCTGAAGAAATTGTATGACAATAGGAAGACAATTAATATTTTTTAGATTGTGTGTTTCGGGTTTTGCTTGATATCAGAATGAAGGTCAACTAAGGATGAGACGATCTTGTGTAACTGGTGACATGGTTGCACAAGTCTTCAGTTAATAATTCCAACCTGTAAATAATGTGCTCGAAAGTGAAATACTGAAATATGCATGGTTTGGGTAAATTAGAAGAGCATAGCAACCTGTATGTACTTTGGAGTCTAGATATTTGATGTTCTCTTATCCGAGAGAAGTTTAGAAGCGGCTATAAAGACATCGATATATTCGATTCACACATATTGTAGTCCCCCGATTAGATATCTAGCGATTATAAACAGACTCGTTTATATTACGGGAAAATCATACTTCTTAACATGCTTCCTTACCTTAATTGAGCATTACAATTATTTTATTTCAGGGAGTGCACAGACTATAAAATCAATTAACATGTAATGTGGTACATCTTAATGGGATCCTACAAATAGATTGAAGACTGCAATTATGTTTGACAAAGGTATCACGCAGCTTATAGTATATCACACACTAGCTCCAAAACTAATTAAGTAAATGTGGCTCTTGCATCAATCGATGTTGAAGCCCGGGGTTACTCTCTCCTTTAGAAGAAAAGAAATGTGAGAGCAAAGAAAAAATTAAGTAAATATGTATTACACGAAACTGATTGACTAATAAAACGAACAGAACATCTCAGCGGGTTTATGAAGCTGAATTGTACTTTATCAGTTAATATATATGTGCATTGCGTACGTTGGTCTCCAAGGGATTGTCAAAACTAGTTGAACCAGTTAGTAGGGCACTGTCTAGGCTACAGGAGGAGTGTAAAACAAAACCTAGAGCGGTATTGGAGATTGGATAGCACAACGCTAGATGCGCGGCCTCCTGTATATTTATATTGATCAGTAGAGAATACACGTACACGTACATAGTTAGGATTAGAGTCCTAAACAACTACAACTAATATACAGGCTGTCTAACACCCTCCCTCAATCTTAACGGTGTCTAACAAGTTAAGATTGCGCCGGCAAGCCTCAAACAATGGCAATGACAACGGCTTGGTGAAGATGTCAGCAAGTTGATCTTTAGAAGAGATGAACTTGATATGTAAAAGCTTCTGAGCCACACGTTCCCGCACAAAATGATAATCAACTTCAATGTGCTTCGTTCGAGCATGGAAGACCGGATTTGAGGATAGGTATGTAGCACCAATGTTATCACACCAAAGAACAGGCGGACGATCCTGTTTAATCCCCAATTCCTGAAGTAATGACTGAATCCAGATAATCTCAGCAGTGGCATTAGCAAGTGCCTTGTACTCTGACTCTGTACTCGAACGGGACACTGTGGCCTGCTTACGAGCACTCCAGGCGATCAAGTTGGAGCCATAGAATATGGCATATCCCCCGTGGATCGCCGATCATCAGGACTGCCGGCCCAGTCTGCATCAGAGAATGCGGACAACAGACTCGAGGTATTAGGCCGAAAATGCAAGCCATGAGAGACCGTCATACTAACATAGCGAAGAATCCGCTTAACTGCCGACCAATGAGTACTGCGAGGTGCCTGAAGAAACTGACAGACCTTATTGACCGCAAAGGATAAGTCTGGACGAGTAATGAGAAGATACTGAAGTCCACCAACAATACTGCGGTAAGTGGTAGCGTCCTCGGAAGACAGAAGAGCGCCATCGGTGCTAGTGAGTTTGTCTGTCGTTGTCATAGGTGTATGAGCATGCTTGCATTTGAGCATACCAGCACGTCGAAGAAGATCAAGAGAATACTTCTTCTGAGTAAGAGCAACACCCTTGGCAATAGTAGAGACCTCAAGACCAAGAAAGAAGTGCAATGTACCCAAATCTTTGACAGCAAAATCAGAACGCAGCCCCTGGATAAGGCGATCAGCAGCAGAAGTGGAGGAGCTCACCATAATAATATCATCAACATACACCAGAAGATACATGGTGAGATCGGAACGCTGAAGCATGAATAAGGATGTGTCAGCTGTGGAGGGAACAAAACCATGAGCACGAAGAGCAGTCCCAAGACGAGCATGCCAGGCCCGAGGTGCCTGTTTCAGACCATAGAGTGCCTTAGAGAGATGACACAAGTGCTGGGGACGAGCTGGATCCACAAAACCAGGTGGCTGGCGCATATATACTTCCTCCTCAAGAACACCATGGAGAAATGCGTTCTGAACATCAAGTTGTCGCAGGTGCCAGCCATTAGTAACAGCAAGGGAGAGAAGTACCCGAACAGTCGTGGGTTTGACCACAGGACTGAATGTATCCTCATAGTCAATACCATAGCGCTGCTTGAACCCCTTAGCAACAAGACGCGCTTTGTAGCGCTCAATGGATCCATCAGAATGCCTCTTCACCTTAAACACCCATTTTGAATCAATAATGTTTACCTTCGGGGGAGGCGGGACGAGTGTCCAAGTTTCATTTTGGAGAAGAGCTTGATACTCTTGTTCCATCGCGGCGCGCCAATGAGGAATTCGCAACGCGTCGTGATGAGTGGCAGGCTCGAGGGTCGGATCAGAAATGCCATGAGCCTGACAAGCAGCCAACCAAGCGACAGTACCGTCGGTCCACTGCTTAGGCCGAGAGTTACCAGTGCGACTTCGCGTGACCGCACGAGACGGAGCTGGTTCAGGCGGAGGAGCACCAGGCGATGATGAGGCCGACACTTCCGTGTCAACAGACGAGCTAGGCGACGCTTCGGAGGAGGCCAGCTCGGGCCTGGGCGAGGCCTGCTGCGGTCCAGCAGCGGAGCCAGGCGTGGCAGGACAGGAGCGGGGCGAGGCTACTGTTGCGCCTGTCGGTGAAGCCAGAGACGGGCCAGGCTCGCATGCATGCAACTGGCCAGGCTCGCGTGCATGCAACTGCATGGGACTGCTGGAATTGACGTGAGCTAGAGACTCATGTTGGACGTGAGCGAGAGGCTCATGAGCAGGCAGATCAGCATCCAGTAGTTCCAGGCGAGCGCCGCGACCAGAACCTGCACCATGGTTAGACAACAAGGTAGGCATATGCGCAATATCTGCAAACTGGTCAATAGAAACTGGAATAGAAGGATGCATGGTAGGTGTATGAGGAGATGGCAGGTTGGCAAATGGAAAAATGTTTTCATCAAATACAACATCGCGGGAGATATACACACGATTAGAGGGGACATGGAGACACTTGTACCCTTTATGGAGCGAGCTATATCCGAGAAAGACACATTTTTTAGATCGAAACTCAAGCTTATGTTTATTATAAGGGCGCAGATGAGGCCAACAAGCGCAGCCAAAAACCTTGAGAAAAGTATAATCGGGAGTTTGATTTAATAATTTTTCGATGGGAGTGGTCATGTCAAGAACACGAGTAGGCAACCTATTAATGAGAAAACAGGCTGTAAGAAACGCATCGCTCCAAAAACGAAAAGGGACAGAAGCATGTGCTAGTAATGTGAGGCCGGTCTCGACAATGTGACGGTGCTTGCGCTCAGCAGCACCGTTCTGTTGATGTGTATGGGGACATGCGAGACGGTGCGAAATACCAAGTTTCTGAAAAAACGTATGAAGGTTGCGGTATTCACCACCCCAGTCCGACTGGACATGACGGATTTTTCGATCAAGAAGACGTTCGGCATGGTTTTGAAATTGCAAGAAGACATTAAAAACATCAGACTTGCGTTTAAGTAAATAGATCCACGTGAAACGACTATAGGCATCAATAAAACTCACATAGTAATCATGACCACTAACAGAAGTTTGAGCGGGACCCATACATCGGAGTAAATAATCTCTAATGGGACTTTTATTACATGAGTAGATAACGAAAAAGGCAATTGGTGACTTTTGCCTTGTTGACATGCATCACAAACGAGAGTGTTTTTATTGGAACTAGACTCAATGGGAAGAGCATGGCGATGTAGAACATGCTGCACGACTGGAGACGCAGGGTGACCTAGGCGACAATGCCACTTGGAAGATGACACACGGACACCGCTGAAGACTTGCTTGGCAGGGGATGCACCGACAGGATAGAGGCCACCACGACACCGACCACTAAGAATTATGTCCTTGGAATCCCGGTCCTTCACAAAAAGATCATAGGGATGAAATTCAATAAAGACATTATTATCGCGAGCAAGTTTACTAGCGGATAAAAGATTACGAGTGACCTGGGGAACGTATAGGACATTCTTAAGATGCAGTGGTTTCGATGTGTTGGTGGAAAGAGATGATTGACCAATATGAGATATGCGCATACCTTGACCATTGGCCGTGTGCACACGGTCGTTTCCCTGGTAAGGTTCCTTCATGGCGAGCTTGTCCAACTCGCCGGTGAGGTGATCGGTTGCCCCTGTGTCCATATACCAGGTGTCGACGTTGTAGGCTTGAGTCTGCCCTTTGCCGTGCGTCGCCATGGACACTTGACGCTGCAGGTTGTTGTGGTCGTTGCCGATACCCAGAAAGTCTTGGTCGAACCGCTTAAAACACCTAGCAGACACATGCCCGAGAGTGTTGCAGAGTTGACACAACGGACGATTGCCGTCCGCTGTATGCCAGCGGCGACCACCTCCCCCGCCACGCCCACCACCAGCGGGTGCGCGGCTGTTGTTGGAGGAAGGGAGCGGTCCAGGAGATGGTGGCTTGTAGGTGGTCTGCCTGGAGGAGCCCGAACCATCACCGGCGCTCGGACGACGGCCGCGGAAAGCCGCGTTGGCGGACACGTCGGAGAAGGTCTCGGTGGCGCGGCGCGCCTCGACGCGCTGCTCCGTGCTGAGGAGGCGGGAATAGAGCTCCCGAGGCGAGAGAGGCGTGTCTCTCCCATTGATGTTCTCGACGAGGGAGTCGTAGTCGCCATCCAGACCATTGAGCAGGTATGCCGTGAACTGTGTAGGGGTGAGCGGCTGGCCGATGGACGTCAAGGTATCCGCAAGCGTGCATATGTAGTTGTAGTAGACGGTGATGGACTTGTCGAGCTTCTTGGCCTCCGCGAGCTTGGTGAGGATGGCCATGGACTGAGACGTCGACTGCGCGGAGAAGCTGGAGCTCAGGGCCGACCACGCCTCCTCCGCGGTCGTGGCGAAGAGGATAAGCCCCGACACGCTCGGCGTCATGGACGAGACAATGGACGAGAGGATGGCGGCGTCCTGCTGCACCCAGGCACGATGCTCCGGGTTGACGACGAGGGTTGTTCGGCCTCCTTCCAGCTGATGCACAATCCTCTCCGGCGGGCAGGGATAGGACCCGTCAACGAAGCCAAGGAGGTAGCGGCTCCGGAGCAGCGGGTGGACCTGCGCGCGCCATAGCAGGTAGTTTTCCTGCGTGAGCTTGATCGGCAAGAGGTGCCCGAAGTGGAAGGGCTCCGGCACCGTGGAGGACGACGCGCCGGCGAGGCCAGAGAACATGGCGCCGGCAGAAGTCGTGGTGAGAGCACCCAGCGTGGACGCGGCGAGTGCAGCGGTGGTGGAGTTCTGAAGCGCCGGTGCGGTGGAGTCCGCAATGGAGCTGGAGGTGGCGCTGGTGAGAGCAGCGGAGGTCATGGCGGCGGCGCTTGGATGGAGCGGCGGCGGCGCGTGGAGATGGCGGCGGCGCTGGGAGAGGCGGCGGCGCTAGATGCGATCGTGTCTCGCGTCTGATACCATGTAAAACAAAACCTAGAGCGGTATTGGAGATTGGATAGCACAACGCTAGATGCGCGGCCTCCTGTATATTTATATTGATCAGTAGAGAATACACGTACACGTACATAGTTAGGATTAGAGTCCTAAACAACTACAACTAATATACAGGCTGTCTAACAAGGAGTAAGCATAGTAGCTAGTACAAACAAACAATTGTTATACGATGGCTAGTAATCTTGAAAGCGATAATTAATTAACTACTTAGTTTTGTAGGTAAAAGGGATATGAGGCAAGCTAAAAGTGTGTCAAGAAGAAGAGAAATTACTACTTCGCATCCGACCAGATGAACATGTCTGCGAGGCATATGTACCTTTACTCTACACAGACATGAATCTTAAGCCCAGCTGGCTGGGCCTCGCCTGCAAAACAGGCAAAGTTAAGGATATATATGGATTAGGTAGAGGGATCTCAAGACTACAGTAGCTAGGTGTACCTGGCATGAACAAAACATGAATGAATGTGATGATGAGAAGGGTTTCCCAACCAATCTTTCTCATGTTTTCCACATATTCATTATGTCATGAACCTTGTATATCTTAACCCAATCTTCCCTTGGTTTACTTGGCAACAAACTAGCCATTATAATGATAGCTAATGGTACACCACCACATTTATCTAATTTTTTTCTCAAATACCTCAACTTGGTGATAATAATGGCATTTGCTTTTACCACCAAATAATCTTCTATACAATAATTCTATAGACTTGTTGGGAGAAAGTGGTTTTATTTTGTAAATATCACTAGCCTTTGTGGCGACTTAAAAAATCCGAGCGGTTGCCATAATACTACTTCCACAATCTCTATCCTTGAAAGCGCATATGATTATTCCCCATGTTTTTCTGTCTCGTATATCATCAATGACGATGAAATACCTATCCATATGGAAACACAAGAGCCAAGGATTCAGAATTAGTAAAACAATTGATCGTCTATAGAAAAATTAGAAGCATGACAACCATGCCAGTGAGGAATCTGAACACGTCATTACTCGATATACAAACGGGGCTTTAGGAGACAATAACGATATACACACAGAAAAGTTTAAGGGAATTAAAGCTGCTAGAGAAGGACATGCATTAAAAATATCATTTAATTAGCCTAACGCAAATGATCAAAAGAACGCGAGGAAAATGGTCCAATTTTATTTGTTTTCTGCAAACATAAATCCCACACATTATGGAAGGGTTTTATATAGGATGTCCCAAATCTAATGAAGTTCGAAAAAATGCCGCACACTCCTTCGTTAGGTTTAATTTCATATGTCGCGCTTAGATGGGGCACCCAGTTGATCAAATAAAGTGTCGATATAAAAATAGTTTTATCCATGTATTTATAAGAGTATTATTTATAAGTATCCGTGTTGCTGTTGAGCTATGTATCAAGTACATGAATTATGAACTGAAATATACTAGGGCGGGTGGTGCATACCTCTTGTTCACGAGCAGTACTCTAAGTTCGTCGAGCTGCCTTTCATCTAGCATGGCCAAACTGAAACCCATATACTTTTTCTTGTAAGTTCAAGGAGAATATCCTTGAAAACTATCTTTGGGTCAGGATTACGGCCAACCACGACAAATGCTTTGCAAGCATATTGTGCGTGAAGCCTGTCATGCACCTCTTTTGCAATCCTCCATTTTCGGATTTGGAGGATTGGGCAAGGGAACTCTTTTTTTTTTCCTTCAAAAAAAGAGTTGTCTTGCACAGTCCTCCAATCCGAAAATGGATAGAATCTTAAGCTGACTTTTGGACACAGCATCTCCATCCGTTAGCCTCTTGATTAGCTCATCCCTTACCTCCTTAGCACCAACAATATCTTGATTATCTTTGTATAGAGCCAGCAGGCGAGGGTAAACAGAACTACAGAAGTTGTGGCTGCTGGGTTAGCAACAATACTGTCGACCCTGTACCTTTCACGCCGGTCAGCCACCTCCTTCACTCGCACCTTGATGTCTTTGATCTCACCAGCGATCTGATGACGAGCCTTGCTTTTGGTGAGCAAGTACCCCATCTGCTTCATGAGCCTTTTGAGCTTGTGCGAGTTGGCATCAGGCTCAACGCCCTCAACTCGCACTAGAAAGCTGTCGGTGACATACTCCATGTCATAGGACAGATCCCTGACATCGTCGGCCCAGATCTTGAGCAGATCGTCGAGCTGGTCCCGCGGCATATCCGCCACCTTGGTGAGGGCACCATGCATGCTCCTCAGCTCTCCCTCCAGAAACTTGACATCGTCCTTGATGCCCTTCTGCAGGTTGTACTCCTCCCTGAGGAACTTGACCAGCTTGGGGAGCAGGGAGCCCATGGCGCCCGTTGCCAGATCCATGGATGCTTGCCGCTTGATTAATTTCTTTGTTGACTGGTTGAGGAGCACATGGTGGCTGCTGTAAGTGTGGGTGCTGCAGGGTGCAGGGTTGCTATTTGTAGTTATGGCAAGATGGGTGATACATTTGTTTTGGCTTATACATTAAGCTGCCTGCCTCGTCGGTATAACCCGCACTAATATATTCAGCTATATAATCACACTGATCTAGGCGTTGAATGCACATGGTATCACGCGATATGATTCCCTTTTGTCAATGCACTTGTAACCGTGCAGATCTGGACTAAACAGTTGGCTGTTTGTGCAAAAAAATTGCACAAATTGGGGAGACTTGACTTGGTTAGGCCTGAAAAGATAGGAAAAATAACTTTGATCACACCATCACTGAGCTGTCACATATTACACATTTGCAATATCAGACACTTCAGTAATTATTTAGCAAAAAATTGGTACGTGTAAATTAGTTAAGCAGGTCAGTCTTGATCAACCACTAACTGTTGCACCTAGCTCATCATCATTAAAATCGTCTAATCTTTCGGCCATAGAACTGTACTAACAGTGCATGCATATGAGTACTCATAGAATATATAATAAAGCGAGCCAGTCTGGATCCATCACATAGAGATCCTTTGAGCTCATCTTGATCCAAGCAAGTGATCCATGTCATCCTTCGTCCTAATTCGCTTTAACCACCCCGTTAATAACTCTGTTGCTGATACTGTTCAGTTCCTGTTTAGTGCCTGACTCCCTAGATTTCGGAAGCAGGATAAAAGAGATTTGCGATTTTTTCACCACTTTGGCTGCTGCTAACCCCGGATCCGACAAGACGATTGGATGTCTCTTGAAGGAAAAGGCTAGCAGGGATAACAGCAAGAGAGGTGGAAATCAAACAAGTGTAGAAGCAAATTGAGTGGCGCTACAGGAAAGGCGTCGGTGGTTGCTTGATGGATATCTCTCGGTGTTTTGGGTTGTCATCATGGATGTGCTCGTGTTCATTGCCTTTGTACGATGTGTTTTTCTCAAGTTATCACCAGTCTATGTGGGCGCTTTCCTTGTCAATGAGTTGTAGGAGTATCGTGTTGAGAGCGTCTGTTTGTCGGTTTATGTGGTCGTGTGATTGGGAGTAGTCCGCTTATCTCTTAGGGTCGTGGCTTGGTGTCTCTTGTGACCAAGTTTGTAACGGTTTTGCCCAATTTTCCGCAATTAATCAGGCAACTCTCTTAATTTGTGGATGAGGCAAATCTTTTGCTTTTATTTCAAAAAAAAAAAAACTGATTACAGTTGGGATTGTTGTGGTTTTCTGGAATCTGGAGAATTTGTAGGGAAAAGCTTGTTTTCATAATAAACGGATCACTGATCCTTTTGCAATCACCCATCTGGTGGGCTATTGATCTCTTTGAACAGAGGTAGCAACTGAAGATTTCAGATCTTGGTTAGGCCGGAGACCTGGCCTGCCTAGACTGGACGCTGGATGATGCGATGAAACATGCTTTCTGTCTCAGGGGTGAAGGTTCTGTAGGTGATCACTGATGCAACTGAAGCAAAGATGGAAATCATAGCTGCCGAACAAACAACAGGACTGCTTTTTTATCTTTTGCTCTGTTTTTTGGTCCACGAAACTCGAGGATGTTAAGCAAAGAATTCTGTATTACCCAGGATGGGGCTTTATTTCTTACTCCTATTTCAAACTGGTGTGGAGTTTCTGATAGATTCCTCGTGAAAAGCATCCTCCTATGTGACTCTAAACCAAGAAATACTTAGTGGCAGCGTTTGCCTTTTGTATTGCAACCATGCATTCAAATTTTGTAGGATCCATTTAGTACCAAGAAATGAATCATCCAAATTAATTGCCTATGGTTGCTGTCCTACAACCGGATTTCATGCTATTTCAAATCCTATTGGATTCCACACTTCTCATAAGTAGGGATGACGTTGTTAAAACTTCACCTAGACAGTGCTTTGACAATCCATTATATTTCTTATCACGCATGTTTCAGATACGCAAATGTAAGACCAAAAAGAGAAAAATAAATGTAAGTATTTAATATACTCCCTCCGTCCAAAAATAAGTCTCAAATTTACCAAAAAGTGGATGTATCTAGACATCCACATGTATAGATACATCTACTTTTTGGCAAACTTGAGACACTTATTTTTGAACGGAGGGAGTACAAATCCTGCAGAGCAACACATCAAGACACCAGCTAGGTGACGGTTGAAGGCAACGCACAAAAACATATTCGCAGCTCCAGGTGGAAGGCATGAAATACGTCTCATAATCTCCACATACATTGTCAGATTCTTCCAAACATGCATGGTTCCGAAATACCAAAACTGCATCCACCATCCACTTCCTAATGTAGTAAAGCAGGCTTAACATAGAAAACATCTTTCGAGCGCAAGGAAACATATTGATGATACGCTAGACAGACACAACCTAGTTCATCCTCCTAACGAGCTGGTTGATGTAGTTCTCGCGGTTACCAGCATCACCACCCTCGACGTAGTGGTTCCTCTTCTTCTTGAGGCCACCCAGAGGCGCCTTCAGCTTGAATGGCCAGAGGAAGTTGTTGGCCTCCTTGAAGTGTGGGCCGACGCTCAGGATCTCATGAACGAGGTCCTCGATGCAGATGATGTTGTGCTTTCCAAGACCCTAAGAACAACAACAAAAGGTCAGCATTGTCCCATAAAGTGGCATATGGGGATACAAAATGCAAGTGTGTGGAGAGCAGAGTGCTAACCTCCTCAATGACTTTGTTGTTTGAAAGAGGAATCCTTTGCTTGTTGAGCTTTGCATAACCCCTCTTGTAGATCAATTCCCTAACACTCTTCAAGTTTGGGTACCTATAAAAAAATTATAACCAATTAGCAACAATCGAACAAGTATAGTCTTGCACCACTTCAACTATGACTACTGTTCCTTTCATGACAAAACATATGCCAATCAACGATACAAGGATGGAATTCAGAATGAATATTTGTTCCACAAAGTTTACTTTCAGGTACCATGAATGGCTAGTAACATATCTAGTCAAAGATCGTTGTAAACAGGATGAGTAGTTGCAAATTCAGATGAGTATTTGTTTCACAAAGAATTCACTTCCAGGGACCAAGACTGAACATATCTAGTCAAAAGTTCTAAAAAATGATTACAAGGAGAGTGAACTGAAAGCATTCATGAAAACATGAAGGCTTACCCATATGCAACATATGGCTCAACCCTACGCAGCATGTTGATGGTGGCCTTGTTCACCTTCAGGAAAACTCCATTGAAGATCTGAAAAATGAAACAATTTGGCACAATGAACACTAGTATTGACAATTATAAAAGAGAGACGTGTTAACAAAACTACCAGATCGGACAACCGACCTGCCTCAAACGCAGAAGCTGCAAGATCTTCCTGGTCTTGGGGTGCATAGCATTGATACTGGAAACAATGAAACAATTAGTATCAACTTGTGCCGACGGTACAACAACGTACATATCATAACAATGGCAAGGTCCTGGAACGTACCCACGGATACGGACAACAAACAGCAGCTTAGCCTCAGGGCTGACATAGAATCCACCCTTCAACCGGGCCTCGCGCTTAAGCTGAACTAGCTCCTTCTCCTGCAGGCAAAAGCAGGATTTAGTATTTTTTTCAAACAAAGTTGAGCTATTGACAGAAAACACTACTGGAAGCATACACTGATGATTCCATCAAGCAAAAGAACATACATTGATCTAAGCTAAAATATCAATGAGAGCCGAATTTGAACAAACCTTCCAACAATTTATACTACCTAGTTTCTTTGATGACAGTAAAAACTAAATCATCCTTAAATGGTGCAGGGTTAACTGCATTATGCTGCAAAACCATTAAAAGTTGGCCTAGGTCATTATCTCTACCCACAATGGCATGAAACATACCACTGCAAAATCAGCACATTTCTAGGTTATCTCGGCATCATGGAGAACGAATATTACACCTACACTAGGGTCCGCAATCCTCTACGCGACATTAGCATGCATCTTCTAGTACGAATATAAGATTATGCCAAACAAACAAAACATCGAGGACAAATTTAAATCCGCCACAAACCAGCGAACCGTGACAGATCCCACACGGCTGAACAAGGCACTCGAAAATTAACCACCGCGCATGTAAGGACATCCGCTAAAGACTGGGATCAAGCGTGGGCAGCGATCTGACCTGGGCATCGTACTCCTCGGCGTACTCCTTGGCGCGGGCGAAGATGACCTTGCGGTTCTCGGTGGACTTCTTCTTCTCCTCGACGGCCTTGGTCTTGGCCTCGGCGGCCCAGAGCTCCTCCCGCTTGATCTTTTTGTTCACGACTCCGGCACCACCTTGGCCGCCTCCGACGACATCTGCACGCGACGGACGCAGACACCTCAGGGCCAGATCGAGGCGAGGAGCAGAGGTGAGGAGCGTGGGATGGGAGGGAGAGAGCTTACCGCGACGAGCTTCCCTGCAAGAAGAGGAGGAGACGGGAGAGAGAGCGAGCGGAGACGAGAGAGAGGCGGCGGCGGGTGAAGGGAGTGGCTTATGTAGGTCTCGGGGTTTGGGGCTAGGGTTTGGGATGATCCGACGGCTGCGGATCGTCTTGGTGGGCTATAATGGGCTGTGGAATGGCCCATACGGCCCACCCGGCGAAACCTACTGGCCCGTGAGGCTCGTTTGAGGCTCACAATAGCTATTCGTTTGGGCCCATCTGAACCTCCACCTGGGGTCACTGAGTCACTGTCTCGCCGACGCAGCGCATCGCCGGAGGGAGCCCGCGCGGATGCCATCGCCGCCGCCTCCGCTCTCCTCACCATGCCTCCCCCGCTGCACGTGCTTACTGCTGGTCATCCTCTTCCAGATCGCCTCCGCGCGCAGGTGCGCCCGCCCCTCTCGCTTTCTCCATTCACATCTCTTCCCGGTACAAGTTGCGCTAACTGCTCCGCCGTGCGTTTCCTCCGCAGCAGCCTGGAGCGGAGGAGGCGAGGGACCTCCGCGTCGGCGATGAGCTGGTGGGAGAGACGATGCCGCTTCGCCAAGGCCGGAAGCTCTACAGGCTCGCCGGGCTGCGGCCGCCCGCGTGGTACGAAGTCAAGATCTCCTACCCGGCCTCCGTACGATCTCACCCTTCCGACCGCGTGTAACCTATGTTTCGCCATTGAAGCTTCTTGTTCTTGAAGGCGTTGTCTGTGGTTGCAGATACCGTCCAGCTTTTCGATTCGGCTCGTGAAGGACCCTGATGCTGTGGAGGATTGGGGGAGCAAGAACAGGAGGCTGCTCAACACGGAGAAGATCATTTTTAAGGCTGAGAGCACCAAGCCGGTTGGTATTTAGTGTCTCTTTAGCTGGATTTGTTGCTTGGATGCAGAATCGGAATGGCACGCCTTGATGGGAAGATTTATAATGTTTGTTTGTGATTGCATATAGGTTTATGTTCTTGTCACGGTGGAGCCTGAGGGTGTGGTTGCAAAGCCAAATGTGCCGGACAGAGAGCTTGCCCTGTTCAACATTGGTAAGCTAGTGTGTGATGCTACATATCAATTTTCCTTGGTGATATTCAAAATTGATTAGCCAATGATCATTCGTTCGTATGCTAGACTGCTTGTAGTATTTGTGTATGTTCCCCTATGGTATGCAAATGAGATTAGTCCAACTAGGACATTGTAATTGTAACTACCATGCTGAGCTTACCACTAGGTTGGTCATGTTCATGATTTTGTCATACCAGCCCTTTATAATGAACTTTTGGTTTCTGCAGCATCAGAAATTTGAAACCGATCAGTGCTCAATGTCATTTCCCAGTTTATCTAGGGAGTAAAGGTCTTGAAATTTGGTGAACATCCTTCCATACAACATATTAAAAATTCTGTGCTACTTAATTGTATTGGTGAAGTAGATGATCTGCTGACAGACCTTGTAGAGATATTGACAGAAGCCACCGAAAGTAACCATTGGAAGGGAAACTAAAGTTGTTCACTTACCTAACAGAATATTACCATTTAAAGAAAAATTAAATCATTATTCACCAACCAAACAGACTAACAGTTGCTTGAAGATCTTCCATTTTGTTTTCACTATTCACTTTTTCTTTATGTGCAATTTATGTGTTCTTATATGTTTGCATGACAGCAGTATTCTTTTGGAACTGTAGTTAACAGTGTGCTGTTCTAGAAGTTTAGCTTAGCCATGTCTTGTATTCCCATTAAAGAATGAAGCATTCTGTTGTGTCTTCTCGTTGCCACTACCTGACCTGATGAATTTCATCGCAGCTGAATTGCTTTAGTACAACGCACCAAATTGTGCTTCAATGCAACCATACCTAATGATTTGCTCCTTTCGCTATAAAAAAGAGGACAGCTGAACCTGTGTTCAATTTGAGAATGATATTTCATTGACTGGATCAGACTTTGAAAGTGATTTTTAGAAAGTTAGCCTAGCAGAGATCCGTGCCGTGTTAGAGCCACCGCCCAGCCATCCCGGGCAGCTACCTGGGTTCTACCTAGGAGCCTCCATGGAAATTATAGAAGGAAGGAGGAATCATTTAGCAATTTAGCAAATGCCCATCGGCCAGGTGCCTTTTTAGTTTTTACTTTGCCCAGACTCTGCACATGGGCTGGCTGCGCCACTGGATCCGTGGTCTGAGTTATGTTTTTTTAGTTAAATGTTTTTTTAATACATGGATTTACACATTGGTTCCATTTTGCTTCAGTAGCTGTATTTCTACAGAAGCTGTACTCAATCTAAAATATCTGAAGCATGCTCTTGCACAATAGTATTACACGAACATTGGCTGTAGCTTCCTATTAAAAATTGTATACAGTAAGCTTAATCCGAGGTGATGTGAATTAGCATAAATGAGTAGACACATTTAGTTGGAGAAACATGTTTCATTGGCTATAGATCAAAAAGTCAAAATTGATCTTCAGAAGTTTGGCCCAGTAGAGATCTTGGGTTTCTGAGTAATTATATATTTTCTAGTTACTTGTTCTTTTAGTTCTTGGATTCTAAAGCCTTTTAAACATTGGTTCCATTTTTCTTCAGTGACTGTGTTTTCATGGAAGGTGTGCTCAGCCTAAAATTTGTAAAGCAGGTTCTTGCAGAGTGGTTTTATACACATACTAGTTCTAGGTCCCTACCTCCGAGTGATCTTTTGTATACAAGTAAGCTTGGTTCCTCCAAGGCCATGTGAATTAGCATCATTTAGTTGACACATTGGTACTACTGTACACACAAGCATCAAATAATTATAAGTATTGAATTTCATGTTCACAAAGGAGAAAAGGGAAGCTTAGTTACGCCGAGACCATGTGATTAGCATCAATAGGTAGGGGCAACCCCTGGTAAACCGATGGTTGCAGACATAGTTAGTGGTCGCTAATAATTATTTACTGTCGCCAAGGAATTTTAGAAAAAACGGACAGAAAGAGTGTCCTGTAAAATAGTTAGTTCCATTCACTCCCTTTGATTGTCTCAAATTAGTTTATGTCCAGATTTCCCTGTCTTTGCTTCTGGTTATCATTGCCTGGCTCTTGGAGATTGCTTCAAGTGCCTGAATAACAACATATGTATATACTATATGAATTTTGCTTATATCAGCTGATAATCATGCTTAGATTGACCAATTATCTTCTTAGTTCACACGGCTATGCAACTTGTCAATTTCATTCACTACATCCTACGAATTTATATAATCCATTGTTCTTGTGCTTATGCTCTGCTCGAAATTGTACAAATAGCTCAAATTCAGTGAATCAATCCACGCAGATAACCTGAGCCTTATGTGTGAATGTTGTTGGAGAAGATCATGTAATTAAGCTTATTCCTACATGGGAATGGCAACATGTCATTTTCTTTTAGATTTGGTTCAGTACCATGCGACACACTTTATCGTATGCCAAATGACATCTAACCTAACACCTCAGCCATGCCATGAAAAGTTACTTGGCGTGCACATTCTTGACTGCGGATTTTTTATACTGTTGCAGTGCACGAAGTTGGTTGCAATATTTTTATTAGCCCGTAGCAACGCACGGACATTCAACTAGTGTTCCTAATCCAAATTGTACTTTGTGATTTTGATTGTTATGCAGTCTGCGATGAACTTCTTTTGGGGATCCCATACTTTGCCTGGTGGGTTGGAATCGCGGCGCTAATTTCCATCCTGCTGGCATCAATAGCGCCGTATTTCCTCCCGCTGCACAAGCTGCTTAACTACGAAGCTGCTCAGTCGAGCGACGTTGACGCAGCCAAGCTTTCGTGATCAACCGGAAACGTGCCGTATTAATTCTCTCTTTTGGCTGTAAACGAAAAGTTTCAGTTTTGCATCCATCGCAGGCTAGTGTACAATTGCGTCCTGTTCTTTCTTCTCTGTTTCCCTTTTGCCTTGTGCTATCAGACTGCAGGCTAGTGTACATGCAGCCTGTTCTTTCTTCTCTCTTTCCCTTTTGCCTTGTGCTATCAGACTGCAGTGTTGTGTGCAAGCATCTGATGGCGACTCTACAACCCTATGTGTGTTCAATGCTAGATATATCGTTTCACTGTCTCATTATTCATTAATGTATCGAAATTCGGTTTTCAGTGAATGTTTTTGCCACTCCAAAGAATGGACCACATAATTCACATGAGTTTATAGATGCTGTGTTCATCTTATCTTGTTACTGGAACGGGGCCGAGGTCTCGTTTTCATATCACATCTGCCGTATGGCGGAGGTCAGTGGTTAACACTCGACACTTACCGGTGGATGGACGCGCAACGATAACAGTTGCGCACCATCCATTATCGGTTAGAAGCGCCTGGTTGAGATCATGGTTATTGCTGGATGAAGAGAAGAAGAAAAATGTTTGTGATCTTTGACTGCTGGACCTGTAGGTCTGATCGAAAAGATGACTCTGATGGCAAACCGTTAAAGCCTGCACGGTCACGCTCTCATAAGATACTGAGCTGCCTGTCTATTATGCGTGTAAACGTCGGCCATGAATGATCCTTTTTAAGGCGACTCCTGTCACAGCGACGATACGACCAAGTAGAGACAAGAGCTTGATCACCCCCGTATCCGTCGTCGTCGTCGTCATCACTGGCAGTGGTGCTTCAGAATTAAGGCGAAAAGAACCCCTACCCGCCGATGTGTCTGGCCTCAAGTGGGAACAACCCATGCAAGCCATGGCTACTGATTTTTTTAGGCACTCGCGCAATGTTGTTTGGAGCAAAGAAACAGTGGACATACAAACATTTTGATATGAATGTCCTAGTATTTCCTGCATGCTCCGAAGAGACTGACGGTTGCTGAAACATTTATGAACTTCCCTCCAAAAATTCTCTCTTTCTCTAAACCAAGCGAGGATATTTTTAAAATGTTAATACGAAACCTGATAAATTTATAGATTTAGTCCAGTTTATGAGAGAAATCGGACCCAGAAACCGTACAATCATACGACAAGGACATGTCTTGCGCCAACCTCCAGTTAAGATAACGAGGGGCTGAGACACATGACCTCAAAGACCGCGTCATAACCGAAATAGGATCTCTCGAAAGCACAACCCGACTCCAGAAAGACACGCGTCAACATGCACACCCATGGCGCGCAACCTCAAAGACCGCGTCATAACCGAAGCAGGTTCTCTCGAAAGCACAACCCGGCTCTAGGAAGACACGCGTCAACGTACATAACCATGGCGCAACCTCAAAGATCGCGTCATAATCGAAGTAGGTTCTCTCGAAAGCACAACCCGACTCTAGGAAGACACGCGTCAACGTACACACCCATGGCGCCTACAAACCAAGTGAGTACTACGAGCGTACATGTGTACTTTTTTGTGTGCGGGAAACTTACAATCTATTCATCAACTGCCAAGATAGTACAAATATTACTAGAAGTAAAATAAATTACATTCACATCCGTAGACCACCTAACTTACGTCGTTTACGTACGTGATAATGCAGCCGCTTCTTATTGGCTACTAAAATGTGTCTGTTGATGAATTTTAAAACAGCTAGATGTTCAATAGTCACTCCTTTTTTCAGTATTATTAGTAGGAGAGCTGCTGAAATCATTATTTGGAAAGAAAAATAGTCCGGTTTACAATACAAACTAGACCCAAAAAATTGCCAGGGTTGCCCCGATATATTATTTTGCTTAAACCACATACTCACACAAGCACACGACATGGGCACGCCTTGCCCAACCTCCAACCAAGAATTGCGAGGGTTTTGGACACATGTCCACAAAACCACGTCACAACCGAATAGGATCTTCCCTAAACCACAACCCGACTTTAGAAAGACACGCGTCAACATACGGCCCACCCCAGAAACCAAGCGAGTACTACAAGTCGTGCATCAGTACTCAACCTATGAGAGCAAGTACAATAAGGCTGACTTAGCCGGCTATAGCGTGTGCCAGGTCATTTAATTCCTATGTGGCAGAGAGAGAAACGATGAGAGAGAGGGAAGCGGGCGCTACTGCAGTCGCCCGGCTACAGCACAGCTGATGAGGAAAAGCAGCTCATGCTGCTGGCGCTAGGCCGACGCTAGCTCCTCCCTGCCAATTGCATGCATCCCAGCCAACATATTTAATACTCTAAATCTTTAATGAAGGTAACCCAAGAGCCAGCTTATAGCTAGCCTATTATACTGCTTAGCTTTATGAGGACTCTATAGTGACATGGCATGGCTTTGTAGCCGGCAGTCGACGGCATTATTATCCTTGCTCTGAGGGCATGTATTTTTCCTAACCTCCAAGCTGAGCTTATACATCTAATAATGCAGGTAGCGCCGCGCCAACCGCGAACCACCCGTACAACGACGCCGTGCCAATCCCAATCCCAATCCCACCACCGCCGTCGATCGGCCGGCTCTCGCGCGCGCCCATCGATCATATCTCCCCTGCCTGCAGGCACGCGCGCGCGATCTCCCAGCCACAAGCCCGGTGTCATCGCCAACAACGTGGTGCGCGGGTCACAGCGACAGCTAGTCAGCTAGCCAGCTTATCAGCTTAGCTGCCGCCTCAGGCGCACATTCATGGCCATGGCGGCCGGCCGGCCATGTCGCTCGCTCGCGTGCTTTCAGTGCCGTTGCGCATGCATTATTCAGTGCGCTGCCGCTGATACATCCATTTCCCGTTGAGCTCCATCATGTTGTTTTTAATCGAGCCGAGGTTGATGTCTACTAGCTAGAAGCTCGGTCGATCGTTCGGTCCATGGACTGAGCTCGGTCGATCATTAATGTCGTCGTTCAAGAAAGATGGTTGAATTAATAATGCTCGATGAAAACTCCTCAAATCTAGGAGTACTACTATGATGTTGGAGTACGGTGACCACCTGCATGCATGGTGCAACCACCGATTTTTAATTTAAGCTCTAATTCCTTCTTAAAAATGTGGGTCGGCCGTACCCCATGATGTCCGTGTCCAAACCAACGTCATACTATATCGTTGTTAATCGATACCCATTCCCTCTGTTTTTTTTAATACACTGTGTATTAGTTCTAGTCAAACCTAAACTTTTATAGCATGTGAGTATGTGACTAATTATATAGAAAAACGTCAGGTGTACAATATCAAATCAATACTATATAGGACATCATAAAATATACTTACTTCAGATTGTATGCATTTGTTGTTGTACGCAGATGTCACATTTCTTCTCTATATATTAATTTGGTCAAAATTTACTGTTATTTAACCAAAACTAATATGCAATGTGTCTGGACACATAGAGAGTGCGCGACTAGCTAGGTTTATGGATATGTCGACCATGCATCAGAGGTTTAGCTAGTTGAATGAATCCCCCAACCGAAAATCAGATGGTAAGACCATTCGATTCTGGATCTCAACAGAGCGAATGGTCACACATCGTCTAATTGAGAGGGCAATGAAGGAGCGAAGCGGATGGGTTGACGGTTGACCACGACTAAGGTATAGGAAAAAAAGATGACAAAGAGAATTGATGAGGGACGGGAAGATGTCACCGATGGTTGGACGGGTAATACCAGTGCTTCCTTGGGTTTAAGTGGATGACATGTTGGTAGAGACGACGGTGGTATGCGGCCAAGGGGGCAAGTTGAGTCAAGGAGGTGCAACCATAAGGCGGGGTGGGGGTGGGGGATAGGGGTAGTGCAAACAAGGCAGATGACGACATTTTTTTTTGAAAAAAAAGAGGGTCTCCCCTCCGATTTCTATTAATAGAAACTATAGGCGTCCGGGCCTGTGGCAAGATGGTTAGGAGGTGGTTGTACCCAATCCCACCAGAGTTCAAATCCCAGGTTTGACGCTGGTGTTTCTCATTTAAGGGGGAATGTTCTTCAGTGGGAGGCGACGTTCCCGTCGACAGCGAGGCGCTCATGGTGATTTCGTCAATCTCAAGGCCCAATCCGCCAGCTCAGTCTCTCGGAGGTGCTCATAGGGGTAGGGTGTGCGTGTGTGCGTTCATAGGGGTGAGTGTATGCGCGTGTATGTGAGCGTTTGCGTTGTACTGGGTTAGGCAGATGACAACATGTGTGTGGTTGAGGAAAGGGTAGACAAAAAAGAGAGGAGAAGTAGAAGGCCAGAGAGAATGGATGGAGGCGTTCGCTTTCCCGTCCTGTCGAGTGTTTTTTCTCGGCACTCGGACTAAACTTGGTTATTGCTGAGTGCCCGATAAATTAAACTTTACAAAAAAATCTGACACTCGACGACGAGACAGATGGTGGTAGTGCCCAAACCAACTTTCTTTGGTCTTGATCAGGCAATTCTGCTAGCTAGCTAGGTCAAAAGACCTAATACTAGCTATAGCTAGGTTAGGTTCTCGTTGGAGCATCCTTGTCAACGCAACGAACTAAAAGACCGATCGATCCGTTGCTGGCCGGCGGTCCTGGTCGAGATCGAATTGAATCCCACGGATCGAAAAAGGCTGCCAGTAATAGCTAAAATGTACATATGCGTCACGAGTTGCACGCGCGCACGCATCCCGGCCTGGAATGGAAACGTCGTCGTCGGAGCCATTAAGCCTGGCCGGACGGGCGGGTGGGACGGTGGACGCCATTAAAGGCGGCCGAGAGCTTACCACTTGATCATCAGCTAGCTCATAATGCAGTCGATCATGCATCAGTGTACGCGACGCCGTTACGCCACTGCTGCTGATTAACACAGTGTTCAATCGCGGCAGGTGATGGAACAAGTATGCACCCCGTACGTGATTAGGGAGAGTGCCACTGCTGCGCAATCAGCCTATAATTGTACTAGTCCATAAATGTAGGTCGTCTTATTTGTTCCTGGTGCAGTAATAACTCACAAGATTTTTGCGGTTAGGCAGATGTCAACCTCGCTAAGGCCGCTTTCTATCGAGTGTTTTTTTTACCGTTTGCTATCAATTTTGGTTTAGCCGCGGATTTGTACACATTGCAAAAAACCTACCAAAATGTGGTAGCAATTTGCGATTCAAACGTAAAGTGGTAGTTTCCGGATATTAGTCTGAAACGTGGTAGTTCTATGCAATCAACTCTAATATGGGAGTATAATTACATACATGGAAGCAGACGCAAGGGATAAAACTTAGGGTGGCTTAATGGTTTATAGGCCATTTGAGAGTGTTCATCAGCAAGGACGGTTTTCTAGGTCGAGATTTCTGATAAGCTGGTCAATGACCGGAATTACGCCCCACGTTTGAATTTAATTCAGGTGGTAAATTACAGAAATTTCAGTATGTACTTGTAACTAGATATATGAATGATTCTGGTAGAAAAATTAGCTGAGAAAATAAAACCTACAAGTAAGCCATCAGATATTTAATTTGGAGGATGACACGGCCATCAACGCGCAACCGCAATGAAAACGGGATTGTGAGAAGAAGAAGAATAGAGCCTTTTAGAGCTAAAAAAGAAGAGATCGAGTATTACATTCTCTAATATTTTGAGTTTCAATCAGTTTATTGTATTATTTTGTCTACTTTAATATTGTTTAGTTTATGTTTACCTATTTTAGTGTTGTACTGGCTATGTTTACACTTTCATTTGTGTAGTTCCACAAGATTTGTAGTGAGTGAAACTTCCGAAATATTCTGCGACTCCCGAGTCCCGACCTACATATGTTTTGAATCCAAAAAATGCAGGTGACTCAACCCATCACTTGTGGTCCTATATATCATAACTTTACATGTAAATCAATGTTTAATCATAATGTGCTAGCAACAAATAAGCATTTGCCGTGAGATAACTATTTACTCACTCCGATCCATATTAATTATCGCTAACATCTTGATATATTTTAGTGCTAGACAAGTAGACATACAATTAATATACTCCCTCCGATCCGTAAATAGCGTCCTGGCCTACTATCCTAGTCTAATTCTCTGGACAATATGGACCGGAGGTAGTAGTACAAATCAAATGGCAAGATGATCGTGGTTAACAAGTATCCATTCCCCGGCGACCTACAAACATGGACTGCTGGTGGAGGGAGGGAGTACTTCGGTTGGGCATGAATACTTAACAGTGAATCTCTGTCTGAAGCGCCGTATTTGATTACAGGGTTCAACCGATATAGTTCCTACATCAACACCAAAAGAAACGTACTATACTATAGCACAAAAGTAGCACAGTCCTGAATTCCAACAGTCATGCATGTGTTTCACCTCCGACGATCTCTTGCACGCCGGCAGTCAAGTTCCTACAGAACCGGCCGCTACGTGCAGTGTGAGCACCAGCGTGTACGCACCGCAGGCAGCTAGCCAACATGGACAGTTTAACCAAAACCATAAAGCAGGGGGCCGGGCATCCTGAAGACTGGAGCGTACTAGACGTAGTATTAATGTTGGAGTAGTTGTTCGTTTGTACTCCTGCTTCTACTACTTTTATGCTTTTTTAAATGCTACCCATTTTGTACTACTTCTACATATGCTTTATACTACTCCCTCCGTATCAAAATATAAGACTTTCTAACTAGTCCACACACACATGCATCTAGACATGTTTTAGTGCAAGGTTCGAATGTGGACTGCTAGACGGAGGAAGTACTATGGAAGTGCATGCCCACATGGATGAAGCGCCATGGTACACACCACGCCAGATTTCGTGTGACCGCAACACCACATGCATGTAGAATTATTAACAGGCAATTACACTGGTGATAAGTAAACTTACTTGCTACACATACGTGGTCAACGCGGGTCCAGACGGGTCTGGAAGCGTTGTCACCACGAGGTGAATTTTGTTGGAAAGAAGCAGTACTGCATGGTCATAACTATGATCACAAAACTTTGATAAGAAAATGTGAATCTAGAGAAGAAAATATGAATTCCAGGCTGTGATAAACAAAATGAAGCAAGAAAAGAAGATCATGGCAAGGGCTCACAAAAAAGAGATGTCATGAGGTATAAGTAGAAAATATGACTTATAATGTTGTTTGCACTATGTACCATTATTTATGGTGTATTTGCATTTATCATTAGGGCCTCTATGTGAATGATATGTGTTCATTTCTACATAGTCGTGTTTGACGATATTTGTGTTTAAATAAATAGAACAAGTTTTAATATGAGACAAATATATTATATATGTGCATGATTGTGACATATGAGAAATTGTGATGATGGTACTTTGAAATTGTTGTTAGACTGTTATATATCCAACTCACACTATAAGTTGGAATGTTAAATATCATATTCGTTTTGACATGTAAAGATATTTTGACGTATTCACATATATATAGACAATTCGGGAAAACTACAGATTTAGGACATTAACAGAAATGTAGAAAAATGAGATAATCTCACACTTTATGACATCTGTGATTTCTTGCATCTATTCATGTTATCACACCTGGTATGCTATCCATAGAAGCTTCCAACATCTAAGGGCACCCTGGCATCATAGCACCTGACATGCAATCCATAAAAGCTTTTCAACATCTAAGGGCACCCTGGCATGCAAGCTGCTTCTAGCATCTTATCTTCATTTTTATCTTCTTCACCTTCACTATATTCATGATGCTATATGCATTCAAAGCACGCCTTAATTCCTCTGCGTCACAAAATAACATGCCAAACTATGAATATTGAGTTGTCCATGTCGACATCAGAATTCAAAGCTCTAAAAATTTACTTCAGTCAATCTTCATCCTAATGTCCATCATCAAACTTTGAAGCTTGGAGCACCTTCTAAAACTTGAAACTTTGATAAGAAAATGTGAATCTAGAGAAGAAAATATGAATTGCAGGCTGTGATAAACAAAATGAAGCAAGAAAAGAAGATCATGGCAAGGGCTCACAAAAAAGAGATGTCATGAGGTATAAGTAGAAAATATGACTTATAATGTTGTTTGCACTATGTACCATTATTTATGGTGTATTTGCGTTTATCATTAGGGCCTCTATGTGAAAGATATGTGTTCATTTCTACATAGTCGTGTTTGACGATATTTGTGTTTAAATAAATAGAACAAGTTTTAATGTGAGACAAATATATTATATATGTGCATAATTGTGACATATGAGAAATTGTGATGATGGTACTTTGAAATTGTTGCTAGACTGTTATATATCCAACTCACACTATAAGTTGAAATTGTGATGATGGGGGAGCTCTTACTATATTGGCCTTTTAAATTTTCTCTCCCATTTCGGCAGTCGATGCTAATGGGGGAGAAGTTTAGAGGGTTTAATGGATTTTGGTCTTATGCTCTAGTTTCGTTCTTAAGCATTTGTCTTTCATGCTCTTGCATCCTTGCTCCTTGTTGTGCATGGTTGCTTAATTCATTATATAAACCCTCGTAAAAGGGATTGTCATCAATTACCAAAATGGGGGAGATTGAAAGTGCATGGTGCCCCCATGTGTGCTTTTGGTAATTAATGATAATCCTTATGGACTAATGTTTCAGTGTGATATCCTTATAGATATTGTCCATGGGAAAAAATTGGAGTCCATATGTTGGACTCTAGAAGATAAAGTGATGACCAAGGTTCTATCCAATGGTTTATATAAAGAATGGTCATCTAGAGTTGAGCATATTGCAAGTATGTCTTGAAGGATTCAAGACATCATCTTTGTGAAAAGAGAGAAGATTATGAAGTGCAAGTTCAATATGATCCATCTCGGAAGATATCATTTGTTTGAAGATTCTAATGGATACATGAAGACGGAGCTTAGCGAGACTCTCCCATAATGGAGTATGGGGGAGTATCTGGAAAAGTCTTTATCAAGCATGTGCTAGCAAGCACAATCAAGAAAGGTGTTCCAACTTGAGAGAGTCAAGATATTCATCATCTAGCTCAAGTGGAATGCGCAAGACAAAGGTATGATCTTGATAGATTTTCTATTTTACCGGTCTCATGGTGTTAGTGGGAGACCGGGTTGTAGGGTAGACGTCGTACTATCAAGAGGGCTCTCGAGTGAGTAACTTGATCGTATCTTTGTGAAGAGCTCAAACCTTTGCATACTTGGCATATCATCTTTCTTGATTCTTATTTGGCTTTTATCCATGTGAGAATTTAGAGCTTGTGTTCATCTCCATATCAAACTCTAGTTCATCAAAAACAGATTTCATATGCATATCTTGTTTCGTTTTTATGTTGGAGGTTTTACCGGTTTGTCTTTTCTAAGAGAGTCAAACTCTCTCCTTGTGGCTTCCTCCTCACATTATGGACTATGATATTTCTCTGCATGATCTTGAAGAGCTCTTCGTTGCGATTCCAACGAGACTAAGATTATCAAAATCGGAGTCCGGATGAAAAAGATATTGTAGTTTTTGTTTTACTGTTTATGTCAGTTTTCAGACAACCGGATATTCCGATTCAGTTTTGGACCGGAATATCCGACCCGCCAATTTGCTGGACGCGAAAACGGCTAAGGACCTGACCGCGCAACCTCCTGGAGGTAGCCGGATTTTTCCAACTGGATATTTCCAGAAGGACCGGAATATCCGGTTTTAGTGGCTGTAACGGCTATTTTCGTAGGAGGGGCTATAAATACCCCTCCCCTTCTTCAACCTTCAGCCAAACACGTTTTCCCCCTCTCTCGCCTCCATTGTTGACCTTGAAAAGCTTGCTATCTCTCAACCCTCCAATGATTCTTGCTACTTTTGAGGGAAAAGAGAGAGGAGATCTAGATCTATATTTTCACCAATCCATCTCTCCTCTAAGTGAGGAGAACCCTTTAGATCTAGATCTTGGAGTTTCATTTAATGAGTTCTTCTTTGTTCTTCCTCTCTTATTCCCCCATAAGTATTTGTTGCTTTGTTGAAATTTGAGAGTGAAAGACTTGAGCACTTCTTGTGTTCTTGCCATTGCATTTTGTTGCATCGGTTTGTTCTCTCCACGAGGATTCGTTGAAGTGAAAGTTTGTGAGCTTGTTAATCTTGGGTTGTTGGACCCTAGACGGTTCGTGGTGCTTGGGAGCTCCCAATCCTTTTCTGGGTTGTGCCTCATGTTTGTTGTAAGGGCTCCAGATTCCACCTTGAAGGATTCCGATAGTGGAGGTGAACCGAGCTTTTGTGCGAGGTTCATCGGAGAATAGGGTGAGGCCATTTGTGGCGCTCGAGTTTAAAGCTCACACCCCTCCAACGAGATGTACTCCCCTCAAAAGGAGAATTCGGGAATACATCATCGTCTCCGCGTCCCTCGGTTATTTCTATACCCGAACTCTTTACTTATGCATTTTACATTGTGATAGCCTTCGTGCTTGAAGTCTTATATCTTGCTATCACCTTGTTACTTGTCTTGCTTAGCATAAGTTGTTGGCGCACATAGTTGAGCTAGAATATTTAGGTTGTGTGCTTGATAATTTAAACACCTAATTTTATTCCGCATTTATCAAGGCTAAACCGGAAAAGTTTTAATCGCCTATTCACCCGCCCCTCTAGGCGACATCGTTGTCCTTTCAGTCACCACGGACGCCTCGCTGTCGACGGGAACGTCGCCTCCCACTGAAAATATTCCGCCTAAATGAGAAACACATGCGTCAAACCTATGATTTAAACTCTGATGGGCTGGAGGTACAAACACCCTCCTAACCATCCTACCACAGACAGGATCTGGAGTCGTATCTGTTTTGAACTTTCAGTTTTGCATGCACTCAGGCTTCAAAGTTCAAAACCAACTGATACTAATCACCCGATCGACAAAGATATACATGTACGTCGACCACCTCTCTCAATCTCTTGACCCATACGTATGCACAGTACACGGTACGATCCCCACGAGGGCCAAGATCGCGGGAACGCACACGCACGCAATCCAGCCACCTCCCCAACTAACTCAAATTAATCACCCGATCCATCATATCAAATCACTCACACCGCCGTACCTGCATGCAGTCTTCTTCTCGATCGATCCACTGCCACTGGTCACTCCGGCATTCGTTTCACAACGACCGGTCAGTAGAACACCAACGCCGGCGTACGTAAGTCGCCGGCCGTATCTTCTATCTATCTATATATACGCAAGCTATAGCCCAAGACCACCACCACCACGCCGCCGCACGCAAACACACAACGACCGCTTCACTCGCACGCAAGAGCTAGCAAGCAATTCGATCAGCTAAGCTAGAGCAGCCATGGCTTCCGCAGCAGCTCGCCGTAGCTATGCACTACTGACGGCTTTGGTGGCGATGGTGGCGGTTGCGCAACTGGCGGGCGCGGACTTCGCGGCGGACCGTGCGGAGTGCGCGGACCGTCTGATGGGCTGGCGACGTGCCTGACGTACGTGGAGGCGACGGCGACGGCGCGGGCGCCGACGCCCGACTGCTGCTCCGGGTTCAAGACGGTGCTGGGCGCCAGCAAGAGGTGCCTGTGCGTGCTGGTGAAGGACCGGGACGAGCCGGCGCTGGGGCTGAAGATCAACGTCACCCGCGCCATGAACATCCCCTCCGCCTGCTCCATCCCGGCCACCTTCTCCGACTGCCCCAAGATCCTCGGCATGGCGCCCGACGCCAAGGAGGCCGAGATATTCAAGCAGTACGGCATCGAGCACGAGGGCAAGAACGCCACCGGTAACGCCACGCCCGCCGCCGCCGCCGCCACCGGTACGTACGTAACTCTAGCTAGCTGGTTAGCTAACCTCCGAGACTCCGGCCGCCGGAGCTGAGCTCCATGATCAGCTGAATACGCGGGTCACGTGAGGATGAACGGACGACGTACCCGACACGCCGGTAGGCTGTACTCACAGCACACTCACATTCACGCACATGACATGGGCAACGACCGGCTTTCCGGTGGCTGTGCTCGCACGATGGCGACCGCGTGCGAGCCACCGCACGGCTCGGCAGCTATGTCGAGAAAGATATGGGCAGCAGTGGGTATTCACTCGAGCCGGCCGGGCCACCGGGAAGGCGGGAAGGGTAATGACGGGAGTAATGAATGTGCCGTGGACGCCATGGCCCATCCAACGGTGCCACTGTGCACGTGCCGACGTACCTGTGTGTACCCGATAGATAGAGTGCCTTGACTGAACTCTTGCAGAACAGAGTACGCATGATCACTGGTACTGCTGGTGTGCTTTAGTCCTCAGCCACTCTCTCCGTTTCAAATTAGATAATTTCTACTCCCTTCGATCTGTTTTTATTGTCGTAGGAAAACAACTAACCACGTACTAACTAATTGCATGACTGGCGACACTTTTTTAGGATCCAAGGGAGTATTTGTCTATATGAACAAGTATAGATACATTCACGATAAATGGAAGTCATCTAATTTGAAACGGAATGAGTACTAAACTGGGCAGCCTGTTAGTTAGTTATTAACAACTTTCACTTTAAGACGTCAGAGTACCAGAGTTCTGGTGCTTTTGCAGTAGCATGTACCATAACTGTACATGAATCTTCTGCATGGGTGGTATTTCAGTTCAGAAACTGTACATGAATGAAGCTTCTCTGCTGCCTAGAGATCGAACCACTCCTTACGTAATTACCTATTCTAATTCATGCGTCGCCGATTCATTGCAGGTACCACCGGCGGGAAGAGCGCCGACGCAAAGTCCGGTGCGGAGAGCCGGCGCCACACCCACACGGCGGTCTTCGCCGCCGTCGTCTCGGCGCTGATCGCCTCCGTTTTTGTTCTGGGCTGATAAGGAAAGAGAGAAAGACGCTTGCTTGTGGTACATGATTGGGCTGGGCTACATCATTTCCAGCCTGGCCCTAAGTTTGGTGTAGCAGAGGGTTGATTTGGTTGCTGTGTAGCAGTGAGTTGCCTTTCTGATCAGTTGATGTTGCAACTATTCTCAAAAAAAAAAGTTGATATTGCAACTCGCAAGTCTCCTACAAAACGAAAAAAAAACACAAGTTGTAAGTTCGATCGAGCCTTAGTTTATTTTTCTGGAGAAAGAGGGTGTGTAATATGGGTACTTACCATGCTGTGTTGTTACATGTTGTAACTTGGAAAGAATTTTCGATTCTGCCATTCTGGTGCGCATTGTTTGGCTATTTTATTTGGTAAAGATATTGTTCTACATAGTTTTTTTTAAAGAACACCCCTATACGATCCCGAATATTAAACATCGCATTTTATGATATTTGGTTGATCTCTAGTAAGCTCATGAAGAGACTACAAAGTACGACATATACGCTCCACCATGGGATAGGATATTGATAGTTAGATATATTGGTTATTACTTCGGTTGACCTCTACTAGCATCAAACTTGCAATTTAAGTCTTAGTCTGTTGTTCAACTTGCTGATAGATTTAAATTAAAACTCTAGATAGAAGTTCACCTTCACATTTACTGTTGAACATTGATATACAAACAAGTTGTAAGATTGGACAAATATCTAAATGGACATTTGAAATCTGGCAAGTATGTTAAACTTGGACGGACAGTCCAAATAACCAATTTCTGAAATATCTCAAATGGCCCTATGTATGAGTGGGGGTGACTATGTTTAGTCCCACGTGGAAAGTTGAAGGAGAGTTAGAACCTGATAAGGGCCGTTGTTCCACCACGTGGTAAGTGAGTAAGTATAGGAGAAACTGATGCGCACTCCTGCGCTCATCTCGTTCCTTCACGACGGGCGTCATGAATCAAGTCTCGAGACGAGTCAACTTATAATTTTATGTTTGCTATTCGGAAAAACTGAATGGTTGATGGACACATCACAACCAAACCAGTTCGGAATTCGGACCGATTTTTGTATTGTGGGTTGATGTAACTAATTCAACGTGCGACGTGAACTCGCGACCCACTTCGTGCCCGTTACGGATTTCCAAGCCACTTTATATACGAATACCGAAACCGATATAAGTTTTGCCACCTCTCTTACTTTGTGTTGTATAATCCTAATTTACTCCATTTCTAGCGTCGACGAAGGGAGAGCAGGTCTCTGAAAACAGTCGATACGGAGAGAGCGAATTAGCATTTCAGAAAGCGTCTCATGCGACTGCTCTCCGAACAACCTTCGTGGTACGATGAAGAACGCTGAATAGGCTTAACCTAGGAGTGAATGTCCTTTCCTCTCTTAGATTGAGCATCTGAAGCTTCAGATAAAGTCATAACCTGAAGCTTTCTCCCAATCACACGGAGGGAACAGCGAACTGGACGCGCAAAGAAACAACTGTCTGTCTGTCCAGCTTGGGCAAACCGTCAAACACAAAGTCTCCATTCCCATTCCTCCCTCTCTCCTAAAAACAACGAGACAAAATCCAAATCCCAGCCGCCCCAAACCGACGTGTCACGAAAGCGTCAGACGGCGCGAGCCGAGCTGTAACCCAGCTTCCAGAAGCTTCTGGGCGGCGCGCGCTAGGGTTGCCCGCCGCCGGCCGTCCGCAGCGATGGCGTCCGCCGCCAAGTCGTCGCGGTCGCGCCCGACGGGCCACTCCGGCGTGCTCCCGATGACCGCGGCCCCGGGCGTCGGCGGCGCGGCTCGCCGACAAGCTCAAGATATTCAAGACCGACAAGTTCGACCCCGACTCGTACGTGCAGTCCAAGTGCCAGACCATGAACGAGAAGGTGAGGAATCGTCGGCTCCACCCCCCGTCGGAAATACGCGTAGCTCGTGCTTGGGGGATGGTCTCGTTTCGTGTCCGAGAGGCGTGGTTAGGTTGGTTGGGTACGAGGTTTTGGGGCTTCCGGCGCTAAATTGGGCATGGTTGTCCAAGTCCGGGGATAACTAGAAATAAGGTTTGGTACGGCAGCGTGGAAATACGGACACTACTTAGTTTTCTGTCCTGATGATTCTGGCAAAATTATGATCGAACTGTGCATATCCCACACAATACACAAACGACGAGTGGACGTTACGGTTTAGGTGTAGAGACACAAAGTTATGGTTCATCTAGTAAACAGATACTTGCTTTGAAGTCAATGTGTTCATTCAGATTTTGGAGTTATTTTAATCAATAGGTGTATCCGAAACGATCTCACTGGTTATTAGTAGTTCTCTGTTTAACTTGATTTAACTCTGAGCAGAGGGAGGTCAACTCCCGTCGATTTAGCGAACAATCTAGATTTTCGTTGTTGTTGGAAACATCATGTTTTTAAATGAGCACTCTGTTGCTGAAGTAGCGTATGGATTGATTTACTCTTCTGTATGAGTTATATTCAATCTACTAGGTAAAATTTGGGGAGTACACTACAGTTTATGATTCCCTCATGTTTGCAATCGCATTGTCATATACATGAGATTTTTTATGCAAACTCAATCTTTCACATTGTGCTGCTGTTTGCTTTGTGCATGCTATTATTTAAGGGTATTTTACTTGAAGTATCAATGAAAAATCACACGAAATGCTTTGAAAAACCAAGTGTGACTGAAGTTCAATATTTATGACAGGAAATAAGACAACTGTGTTCGTATCTGCAAGATCTAAAGAAGGCTTCTGCTGAAGAGATGCGTAGAAGTGTATATGCTAATTATGCTGCATTCATCAGGTACCTACAAGTGTATATGCTGATTATGCTGTATTTATCAGGGGGAAATTGTTTAAATTAATCGTGCCTATGGGAGTATCTCTGTGAAATGATTTGTGTTTTGTCTGATAAACTCCCCTTCCTTAGTTTTGTTTCTCTAAAATGGTGTATAGATGTGCATGCTACCATGTTTTACTGCTAATGTTATGGCCTCTCAAGTGCTGCACAATTAATACGAGTAGCAACAGTTCTTGGAATATTTCTTGTTACGACCTTAAATTTAATCTTTATATTGTAAGAACTAGATTCCAGGTTTTTAATAACATTTGAGAACAACAAGGAGACATCACTTTCTTGGTAACATCTTCTGTTGTTCTGAGTGGCTGGTGTTCACTTAATTTTCTTGTCCTTCTATGGTGACGTCCTGTTTTCAAATCATCTTGTATGCTATTTCCCGACTTCTGTGTTCTTCCTCTCTACAACCCAGTTCATGACTTTGAAACACAGTGTCTAAAAACTACTCTCTTGGTTATCAGAACATCAAAGGAAATATCTGACCTCGAAAGGGAGCTGCAATCTATCAAAAATCTGCTGAACACACAGTCAGCTCTAATTCATGGTCTTTCTGAAGGGGTTCAGATCGATTCCTTGACTACAGGACCTGAAGGTTTTGCAGAAGATAACATGCCTACTGTTGAAGATCTGGAGCTTTCAGAAATACAGAACTGGTATAATGATTTTCCGGGCAGGCTTGATGTTTTGCTGGCTGAGAGAAGAGTGGATGAAGCACTGGATGCCCTGGATGAAGCAGAGCAAATCGCTGATGATGCAAAACAGAAACAAACTCTTGCCGCAGCTGACATTCTTGCTTTGAAGAGGGCTATCTCTGATAATAGTCAGAAGTTGTCAGATCAGCTTGCCGAAGCTGCTTGCCAGTCTTCTACTTGTGGCATTGAACTACGTGCTGCCGCTTCTGCTCTCAAGCGACTTGGTGATGGACCTCGTGCTCATAGTGTGTTGCTCAGTGCACATAACCAAAGGCTTCAGTGCAACATACAAACAACACATCCATCTAGCACAGCATATCGTGGGGCGTACACAGCGGCTCTTGCAAAGCATGTTTTTTCTGCTATAGCTCATGCTCTAGTGACTCTATGGAAGTCTTCGGTGATGAACCATCTTATGCATCTGAACTAGTTACATGGGCTACTAAGCAGGCAATGTTATTTGCCTCGCTTGTAAAGAGGCATGCTCTAGCCTCTTGTGCAGCCAGTGGGGGCTTAAGGGCTGCTGCCGAATGCGTTCAAATAGCACTTGGTTATTGCTCCCTGCTAGAAGATCGTGGCCTGTCACTTTCAGGAGTTGTGATGAAACAATTCAGACCCTGTGTTGAGCAAGCATTACATTCCAGTTTGAGGAGAATTGAAGAGAGTACCTCTGCTTTAGCTGCAGCTGATGACTGGGTACTAGTCTATTCCCCAACTGGTGTACGGCCATTTGCAAGATCATCTGTTGGTAATTTCGCACTCCAGCCGAAGCTCTCAAGCAGTGCCCATAGGTTCAATTCGATGGTTCAGGTAATGATCTGTTTCTTTACAGATGTTTCAAGCTACATTAATTGGTGTATCTTTGTTCTCCCATATTTGTCTTGATTCATTAGTCACTTTCAAGGTTTATTTTAACTTGTAAGGTGTGAATTTCTAGAGACCCACTTCAAGAATATGGAAGCTGATTTATTCTTTTGATTCACGGGATACTAACATTTTGTTCTTAAGAAATTCCCTTGCAATATATTTAATGTGTTCTCCTTTTCTATTTTGAGGATGGAAACTTGTAGCAAATTATATTTTGATCTGCAGGATTTCTTTGAGGATGTTGGGCCACTGCTTAGCTTGCAGTTAGGTGGTTCTACAATGGATGAGCTTCTGAAAATATTCAGTACATACGTCAATTTGCTCGTAAGTGCACTGCCAGGCTCAATGGATGTTGAAGCCAATTTAGAAGGTTTAGGAAACAAGATCATTCGCATGGCAGAGACCGAGGAGCAGCAGTTAGCATTGTTAGCCAATGCATCCTTACTTGCTGAAGAGTTATTACCTAGGGCAGCCATGAAGCTGTCATCTGTAAACCAGGCCAGTGTGGTTAGTTCTCGTAAAAGAGATCCAGACGAGCAAATCCCTGTAGCAGAGCTGCGCGAATGGAAAAAGAAGCTGCACCGTATGGTGGACAAGCTGAGAGATAGTTTCTGCAGGCTGCATGCTCTTGCTCTTATATTCACGGAGGAAGGTGACACCCATCTGAGCGCAGAAATGTACATCAATATGGATACTAATGTTGAAGAGATAGAATGGGTCCCATCTCTAGTTTTTCAGGTACTTAATGCTTCTCCCTTAGAAACATGATGAATAACTTTATTTTTAGTATCTGTTTGAAAAATGTGGTCCACTATGGCAAGTGTCATTGTGCTGGTCAATCTTCTGTTAAATGTTTTCTTTGGAGACCATGTTCTACAGAGAGTTGATTCTTGATGGATTTTTAGTGGAAATTTGACTCTAATTACAGGATGAATAATCCTATCAGTTCTTATGAATCTATGATCCAGTAATATTTTCTTTGCTTACATGGTATAAACGGTGTTCCATTGTTCCAACATGCAAATACTCTCGTAAATGTTGCTTTTATATGATTAGCCTTACGTTAGGACAAACAACTTGATTGTAAACTAATTATGTTTAAAATTTATCAAAATCAGAATATTTTTTTTCTCATGCTATAAGTTGCTTATATGTTGTTTTTCAAAGAGTATCTTCTGTAGGAAAGACAAATCCTGAGAAAATCTGTGCCCTTAATCACATAGAGAAACGCTAGCCATTTTGAACTTGTTTGGAATTGGATATGGGATAGAGTAGTCGTTTGCCAGAGTGCAGATATCTAAGTCATGCAGCTTGAGCAGTCAGCTGTACTTGCCCAAGAAACTACTTCCTTTTGCAGCACCTAATCCGCACTCCATTCCAGGAATTGTACGCAAAGCTAAACAGGATGGCGGGCATGGCGGCAGAGATGTTTGTTGGCAGGGAAAGATTTACTACGTTGCTAATGATGCGGCTGACAGAAACAGTCATAATTTGGCTTTCAGATGACCAGACCTTTTGGGAGGAGATTGAAGACGGGCCTAGGGCTCTGGGCCCCTTGGACTTCAGCAGGTGAGCTTCATTTTCCCCTCTTGTTTTTTTTTTCGCTTGTTTGAGAAGCATTTCCCCCTCTTTTATGCGAGCAGTTATTGTTATTATCTGACACCTTCCTTCTCAGTTCTACCTGGACATGCAATTTGTCATCCTTTTCGGGCAAGGCCGTTTCTTGTCCCGGCATGTACACCAGGTCATATTGGACATCATCGACAGAGCGATGGCAGCATTCTCTGCTACTGGATTGGACCCTGATAGGTATTTTGCTCTTTATCCGACTCCATATTCTTTTCGGGTGCCTAATAAACTTTTTCGAACCGATTAAACTTACTCTGAAGCGCTAGTGCCTAAACTGAAAGCTGACGTAGCGGCATATTAATCTCTGCAGCGCGCTTCCAAGCGACGATTGGTTCGTGGACGTTGCGCAGGACGCCATCAGCAGGATCAGTGGGAAGGCTCGAGCTGCCAACTCGGAGAGGGAGGTGCACAGCCCGACGGCCTCCGTCTCAGCGCAGTCCGTGTCGTCGGTTAGATCCCACGGCAGCTCCTAGTGCGCATCCTGGGCAGACCAATGTTTTGTAGACAGTTCCTTGCAGCATATAGCTGTAAAGCAATAGTGTAGTGTAGTGTATTCCTCTTCTTCACTTCTCATATGTACATCCTCTGTATATTCTGCCTCTGTTTCCGGCCTGTGATTTGTTGTGCAGCTGGTTGTGATAGTATAGCACAGTGATTATAGTTGAAAAAAAAGTCATTTGACTAGAGTAGCCAAAAAGAAAAACAGAGAAATATATTCCTTTGAATTCATTCATTGTTCAAACGTTCAGAGTTTAGGTATGTATTTGGTGAGCCCTGTGTGCATCGTCAGTTGGTTTTCTCCATTGTAGAACACAATCTCTCACGAGTCACGACTGACCAGGTCTCTGCCTAACAAATGACAAGCCGTAAGCCTCACACCACAGTTCGTCATCGATGGCGATGGTGGACACACGACCATGTCTCCGGTCTCCTCCTCCCGTCGACGTCGCGCCTCAGAGCACGATCCAACGGCTGGGATCGCAGCTCGCCACGGATGCACTAGTATCTGAAAGCGTCCTCCTATAAAAGAATCTTGATGATTATCGCCTGACACAAACCACCAACTATCAAATTAGGGAGACCATGGTAAGAAAGATCTTCCCAGGCCATGATAATGCTTGGAAATTTCGCTACAAGACCTGTCTGTCCATGTCTCAGTACGAGTCACAAACTCACAACAGGCGACTTTTGTGAGCTCTGAACCCTTCAACAACAAAAAAGGCCTTTGACATTTGTTCCCTCCCTCCAAGCTTCTGTTATATATACACTGCCCAGCGTGAGAACGTGACAGTACCAAAACACACACGTGCCAGCAATCTGATCGACAATGGCGCGTTCCAGAGCCACGTCGCCGGTGCTCCTGTTAGCCGCGGCGGTCGCCGTGCTCGTGTCGGCGTGCCGCGCGGACCCGGAGCCGGTGCAGGACTTCTGCGTGGCCGCCGTCTGTAAGGAAGGGGATGATCAGCCGACATTCCCAGGCTTCCCGTGCAAGCCGGAGTCCACAGTGGTCTCCGACGACTTCTTCTTCGCCGGCCTCTCTCGCTCTGGCGCCGCCGCGGCGAGCGACAGCCCGTTCGGGTCCGCCGTGACGCCGGGCAACGTGGAGGCCTTCCCGGGGCTCAACACCCTCGGCGTGTCCATCAACCGCGTCGACCTCGCCCCCGGCGGCGTCAACCCGCTGCACAGCCACCCGCGCGCCGCCGAGCTCGTGCACGTCGTCGCCGGCGAGATGCTCGTGGGCTTCGTCAGCACCGCGGGGAAGTTCTACTCCAAGGTGGTCGGGGAGGGCGAGAGCTTCGTCATCCCACGCGGCCTGGTGCACTTTCAGTACAACGCCGGCGGCAAGGGCGCCGCCAGGGCCGTCACCGTGTTCAACAGCCAGCTGCCCGGCGTCGTCCTCGCCGCGCCGTCGCTGTTCGGGGCCGAGCCGGAGATCCCCGACGCCGTCCTCGCCAAGAGCTTCCAGGTGGACGGCGAGATCATCAAGCTGCTCAAGTCCAAGTTCCGGAATTGACGATGCCATGGCCGGCGCGTACATAACGATCCCCATCAAGCTGCCTTCCTAGCGTGGCTGAATTTTTATACTTTGACACGAGTAAATGAATAGCGTTCATGAGTAAATAAATAGCGTTCCATACACGGTTCCATTTTCATTGCATATATTTGGTGCATCAGTAAAAGTTCACATTACTCGTTATCATTACTCTTGCTTCAGTGGTGTGTGTAACTCATGTGGGTAGTCAGAGTGGCTGAGTGTGCCCTCTCGACGGCCGAGAGTGTTGATTCGGTTTTAGGCCAGTTTTCCGCTAATTACGGCCAATTCCCACTTCTTCTTAATTAATGAAAATAGCAAGTCTTTTGACTCGGTTAAAAAAAACGCAGCTTCGTTCGAGGTGATAACATATCCTACACTCCCAGGCATGAGGTACTCCATGTACTCGAAGTTTGAAAACATCATCGTCAAAGTTACGAAAATATTGAAGAAATAAAATTGAAGACATATATAGAGTCTATCAATCACCTCACAAAAAAATTCATATGGAATTCAAAACTCATCTGTGAGAAAAACAAATACACAAAGTAGCTAGTTTAATTGGGCTGTTAGTGTAGCCCATTAACACTGGCGAACGGTGAATTTGTCCTTTTTGTTTCTCAGCCCACATATTGAATTGTTTTGTGACATAATTGATGCAAGTAATATGAGTGTTGCGATTTTCTTTCATAATTTTAACAGCTTTTAAATAGTCCAAAGAGCGTGGGTGCACTAGGAGTACTTGTAGTACTTATGCATCAAGATCTTAGATGGCTCCTGTGCAATGAAAAGTTAAATGAAACCCAATATACACCACAAGAATTTGCAATTTGAATCTACCAGTGGACGTCATTGTGCACTTGTGCCGCTCCTTGCGAAGACCGAAAAGAATAGTGAACACCGGTTTCACCATTCAGTTGATATCAACCCTTCATTGCTATAAAAATAATATAAATTTAATATAGATATACATCACACTATAACGCATATCCTTGTAAATATGTGTATGCAAATATGACCACACTCCCATTGTACGGATAAAATATGGATTTGTCCAACCTGGACATATACTCTATTTGTTGTCAAAGCTATAATGATTTGTCTTTTGAAGAAAAATAGTACTCCCTCCGTTCCATGATATAAGGTGTCTAGGTTTTGGCACGGATATTAAGACGCCAGTATTTTACATACGGTGAACTAATTTTCTACTGAAAAAATCGAGAGAAAGAAGTCCCTATTAGCCACAAACTGAAAACAATCTGTCAAATTCCTCCGTAACAGATTGTGACTCTTTTTTATGGGTAAAATTGTCCATAAATTGCAATACACCTTATATTTTGAATTTTTTCTGTAAAACTTAGACACCTAATTATATCAAGGAATGGAGGAAGTAGTATTTTTGTACAAACATTTAAAAGGTAATTGCTTGATAAAATTTCAACATTTTGCAAGGTAACTTTTTGAAACACAATAAATACATAAATAAATTGGTATAGAAAACAAAATGCATATTTTAATATCAAGTTGACATCTACTGGGTGACATGATGCCTTTTGATGCAAGAATGCATCTGGAGCAATACAATGAGAGGCACATATTAGATAAGAGTAATTTGTTGATGCAAAGTTCTTAGAAGTTATTAAACTGTTATGTATATAATCATATAAATGTCCAACTCCTATGTTTTATTCAGAAATATTATCATTGATGGACTATGTCTTTTTGTCAGGTCAAAGTTGGCCAAACCTTTTTATATCAAAATTTTCAAGTCACACTGTATGGACGCATGGTATGCTCTATGTTTGTGATAGTGGCTTGTGGCATCGACGGTGACGGGGTCAAAGTGGAGAAGCCTAGCTACCCGGAGAGAATGATGATAGAATCCACTCCCTTGGGTCGGGCCTCACACAGGAAAAACGGTTCTAGCTGTTGAGTTTGACGTGCCAATGACAACAAACTAATATCCCACCTTTTGAGGGGCTAAAGTATAAAATGAACGACCTTTGAACAGTGTAACGTTTCCCCCTTTAACCCTTTAATATTTCATCTGGATTAGTTTTATACTAAACATTCTTACCTCTCTATATCATTCCACCAACTGATCACTATGTTTTTACTGATATAATCTTTAGCAAACTATCTAGTATTATTTTGTTTTGTTGCTTGTAGCAACACTATTTATATAACTTCGTTGCTAGTATTAAAGTTAAAAGTTCATCTATTATCTATTTAAAATAACAATTATTACAAATAGGGCAGTGTCAAGTACAAAACTAGTTTGTCATAGAGTTTATGTAAATATTTCATTTTAATTTTAGAAAATTTCAGTAAAATGGTTTCAAAGTCTACATCCAAGAGCATAAACATATGAAGTTACTACCTCCGATCCATATTAGTGGGCACAACTTTGTCTAGATACACATGTATCTAGTCTAAATACTTAACTAGATACATATGAATTTAGACAAATCTATGCCCACTAATATGGATCGGAGGGAGTAGATTAATTTGTCGAAAGATTAGTTTTGTGCAACATGTAGACAGCCATAACAAAAATTGTGCCAAGAAGCGTCGTAGTGTAACTCTGTCTTTGTAATTGTTTAAGTACCTTTGATTATTGCATAGAGGATTCTATAGTTTATGTCTAACGTAAGTATTTCTATAAAGGTTCGTAGAGTATGATTGCCAAAACTAGTTGTAACCGAGAGGAACTTCTAGAGATCCCTAAGAAATAACGAGTAACCGCTAGAGGTCACGAGTATGTGTGAGGCAACACAAAATGGTTTATGTTGGAACCCCTTCCTCTTTATCTTGCTACTTTCCATCTGCTCCTCTCCTTCAAGGTTTGTTATCTATCACGCTGCCTCAGATTACCCCTCTGCTGAACAGTCTCCACTCACGCTCGAGTGTGCGTCTGTGAGTGGTAGGGTTTAAGCGGTGAGTAGATAGGTATGTTGAGTTAGTGTTAATGAGCATGCATGTTTGGTGTTCCATGTACTGTAATAATTGAAATTTTGTCAACCAATTACCTTGTAAAGTTTGGTACAAAATACTACTATATGTGTCTATAAAACAGGACAAATTGTTATAGCTTAGAGTTTCTTGGCTTAGGTATGTCGATCATTTCGAGCAAGCAGCTTGCACACAAAAAACTTAACTAACTTATCTATGATTCAAAATGATCATCAAATCACTAACTCGTAGAAAATATAGAATTATCAACAAATCCTTTTTATTTTATTTTGAATCCTATTCTGCGAATCATGATTGCCGATTAGACTTTTCTTGAGAGACGAAGAAAACTCAAGGTATTAAGCGTTCGTCCCTATAATTTTTTTTTGCCATAAAGGGACAATCTGTATTTTCACCTTAGCCGAAAATGAACCTCAAGGTGTTAAGCATGTGAGAGGCTGCCGTCCTCGCCAGGTCTCCGCTCGCGATCAACCCAACCCCGACCAACCCAACCCTAGCCGCCGCCGCACCTCCCCTCCTCCTCTCCGCCACCTCCTCCCGCGTCCGCACCGCCCCCGTGGCGGCCGGTCGCGGCCGCGCCGCTCTCCCGTCCCAGCTCCTCCCTCCCGCTTCTCCTCCTTCGCCGCCGTCGGAGCGAGCCGCCGCGCGCGGCTCGGATGGTGCCGGCGGCGGCGGACCTTCTCTCCCCGCACGCGTGGGGCATCTCGCAGGGCGACGCTCTCCGGCGGCGGTGCGTTTCGGGTGGCTTCAGGTCGGCTCCGGCCGGAGGTTGGTGGCACGGCGGCGCTCGCGTGGTGCTGTGGGCGGCGCAGCACAGCGGAGCGGCGGGCTACAGCGGGGCACCGATGGCGGCGCTCCACGCCGCCGCGTTCGGTGGAGAGGGCCGGTCGGGCCTTGCGGCCCAGATCTGGGCCCCACGGGCCCGATCTGGGTTTGGGCGGGCCAGCCCGAGCTGAGGCTCGTTCTGCAGGTGGAGGTGACGCTGAGGATGTAGGGGACAGCAGCAATGGAGACCGGCTTGTTGCATCGTGGTGGCGAGCTTCACGGGCCCGATCTGGGCCCGGACGGACCCTATCAGGACTGGTGTGCCCCGTGGGGATTTTACGGGTCCGCTGGACCCGGCTGGCCTGACGGGGACTGGTGTGCTCTGCAGTCGCGTCCGGTCGACTACCGCCCTCGGCGGTGGAGGTTGTTCCCTCCCGCGCGGTCGCGGTACTGCTGACCACAGTTCATTCCTCTGCTCACTTCCGTCTTGTAGACCTCGTGGCGGCTACTTCGGTGAGACGACAATGGCGGATTCGGGATCGGTGTGGCGCATGTTCGTGGGCGTCTAGTCTGGTGGTGTCGAGGCTCGTCCTCGCGGGGCTCCTGTGCTACGGATCGTCCGGGGTTGTAGAGGGTTTTTCGGGAGAAATCCTTGTCGGTTCGTCTGACACCGACGCGGTGCCGCCTCCAGGTGACATCTTTCCTTCCTGAAGGGCGTCGTGGCTATCCTTCATCCGCTTCCTCTGTACCGGGGGAAACCCTAGGACCAGTTGGTCCGGGCATCAGTGACTTTCCTTCTTGAAGGTGTTGCTTGGTACTCGTCGCTTCGGTGCTAGGAGTGCGGTGGTACTTCGTGGAGAGGGCGCAGTGGTTACGGGTCTCCGTCGTTTAGTCAATCCGCCTATGTCTCCAATTTGTTTTTCTTGTTTTTCTCTTCCCCTTGCTTTGGGTGTATGTTTGCTGCCGCCCCGGCATTTCGAAACTGTTGGTTGTATCAGGTGGTTGCTATATTTATATAGAGGGGCTACGGCCTATTTCGTCGAGGTGTTAAGCATGTTTTCTCAACTCCAAGGGGGGCTGATTCTGCATCTAACCGGACGCTGAGGTACATATTTTAACGCCATGGCCATAACATATGACACGTTAGAATATTCTTTATTCGAAGCCTTGGGTATGGATAAACCATAACTAAGGTGTTGGGCTATCAAATGATCAAGTTTATTGGAACAAACCATGTTTTTCATATTTACGTTGTAGCTTGTACATATAGATCCGAATAAATACATTTAAAAGATTCGAATTAGTTTCTACATATTTTAGTAATCATGTGTTGCTGATCTGCAAAGTATCAACTTTATTTATGTTGTGTTTTCTTGGGTGAGAAAAAGACTATGAAGGTGAAAAGAGTGACCGAGCACAGATCTTAACACAATACAGGACGGCTAGGATAGTGGGTATACCTGTCCGGGTGTTTAAGATATCCAACTAGTTTATTTTTCCCGAAAAAGGAAATATATTAATATCAAGCTGATAAAAAATACATTTGTCCAAACTAGTACACATAACCAAATGGTTAAAAAACAAAGTAAAAAGGACATGCCACCCATGCTACGATCATCGGCGCACAACAACAACAACAAGCATCGACATCATCCATTACCGTTGAAGGCACATTGACTGGGAGATCAAAGGTTTTCACATCACACCAAATCAGTTAAACCATTTATACTACGCATCTTTGTAGCGTTTCAGGTGCTCGACAGGGTCGTCGATGTACTGCTCCTGCCGCCGCTGGTCCGCAAGAACCTTCTGTAGCGCCTTTGCATTACGGGTGAACATCTTCCCTTCGTCCTCCACCATGACGCGTCGCACCGCCTTCGCGACACCGTCCCAGTCGAACGAGCCATCACCCTCGTCCCTCGCCACCTCCACGCCGACCCCCTTCTCCGCCATGATCCGCGCGACGAGCGGCTGGTCGACGGCGAACGGGAGCATCACCAGCGAGAGCCCGAAGGCGAAGCTCTCGATGGTGGATCCCCATCCGCAGTGCGTCAGGAATGCACTCACCGCGCCGTGCGCGAGCGCCTTTACCTGCGGCACCCACCCTGTCTGCACAATGCCGCGACCCCGCGTCCTCTCCTCGAACCCATCGGGTAGCATACCTAGCTCGCCGACACCACCGGCATCGGCGTCGTCGGGTCTGAACATGCCAACCGGTTTCATGAGAGCCCATAGGAAGCGCACGCCGGAGAGCTCGAGTCCGAGCGCGAGCTCGTGCAAGTTTTCGGTAGTCAGGGGCGCCTCGCTCCCAAGTGCGACGTAGATGACAGACTTTGGAGGCTGGTTGTCGAGCCATAGCAGGACGTCGGAACGAACGGCTTCGTCATGGACAACATCATCCGACGGCAACAGTATCCCTGCAGGGATGGAGGGCTTCTGAAATAGTTCAGTCAGGAGGGCGAACATCCCTGGCTCGATCTCATGGCAGCTACGGTAGATGGTCACGCAAGAACGCTCGTTGATCTGCCAGGAGCGTTCAATGTCAGAAACGCCGGACGCGTTGGGCTCGAAAGAGTCGGCGAGCCACCCGGCCTCATGGCGACGGTAGGCGACATTGGAAAGGAAGGGGTACCACTTGGGAGTGACGGTGAAGTCCTCCAACGCCATTCGCGGGTGCTTGACGTTAGCCCCTCGCGACCCTATAAAGGCAGACAGGCTAGGCAGAACTATCTTGAATACGGCACAGGGTACCTACAGTTGTCATCATTGTACCATAAGATTATATGTTAAAGAAAGACCAATCAGGGAATTTCAAAGTTAATACGTAAAAAATAGTTCTTTTAATTTGGTCAACCTGTACAACTACTTCCAAATATCCAACTAATACTTCGTGGCAACGTAGGCTAAAACCTCTTTGAAATTACTCCAAAGATTTCTTGTATGAATTTATCGTATACTGTTCGGAACTATGAAATGCAGTCACCTTATGCTTGTCGGCGATGGGCGGGAGCCAGTGGTGGCAGAAGTCGTGGACGATCCAGTCGGGCTTCGTTCCGCCGTCACTGCATGCTCAGGCGAGGAAGTCGGCGAACGGGGCCTCGAGGCCGTCCATGGCCTTCTTCAGGAGCTCGTCGTTCCCCGGTGGCAAGTCGGAGGTGGACTCAGCGCCCTCCGGCAGCCCGTCCACGCGCGGCAGCGGCAGCGGCACGAACCGGAGACGACCGGACAAGCCCGGTGGCACGAGCGGGAGCCTGGCAAGGTTCCGCGGCGTGGAGACGAAGACGACGACGTGGCCTCTGGCGGCTAGGCGCTTGGCGATCTCCAGGTACGGGATCATGTGCCCGAACGCCAGCCACGGGAACAGCACAATGTCCAGCTCGCCGGCACCGGCGCCGGCTGCTTCCATGGATGTGGTGTGATCGTCCATGGAGTCTGGATCTAGACGTGTGTGTACGTGTGTATTCTGCTCTCTATGTAGAGCGCAATGTCGCGCTTCTCGCGCCTAATCTTTCAAGCTTCGACCGGACGTGTACGTAGAATGATTGTTGTTGGCTAAATCTGGATCTGTTTTTATTGTGCCAGCCAATTTTCGTTTTCTTGACATGAATGTGCCACCCACATGTAAGAGTGACACAAATTAAGATTACAACACCCTCTCTAACCATGCATGAGGTGACAGCTTTTTCACGGGGGTGATATTGTTGACACGTGAGCAAACATTTGAAACTCAAATCTGACCAAATTCATTTCAAAATGTGAGCTTGCATCGATTGATATGCACTAGAGGATATATGACCAAATTAATTCCGCAAGACATAACCGCGATTGAATGGTTTATGCAATGCATCTTTGTAGCGTCACAGGTGCTCGACATGGTCATCGATGTGCCGCTCCTGCCGTTCCTGGTCCACAACAATCCCATGTAGCTTTTTTTGCGTTCTTGGCAAACACCTTTCCTTCATCCTTCACCATTACACGCAGTACCACCGCCTTGAAGGCGTGCTTGTCAAACAAGCCATCACTCTCGCCCCTCGTCACCTCCACGCCGATCACCTTCTCCGCCATGGTCCGCACGACAAATGACTTGTTGACGATGAATAGAAGCATCAGCAGCAGGTGCCCGAATGCGAAGCTATCGATGATTGAGCCCCGCCCACGATATGTCAGGAACACACGGCCACTGCATCATGTGCGAGAAATTTAGCGAGCGACCCCCCCCCCCCCCCCCCCCAACCCCCACCCCGCGAGCTCCAGACTTAGTGCAAGCTTGAGGAGGTTATGTTAATCGTCAACGAACACCTGGCCATGTTACAGTCTAATAAAGAGTGGCGCCATCGCCATGAATCTGCCACAACATTGCAAATGCCGCATCTCGCAGACGTTGCACCTTATCTACGCGTACACCCTAACTACACACTTGCAGCCATTTGTAACAATCGGAGCACAAGAAATTCATCATGAGGGCATATTTCAGGTGGAGCGAGCGTTCAACAAGATTTCATCCAACACGGATGGAGGTGTAATCTACGCATTTGTTCTCCGTAGTTTTAACCTCCTTTATCCTTTGTCATATGTTAATATATAGTCTTTATATGTCAAAAGAATAATCCCATGTTTTGTGCTATATGCATCTTTATTATGCAAAAACCATGTGTGATTCCTTCAATTGTATCGTTCTAATGCAAACTTTTGAGTTGATAAACTATTTCTATAAGAAAAGATGACGTAACTAGTTGCAAAATGCACACTCGAAAATGACGGCCTTATTGATATTAGCGGGGGAGCAAAATCACATCTCAGTGCAGGTGTCTCCCGTAGACAGGCCGGCGACATGTCGGCACGAATCCCATCCGTCCGATGGGGCCCCTACGCGTGGAGGTTTCAGTGACGCAACGACAACCTCTCCGCCATCAAGGAGGTTTTCGTGGACCACGTGGGCGACATGCACGCCCGCTCGGCGCTCGCCCGCCATTCCTATATCTAGTGCTTTCCTGATGAAGGTTGTAAGCCAAGAGTGCGTACTCCGGCCGATCTAGAGGCAGAGCTCGCTTGAAGCAGCCGGGCGCCATGGCCGCCAAGAACCAGAGCCGCATTGCGATGGTGCACCTCCTGCTCCTGGCGCTACTGATCTCCCTGCTGGCGCCGGCCTCCGGCAGGGCGCCGTGCCCTCCGACCCCGCCGACACCGCCCACTCCACCGACGCCGCCAACTCCGCCCGGGGGACCCACTCCGCCGACGCCGCCTACCCCGCCAACGCCGCCCACCCCGCCATGCCCAGGGGCAAGTTCCGAGTTATCCGAGTTAACACGCTGAAGCGCACTGCTGGCATCGCCATGGAGGCATAATAATCTGTTGGCGATTACTGTGATGTGTATCGCCAACTCAATTGTATTGGTGTATACGCAGCATCGCCATTGAGTTCTGATTTATGGTCTCTGTTAGGATTTGTTTAATTATATAATTATAGAAGATAATCCTTCCTTGTAAAACCGTCGCGACTCTCTCCACGCCCCCTCACGAACGGACGCGACAAGCGTCGGTTCCCCTTGTATATATACTGTGATCATCGATGGAATAAAGTTAGTTGCAATCATTCAGTTTGTTTCTCAACACGTTATCAGCACTTCAACTCTGCCGAGAGAGCGAATTGGCGCCGGCAAACCCCCTTGTAAAACCATACAGCCGTTTTGGGCTTCTACACATATATGAAAAATTCAGGTGGGGTTTTATACCCCCGGTGAAAAATTCAAAAAAAAAATTGGCGCCGGCGAACTCGCCGGGAAAAGAAGCAACGAAGGAAGAACAGAGAAAGGTAAGAAACAATGCCCAGAGAATTTCTGGGACTTCCTTCGTCTAATTCGAGAAGATGGTCGACGTCGCCGCCGGATTACACGCCCACGACGCGGCGTTGGCGGAAGGTCGACGGCTTGCGCGTCGAGCCCGCGCTCGCGGCCCCTCCTCCACCGCCACCGTGCCCAGTACATGGCTGGGTGTGCCCGGCAAAGCCGAACAATGATGTCTCGTGCTTCCAACCGCGCCCGACGACGGCCGAGGGACTGGAGACCGGCGAGGCTTGGCCTCGCGAACGGGCACTCCGATGGGTTCGCGCCCGGAACGCTGCTCCCCGGCGGCTACTCTTCAGACGAGGAGGACGGTGACCCGGTATCCTCTGAATCTCGCCGTAGAAGCCGCCGGCGGCAGCGGAGTGTGGTGGTGGTACTAGTTTTTGGCCACCGCTGCAAAAAGGGGATCGGGGGGAGCGGTTGCTCTCGAGAACGGAGACGACCGTCCACTCTCCTTATCCGATCGGGAGAGCGAGCGCTGGGCTGGGCCTAATTCTGGCCGAAAGGCCAAACAGGCTGCAGCCAATGCTCTGTATGATCAGAAAAAAAAGGAATTAAAACGAAAAAGAAATGGGTCGCATGAGCCACGGTACTGGGATGTCCAGTTCGGCCTAATGCCATTTTTTTTTCGTATTTCTTTTCTGATTAGCTTCAAGCTCTTTCAGTTTTTGTAAAATATGTTTGTTAGTAATTTCTAACATATGATGGTAATGTCTGAAATTTTATGTCAACATTTGTATGAGTGCAATGTTAATTGCCGTATGTTGACAATGCTTGAAAATATTATAAATTCTTTCAATTTTTGCATAACTTTGTTCACAACTAAAGGTCTACACCATAATGTGGTGATTACCTAGAATGTGTTTTAATCAACACAAGGTTGTGCAAAGTAACATGAGGGAAGGTCTACACTACTAGTGATTACCTCCATGTGTTCAAGCAAAAGTGAAAGCACACGGTTATGGCAAAGATAGCCATACGAGTGAGGTGTACGCTACTACTTGTTGGCGATTACCTCTGCCGTGTTCTACAAAACGAAGATCTACGCCATGTTATGGTGATTATCTTTTTGTAGAAAGTTATATTTTGGGTCGTTTAGTCTTCTCCTAGACCTTGAATCAAGCATGTTATTACACACATAATTAATTTACTATCAAGTAAATTAATCGCATGATTTTTCATGCAGGATATGAGTGACATATCCAAGAAAGATATATTGTGTGTTGTAATATTATTATGTCATGAGACATATTATGTGAGCAAAAATGAAGGCACATAACTTACGACATAGTGTCATAGGAACGGAATAATTTCGTTCAGAACTATGATGTCTACACCATTGGTGACTACCTTCATGATGCTTTTCCAAGTACTTGGAAATGTCATAGCATTTGTCATTGGTTGTGACTCTTGGGTCACATACTCGGGAGTGGAATCCAAGACATTGGTGGCGAGTATATCGCACATTATGCTGTGAAGAGAATTATGCAAAATACTTGCACAATTTGGTGATTACCTTCCATGCGTACACAACTTATGAGGTGTAATCATAGAAGTGAATTAAATTTCATGCACAACTGAGAGGTTAATGACATTTTGAGGTGTTTACCTTCATGTGTTATAAATAACATAAGGTTGTGGGGACTATGATCGGTGGAAACCCTCCATAAGTATGAGGCACCACTAGTTGGTTGACTACCTCCATGTGTTTTAGTGGATTAAAGGTTTATCCTTTTTGGAGTGACTACCTTTAATCTGAATATCTACGCCACACTGTGGTGTTTATATTTTAGTGGAAGGTTGCCCTATGGGTCACTACGAATCACCATGATCATGATTATGCTTAGCCATAGCATTTTCATACTTAATTTACTTCAGGTAAATGAATGCATGAATATTTCATGCAACATATGGCTGGCCTTTTTCGAAGGAAATGCGATGTGATGACAAAAGGTGGGAGTAATTTTTTAACATGGGTCATGGACATTAATGATTTTGTCGACCCGTGGCCTTGTCGCCACAAAACTCCACCTGCAGAGAATGTCATGGCTATTTATGCAGATTTGCATTTATGTGTCATCGCAATGACTCAGTTTGAAACTGAGTATTTAACGGATTATGAATGTTTTCCTTTGAGACTCCATTCAGATAGATATGTTGTCATAAGCATCATACGAATGGCTATTCATTCGTATTCGGAATTTTAAGTCGTTGAGGCTTATAATTATGTTATCTATAAATCAACATGAGTTGATAGTGTGTGATAAGGCAGTCTCAGATCTTGATCTGATTGTATGACCTTACTGCACTTTATGTTCTCCTATGATGGTAAAAGAAATATCATCTTTATTCAGTGTGAAAATATGATGAACTTCTTATGAAGAATCATCGGGTACAGCCAACGGGTGCTATACCATTATCTGAAATTCATGCTGGTGCTTATAGTACTAAGCAAGTTAGTGGTTAAAGAACCATGAGGATTTGAACGTAAAGTGAATGCGATGACATAAATGGAGTGTACATCTCAAAGGGAATGGATCATTTAAGATCAATGTAGTATAATTGTAACATCTTGTCCATGGGACATGATAGTTGAAAAAAATTGAGTGTATGAATCAATTCATACTCAATATTGTTGCGTACACAATAATATTTCCTCCTTTACCAATCGGGTATAGGACGATTCGAAAAATTATTGTTGATTCTGTTGGCCAGAATATTCCCGACAATCATTAGATTTTATGTACACTACACGTGGCATAGGGGAATTAATTTTAAGGCACTCTCACCTTAAAATTTGAAATTAACCACTCATTATTCTTGAACGCATTGAATAATGCGGAATATTCAACCATTGTGTGGGTTATGTTGGTACTTCATGGTATTCATAGACACATCTAGAAGATGGTCTTAGGTGTGGATCCTCCGCACAAAACCATGTGTTTACTGAATTAATTGCTCAAATTGACGAATTTGGAGCAAATTATCCTAAATATGGGATAGTTCCATTGGAATGGAAATGTCGTTGAATTTTATTCACGGACATTCAATGGTCATATTCAGTATGTTGTTGTACCTTCCCAAAATGGTGTGGCTAGATCTCTTATGAAGAGAGTCAAATTGAATGGCCATCGTTACAGAATTGTGATTAGCCAACATTCGTTGGTGGTAACATGCGGTCTCACACGCCGCATGTTTGGTCTAAATGAGATCAAATGCATATATACTGCGTCCCTTGCAGTTTGTACGTGGAAATCAGTGAAGTATTTCCCATCTGCGGTAATTCGGTTGCATACCGATATCACCACCCCATAAAGGGCCTTCACATATATTTGGGATCTATGTGAGGAATGACTGTGGTATGATTGTTAATCCGTCAAATACCTTAACCCTAGCAAGGGAGTCATTTGCAGCCGTGCGTTGATTGCTTTTGCAATAAGGACATTTTCTGGCATTAGGGGGAGAAATGTACCACATAGAATGCCAGGAAATGAATAAGAAATGTAGTAAACATTTTGTCCACGTACTTAAGAATCTGAACCCAGGTTCAGGTTATGAGAAATTTGCAATGTTTTGCAAATAATCTGCCATATATATTTACTGATGACAAAGGTGTCATTGAAATAAAGTACCAGAACGAGTGGAGGTACCTAATAAACCACTTGTGTCCCCAAATGAGAGCATGAGGGGGAGAATTCTGGACGCATGAGATTAAGTTCTCATAGGAGGAGATGTTCTCCTCAATCAGTAAATGTAGTTCAACCTCGGGTTGAAGGACACCTGACGGATGTGCGTCATCCAGAGCCCATCACAGATGTGCACACAATTTAAGTGTTGGGACATCGAAACACCTTGACTCTGTTGTTGTGGGAAATAACAAGGAGTTAAGAGGCGTAACGAGAATTCCACAAATGATATTGATTCATGAGAATCGTATATGAAAAGTCTACATATGTCGACATAAGTTTCTTCTTGAGAATTGCTGAGATCCTTTTGGGCCCTGAACCAAAATCCATGGAGAGTGTTGTTTTGCACTTATGTTGGTTCAAATGAAAGGAAGCAATTAAGGAAGAGTAGCACTCACTCATCAAAAGAGAGGTGTTTACAATAGTAAAACCTGCTCCTCATAAGTATCTTCGGTAGGGAAGAGAAGTGATTTTTCGTTCAGAAACGAAAATAGATGAGGTGGTGAAAAAGTGAGGCTTGTAGCACAAGGGTTTCCGCAGAGACCCAACATCGAATACGATGTAGCATACCTTTTCGGTATGAGTGGAATTATGTTTCGATACTGAATTGGCAGTACGGATCCATGCGGTTGATGTATGTAGTGGCTATATACTCACATGGATCACTAGTTCAGATATAGAAGTCATTGAAAGGGCTTAATATTCTGAATCCAATGATAAATCGCAACATGTGTGTGTGAAGCTTCAGAAGTCATTCTATGACTTTGAAGATGTCGGAGAGTTGTGTGGTACAACCGACTAAGTGAGTTACTCCTTGATAAGGATTACTCTAATACTGATGATTGTTGATGTGTATTCATGAAGATATCCTGAATTGGATTTACATCATTTAGTGATGTCGATGATCTTATCATCAATGTCTATAAAGGACATATGAGATACACACAATCATTTTAAGACGGATATTTGGGTCAAACCAAATGATGCTAAGTTTATAGCTTGAGCGTATTCCCTTGGGAATAAATGTATATCAGTCTTCATATATCCAGAAATATTGGAAAAGTTCAATATGGATATATCTTATCGAACACCTATGGTCATATTATACATGACATGGGATACAATCCCATTCAGACCTAGGGGAGATGGTGAAGTGATAGTGGACCTGAAGTTCCATATCTGAATACCATCAGAACACTCATATATCTTGCTGAATACGTCAGGCCTGACATTATATTTGTTGGCAATTTATTTGAGAGTGCAATCCCCAAAGAAAGGTATAAGATTTGTGTAAGGAATATTCTAGATATGTCCAAGGCACAAAAAGTTTTGATTAGTTCCATCCGGAAAATCAAGACTGGACCATGTTGTGAAATCTCGATAGTGACTAATTATGTGATCCCAACAGTGTCATATCAAAGACTGGATTTAATGGAAAAATATTCTGAGGAGAGCCTTCAGAATAGACTCTAAATGGGTCCTTCAAGTGACCATTCTGCAGTAATGAAGCATCACAAGATGTGTATGGCTTCGCGGAATGATTGGCCACATGTGAGATCATGTGGAGATTCGACAGAATCATCAAGATAATGTCACTTGTATTGTTTACGGGTTATATCCTCGTGAATTACAAAGTGTAAGAGGATAATTTGCAAACAAACTATTGTGATATTCACAATGTCTCTACCAGCGTTTATATTCCAGAATTAGGTTCGTGGAATTGGTAGGGGACAACCTTGAGGTTTGCAAAGTTCAGGGGGAGTAAAATCCCTAGAAACCCTAGTGGCTACGCCCACTAATCATTCTGAGATAATTGCTTTGTACGAAGCATCACGGGAATGTGTATGGCTTCAAAGGATGATGAACTTTGTCCAGAGTTCAAGTGGGATCGGTTCATTGGAATCTCCCACCATTATCTATGAGATAATGCTGCTTGTATTGTACAAATGCAGACAGGTTATATTAAGAGTAATATTACAAAGCATATTGCTCCTAAGTTATTTTATCCCCATGAACTACAGAAGAATGGGGAAATAAGTATTTTGCAAGCAAAGTCATGCGATAACCTCGCAGATTTGTTTCCAAGTCGTTACCAAGTTCTTTGTTCAATAAATATGTGAAGGGAATTGGTATGAGGACTTCGTGACTTGCAAAATTCAGGGGGAGAAATCTCCTAGGTTATAACTTGTTGAAATCATAGATTTTCGGTATTGCACTCTTTTCCTTTGTGAGTTTTCCTGAAGGTTTCTCATGTAAGGTTTTTAATGAGGCAATAGTAGTACAAGCATGGACGATATATGTCGATTTCTCCTTATTTTCCCACGGGTTTTTAGAAGGAGTTTTTATGGCATATTGTATATTTCTCTATTTTTCCCACAGGGTTTTTGGAGAAGATGATTCCAAAGGATGATCAGTCACAAGGACAAGCAAGGATTAGGGGGAGTGTTAGGATTTGTTTAATTATATGATTAGAGATAATCCTTCCTTGTAAAACTCTCGTGCGGTTGCCTAGGAGCAACCGTCGCGACTCTCTCCACGCCCCCTCACGAACGGACGCGACTCTATAAGCGTCGGTTCCCCTTGTATATATATTGTGATCATCGATGGAATAAAGTTAGTTGCAATCATTCAGTTTGTTTCTCAACAGTCTCGACGTATACCCGGAGGCATAATAATCTCTTGAAGTCTCGCGGGTTTACCATCCTGCCATTCCTCCTGCGTGTGGATGAACTTTCACGTGAACCGGACATCGAGCCGTCGTGTTTTGTTAGGGTTATGGAATGTCTTCTAGTATCTTTTATATCCCTTCAAATATAAAAAAATAAATGCCATTTTGGACATGGTTTTCAAGATGCAACTTTAACCACTACTTTTTATTCAATATTTGTTTTGACATGTCCACACCGAGCCTCTAGCAATCAATAAACATAGTTTTTATTTATTGTGTCAACTCTTTTTCTTCTCCCGCGCGTGTGTGTTAGCACATACGGAGCACACAACAATTAATCTGGTCGAAACAAAACCAGGTAAGTTTGGTGTAGTAAAATCTTGCCGTGATCCCAACTCAATTGCGAGTTTGAGTCCGAAGCGTAAAATTTGAGTATTGGATGTTTAAATTTTATTTTTCCTTTTCGTGGTTGCATAAAATGGCCAAGCAAAGATAAAGAAGATAAAACTCAAGCAAGACATGGAGGTGATAGAGCTCGACAAAATAGTTTTACGATCCATCAAAATGAGGAGATTAATGCACGTAGAAGAGCAGTCCGATAAAACAAAACACTCAGTTAAAGGAAAAGCATATTCATGGATGAGTGACAGGACGGCAACACAAGGGGAAATGAGGATACTTACTTACATGGAAGAGGAGCCAGACATAAAAAAAACACTCAATGAAAGGCACGACCAACAAAGAGCTAGCAAACAAAATATATCAACTAAAGAGATGCAGAAGAACAATGCATGACGACGCGCATCCAGACAAACCATTACTGGAGAGGCGAGGGCAGCACTGCTAGCTCAGCGCAGGCAAACACCATGGCTAGGAGGAATATTCCGTGTGTTGATGAATGATCGCATTGCCGTGCCCAAATGCAACAACTTTGCCAACGATAAACCAAACATCAAGCAATCACACATCACCCGTCAAAGAGGGAACTGAGTCCCCCCCCCCCCCCCCCCCCCCCTCTCAACGAGCACACCATTGTATACCTTCGAGATCGACATTACCGTACTTGTCTTTACTCCTTTTATTTATTTATTTCATGGTGCATTAAAACATCATACCTACAAAACTATATAGTTGTAGGCCACATGGACGTCTTCCTTAATGGTAGCATGTATGATAATGTCATCCCCACAACCTAATGTAAGAGGAGTATTACATGTTTACCGTTGAATTTACGTATAGCAACCTTTTCATCACCCTCTAGCTAATTTCAATATTTTGATGTGACACCCTTTACATGTAGGTTCCGATGCTGCTAATGTTGACCTCGATAAACCAATAGAATCGTCTGGTGTGACCTCCATCGATACTTTATACTTTGTGTATTCAAACCTCCTAGAAAGCATGCAGATACTGAAGTAAGTTCCGAAATGCAAACATTAACATGCCATGAAGTTTGAGAATTAGAGCGACGCGATCTACGGTCGAAATGGAAAGATCAAGCTGGCCGAATTGGAGCCTATCCCGGAGATGACGAGGCTATGGTCTAGCGCATATGCGGGCTCTGTACATTTTTGCGAGAGTATCAATATGTGTGTTTTACTTTGCGTGTCATAACGTTTACATCTTAGAAACATTACTACTGTTTCAATGAGTGTCGGAATCGGCTCACACTGTTCTTGTCATTCAAAATCCGACTATTATACTGAACTGTTTTACCTCATCATATTCTTAATGGTAAAGTGAAATTGTATTTGCAAATGTGAGAAAACCAACATTTTTCACATCATTCCACAAATTTAATCATGCCCTTGACATACTATAATAACTTAATAAGTAGTTTTCATGTGTATCATTTACAGTGGCATCTCGTTAAATATTTATAGAACTTGGTAGAGTCCTATAAATATTTATAGAACTTGCCAGAGATATTAGACCAAGAGGCCAAGACTATGAAGTTAAAAAGGAGGAGAATATCTATTTTTGTTATTATTACGAGGAAAGGAAGAAGGAATAGTTTTTTTGGCACAAGCCTGATCGAACACGATGGATAGTAAATCCTACTTCTTGGTCCTGTAATCAAGTTTATACCGCTCCAAACCTGATTAACTAAATTAAGTTTCTCGCGAACTAACCTGCATGCACAAGGCAGGCGATTCGGTTGCAACGATGTCAATTTCAAAGGCTATTGATAGCACCAAAGACTTATACATGAGAGAGATGGACCCCAAGCGTCTTCTTCAGAAACGGATGGGGATTTGGACTGGTCAAAAATCTGGAATATTCCTTGTATGCTGAAGGTGCAACAGTTTGTGTGGCGACTGGCTTATAACAGTCTGCCGGTGAAAAGAAAAATTGCACAAAAGGGAATTGAATGTGATACCTTGTGTGTGTGCTGTCGTAGGGTGGATGAAGATGGAGCACATCTTTTCTTAAAATGCAAACAAGTAAAGCAGTTATGGAGATGGTTAGGTCTGGAAGATCTTCGCAATCATTTGTGTACCTTACCGGATGTTAAATCCATGGTGAAGAAGATCCTTGAGTTGCCTTTGGAGAAGCTTGTGTTGACATGTTGTACGTTGTGGAGATGGTGGACGGGACGTAATAAACTGAACGCGGAAGGGAAAATAGCGTCTACGGATGAAATTCAGCGCCAAGCTAATTACTGGGCATCGGAGTGCAAACAGCATATTCAGAAAAAGGCAAAAGAGGCAGTACCAAATTCTGAACGAGTTGATCTTCGATGGGCAGCTCCAGCAAATGGCGTGATTAAGCTGAATGTGGATGGTGCGTTTACTGCATTAACTAGACAAGGTGGCTGGGGTTTTGTTGCACGGGACGATGCAGGTGATATCCGTGGATCAGGGGCTGGAAGAATTATGCACGCAGGCTCGGCGTTGCAGATAGAGGCGAAAGCATGTCTCGAAGCTCTCCATGCTGCTGCGGATTGGGGGATGGGAAGTATTCAAGTGGAAAGTGATTGTCAAGTACTTGTTAACGCTGTCAAATCTCGAGATCATGATCTAGCTCCAGAAGGCATTTTGTTACGAGAGATTCGGTCGTTTAGCCAGATGAATTTTATTTCTTGTTCTTTCTCTTTTTGTCCAAGAGTTTGTAATAATGTTAGCCATGCTATGGCTGCGTTTGGTGCCAACCAAAACTATGTTAGATGTAGATGGTTGGACACTGTCCCGGTGTTTGTTTCTGTCGTGGTGGCCACTGAGTTAAGTCAGCCAGTTTAATGGAATGAGTGTGTTCAAGTTCAAAAAAAAAAGGCTATTGATAGCACCAAAGACTAATCAGTTCCAGTCAGTTCGTACAATTTCGTTATTAGTACCATTCGACAATTACTATTCTGACAAGTGTAGTCTACCCCGGTACTACTCTGTCTTCTAGATCGACAAACCTGAAAAGAAAAAAAAAGAAAATCCGAGAGAGTTATCAGTAGAATAGAAGAAAACCACAAAGAATATAACTGGTGAGTCGTGTGCAACCTGTAGCTTATGCCAATGTTCATCCAATACAGATAACAATACATAGTTTTAGCAACATCTGTAGAAAGGAAACCACCAAAGTAGTGGAACATATATAAATGCATCTGCAAGTCCAGTTCAGGCACCAATACATAGCCTGCTCATTGAACATGCTAAACGCCTCCCCATCATTGAACATGCTCAGGCACAATTTCATAATCGGAGGCCCTGCTGTTCCAAGTTCCAAGACATATCTGCCGTGGAGTCTATCCAAGCGTGGAAGAGCGCACAAGAGAATGTGAAGGACATAGAACTCTGTGGCGGCGTCACACTCGATGGGAAGGATCGCGTCTCGAGTGCTAGGCGTTTGGATGCAATATCGAAGAGATGCTTGTGACGGTGATCACCGGCGCCGCGCGCAAGCGGCATGGGCAAGGCGATGGCCGCGAAGCTCATCAGGAGAGGCGGCAAGGTCATGCTCGCCAACATGCACGATGACCTAGCTAGGCCGCTTCGTCGTGGCCGAGCTCGGCCTGGACAACACCTACACCCGCTGCGAGCCTGCGACGCGTGGCCATGGTGTCACGGCCTTGTCTCCAACTCTCCACCAGCTGGCGGCATTACGAGAAGGCGGGGACGGCGACGACCGAGTGGCAGCGGCGCCCATCAATACCGGCGTACCGGATTTTGAATAGTTGCAATCTTGCTGCCGCTACATACGGCAATAGGTGCAAGGCGGAGGAAAATAGGTTAATGGTGGTAAAATGTGGAACAATGCATGGTTTATCTTGTTTAGTCAGGGTGTATAAATAGCGCACCCCTATGTCTTTGTCTTCTCTTAGAAAATTATATAACTCATAGGATCACTTTCACATAATTGTTCCCATTCAGAAGTACAACACAATTTAATACCTTATACAAACATAATCGAGAAATCGACTAGGCTCCTCAATATCATTGATGGGACAACTAATTCACCTATGTAGATCAAGGAACCTGCTATTGGTTTCTCAACTGAAACAACAATAACAATAGTTATTTACCAGTTTTTTTCCCGTTGATTGTGATATTAATGCTGTAGTGCGTCATACGCGCATACTATACGCTCCAATGTTTCCACGATATTATCAAGTATGATGCCAGGCACGGAGGACAAATCAACTTTTTCTGACGATGAAGTATGTAAGCTACACATAGCTTAGGTTGCAGTTTATCGTTTAATACTTGTGGCATGGTTTCGCTAGAACATACACATTATTATTTGCGTCGAGTACTTTTTGTAGCGTTTTTCTCTTTATCAACATGGTTTAGCTAAAATACATAGTACTATATATTTTATTTCATATGTTGCTATAATGAAAAATTGTGGTACAACTTTATCTCATTTATAGAATGGAGTTTCGTTATAATATACACAAACTCATCCCACAAAAATTACACAAATTCATGCATATATAGTGGAATGCATGATTTCTCTATGGTATACATGCATTTCACTTGGGGCATGGTTTATGGGTGCCCTCTTGTATTTGTGTCTAGATCGAGAGTGAAAACTGAAAATACTTCTAAACTTAACATATTATGAACCCAACGGTTCTTAGTTTGAAATTTGTGGCCCATGTTCCTTCAGTACATTCAAACGATACAGAGATGATACGGAGATTTGGCGGCATGATCCCGAGGAAAGGCCCCATGCATACAAAAATAAGTTTAATGTGTGGACAACGTTATTGCTCGAGTCTCTGTACTCGTTTCTTGATGTAATACATATGCAGTTCTCCAAAAAAAAGAAGACAAACATCGGGTTTCGTATGGCTTGGACGAAAATATGATCAAATTAGTATCACAAAGCACAAGTGCACCTACAATTGTAATAGAACGAGATCTAGTGAGAGTGGACCCGCATGGCCAATCACACGTTCGGAACATGTCGTGTCATAAGACGTAGTTCCTCATTTTTTACACACAAGATTCCTCAGTTGTACTATACATCTTTACTAGTCAACGGAGCGCGCCGCGCGTGTGTGGGCGAAATTTGAATTTGGATTATTTGGACTTGAAATTTGATTAAATGGCAATGCCGCGCGCGTGTGGGTGAAGTTTGAATTTGGATTATTTGAATTTGAAATTTGATTAAATGGTATAAAATAGAAAAGGGAAAAGGGGAAAAATTTGCAGAATTTTACTTCTTTTTTTCGCGGGGGGGAAACAGAAAAGGGAAAAAATTTCCAGCATTTTACTTTCGCGCGTGTGGAGCAAATGAATTTTAAATTTGGTAGTTTGTATATTTTATTTTTTTGTAGTTTTGAAAAATAGTGAATTTAGAAGAAGTTTTTGTAATGACGAAATATGTTGAATTTTACCAAAATTTGTTGGAATTAATTTAAGTCCTTTGTCGGAGGGAAGTACATTCTGTGAACATTTATTAAATTTGATTTAAGTTTTTTTTGTAATTACAGGTAAATAGATTTATTTTGGTCATAATTTTCTTATTGGCGAAATCTGTTGGAATTTACTGAAATTTGTTGCAATTAATTTAAGTCTATAATCGGAGGAGAATACATTTCATGAACATTTATTAAATTCGATTTAAGTTCTATTCGTAATTACAGGTAAGTAGATTTATTTTGGGCATAATTTTCTTATTTCGCAGTGTATTCAAAAGAAATTTACTGTTGCTACTACTAAATGTTATTGTTTCATGTAGTTGAATTATTTGTCGAATATATGTACAGTACAATTGCCGTGCAAGCCGTTTTTTTTTGTCTGAATTTTGGAATGTTTTTTCTGTGGCAAGTTTGGTAATTTGGATTTTTTTTTTGACATATTGTCATATTATTTTGAATTATAGTTTTGAATATATGGTTTTTTTGAATTTAAGTATTTATATCTAATTGTTATTCCGAATTGTAAAATTTCCAGCAGTTTTTTTTTCGCGGGGGAAGAAAAACAAAAAAAAACAAATCTGACGTGTGGGCCACTGTGACGTAGTGGTGACGTCACAGATGGCCGGAGGGGTCGCCGGAGCGCCGCCGGAAGCGCACGGACGCGGCGGAGGGAGCCGGGCGCGGCGGCGACAAATCCGGTGGCGTCGCGGCGTCCCGGCAGGCGAGCGTGGGCGAGGAGGTGGAGACGGCGGCGGCGCACCTCGCCGTCTGCTCCGATCTGAGCGGGGAGCAACAGAACGGCGGGGCGGCGCGGCGACGGCGGAGGCGACGCGACGGTCGCGAGAGAGGAAAGGAGAGGAAGGGGGCTCGCTGGAATTTTTGCAAGGCAGTCCTCGGAGTTTTCGCAAATTGCAAACAGGTCCTCGGCGGGCGGTTTTCTGCAAAAGCGTCCGCTGGGGGGCGACGTGGCGCGGCGTGATTGGAAGAAATCCAACTGCTACAGTAACGCAATTTTTAAAGCACATCTGGACCGTTCAGCGTCGCCATCGGACGGCCGTGGTATTCCGGGTGACGTGGATAGCCAAACTGAAGCTGAAATCTTCCTACTTTTATATACTATAGGGAATAGGGAATATAGGGAAAGGAATAGGGAATATCGCCTCAAGTTATCAACAAGGTCGTCGATGTACTGCTCCTGCCGTCCCTGATCCGCAAGTACCTCTCGCAGCTTGCCGGCATTGCTCGCAAACACCTTCCCTTCTTCCTCCACCATAACACGCCGCACCGCCGCCGCGACCGCATCCTTATGGAACGATCCATCACCCTCGTCTCTCGCTACCTCTACGCCGACCCCTTTCTCCACCATCGTCCGTGCCACGAGGGGCTGGTCGACGACGAAAGGGAGCATCACCAATGGGAGCCCGAACATGAAGCTCTCAAGGGTGGAGCCCCAGCCGCAGTGTGTCAGAAAGGCACCCACCGCGCCGTGCCCAAGCACCTTCACCTGTGGCACCCAGCCCGTTCTCACCAGACCGCGGCCACGGGTCCGCTCCTCAAACCCATCAGGTAGCACACCGCGCCTACTCACATCGGCTTTGGCATCATCATTGGTGTTCTTTGGCCTCCGTAGAGCCCACACGAACCGCACCTCAGCGAGCTCCAGTCCAAGTGCGAGCTCTTGCAAGTTCTCGGCGCTTAGTGGGGCCTCGCTTCCTAGCGCCACATAGATGACAGACTTCTGAGGCTGGCCATCGAGCCATTGCATGACATCATGATGATGCTTTCCCCGTCCTCAATTTCATACGGTGGTGAAAGTGTCCCGATCGGGATGGATGGCTTTTGGAAGAGGTCGGCAAGGAGAGCAAACATCCCAGGCTCAATCTCGTCGCAGCTGCGGTACATAGTGACATGGCACTGCTCGTTGATTTTCCAGAAGCGTTCCATGTTAGAGGCGCCACACGCATTAGGCCGGAAGCATTCAACGAGCCACCCGGCCTCATGGCGGCTATATACGATCTTGGAAGAGACACGGAACCACTCGGGCGTGGTGTTGAAGTCCTCCAACGTCGTGCGGGGGTGCGCAGAGTTCGCCCACCGTGGCCCGGCATAGGCAACCATGCCAGCGAGGACAATCTGGAATAACGCGCATGCCACCTACATTCAACGTTAACCTGTTAGTAAAGAATGAAAATATGTGAATAAGAACAAACAATTTCTGGGTAATCAGAACATATACGCTATGTAAAACTTTTAAATAATAAAATCAATTTATCGAAAAAATATACGCTATGTAAGAACAATGAAAGTAGGAAAATGTTGGTCCGACTAATTTGTTCCCTAAGTAAGTTCTTGCTACACTTAATCTACCTAATATGATTTTTTTATATGACTCGATCCCCTAGCCGGTTGAAAGGCATCCAGCCCCTAAGATGTGGTTTTGAGTAATTAATAATAATCTGTATGCACAAATGATATCATTCATTTATATATGAAGGGATTTTCTATAAACAATGCATGAAGATCATCTGATGGATGAAAGAATGAATATCATGAAGATAAATGTATGCATTGAATTTTATTAATGGGTAACAATTGTTTAAGCCGCATAATCATCCTGGAGTATACATCTTTCCAATATTAGATTTGCTTGTACCAATTATATGGTCCAATTTTTATTTACATATCTTCATTAGGTTGTATTTCTCTGCACATATGGGCGCAACAGATAACAGCAAATGCTCCTGGTTTTGCAATGTTGATGTTCTCTTATATATCATTGTCAATGATACTAAGATAATGTACTGTAACCCAGCTTTCGCTTTGTCATTTTATTGCCCTGCTGATGGTCTCTTATAAATCATTGTCGATGACACTAAGACGATTGTTTTTTGAAAAAGAGTATATATTAATATCACGGAGATACCAATTACACCCAAACTCTGCAACAACTCAATACCCTAATGGCATTACGGATGCACACAACCAAACACACTAACATGATGCATGTAACAAATTATTCTTACGGGATATTCGCCCCATGGAAAAGTAGCAACCTGTGAGGGTTGAACTTATAGCTAGTTATGTTAACTTGGTCTCATCATTTCTGGAAATAGTTAGTGTTTCTTTAAGGCTTGCTCCTAGTGAGCATGAAAGATAGAAAAAATGATTGTTCCATGAAAATATTCCTCATATTTTTAGGAAACAATTGGCCATCTGTAAAGCCATAGTGAGCATGGAAGATAGAAGAAGATATTATTCCCTGAAAATATTGCTCATGTTTTTCGAAACAATTACCCATTTGTTGGATAGGGACTGTGTGAACACTTGAATGCCACACGCTATAATATACACACATATCCATGTTTTCAATACAAGAAAATAAAATTAATTTACAAACAATAATGTAAAATTACAAATATATATGGTCAAATTTACGATTCTAATTCATTTGCAAGTTTGTTGAATTTCTAATTTGTAATACTACTGATTTTTTCTTACATTTTATTTATATACAATTCCCTAGTGGATTCTTCAAAATAGCATTCTATCTGGCTAGTTTTATTTGCATTTTCCCTTGATTTTTTCCAAAATTTTCAGCCTTTCCCTCCTTTGTTGGCTGTACTGCTACTTGTGCAAAAACCACCGCCACACTATCGCTCGTACCCCTAAATTTTCAGGACCACAAGTTGAGGGAGCCAAAAATGCCCCCAACCAATCAGGAGCTGCCGGTTGGGATTTTTTCTCTATATTCGTGCACTGGGATCATGGATACATGAATAGACAACCGAATATAAATTTCCAACTATAGATATATTTATGATATAATTATTCCAAATTCTCAGAAATGGAGCATCCACCGAATCAACTCTTTTTTTTTTTTTGCGAAACCCATCGAATCAACTCGAAGGCAGAGCAGTAACACACGCGCGTACCTTGTGCTCTGCGGCGATGGACGGGAGCCAGTGGTGGCAGAAGTCGTTGATGATCCAGTCCGGCCTCCTGCCGCCAGCCACGGCGTCCGCGAGGAACGCGGCCAACGGAGCGGCGAGGCCGTCCATGGCCTTCTTGAGGAGGTCGTCCTTCCCGGGCGGCATGTCGGCGGTGCACTCGGCCCCGTCCGGCAGCCCGTCGACGCGCGGCAGCGGCAACGACACGAAGTGGAGGCGAGCGGAAAGGTGAGGCGGCACTGGCGGTAGCCTGGCGAGGTTCCGCGGCGTGGAGACGAAGGCGACGGTGTGACCGCGAGCGGCTAGGCGCTTGGAGAGCTCCAGGAACGGGATCATGTGCCCGAACGCCAGCCACGGGAACACCACCACCTCCATCCCGCCGGCGCCGCCCGCTGCTGATTCCATCGCTGCGCTGTGCCTGTGAGTCGATGGCCTGCCCAACAGATGGAGACGGAGCAAAGATAACCAGCTGGCTGTTGTGCTCCAGCACAGTTTTATACTGCGGACCAAGACCTCGCTTCTCGAGTCCGGTTTTGAAAACTCTTTTGATTTGAATCGATACGTGCAAGTGTGCAACCGTATCAACGTGCGTACCTAGGGCGAACCACTAAAAATTACTACTCTACTACGTAGATTAATCTAAAAGAATCACTAAATTTAAATAACCACGCCCTATGGTGATGCAACCTTTATGTTTGAACTGGCGGGATTTTATTGATTCAGCAACATTTTGTAGTTTATCCTGCGGACCAATACCTCGCTTCTCGTGTCCGGTTTTTAAAAGTCTTTGATTTGAATCGATACGTGCAAGTGTGCAACGTGCATACCTACCGGATCAACCACTAAAAATTACTCCTCTGTTCGTAAAATAATGTCTCAACTTTGTCCAAATGTGCAAGTATGTACACACTAAACCATGTTAGATACATGCAAATTTAAACAAAGTTGACACATCCTTTTGTGTACAGAGGGAGTACTAGATTAATCTAAAAGAATCACTAAATTTAAAAAACCAGCCCTGTGGTGATGCAACATTTTTTTTTGAACTGGGGGGGTTATCGATTCAGCAACATTTTGCAAAGACTAGTTTTGAACGGGTGAACAGCCGATTCAGATAGAGAGCAGCGTGCGCTGGACAGCTGAGAATTGCATAAACATTTGAAGATTTCATCTGTGTTGAGAAGTCTGAGTGCTATCTTGGCCTGATGGTGCGTCTTAAATTTGTGTTGCATGTTGATATGAGATCCTCGAGGGGTTGAAAGCAGAGGCAGGGTCGGTAGCCTGGCGAGGTTCCGCGGCGTGGAGACGAAGGCGACGGTGTGACCGCAAGCGGCGAGGCGCTTGGAGAGCTCGAGGTACGGGATCATGTGCCTGAACGCTAGCCTCGGGAACACCACCACCTCCATCCCGCCGCCTCCGCCGGCTGCTGCTGCTGCTTCCATTGCTGCGATGTCCTGATCAGCGACGATTCCGGATGGCAATGGGTACCCGATACCCGCAAACCCGACGGGTACCGTCTTAAATGGGGAGGGTTTGGTGTGGAAAAAACCCGTGGGTGTGCTTAACGGGAAAATTCAAACCCGCCGGGTCTGGCGGAGGCGGGTATGGGGGTACCAAACCCATACCCTTTAACCCGCATACCCGACGACCCCACCTGTCAGTGAGTAGGAAAAAAAAACTAACTACTTTTCCTCACAGCCACACAACGCCCTAGCCCCACGTTTCTTTTAATCTTTTTTCCATCCCCACACCACGCAGCCACCTACCCCACGCGAGGAGTCTATAGCTGGCCAAACGGGCCGGCCAAACGGGCCGGCCCGAAGCACGGCTGTTTTGGCACGGACACGGCACGGCACGACTTAAATGGGCCGCGGCACAACACGGGACCGTTAGTGCCCGGGCCGCTCCTTGAGTTGAAGCACGTGGGCCGGCACGACACGGCACGATTAACTATTTTTTTATTTTTTTAAAGATTTTATAGCTATTTTTACTTATTTTTTTGAATTTTATAGCTATTTTATGTATTTTTTTGAATTTCACAGCTATTTTTATCGTGCCGTGCCGTGCCTGGCTTGCCTGCCGTGCCACATCCGTGCCGTGCGTGCCGTGCCTCCTCCCAAAATCAAGCCCACGTGCCGGCACGGCACGGCACGATTAGTAGCGTGCCTTAAACGTGTCGTGCCAAGACGGGCCCGTGTCGTGCCGGGCCGGGCCGCCCGTTTGGCCAGCTATAGAGGAGTCACAGAAGTACAGAACTGCTCGATCAGATCGATCCATCCCCATCCCACGCGGCCACACGCCCCACGTTTCTCTTCTTCCTCCAATCCTCCTCCCCTGCTCCACGCGAGCCTCCAATCCTCCCTCCGCTGCTCCAGTGCTCCACGCGAGCCTCATCCCACGCGGTCGCCCTCACCTTCTTGCTCCCGCCGCTCCCGCAGCCGACCAAGGCCCGACGAAGCCAGGGCCCTCGCGGCGCCGCCGCGGACCTGCCCCTGGATTTCACCGCCGACCCACTGCCCGTAGTGCCTGCTCGCTGCGCCGTCCGTTGACCTCCACCCAGGCACCAACATTAGCAGTCTCCGTTCCTGTTGTCGCTGTGCACTTTCGCGGGTACCCGGCGGGTGGCGGGTATGGTTGAACTCTGTACCCGCCGCGGGTATGGGGGCGGGTGGCGGAGCGGGGAGTAGGGGCGGGTGCGGGTATGGGGTGCCAAACCCGCACCCGAACCCGGCGGGTGCCATCCGGAGCGACGATCAATGGCCCCGAGCAACGGATGCAGGCGTGCTCTGAGTGCTGTGCTCCAGTAAACTAGTACTCCCTCCGTTCTATAATATAAGATATTTTAATATTTTTCCGCATTCACATGCCCATACATGTATCTAGACACATTTTAGTGTACATGTACACTATTTTTTTATATGAATCAAGATAACATGGGTGACACCTAAAACATTTTATATTGTGGAACGGAGAAAATATATCTCGTAGAGAATAGAGATCCTATTCTACCGTTGGCTGCTCTAGCCGCTAGCTGGTTGGTTTGCTTTGTAGTATTGACAGCATCCAAAGTAAGGTTTTAAGTAATCAAGTACTCGTATCAACCATTTGAAAAAAAAATACTCGTATCAACCAACACTCACCAGTCACCACTCGCTCCAGCACAATGATATTCTTCAAGCGTGACCTCGCGCTTCTCCTGCCCGGTTTAATTATTAAACTCTTTTGAATTGATTCTTGTCGCAAAGGATGGAGGCGGGAGCATGCATGCAAAGATGATTAACCGGCTGGGTGTTGTGCTCCAGCGCAGTTTTATTCTGCGGACCGGGACCCGAAAGGTCATTCTAACGCAACATGCCCCCAACCAATCAGGAGCTGCCACCTATGGCTGTATCCATATACCTTGGCCTGTATTTTGACTCATATTTAGTGTATACTAGAAGGAGTTGGCCGCTTTGCTGCTTACGGTTATCAGTTATAACATGACATGCTGATCTTAGTAAAGATTAGTGTCTCATAGATGATCAAGTACAAATTCATACATTTTCGGGAAAATATTGCACGTATTGGTGTCGCCTACATTATAACTGTAGTATAATACAAAAGTAACAATTTTGAATTTGTTAACCTCTTAACTAGGCGATCCCGACAACTAGTGTGTGAGGCGGAGCTAGTCGAGGTGCGGCCAGAGACAGAGTTGTTGTGTGTCGCTCGTGCTCGTTCTTGTAGCGAAGGAGGAGGCACGGTGAGGAAGGGGGAGGGAGGAGGGTCGCTCGGGTGGCTCATCAGCCGGAGCTACATATGGGAGTCATAGAGCGACGACAACACACGAGACTGAATCTGTGGTGCCCTTGAGAAATGATGGTGACTTCGCGGCCGAATCGGTCAGAGTTGTGGCAGAGCTGCCGGATTCGAAACCGAATTGATGGAGAAGAGGCGGCGATGGTCACCGAGGAGAGGCGTGAAGGCGATATGGAACTTCCGATTGGCAGTTAGCATGTGCGTGTTGGCCTTTCTGTTATATAGCAGCAACCCAAATATTTTATATTTGCAGCACTTGGTTTTATTTTGATAAAAAAATTGGCATAATTTACATCAAGAGCAGTTGTTGGAGCATGATTTTTGGTCCCAAATGAGGTAAAAAGAGTTATGCCCTAAAATAGAGCAGCTATTGAAAATGCTCTAAGAGATGAGCGACACCGTAATGTTTGCAGTAGATATAAAAGTGAGTTTTGTATTCAGCTGAACGGACAAATAATATTATTTCTAACTTTATATGATGTAACCAATGGAAGGATATGATGTATTCTGCACCAAAAATAATATTTTAAAATAAATTCGAGACTAAAATTTTCATTAGATTTGAGTAAAAGTTTCTTTTCTATTAAAAACTCATTTTTACCATGAATTTTTCCAGTGATATTAAATTTTCTAAAAAGAATGTTAGATAAATTTAAAAATATACAAACAAATTTCAATAATCTAAAAACAATCCAAGTGGATTTCACACATATTTCGATGATTTCATTTCTATTTAAATTGAGTACCTTTAATCATGGCTTGTCACAATGTTTTACAAGTTTTAATACGGTTTCATCTAAGTTTGAATAGATATGTAATAGGTATGCTCAATACATGATTAAACTCTTTATATATGCGAAACTTTTATGAAACATGTGAGTTACCACAATAAAGCATATCAAATATGCATGGAAACTCGATTATAAATTTATAATACAAAGATTTTTTTTCTGGCCCTTGTTTTATTGAAGTGGCGGTGACAGCGGCCTGGAGTATATGGAAGGAGCGTAATTGTTTTATTTTTGAGAACCAGAGGCCTTGCTTCACAAGGTGGAAGGCAAGATTCAAAAAAGACATTCCTTTGACCTCTCATAGGGTTAAGTGTTAAACCCTCCAAACGAGAGCACCTCATTGCTTGGATTTCTTTGATTTGACTCCTTATTAGCTGTCATCATCCAAACGAGTTCCTGTTTTATTTCTTTCGGCTCCTCTAGGGTTGATCCTCTCAACCTTTGTATTTATTCATGTAATCCCCGAACTTTAGCTGTCATCCTCCCCTGGATGTCAGTGTGATGCTTTGAGAAAATAGAAAATTTACCGTGGGGTTTCCCCTACGGTTTGGCTGGTAAAAAAAAATCACCCAAAAGTGACCAAAAACACCATTGAACAACATAGTGACTCAAACTTAAAAAATATATATACACATGTGCGTTGAGCAATTCCGAGAGAGAGAAATTAAGGTATGTACAACACACGCCCTTGTCAGCAGGGTCGAACACCGGCCCGTCGTCTCACTCGCGTCTCAGACTCTCAGGTGTTTTACAAGATCATCCATGTATCTCTCCTGCGCTGACTGGTCCGCAAGAACCTCTTGTAGCTTCCTGGCGTTCCTCGCGAGCACCTTCCCTTCGTCGTCCACCATGACGCGCCGCACGGCCGCGGCAACACCGTCCCTATCAAACGAGCCGTCTGTGTCGTCCCTCGCCACCTCCACGCCGATCCCCTTCTGCTCCATGGCACGCGCAACGAGGGGCTGGTCGATGACGAAGGGGAGCATCACCAGCGGGAGCCCGAACGCGAAGCTCTCCACGGTGGAGCCCCACCCGCAGTGCGTCAGGAACGCGCCCGTCGCGCCGTGCGCCAGCGCCGCCACCTGCGGCACCCACCCCGTCTGTACCATCCCGCGGCCCCGCGTTCTCCCCTCGAACCCGTCGGGTAGAACGCCACGCTCTCCCACGTTGCCTCCGGCGTCGAACAGTCCGGCCGGTTTGCGTAGAGCCCACAAGAAGCGCACCCCGGCGAGTTCCAGCCCAAGGGCGAGCTCGTGCAGGTTGTTCAGCGTCAGTGGTGCTTCGCTTCCCAGCGCGACGTAGATGACTGACTTGGGAGGCTGCTCGTCCAACCACCGCAGGACCTTGTTTGTGCTGTCGTCGGCGGTGGCGACGACTGGCGGCAGGAGGACGCCAGCGGGGACGGCGGGCTTCCGGAGGAGGTCGGTGAGGAGCGCTAACATCCCGGGATCGACCTCCTCGCAGCTACGGTAGATAGTGAGGCGGCAGCGCTCGAACATGCCCCACACGCGGTCCATGTCGGACACGCCGGACGCGTTGGCTCGGAACGCGCCGACCATCCACTCGGCCTCGCTGCAGCGGCGGTAGGCGATCGTGGAGGAGGACGGGATCCACCCGGGTGGCACGGCGAAATCCTCCGTGGAGGCGCGCGGGTGCGCGACGTTCGCCCACCGCGGCCCCAGGAAGGCGACGAAGGCGGCCTGGACGATCAGGAATGCGGCGCACGGCACGTTGTGTTCGTCGGCGATCGGCGGGACCCAGTGGTGGCAGAAGTCGTGGATGATCCAGTCGGGCCGCCTTCCAGCGGCGGCCTCGTCGGCGAGGAACGCGGCCAGTGGGGCGGCGAGCCCGTCCATGGCCTTCTTGACGAGCTCGATCTTCTCGGCCGGCACGTCGGCCGTGGACTCAGCGCCCTCCGGCAGGCCGTCGACGGTCGGTAGCGGCAGTGAAATGAAACGGAGGCGAGCGGAGAGGTTCGGCGGCACGGGCGGGAGCCTGGCGAGGTTCCGTGGCGTGGAGACGAAGGCGACGGCGTGGCCGCGAGCCGCCAGTCGCTTGGAGAGCTCGAGGAACGGGATCATGTGGCCGAACGCCAGCCACGGGAACACCACCACCTCCATCCCGCCATCGCCGGCGCCGGCTATTGCTTCCATCGTGCGATCTGCTCAGTGGAGGATCGGTCAATCGATGGAGGTCGTATATATTGATTCTGCAGGTCGCTCGCGGTCGCGGCCTCGCGCTTGTCGTGACCGGTTTTTTAATCTGGAATCGATGCACCATTGCGTTAAAAAATGGAGATGTGGCTGACCACTGGATCAGATTTCGTGACTATGGCTCATGGCTGACCACTGGATTTAAAAACATTCAGCATCATTATTGAGGGTGATGAGTGTGCTTTTCGCAGAACAAAATGTTTTTATTTGTAAAGGAGGGATTTCACTACTCACGAATATTTGTGATATACGGAGTAGCAGTGAGTTGTATAAAAATCTCAAGCAATACGAAGGATTACTGCTCCTTCCTCTGTCCACTGAGGGAGTATCCAAATATTAGCTTAAAATGGAGAAATCTGGCAAGAATCATTTTTCGGGAATGAATTAGCACAGTTGATAGCCTGATATGACATTAGTATAAGCTGAAGGCTGGCCATACATCATCCAGAGCTTGGCAGGGCTTTCGCCTCCGATGTGGTGACAAATGCCCCGACCATACAATGAACGACAGCTCGGTGCACAGAATAAACAGTGAATTACTCTCAGTCGTAGCTCGACGACGGGGACTCGGGGAGATGCAGGTATTTGTGGAGTGGGGTGTTAGAGTAGGTTCGGACTTTTGAGATAGTTGGCTAGTTCATGAATCATGACACCAAACAGGTCTCTCACTTGGTAAGGAAGAGTACAGAGCACTATTAATACAAACTGAAAACAGAAGCGCTGACGCCGAACGAAAGGCCTTCTTGACAAGGCAAAGTGTGGAATGATCTATATTGCAAGTTACTATATCTGTTATTTGTATGTATTGCATTCAACGTGCAAGAGAAACACCGGATTACTTACCTTGAGGCAACAAGAATCTCTAGTCCCATTTGGTAATACAAGCACTATACTTCATTGGCCATCACTAGCCTAGATTGAGAATGCAGGATAATGCAGTATTGTCCTATCTATATTTTTCTAAAAGATAGTTTTAAGATTTTACAAAGATAGTAACCATCAAATTTCTAAAGTGTTAAATGTGCAATAGTTTGTCTGACTTGGTCCGCTTTTATTCCGGACGAGTAAGTTGTTGGTTTGCATGAAACTATCCACGAGCGTGTGCGTATCCTCAATACCATGGATGTGGCATATGATTCAGCAATATACAATAAGGAGCGGGCTATATTGACTAGTAAATTGAGTAGAAATAATAATAATAATAATAATAATAAATTCCATTTTACCCGCTCGTTATGCATTTATGAACTAATTCGCACATCTAGTGAAAGTTCATCTATATTACCCCTTTAAAAAAAATTGTACCCTCTTTTGTGTTTATTGGGCAAAGCGTGAGGTGATGATAGAGGTTCGATAATATCATAAGGATGACCAGGAATGGAAGAAATGAGAATAGAAGGCTGGACATGATCACGGATGACGCCCTACGAACTTTACACATTGTTGTCGCGCCACACGACCTAACACCGGTTCTATCTAATTAAATTTGTCAACATAGGCGGATTGAGAGCATGATCACGATCTTTCCTTAATTTGCCAACAACACTCCTAAAACCAAATGGGTCTCCTCAAGAGTGACCCATAGATTTTTCTATCCATGTTACCTTTGTAGATAGTCATCCAAGTATACTGCCTACGACAAAAGTCTCACAAGTGTGTCCATCATGGAGGAATACTACATTTTAAAAGTAACAAACCTGAAAATGTGTGGGTTTACGCTCTCTCACGTAAAGGGCTACATGGTCATTTCATTAACCTAATATATGCTTGCATTTCCTCGCCACTTTCTCTGTTGTAATTAATGGCCAACCGTTTGCGCGTTTTCAAAGCGACAGAGGTATAAGACAAGGTTGTCCCCTCTCGCCTTACCTTTTTGTCTTTGGTATTAATGATCTGTCGCTTTCCTTACAAGAAGCTATGACCAATAATTCTCTACAGGGTGTCACACTCGACCAAACTGCCCCCACATCCACTCTCTTCTCTTCGCGGATGATCTCCTTATCTGTGGTCAAGCCTCTGTTCAAGAAGCCTTAGCAATGAAAGATATCCTGGACTCCTTTTGTCAAATCTCGGGTCAAACTCCAAATTGGGCGAAATCAGGTATTCTTTTTAGCAAACATGTTCAGCCTGCTGAAAGAAATGACATCAAAGCCATTTTTCCCGTTCAAGATATGGCTGCCTCCTTCATTCACCTAGGTCATCCTCTCATCCTTCCTGCAAAGGACCGAGCCTCAGCTTATAATTTTGTATTTGACAAATTTAGGTCCAAGCTTAGCACTTATAAGGCAGACAAACTTTCTCACGCGGCTCGTCTTGAACTCATTAAATCTGTTTTCTCTTCCATCCCGGTCTATTATATGTCGAATATTCTTTTCTCAAAAAAGTTTATCTCTAAGCTCACGGCCATCATTCGGAATTTTGGTGGGCTGGTATAAGAGAAGATTCGACATCCCGCAGCCTTTGTTTGAAAGCATGGAAAGACCTTTGTGCTCCAAAAAAGGAGGGAGGATTAGGTATTAGAAACCTTCAAGCTGTTAATCAAAGTCTCATTTAATGTCAGCCTGGAGACTTGCTCATAATCCTGCTGACCATCTTCACCTGGTCCTTAAATCCAAATACTTCCCAAGAGCTTCTATTTGGAGACCTAACCCTAACACACCCAAATCTGCTTTTTGGGCTTCTGTCCTTAAAGTTCTCCCCATTCTCAAAGCTCATTCTTTTTATCAGATAGCCCAAGGCAATATCTCGATTTGGAACACACCTTGGTACTCTTCTTGGGCCACGATTTATGAGGATTTAATAATTCAACCCACTGGTTTTACTTACCCAGCTTTAGTCAAAGACCTTTGGAACCCAAACCATAAATCATGGAACAATAACCTAATAGACACTCTTTTCACTCCTTTAGCGGCTGCGGCTATTAAGCAAACTCCTATTATTAATTCTGAAGATCCAGACCTCTTATGTTGGAAACAAACCCGAGATGGAAAATGTAATGCAAAATCTGCCTACCATGTATGTCTTCAAACCATGTATGATCAGGAACAGGAACAGCGACCGGAAAAGCCCTCCCAACAAGTTTTGCAGGTGTTAAATCAGGTTTGGAAGAGCAAAGACATCATTCCAAGAGTTCAAACTTTTGCTTGGAGAGTTCTTCGGAAATCACTTCCAACCGGGGCAAGAGCAGGAAGATTTTCAAAACACATTAACAAAACTTGTTGCAGATGTGGAATGCAGGAGGACGAGGTACATCTGTTCTTTACTTGTCCCTTTGTCAAAGCTGCCTGGTTCATTGCACCTTGGTACATAAGAATGGAAGAAATTGTAAGCCATTGTAATTCCGTAGCAGATATTATAACCACCTTACTTACTATGAATCATCCTTACTCATCTATTCGCAATGTATTCACTTACATGTGGTGCATCTGGAAATCTAGAAATGATTTTCTTTTTCAAAGAAAGAACCAGCAACCTTATCATGTCTTCATTAATTCTCAAGCTTTGCTGAATAATCTTGAACTACACACACCCACCACTCCCAATACACAGGGAAATAGGCAATCACAATTACAGGTTCATATTCGGAGGCTACAGCTACCCATGCAGGACCAAAACCGTCACCAAGGATCCACGTTATCACCTGACTTTTTTCCCCAAGGTATTATGATCTTTGCAGATGCAGCGTGGAAATGCAGGAAGGTACCAGGAAGAGAAGGGCACGAAGCGACGGGGATAGGAGTCCACATCAGAGACAATTCGAACCACCGAAGATACAACATCAAAATTCAAGCTGCACACATAATGAATTGACAGTTTTTCAGTCTGAAGCAAAAGCTTTACTATTGGCGGCAAAACTTGCACAGGTCTTTAGCATGCAGGAGCCGGTCTTCATTACAGACAACCAGACACTTGCCAAGATAGCGGCAGAAAGGAAAATAGATCAGCCTCTTCTCCAATGGAATGCTAGAGCAATTCTGGCAGATTTCTACCACATCACTTCTAGTTTGAATTCTCTAACATTCCATGTATCTAGGGATTACAACCAAACAGCACACAACTGCGCAGCACAGGTGCTTAGGCAAAGCCTAGATCAACCTATCTTTAGATGCTCTAGTTCAGCTCACAATCAGAATGAATGCCCTGTACTTTCAGCTCTTCAATCTGTTTCATTCCAGGACATTGTAATTGTTGCTGCATGCTGCAGCTGAGCTGAATGGAAATTTGGCGCCATTGTTCAAAAAATATATATATATTGATTTATATGGTGCATAATATGATACACACAAATTCTCTAAATAATTTAAACCATAAGTTGAATTTCACAAGATTTGTTCCCAAAATTATCATCATTTCACAATTTCATTCATATAACATGCCTAAAGCGAAGTATAATGCAATTTGTCAAGTTTTTCAAACTGAATCGACTAGACCTCTAACATACCATTGATGAAACCTTGCATGGGTGGTGTGAGGGAGCGAGCAACTATGCTCAGTACACTAAAAAAAATACATGTAGCCACCTGAAAACTAAGTATTTCTCGGTAGACTCTTGATAGGCGCCAATTAAGATCATTTCATTTTTTTTTGGAAGTATACACGAAGCGGTACGCGTACGTCCCTGCCCTGAGAGCTCCCAAGCGATCTAGGGTTCCCTCGCCTCCCGTCGGCGTCGCCGCTGATCTGCCCCGCCTCTGTGGCCTTCGGGCCATGGAGGCGCGGTGGATCTCAGCCCTCGTCGACGGGAGAGATCCGTTTTCTGGTTTTCGTGTCAAGGTTTGTTTGGGCGGCGTTCTGATGGTGGCGGCGACGTCTCTTTCAATAAGGTCTCCCCGGTTTCAGTCCCATGTCGGCGGCGACGTCGAGAAGCTTGTGGTAATGGTGTGTTTCTCAAGGACTTCTTCTGGCGGTGACGATCTCCGGATCGTCGTGGAGCTTCATCAACGGTTCATCCTTTTTCTTCGTCTCCGGGACGGATGTGGTCTTCTTGACCCGTTCGGCGACTTCCCGTCCACAACCAACAATGTCAGGCCGGCTCAGGGAGGAGCGGCAGCGGCAGCGCGCCGTCGACACGGTCTGGAGGTTGAAGATGAAGGGCATCTCAAGAATCTCGTTTTAATTTTCGTTTTGTTGAGATGTTTTGTATTGTTTGGTGTTTTTTTAATGCCAGGGTCCTTTTCACAAAAAAAGAGCATTTCATTTTTTTTCATACTTTACATGAGCTCGATGTCTGGATAAAATGGTTAGGCAAATAAGAAATTTTATTATGATTTTCAAACATGGATAAATGCCTCAGCACGGTTTTGCTTAAGTGCCCGTATGCCCACAAGAAGAAACATCTCTAAATAAATCAATATGAATGATTCCTACGTTTTTTATTCATACAGAATTTTCCCACAAAGAAAAATAGAGTTTACAGAGTGCTGGTGACCAAACAAATCAAAAGTTTCCATTTATTCGTGCAATTGCAAGAACAGTACTCCAAATATCAGCCGTCGTACGTCTCAGTGGCGCCTCAGGTGTTCCACAAGATCATCGATGTACCTCTCCTGCACCTCCTGGTCGGCTAGAACCTCTTGAAGCTTCCTGGCGTTACTCGCGAGCACCTTCCCTTCCGCGTCCACCATGACGCGCCGCACTGCGGCGGCGACACCGTCCCTGTCGAACGAGCCGTTGGTGTCGTCCCTCGCAACTTCCACACCGATGCCCTTCTCCTCCATGGCCCGGGCGACGAGGGGCTGGTCTAGGACGAACGGCAGCATCACCAGCGGGAGCCCGAACGCGAAGCTCTCCACGGTGGAGCCCCACCCACAGTGCGTCAGGAACGCGCCCGTCGCACCGTGCGCCAGCGCCTTCAGCTGCGGCACCCACTCCGTCTGGACCATGCCGCGGCCCCGCGTTCGCTGCTCGAAACCGTCAGGCAGCACGCCGCGCTCGCCCGCACTGCTGCTGGCGTCGAACAGGCCTGCCGGCCTGCGTAGAGACCAAAGGAAGCGCACCCCGGCGAGCTCCAGCCCTAGCGCGAGCTCGTGCAGGTTGTTCAGCGTCAGTGGGGCCTCGCTCCCCAGCGCGACGTAGATGACGGACTTGGGAGGCTGCTCGTCCAACCACCGCAGGACCTCGTTTGTGCTGTCATCGGCGGCGGCGACGACTGGCGGCAGGAGGATGCCTGCGGGGACGGCGGGCTTCCGTAAGAGGTCGCTGAGGAGCGCGAACATCCCGGGATCAACCTCGTTGCAGCTGCGGTAGATGGTGAGGTGGCAGCGCTCGAACATGCCCCAAACACGGTCGATGTCGGACATGCCGGACGCGTTCACGTGGAAAATGCTGGAGACGAACTCGGCCTCGCTGCGTCGGCGATAGGCAATTGTGGACGGGGACGTGATCCAACCAGGAGGAACGGCGAAGTCCTCCGTGGAGACGCGCGCACTACTAGGAAACTAGCTATAGACAGAAATAGATTCTGTGGCGCACCAAATAGCCGTGCGCCACAGAAAATGCACCAAATAGCCGTGCGCCACAGAAAATATTTCTGTGGCGCATAGTTTTGCATGCGCCACAGAAAGGGACATTTCTGTGGCGCACGAAAACCATTTCTGTGGCGCATGTGGTTTTCTGTGGCGCATGGGATTTCTGATCCCACCCCACCCCCCCCCCCCCCCCCCCCGCGTGGATCGCCTTTTCGGTTTTGAAAACAAGAAAAGAAAATGATAAAATGTTCAAAAATAAAATCCTTTGAGATGTAGTTAGGTTTTAGTGTCTAGTTGGTATAGAAATTTTGAAATATGAATTTTGACCTTTTTTGCAAGAAACAAAAAAAAAATATTGACACGGGCATAACTTTTGCATACGACGTCGAAAACATGCGTTTAATATGTCAAAAAAATCGTGAGAAAAAAAGGAGCTCGATTTCACCGGGTAAACCCGGTGAACTTTTCTCAGATTCGGGAAATTCGAAAAGAGTAAAAAGTTATTTGAAAAAGAAGATTTTTTCTACAAAATCCAAAAAATTCGAGATTTTTTGAATTGTTGAATTTTTTGGGTTTTTTGATTTTTTTTGAAGTTTTTGAGATTTTTTGAAGTTTTGAATTTTTTAATTTTTTTGAGATTTTTTGAAACTTTTGAATTTCTTTTGATCAATGGAGGTTCGGTCGATCGATGGCGAGCGTATATATTCGGCAAGTCGCTCGCGCTTCTGGTGCCTCGGTTTTTTAAGCTAGAATCGATGCTCAAGCTTAACCAGGGGATCAGATTTCGTGCCTATGGCTAACCACTGGATTAAATGAGGGGCCTAAGTGCGTCCACTACGCAACTAAGTTACTTCGCAGAACAAAATGCTTTTGCAAAAAGTTTCAACAAAAAAACTTTTGCAAAAGAGGGATTGCACTACTAGACGAATATGAGCTGTGACGAACATCGGGTTTTGTATGATTTTGACGCAAATGTGATCAACATAATCTTACGAGAAAAGTGCACCTACAATTGGGGAAATGCAACTCCACACTTAGTTGGATGTCCCCATTTATTTAGAACATACAATTGTTTTAGGATTCGTGCACGAATTATTAATTACTTTCAAATATCATGCATTATCAATACTTTTCGAATTTATGTATTTTTTGAATTCATGTACTCCCTCCGATCCATATTAGTAGGCACAACTTTGTCTAGATACACATGTATCTAGTCTAAATATTTAACTAGATACATATGAATTTAGACAAAACTATGCCCACTAATATGGATCGGAGGGAGTACTAACAAGAAATTTCCATCAATACATCAATAAGTATGAGTCATATCCTTCTTTCGATGCAAATTGGACTGTCAAGATAGTTGGGACCTTCAACTAGGTGTAAAATCGCTGCGTTCCCTACAACTGTACTAGAAGAGTGCATGAACGTCAGTCAGAACTCGTCACTCGAACGAGAGTGAATACGCGTGGGCAATTAAACGTTCGGAACCGTTTTTGTCTTAGGACGCTACTCCGCAATTTCACCCACAAGATTTCTCAATTGTATTTCGCTTCTTTGTAGCGACTCGAGTTATCAATAAGTGTTGAAATATGTGTCAAATATGTGTCCCAGTTGTGCTATAGTTGGACTCGTAATTAATGGAATATTAAGTGTTTGAGTCGAACATGTGTAACCGAAGCCTAATATATAAAAGCATCGTGGGTAGTAAAAATGGACTAGACAAAAAAGTTAGGTTAGACATAAGATCACAAAATGGAGGACGATCCGGTAAGCGTGGCAGGGACGCCAGATCGGTGTGGCGTCCGTGATTTGACATGTCTGTATACCGAGATGAGTTTGTCATCGACGGTACTATGTTGATTAGTACATGGGAAGGAGCGCATGTTAAGCATGCCCTTCAATTGTAGGCATTGAACGTTGAACTGCGTTACCAAATCTTTATGTCGTTGTTGTTATTGCTTGTCCTCGGAAGATCGATATGCGACTCCGACGGTAACAATAAGGTCGTTTTGTATCGCTCTTGACGTTCCTGCTTCGCAAGAACTTCTTGCAGCTTTATGGCCTTGATCACAAACACCTTTCCCTTCTTCCTCCACCATAACTCGTCCCACAACTATCCGACACCATTCATGTCGTATGAGCCATCACCATGTTCTCTATCTACCTTCTCCACCATGGTCCATACGAGGAGGGTTTGGTCAACGACGAAAGGGAGCATCAGGAGCTTGAGCCCCAACATGAAGCTCTCAAGGGTAGAGCCCCACCGACAGTGTGTGAGAAAGGTGCACACCTTGTCTTGCGCACCTTCACCTATGGCACACCTCATGTGCTCACAAAAACGCAATCACGTGTCCACTCCTAAACTCGTCAGGCAGCACACCGTGCATACCCATATCGGCTACCAAACCAGCATTGGTGTTATCCGATATATGGAGAGCCTGCATGGTGCATCTCAGCAAGCTCCAAACATAGCGCAAGCTCCTACATGTTCTCGACACTCAGGGGTGCCATGCTTCCCAGAGCAACATGGATGACTAAATTTGGAGGTTGGCCATCAAGCCATTGAACGTTGAGCGCATATGGTGGGCCGTCAATATCTGCCCAGCAAACGGCCCAGATTTACCGTTAACCGGGCCCAACCCGAAGGTTAATCTTGGCCGTTCGTGCGGAAAAAACCGAAGGCCCACAATCTATGGAGAGTCTGCATGAAGTGCACCTCAGTAAGCTCCAAACGTAGCGCAAGGTCCTACATTTTCTTGAGACTCAGGGGTGCCACGCTTCCCAGAGCAACATGGATGACGAAAATCGGAGGTTGGCCATCAAGCCATTGCACGTTGAGCGCATATCGTGGGCCGTCGGTTTCCGCCCAGCGAACGGCGCTGATTTGTCGTTAACCGGGTTCAACCAGACGGTTAATCTGGGCCGTTCGCTGGGAAAAAAACCGACAGCCAGGATATGCGATGCGCGCGATGGATTTGTCTAAATTCAGTGTTTATAAGAAATGATCATAGTTTCATAAAGGTGCAACCAAATCTTTTTATATGTAGTCGGAATAATAAATGAAGACGGGCTTAGCATATTTATCGACAAGGAAAATAAGAAATTTTATTCTGATTATCAATCATGGATAGATGGCACATCCCGATTTTGCTCAAGTGCCCTGCACATAAGAAAAAAAAATCAAAATATATCAAGAATGATTCCTCATTTTGTATTCATACAGATTTTCCTGACAAAGGAAAATAGTGTCTCTAGATTGCTAGTGACCAAACAAATCAAAAGTTTCCATTTTTTTGTGCCTCGCTATTGAAGTCCAGTTGCAAGAACAAAACTCCAAATATCAGCCGTCGTCTCAGTCGCGTCTCAGATGTTCGACAAGATCATCTATGTACCAACACGATTTTTCCACAACTAATAGGATCTCCACATATTATCATGACCGTTGATTATGCATCCAACGAACCATATTATTCCTACTATTTTATGTGTTAAAAAAACTAAAAAATATGTTAACGCGTGGTTTTAATTTTTTTTTCAATGCATGCACAGAAAATTCATGTTAGTACATGAATCTAAAATTCATGTTACATAAATCCATCAATTATTGATAATGCGTTGACATTTGAAGATTCGTTGATGAATTTGTTGCACGAATCTTGATGAAATGAAGGGTGTGGATATCATGTTAGTTATGGTGTTGCATTTTCGTCGATGTTCCTGGCGTTGCTGGCGTGCCCCTTCCCTTCCGCGTCCACCATGACACGCCGCACTGCGCCGGCGACACCGTCCCTGTCGAACGAGCCGTCGGTGTCGTCCCTCGCCACCTCCACGCCGATGCCCTTCTCCTCCATGGCCCGGGCGACGAGGGGCTGATCGAGGACGAACGGCAGCATCACCAGCGGGAGCCCGAACGCAAAGCTCTCCACGGTGGAGCCCCACCCGCAGTGCGTCAGGAACGCGCCCGTCGCGCCGTGCGCCAGTGACTTCATCTGCGGCACCCACCCCGTCTGGACCATGCCGCGGCCCCGCGTTCGCTCCTCGAACAGTCCTGCCGGCTTGCGTAGAGCCCAAAGGAAGCGCACCCCGGCGAGCTCCAGCCCTAACGCGAGCTCGTGCGGGTTGTTCAGCGTCAGTGGCGCCTCGCTCCCGAGCGCGACGTAGATGACGGACTTGGGAGGCTGGTCGTCCAGCCACCGCAAGACCTCGTCTCTGCCGTCATCGGCAGCAGCGGCAAGAGGACGCCAGCGGGGACGGCGGGCTTGCGGAGGAGGTCGGTGAGGAGCGTGAACATCCCGGGTTCGACCTCGTCGCAGCTGCGGTAGATGGTGAGGCGGCAGCGCTTGAACATGCCCCACAAGCGGTCGGCGTCGGAGACGCCGGACGCGTTGACGCGGAAAACGCCGGCGATGAACTCGGCCTCGCTGCGCCAGCTGTAGGCAAGTGTGGATGGGACGTGATCCACCCAGGCGGGACAGTGAAGTCCTCCGTGGAGGCGCGCGGGTGCGCGACGTTCGCCCAGCGCGGGCCGAGGAAAGCGATGAAGGCGGCCTGGCCGATCAGGAACGCGGCGCACGGCACGTTGTGTTCGTCGGCGATCGGCGGGACCCAATGGTGGCAGAAGTCGTGGATGATCCAGTCGGGCCGCCTTCCAGCGGCGGCCTCGTCGGCGAGGAACGCGGCCAGTGGGCCGGCGAGCCCGTCCATGGCCTTCTTGACGAGCTCGATCTTCTCGGCCGGCACGTCGGCCGTTGACTCGGCGCCCTCCGGCAGGCCTTCGACACGCGGCAGCGGCAGTGAAATGAAACGGAGGCGAGCAGAGAGTTGCGGCGGCACGGGCGGGAGCCTGGCGAGGTTCCGCGGCGTGGAGACGAAGGCGACGGCGAGGCCGCGAGCGGCGAGGCGCTTGGAGAGCTCGAGGAACGGGATCAGGTGGCCGGACGCCAGCCACGGGAACACCACCACCTCCGTCCTCCCGCCACCGACGCCGGCTGTTGCTTCCATCGTGCGTTTTTGGTCGCTGGGTCGTCCGACGGAGGAGGATCGGAGGAGGAGCCTAGGGTGTCTTTGCTGGGCTGCAGCCGATGATCTTCCGATCAATATTCTTCGGAAAAAGTCCATTTTCAACCGTGAACTTGTAGTGGTTCGGCGAAATGAACCCTGAACTTCAAATCCCTGTCGTTCGTACCCTGAACTTGCAAATCCCGGTCTAAATCAAACCCTGGAGATTTTTTACATGTAAAGAATAAAAAAAATCCCATACTAAATAATTAGGTGCTCTCTCACTGATAAAGCTGGTCCACATGTCATATCCATCGTCCAACTCCAATGTCTCTCCCGAGTCAACCACACACGTCTGACCGGAGCGTGGCTGCCGACGTGCGCGTGCAAGCACGGCCGCTCACGCGATGCTCCCGGCCGAGCCGCGTCGTTGTCCGCGTGCATCGTCTGCGCCTCCGTGACAGCACGAGGTCCACGTCGCCGGCCGCGTGCCGCGCCCATGCGAGCGTCGCGCTCACTGGCCATGCGTCGCGCCCCTTTGTCTCGTCCGCGCCGAGCTCGCGGCCGAGCGTCGCCGTCGAGCCGAGCACTACCTCGCGTCTGCCACGCTCACACGCCGCGTGCCGCGCCCCTGCGCGTCGTACGCGCTCGCCGGCCGCGCCCGGCGCGTTGTCTGCACCTCACCGGAACGCACGCCTCGTACGTTCCGCGTCCGCCGGCCGCGTGCGCAGCCCATGCTAGCGTCGCGCTCACTGTCCACGCGCCACGCCCCTTTGCCTTGTCCACGCCGTGCTCGCTGGCCACGCCGCGCTCGTCACAGCCTCACCAGCTCGCCACAGCCCGCGCTCGCCGAACGCTGCGCGTGCTAGCTAGGTAGCTGGGATAGAAGGCGTGCGTGCGCCTGCGGGCTAGCTAGCTAAGCTAAGATTAGCTAGGATTTGAGGCGTGAGTGCTAGCTAGCTCGCTGTGGGTGTGTGGCCCGTGCGTGCGCTGCCGCCATGCCCTCCCATCCTACAGAGGAAGGAGCCGACGTGGAGCACTGCTAGCCACACACTTATACGGGCTTTGGCTTCGGTTTTACTGTTTAGGTTTGCTGTAACGATCTGTTCCATCGTATGGTATCGCAAAACAGGTTTTAGCCTCCCTTGTAACGTTTTTACGGTTGCGTGATATAAGTGATCTGCTAGAAATGCTCTAACACTGCCAATACGAAGAAACTCAATGTTGAACACGTTGTCGGGCATAGTTTTTCATTTCAGGAAAACATGATAAGGTGAAGAAGGACCAATCTAAGGCTACAAAACCGTCATCCATTTCAGATAAATTCCTATCAGAAATTTATGCATCTCTTGTCACCCAATCAGGCATTTAGAAACAAAACTAGCAGCAGATTCTCTTATGCAGCCCGGTGTCATCACTACCTACTGGTATGCCAAATGTGCAATCAGCGTGACGTACTCCAAACATAAGCATAGAAGAGTATCCTGTTTAATCCAGTTAAGGTGAGTCAACCACCAGGGGCTAAGCTAGAGCAGAGATTAATTGGGTTCTAACTCTATTGGTTATATTTTTTTCGAAAGGGAGGCAAAAGCTTTGCCCCTATCGATTTATTAAGAAAGAAGTTTTACACATCGCGGCTGGGCGAGACGAAGAAAGTCACCCCGGCCGAACCGAAAATACAAAGCACGCCGACTACTCCCTAGGTAACAAATCACCTAAACGCTTTGCACCCGCAATAACCCAAAGGCGAGCTTCGGTTTTGATCTTCTCAAGGAGAACAAAGGGTGGCGCGTGCTTGTTGCGGAAGACTCTAGCATTCCTCTCATTCCAAATGGTCCAAGTTGTGAGTAACGTGATGGACGCCATAGCCTTGCGGTTCGGAGAGATCTCGCACGTCATCTTAAGCCACCAAGTGTAGAGTGGGAGATCCGACCAAAGACTAGGATCCAAAGCATGCACGCCAAGCCAATCCTTGATGGAGGTCCAAAGGCGAATGGAGTATCGACACTCAAAGAGGAGGTGAGCCAAGCTTTCGGGCACTCTCTTGCAAAGCGGGCAAGTACCACAATTACGCCAACCACGCCTAGCCAAACGATCGGAAGTCCAATGCCTATTTTGGAGAGTCAACCAAGCAAAAAACTTGATTTTAGGGGGGGGGGGGGGCCAAACTCTCCACACCATGGCCATCAAGTTTGTGGATTCGGCCCCAAAAAATTGTGCTTTGTAAGCCGAAGCCACGGAGTACTCTCCATTAGGTGTAAGGGTCCAAACGATTTTGTCTTCCACCCCATCCTCAAGTGAAACATGAAGAAGATGTACCCATAGTTTGACATATTGAGTGAGATGCTCAAGGGAGAAATCTTCGTCCAAAGTGATCTTTTGCACCCACGCGTTGTTTGCCATGGCCTTTTTAACACTCCACTTCTTAGATTTGGAGGAGTCATAGATCTTAGGAGCGATGTCTCTAGGCTTTAGCTTGCCCTCAAGCCAAGGTGCATCCCAAAAAGAAGTCAAGTTTCCATCTCCAACCGTGATGGAAGTAGCGGTATAGAAAAGGTCCATGTCCTCTCCATCACACGGATTGCCGGTGCCCACCCAAATTTTAGTCCTATCGCGCCATTCGAACCATGGCCAACGCAACCGAAGGGCCCTAGCAAACTTGATGTTGTCGTGAATCCCAAGACCGCCAAGCTCAAGAGGACGGCAAACGGCCTCCCAATTCACCTTGCATTGAGCACCGGTGACTTTATCCTTGCCCGCCCAAAGAAAAGCCCTCTCCACCTTGTTGAGATACTCATGGGTGCCCGGGGGTAAAAAGAGAGGCGTCATATGATGAAGTGCTTGGGAAGTCATCACCGATTTCACAAAAGTGGAACGGCCGGCGGCGGTAATGAGGTTGCCAAGCCGAGTGGGCACTCTCCCGGCAACCTTATCTTCGAGATGTTGGACATCCGCCCTCTTGAGCCGCCAAACGGAGAGGGGAAGGCCAAGGTATCGAAGAGGGAAGGTGGTGCGCACCACCGGAAGACTGGCAAGGATGACGTCAAGGTTAACGAGGCCACATCTAATAGGAACCACGGAGCTCTTTTGAAAGTTTGTGCACAAGCCGGTCACCTCTCCGAAGCCGTCAAGAATAGAGGAGAGGTTTTGGATATCCTCCTTGAAAGGAGCCACGAAAATTGCGGCATCATCCGCATAAAGAGAGGTCCTCAAAATATTTCCACGCCCACGGAGCTTATGGAGGAGGCCGCATCTAGTAGCAAGCTCAAGGATTTGCGTGAGGGGATCGATTGCAATGACAAAGAGGAGCGGAGAGAGGGGGTCGCCTTGTCGGAGGCCACGACCATGGGCGAAGGGGTGGCCGGCCACACCATTAAGAAGGACCCGAGAGGAGGCGGAAGAGAGGAGCGCCGCAATCCAATTACGAAACCGGCTAGGGAACCCACGGCGTTGAAGGAGATCAAGGACATAATCCCAACGGATAGAATCAAAAGCCCTGCGGATGTCAAGCTTGAAGAGAAGCGCCGGGGTTTTTCCTTTGTGGAACCTACGAGCCAAGTTCTTAACATATAGAAAATTGTCGTGTATGCTTCTCTTTTTGATGAAGGCGCTTTGAGCATTGGAAACAAGCTCGTTCATGAGAGGCCCAAGGCGAAGAGCGAGCATCTTGGAAATGATTTTCGCAATGGCATGGATGAGGCTAATAGGTCTAAAGTCGGAGATCTCTTCCGCCCCTTCCTTCTTGGGCAAAAGGGTGATGTTTGCGGAATTAAGCCAATGGAAGTTGGCAACTTGAAGGTTCCCAAATTGGTTAACCACCTTCATGACGTCCTCTTTGATAGTTACCCAACACCGCTTGAAGAAAGCAAGCGTGAAGCCATCCAGTCCGGGCGCCTTGTCCCCCGGCATTTGATCGATTGCTCTCTTGACTTCCTCCTCCGAAAAATCCTCCCCAAGAGAAGCAAGGTCCGGCTCATGAAAGTTGAGCTCGCCCCAATTAAAGTCACGGGCTCTTGCGTTGCCCCTCCCCATGACGGATTCGAAGTGGCCTTGGATGATCCCCTCTATTGGTTATAATGTGCTCCTTCTGTAATAATCAATGCTAACATACTAATTCAGTGTGGATCTGACAAATTTCGAAAAAGGGATTAGCCAGGATTTGCCCTAGACGGCATATTTTCCATTTTTCATAGATAGAAAAAACGATAAACTCGGTTGATATTCGAGTGCCATTACTACCAACTGCTTGCTTGATCGAGGTCAAAGCGAGCAAACTAATAAAGCACAGAGGGTATAAAAAACACCGGATATGCCAAACGTGCACTCTCAGCTCTCATAACAATTCAATTCAGGCAAATCAATTACCGTACACATCACCCGGGCCGTTCTGCTATTGTCTAGACGCACCAGCTTGCCACCTGTCCGAGCTGCTATTGTCTCCGTTTCGGTAGTAGTTTTTTTTATGAAACACAGAACAAATCAGACGCTCACAAACACGAGTATACACTCACTGAACGCACGTATACACCTCTTCGATTCGGTTGGTTGTGTTTGAGCAAACGTGATAAAAAGAAGCTGCTTGTGGCAGGATGGTTAGGTGTGTGGTTGTATCCCAGCCCACTAGAATTCAAACATCACGTTTGACGCAGGTGTTTCTCATTTAACGTGAAATATTCTTCAGTTAGAGGCGACGTTGCCGTCGACAGCGTGACGCCTGTGATGACTTTATCAATCTCAAGACTTGACCCGTCGGCTCAGTCTTTCGGAGATGCTCATAGGGGTAGGGTGTGCGTGCGTGCAGTGGCGGCGCCACCAGGGGGGCGAGGTGGGGCGGCCGCCCCCCCTCAACTTTTGCAAATTTTTTGACTATACGTATATACTCTGAGTATACGTGAACGGAGGGGAGAAAAAAAAGGAAAAACGGGCAGAACCAGCGACTCGTCCGTCGCTCCCCTGATCCCCTCGCTGCGCTCGGTCGGTTCCGTCGCTAGTCGCTAGGTCGTGCTCCCTGGAAGTTGCGATTCCCCATCTCGCTCCTCGCCTCCGCCTCCGCCCTGCTGCTCCTGCTCGTTCTCGATCCGCCGCCGGCCGCCGCCGCCCGCCGCCTCAAGCCCGCCCCGGCCGAGGCCACCGCCGCCCGCCCCCTCAAGCCCGCCCCGGCCGAGCAGAACACGGCGTCCTCAGGTTCCTTCCCCCGTTCCCCGCACATCCCTCTTGGCTTGTAGGTTCGTGAGATGGAAGAGTGAGACAGAGCAAGGGATCCAAGGATGTTCTTACTTTTTTATTCACGAAGCCGTTCTCCTTTTTTATTTCAAGCAAGGGATCCAAGGATGCACATGGCTCGTGTTCTAGTAGTAGACATGAAATCTCGCTGTTGATACAGTAGTAACCTGCTAGTTTAATCATCACTATCACATTAAGATGAACCTGTAGCCTGCATATTCACTATTTTACTGGTAGTAATTTGCATCACTATCACATTAAGATGAACCTGTATCTCGCTGTTGATACATGGCTTTCCCTGCTTGATTCCCCACTGCCCGCCGTGTCTACTAGGTTGAGCTCGAACTGCGCTGCCGTCGGGCGATGGACGGAGATGAGGAGCTGGATTGGGAAGCTATTTCAGCACAGGTGGAGGACGGAGATGAGGAGCCGGATTGGGAAGCTATTTCAGCACAGGTGGAGGCATTTGAGTTGGAGAATCCAGAGGAAGTTGCAGCGCTGGCAGCAGCAAGGCCAGGAGCTGTAGCATCATCTCGAAACTGCAGGCGGAGACGTGATGGCACGAACGACCAACATCGACAGGGACGAGAAGAGCAGGTTATTTCTCCCTCTTTTGCAGATTTCAGTTTTGATGTCTATTGTTGTAGCAAAATACTTGAATTTTGATGTCTACTTATATTACAGGAAACTCCGGAAGCTATTGTTCATGAAGTTTTTGATCTATCAAATGTTGTTGCTGATCCTGCACTTCGGAGACCAATTGAAGAATTTGATACTCAAGAAATAAGGGATAAAATGAGAAGGGCATATTTATCGAGAGGTCCGAGTCGCTTGATTGGCCATACTTTTACCAAGACAAAAATTGGGGCAGATTGGAGATCATTCCTAGATACATGGTATGCCGAATTTGATTGGTTAGAGTATAGTGTGGAGAAAGATGCTGCATATTGTTTCTATTGCTTTCTTTTCAAGTCTTCAAGCACTAGTGTACATTTAGGACATGATGCTTTCACAAAATTGGGGTTTAAGAATTGGTAGAAAGGTCCGGAACATTTTAGAAAGCATATAGGTGGTACAAACAGCATTCACAATAATGCAAGAAGATATTGTGAAGATTTTAGAAACCAAAAACAAAGTGTGTCATATGCTATTGCTTGTCATGATGAGAAATCACATATTGTGTGAGGACCCCTCGTTCCGAAGTCCGAGGTGCCCACGTTATGTAAACAGATCACGATCCCAATGATCAGTGCATCGCGATCACATAACCAACATGGTATACAAAGTTACATCATTCAACGTACATACAAATCTTACACAAATAAATAGTGGTCACATGACCAAGTCTGCATTCATCGACACACAAGACGAAATTAACTATGACACAGCGGAAGTTTTCGGCTAGCGTCGGCCCTCGTCACGTCCTGACGCATTCCCACAGAGCAGTTGACCGGTGACACTCAGTTGGCGTAGTCGTCGGCGTACTCCTCCTTCTCGTCGTACATCTCCTTGTTGTAATCTGGACGTTTGAATATCCAGGGACACAGCCATATGAGTACATTTACGTACTCGCAAAACCACCTCAAGGCTTAAGTTTTCATGGTAATGCAATAAAACGTTTTCGAAAACTGGAATAGCTACTATATACTGCTATAGGGCTTAGTTTTTGCAAACGATGCTTTTAGACATAGAGATTACAACATCTCTATATCCTTGTTAAACAAAACATTTAGAGATAGAATTCTCTCTTGTAGAAATAGCATGTGCTATCTCCACATCTTTGTAAAAACCACTTTTGTGAAACTTTTCAAAGACACTAGGATGGGGATACCCATTTTTGCCTTCCATGAGATCAGACTGATTGTCTCCCCGAGACCAACCATCTTCTCCCATTCCTATACCTCCCAGGTACCTTCTTGATGCCTCCTTGTTTCCACCGAGAACAATTTTTCTTTTGAAAGTATAAAATTGCCCATACGCCTAGATCGGTGGCCTTTCCAACCGTCCATGACCAAGAACTCGGCTATTCGAATAGTTTTACACTCTACAGAGGGGTGCACTTTCACCACATCAAATAGGTCACCGCCGCGGATCATCCCACGGAATGCCCGACGACAATACGTCAAACGTCGGGACACTAATCAAGACTTTTCACTATGTCCATACTAATACAAAGATACCTCTTCAACTAGGTTGGTTCCCCCCGGCACCGTTTGACCCATCTCTTGGCGTCAGACCGCCATGACAGGGGACCTAATCGGTGTAACTGGTGGTGAACTTAATCCCACTCTCTTTATGTCCCTCTTTCTTAGGTGACAACCAGTTCAGGGGCCATAGCCACCCCCTAAGCAAATTGAGGTAGCCCCATATTAATACAAACAAGCTTCCGGTCAAGCCCTACCCATGTCAGGTAATGTGGCTGCACGGGTTAATTGTTCGGGCGGCCGCTAGGGCAGTACTTTGTTTTCAAAAACATCTCCACCTCCGACTGCTCCCAGCAGCTCGGGTTTTCGTAAACATCTCCGATTGCTCCCAGCAACTCGGGTTTTCGTAAACATCTCCGATTGCTCCCAGCAACTCGGGTTTTATAAAACACTTTCTCGCCGATTGCTCCCAGCAACTCGGGTTTTTCCTCCGAAAACATTTTATTAAAACCAGGATCCCATCCTATGGTTTTGAGGTAAGAGTATAAAGATATACTACTAGAAAAATATATTTTTCTTGATAGCGCCTTCAGTAGAAGGCTTCTCAAGTAAAGACTTATTTTTATAAACCTATTATATATACTAGTAAATATCATTGGCCAAACAATATTTTGTAAAATAGTTTTTGGGTGGCAAAATACCACATAAGAAATAAAACATGCATTATTTTATTTTGAAAACAAGACATACTTGTGAAAATAATAGGATTTCAGTATAGTGGTGAGGTGGCTTGTCTGGCTCAGCAATATGTCCTTGGTCTTGATCTTGATGTTCCTCAGGTTCACTCTTCACTTCCAGTTCCTTCTCGATCGTATCTAACGTCGTAAACAGGAAAAAGAACAACACTCAAAATACAAGACAATGCCACAAGGACATAACAAACAACAAGCATTGCACAAGACACTAAGCTAACAATCAAAAGCAATCAATTCCCTTAGTTAAACAGCAACAAGCAACAAGTCCATAAAGCTAAGAAAAACAACAAACATACTTAAGAAAGTATACACAACAATCCTAATTGTAAAGAAGGTAGTTCTAACTATACACTTAAGCTAAACACCCCTTAGGGTGATTAGATTAGGTATCAGTGGTTGTTATATTAGTTCAGAAAATACTTCAGACAAAAGTATCTTAGCATACAAGCATTACCATTAGCACTTAGCACACTCACATGCAACCATGTTACTGGCTCTAGAAACAACTACTATTAAGTAACTAAGCAATCATCAAAGGTTAACACCACTGTTCACATAAGTTTTTGATTAAGAGCTAAAAAGGTGCAGGTGAGTTATTCAATAGAACACCACAAATATTCCTGCAAAGGAGCGTGTTGACAATAATCTAAAGTAATCAAATCATACAGCAAGCATTACAAAACACAAACACTACTAAGTAATATCTAACACCAAACAACATTCACATGCATAGCACTCACACAAAATTAGTGCAACACCTAGGGAGCAAGAGGGATTATGCTAGATTAAAAAGTGAGTTGCACCACAAAACTTTTAAAGGTGGCAGCAGGTTAATAAAGGTTAACTTATGGTTCTGATCTTAAGATGGATTACACACATACACCCAATTCATATTAACTAAAACAGGGAATTTAAACTAAGGTTTTTATTAGTGATATAATTGCTGTTTTGGGAGACAATTCACAAATCACAGGATAATGCTCAGATAATTAAATCCTTCTACCACAGTACTGCTAACAAACATACAAAGCTAGGAAAATTGGATTTGCACCCAAAGCATTTTCCAAATGAGAGCTAAAAATGCCTCAAGTGCTACTGGTCCTAAAACTAAAAAGACTACAACTCTAGTTTTAGGAATCTCCTGCATGCAAGATTAATTTCTAAGGCAAGGTATTGATTTTACCTTTCTGTAGAAATTGGATTCACTCCAATTGGATACTCCTAGCTCAAGCTATCTTAAAAAGGGTGAAAAACACACTTTTTACAAGATTAAATGTGAAGCACAAAGCAAATTTTATTTTTACTCCAAACTGGTTTTGCATGTTTAAGAAAACATCAGAGCATCTAATAAAAATACTTCTACAAAACATGCACACACAGATCTAAAATAAACTAATAAATCTAAACACAACATTTAACAGAAACAGAAAAAGAATAAAAGCTACGGCTAAAAAAATAAAAGGGCTGCGCCTGGGCCGAATCTGGCTGAGGCCAGCACGGATCTGGGCTGCGGGGCTAGCTGGGCCGGCCCAACTGCGAGCGCAGTGCAGCGCACGCGCGGCAACGGGCGGCGCCAGGCGGGATTTGAACTGGGCCGTCGATCTAAGAATCGACGGCTCTCCGTCGTCTTCGTCGCCGCGATGGCTCGCGCGGGCGAGCTCGCGGCAGATGAAATGGCGGCGGTGGGAAAGCTCACCTAGGGCTGGCGTGCGGTGGCGGGAGTGGCTGGAGTCGATGGAGAAGACCTCGGCGAGCACGGCGGTGTCCTCAGCTCCCGCATGCAGCGCCGGAATCCATGGCGGCGGCGGCGACGCTCGTCTCGGGTCGAGGACGGACTCGGCGTCCACGGCGGTCTCTGGGCACAAAGAAAAGGGGGAGGGTTAGGTCTCGATGAGGGGAGCTTCACGGGCCAAAAATGGCGAAGAAAGGAGGGGCAAAACGCCGGCACGAGCCGCTGCAAGTCGACGGGCACCGATGGAGAAAAATGGCGTTCTTCGCCGACAGAGGGAGAGAGCTCGAGAGAGGCTCTGAGGGAGGATAGAGGGGAGGCAGGGGAGTGCTGTGGGTGTGGAATGGAGAGGAGAGAGTCACGGGTTCGAGTTTTAGAGGTCTCTCCCGATCTAGGGTTCCCACGGGTGGAGAGGGAGAGGGAGTGCGCGAGGGGCTCGTCCATTGGCTCAGGAGGGCGGTGAAGAAGGGACAAGGGTGTGCTGGTCGGGAGGGACGTGGTTCGGCCAGTGGGGGAGTGAGGGAGTGAGCTCCCGTTGGTTGTTTTCGGAAAAGGAGAGAGATGAGTGGGCAATGGTGCGCTGGGGTGGTTGACAAGTGGGCCAGGGTCGAGGTGGGTGCTGGTCTGCTCGCATGTGACAGAGGGAGAGACGTTGGGTGAGAGAGAGAGAAGGTTTTGGAGGGTTTTAAGCAAATAGAGACATGTGCACAGGATTAAAATGATGCCCTGCTCAACACAAGATATTAAGCAACCAGGGGCTCAACTAAGGGTCAAACGAATACTCCAAGCTTGAAGAGGTGATGGAGAAGAGAGGTGTGCAGGTGCATTGCCAAAAGGGGTCTTGGTCTGCATAGGGAGAGAAGTGCAAAAGTGAAACCAGCTCAGGTTAAAAGGTCACTGATTTGACTAGCCTCCTAACCCTAGGTGGTTTAGTGATCAAACAAGGTGTCAACATTTAACCAAGAACATGTTTTGAAAATATAGGTGACAAAGACCATCTTGGTTGATTTGTATGCCAAAAATTGATTATGGTTTGCTTAATGAGGAGCCCTAGATTTGCTATGTTTTAACAAACATGAAGATCACCAAATTTAATTGAATCTTGCAAAACTTGTATTTGTTTTACCACCAAATCATACCACCAAGCTAAAAGTTCAAGCAAAGCAATAAGCTCACACAACCACACCACAGGCATATGTTGACACATTCATTTGCAAGCTCAATGTCCAGGCACATAAATCAACTATAAGCAAAAAGGTTCAAACAGACAAGGAATTGAACAAATAACCAAACTTTATGATAAAACAAATTTACTTATTGAGGTGATGATCAATATATGATTATGACAAGATTTTGAAGAAAGAGGCTTAACCCACTTCTTAGTAATATTTTTCAAAGAATATTAAAACAAGAGTTTTGAAATGTTTGTTGAAAATAAGATAGGAGAAGATATATGGATTATTTTACTTGCCAATACATTGAACACAAAGGTCATGTCAAAACTTGGTTGCTTTTTAAATGGGTTGTTATTTTGAGGTCAACAATACAAACAATAAGTCACATCAAGCCAAACTAGGCAATCAAAAGAAAAACATATCCAAAAGCTAGAGGTTTGAAAAAGTTTTTTTGTTGGTTCCAAATTTTGGGTCACTAATAACAAAAAAATTCTTCCTTCCAAAATTTGGGACGTTACATATTGACTATGAAATACGGTTGAGGGCTGTGCTTGGTATTGTAAGGTTTCTTCTTGAGCAAGGTCTAGCTTTTCGTGGGCATGATGAGTCCATCAATTCCATCAACCGAGGAAATTTTCTTCAAATGTTGAAGTGGTATGCCTCAAGATGTGAGGAAGTAGCCAATGTGGTCAATCTAAATGCTCCTGGTAATCTTCAACTGACATCTCATGAGATTCAACAACAAATAGTCCAAGCATGTGCAGAAGAGACCTCACAAGTCATAATGAGTGAGCTTGGGGATGCTAGTTTCTCTCTACTTGTTGATGAGTCTCGTGATGTATCGGTGAAAGAGCAAATGGGCGTGATATTGAGGTGTGTCATATGTTTTTGTTGAACTCATTTGTTGGAATCTCATAACTTACATGACTATCTAATATTATGTTCTTGCTTGTAGGTTCGTGAATAAAAAAGGAGAGGTTTTGGAAAGATTTCTTGGTGTTGAGCATGTTGTTGATACTAGATCGGCTTCTTTAAAAACATCCTTGGATGCAATGTTTGTTAAACATGATTTGTCCATGTCTAGATTGAGAGGACAAGGATATGATGGTGCCTCAAATATGCGTGGTGAGCTACATGGTTTAAAAACATTGGTGTTGGCCAACAATCCTCATGCTTTTTATGTCCATTGTTTTGCCCACCAACTTCAATTGGTGGTTGTTGCTGTTGTGAAAGGAGTTCTAGGTGTTGGTAATTTCTTTGGTCACGTAAACAAGATTGTTAACATGGTTAGTTCTTCTTGTAGATATTGCAAAGATGTGTACTCAACTCTATGTATACAATTCTAAATGCATCATTATTTTGTAGGCGAGTGCCTCTTGTAAAAGGAAAGATGCATTGTTGCAGAAGCATCATGACTATATGGTAGCACAACTAGAGAGTGGGGAAATCTCGTCGGGAAGAGGCCAACATCAAGAGACAAGTTTAGCAAGACCCGGTGATATCCGTTGGGGGTCACACCACAGAACACTAATCCGGATACATCATATGTGGGATTCTGTGATTGAAGTGCTACATGGTATTTCTCTTGATGGAGGAGATGCCGAAGAAAGAGGTTTGGCTTCTGGTTATATGTTCTACATGGAAACTTTTGAATATGTTATAATCTTGCATTTGATGGTTCGAGTGCTTGGTATAACAAATGAGTTGTCACACGCATTGCAAGCGAAAGATCAAAACATAGTTTGTGCTATGCATATGATTGTATCAGTGAAAAGGTTATTGCAAAATCTGAGAGATCATGGATGGGAGCCTCTCTTGTTGGCTGCTACTAAGTTTTGTGATGGAAGAAATATTATAGTGCCCAACATGACTGACAACATTCCAGCTAGGGGTTATCCAAGGATCTCACGCAAGGTGGTTACTTGCCTCCATTATTACAAAATAGAAATCTTTAACGAAGTGCTTGATAGAAACATGGTTGAGATGAATAATAGGTTTTCTGAAACATCTACACGCCTATTGATCTGCACCGCATGCCTTGATCCTAGAGATTCATTTAGCAGCTTTGATCAAGAGAAGCTAATTGAACTTGCCAATATTTACTCGGTGGATTTCTCTTCACATGATTGCTATGTCTTGGTTCACCAACTCAACATATATATTGATATGATGAAGACAAGTCCAGATTTCTTATCATGTGATACTTTAGGTGCTCTTGCTCTCAAGTTGGTTCAAACTAGACAAAATTTAATCTTTCCATTGGTCTACCGTCTGATTACACTTGCATTGACATTGCCGGTTGCAACAACATCTGTTGAGAGGTTTTTCTCGTCCATGAAAATTGTAAAGACTGATAGTCGAAACAAGATTGGTGATGATTGGCTCAATGATTTGATGATTTGCTATGTTGAGAAAGAAATATTTCAAAAGATTGATGATAAGAAGATTATGCTACGTTTTCATGCCTATGGAAATCGTCGAGGTCATCTACCTCGGAAGTTCCATCTTGCAAGCACAACTACAACTTAATGGTAAGATATCATATGGTGGCTGCCAATTGTCCAATTGTGTTACTATTTAGACTCACAAAGTTTCCATATTTTGTAGGTATCTCTTGTATGAGATCATATGGTGGCTGCTGATTGTCCTATTCAAATGGCAGGAGTCCATGTTAGTAGTTTTAAACTTCTTTTTATGCAATTTGTATGTCACTAGTAATGTACTTTATGAGTTATAAATATTTGAATCTTCATGGACCTTTTATTTTGTGAGCTATAATATTGTGAGAGTTCGACTTATTTACATTGTTCTTTCCGTACAATTGTGGATTACATGTGTTGTAAAAAAAAATCGTCGGTGGCACACCTTTTACTGTTCGCCCTCCTCTCGTCTCAATTCTTGGCTCCGCCACTGCGTGCGTGAGTTCGTATGGGTGAGTGCGCGCCCGTACGTGAGCTCGATTCGAAAAGAAAAAAAGCAGACGTGATGAAGCGAGGCGAACATCCAACCAAATTATTTTGGTTGTAGGTTGGCAGGCAGGCTAGTCTGTATTTTCGTGGCGCAAATTTAACGCAAAATCTAATTCGTGCCTGGGCACTACCGTCTCCTTACAGAGTGCTCACCACGCGCGCCGTCGGATCATCATCGTGTGGCACTCGCGGATTCCATCTCGTGGCGCGTCCGGACAAAAGCCACCCGCGCGTCGCGCCCTCTCTCTCCTCGGCGCACGCACACACCCTCTCTCCCTCCCTCCCTCGATCCCCTTTCTCTCTCCCAGCGCCGCCGTCGCCTCCTCCCTCACGCCTCGCTCGCCTGAGCCCCTCCCTCCTCCCTCCTCGCCTTCGTGCTCCGCTCCAACACCACACAGCACCATCGCGTTTCTCGCCTGTACACCAGCGCCGACCGGCTAGGAGGAGCAGGAGCGAGGCAAGCCATGGCGACGTTGGACGGAGGGGAGGTGGACCACCTGGCCGGGGAGAGGGCAACGGCGCAGTTCGACGTCGACGGCATGAAGGTCGCCTGGGCCGGCTCCCGCCACGCCGTCGAGGTCAACGACTGCATGGCCCGCCTCGTCGCGTCCGACCCCGTAAGCATCCCACCCTCCCCAGCTCCTCCACTGATTTCCCCCTATGGACGGCAGGACGATGGATCTCACTTCTCCTCATCCGCCAGACCAGATTAGATGCGTGCGTACTGGTTTCCTCCCACCTAATTAACCAGTTCCCGAGCCTGGGAGGAGACTTCCAGTTCTGCAGAGACCATTCAGTATTATTCATCCTGCTCTGTTAACTTTATCTAACCCGTAGTCTCTTTGTTGTGTAGTGTTTACAGGTTCTCTGTACAGAAGGACTAGCAAAGTTTGGTCGACATTTTTGAATGGGTGAGGCCTAATCTCCATGTACATCCCATCTTTTGTAACTGTTAGCCTCCAGATAGATGTAGTTCTGCCCTGCAAAATGGATAAATAGGATTTTTGTAGTAGTTCTGTAATTTAGGTAGATGTATCTTTGCGTGTTGCATATATTTTTGACACCAATTGGCGTGTTGTTTATAGTGATGTAGCTACCTTATCTTAAATTTGTTAGTAACTGGTATTTACATCCATGATCTAAATATACATACAACTATTTGTAGTTTGTGGTTGTATGTAATGTAGGTTTCGTCTAGTGTTGATTTTGCATATACAGATATAGTTTCATAACAATTTTTACTATATATACAGTGTGCACAGATGTTTTTCTTCGAGTATATTTTCAATAGATAGAATGTATTTTTTCTGGTCCATTTGATTTTTCTGCATATATTAGATGAAAATTGCATTCAGTAGATGTACATTTGACATGAAAACTACAATTCAAGTTTTAAATGGTACTTAATTAATTTCCACAAGATGTGACTAGTCCGTAGATGTAGCACATGTAGTTCCCATAGAGAGAGAGATGATTTTCCTATGGCATGTAGACGTTTTGATTCGCTCTGCCTCTCACGTGCGCCGGTTAGACCGCTTTTTACCGAGCTAGCATTTTTCATTGCATTGAGATGTATTTTTATTCGGGTATATTATATGTGGAATGTATTTTTGTCACACCACATGCATAAGTAGGTATCTTGCATGTATTTTTTAATGGCACTTATATGTACTTTCTTATGTTAACATTACTGACACACCATATGTGGCTTTACAGATAGTTCTTGATTTTTTTTGTTTGTGTGTTATTCCTTGATATTTTGGTCACATGTTTTTTTTGGTGATTGATTATGTCTGCCGGTCTGCAGGTTGGTATTTGTGATTCCACAAACAGCACAAGAAGTCGGAAGAAGATGCTAATGAAAATGGCTGAAGGAAAATGTAAGGTGCATGTAAATCAGCGGTAACTATTGGCCTCTAGGGTATCTTAAATAATTGAACCAATTGGATCCTGCTAGTAAATAGCTGATCGTTGATCAATAGTTATACTTGTCACCAGCTCCTACACTTTTCAGTGCCACTGACCGAATCCCCTGCATTTAAAAAAATGGAATGTCAAACTATTTACTATGCAAAGCAGATCACAACTACAAGTATTTTGCTAGTTTTCTACACATGTAATTCTATGCAAATTACTTTCATGTTTCCTTCATTTTTTCTATGCAACTGACTTGATTCTTTTCCATTTTTTACATCCAATACTACATGGAGAAGAAGTTGAGACATGTAGTTCCAGGTTCAGCCAGCTACAACTTCTATGAAAACATGGAGTTTTTGCGGAGAAAACTACATGTCTCTGGGGCATCAAGTTCCTGCTTTAGATTACTCTGGGAACATAACTGCAATGGCATCAAGTTCTTGCTTTTAGACTAGTTAATGGTCTCTTGCTTTTAGACTGTAGTTTTGCATGAAGTTCTAGTACTTCCGGAACCAAGTGGTTTACTGAACTATGTGCTTTCCATGGTTGTTTCTTCGAAATTGAACAAGTTTTTTCGAACTGATGTACTTCTGCACCTTCCTTCTGGGTGTATCTTTTCACCTGGACCTGGGGAGGAGTTTCTTTTGCTGTGGCTTTTTTGGCTATTCAGCAAGATTATGCTGAGATTTTCCTTGATTTCCGATGTATTTTCTAGCAAAAACATTTTGTCATGGATTTCTTGTTCTATGTTCCTGATGAAAGTTCCATCCAAGCGGGAGAGTTCCTCTCTCGTGGCTGCTAGAGGAAGAAAAGAAGCAGGTTGAGAAGAAGAGGTAGCAGAGGTAGGTAGCAGGATCCACACGGATGTACGTGCAGTAGTTATCTAGCTGTGCGGTCCACGTGCGTGCGCGCGTCGGTGTGTTCCCTGCTGGACGTCCCTTTCCATTTCTGGCACTGTGTAGTGCTAAACACTGTGCGTGCGCGCATCGTTGTATACCGCGGATCTAACTTTTCCTTTTTTGGTGGGGGCACTGTGTAGCGCTAAACAGTGCCCGGGCACTGTGTAGCCGCGTCCCAAATTTAATGGATCGCTATCTACGAGTATCTAATCTATGATATCTTCCGGTCCCACTTACCAGTCACGAACTCGACAAAAGTAAATCTGATGCGATCCTCCAGCTCGCTCCATGTGGCGCATTCGCATCCAGATCCACATCCGGTCTAGGCTAGTTTTCTTCTTCTTCTTCTTCTTCTAGAACGAGCTTGGCTAATCACTCCTTTTCTTTTTAATGAACGTCTAGGTCTAGACCACTACAGTGGGTCACCACGTCAGCGTCACGGGCCCCACCTAGAGTCCAAACCCAGCCGAGATCCACCACGGCCGGGCGCGCTTGTCCCTACCCGTCATGGCCACGCCCGCCGTGTGGAAAGTGGAAACAGATCACCACCACCACAGCAGTGCAGCCACGGATCAAATAGGGGAGGGGACAGCGCGTCGGACGGCGACACCCCCGCCCACGCCAAGCAGCCCGCCTCGTCCCTACTCGGCGCCCCTGCTCTAGGCTCCTCCTCCTCCACCTCCACCTCCTGCTGCCGCTGCTTGATCGGTGGACAGATCGCTGTTCGTACAAGGAGATTTGATTTGGGCTTGTGAGGGAGGAAGGGGACATGGGTGCGCTGTCGCGGCCGGAGGAGGTGGTGGCGCTCGTGAAGCTGCGCGTGGCGGCGGGGCAGATCAAGCGCCAGATCCCGCCGCAGGAGCACTGGGCCTTCGCCTACGACATGCTCCAGAGGGTCTCCCGCAGCTTCGCGCTCGTCACCCAGCAGCTCGGACCAGAACTCCGCAATGCCGTAAGCAGCCCCTTTACCCCCGCTTCTCCTCTTCTTCCCGTCCGATTCGAGAGCTTCCTGCCCTGGGCGGGCCTGTGATCCGAGGCGCCGCCGCGCAGGATTTGGGGCAAGTTTCTGAAACACGGCCGCTGATTGTTGTGTGCAGGTGTGCATCTTCTACCTGGTGCTCCGGGCCCTCGACACCGTCGGTGAGCGCTATGTTTGAACTCGTTTTGCCGCGTCTGGTAGAGTGCTATTTTTGTGCGGTCATGTGTCGAGTTCATCAGTGCTTTCCGTTTTAAGAGCGCCGCTCACTCTGATGATTTTACTACCGTGCTGCAGAGGACGACACCAGCATCCCTAACGACGTGAAGCTGCCCATCCTCCGAGATTTCTACCGCCATGTCTACGATCCCGACTGGCGTTACCTATGTACGGGATCCCTCGCCTAAGAACAAGCGGCTGTTGTGCTGTGTTACCTGCCTGCTGTTTTTGTTGATCTGATCATGTTTTCGCATGGTTTGGTCTCCAGGTGGAACGAACGACTACAAGGTGCTGATGGACAAATTCAGATACGTCTCCACGGCTTTCCTGAGCTGGGTGAAGGGTAATCAATTTCTGTTCTGAGTTCTACAACGGTTGCTATTTTCTGAACTTCCTAGTTTCCCAACTTGTGGTTGGGAATCAACTTGTGCCTTCATACGGATAGTTGTTTTTCTCAAAGTCTTAGGGAACATGCCAACCACTGTCCAGTCAGCACTGATAGCACTTCAAAAAAAAAAAAAAAGTTAACTTAAGACTTCTCTAAATGCGGAGGTATTAGTGCCGAACTATGAAATTTTGATTGATGTCACTGTCAGGTTGTGAGGGTGAATTAAAAAGCAAACTGCTCATAGTTAGTTACACTACAAGAGAGAATTATTTTGGCCAGATTGTCACAAGTGGACCAGACAGAACAGGGGAAAAGTTACAATAGTGGGAAATAGCTGTGCGTTGTCAAGTTTTCTTGTCTGTACTTGGATATCATAAGCACTAGAGTCATCCCAGCCTTTGTTTTTTGCGTTTGGGTTCTTCCAACTGGTACAAATGACAGAACCTCTCATATGTTGTTATCTGGCAGCAAGCATTAAAGTGCCATTTGAAAAACTAAGAGAGTTCATTCAATAGTTTGTGAATGTGAAATGCCATTTAATTTGCGAGCACATGTTTGTGGAGGCATTTTGATACAGTAGATACATTTTGCCCATTCAGCAGACAACAAGCCAAAGTTACAGATCCACTGTCCATCTATTAAGTTAGGCTATTAAAACATCGTAGTACTTCACATGTTGCAAATGAAGTTATCTTTCACCTCATTTATTTTTCCATCATATAAAGTTACTCCCTTCGTTCCTTGATATAAGGTGTCTAAGGTTTTGGCACGGATATTAAGAACCTGTATTTTGCATGCGGTGGACTAATTTTCTACTGAAAAAATTGAGAGAAAGGAGTCCCTATTAGCCACATACTGAAGATAATCCGTCAAATTACTCTGTTCCAGATTGTGACTCGTTTTTTGATGGGTAAAATTGTCTATAAATCGCAATACACCTTATATTTTGATTTTTTTTCTCAAAAACTTAGACACCTTATATCAAGGAACGGAGGGAGTATCATTTAATACAGGTAAGTTCATTTGACCCTTGCAGGAACTAACTCTCTTCCACATGTTTTCCAGATACCAAAAGGCAATTGAGGAAATCACTAGGCGAATGGGAGCAGGAATGGCAAAATTTATATGCAAGGAGGTGTGTTAATCTTTATATCAATCAAAATATTCGATCCCTGCACAGAATTAGTATGAAGTGATTATATAATCATTTTATGTACAAATGTTCGTCTTTATTTTGTTATGAGGTGGAGCCATTTTCATTTTTTAATTAGCATAGGGTACTGTCTGTATTCCACTCTCATATAAATGTTTGTATGACATATATGGTACTCTCTATGGCTTATTTGGCTCTTTTCTCTGTACCAAATTTCTGTAGCTTTCAAAATATCTGATACTTGTCAAGTAACATACTTAATGTCATGAATGAAAAAACCAAAAATGCGCTACATATCTAGTGAGTCGCCAGTAATACATTCAAAAGAATATGAATATACTTGTGCCGGTATTCACTTGATAACCACACTTTATGCCCAAAGGCATGGTCATTTAGCCGTGCTATACTTCTTGGGATACTACTAGGTAGTTTGAAATTCCAGTTTTGGTCTGTCATAGCAATGTGTTAATGTGGTGGTAACTTCTACAAATGGAAAATGGAAGATGGTTGTGGGTATTATTTCCATTGATAAATGTAGCTGCCACACCAATAATTACAAATACTTTCGTGCACAAGAACTGTGACACAAACATCTGTGAATAGAAGTGCTTCTAGATGTCTTACTTGGGTTTAGCTAAAACCCGGGGAGTAAAGGAAATTTCTTTGGCGACACAGCAAGAATCATTAGTTAGCTCTCCGATAAAGGAAGCATGTACTGGTTGTAGACCAGGGTTTTGTACATATTTGTTTGAATTAATTCGGAAAAACTTCATTTCGTAGGTTGAAACCGTGGATGACTATGATGAGTACTGCCACTATGTAGCAGGGCTAGTAGGCTACGGACTTTCCAGGCTGTTTCATGCTGCTGGGACAGAAGATCTGGCTTCAGATCAGCTTTCGAATTCAATGGGTTTGTTTCTGCAGGTATTTTCATTAGTATTATTTTATCTGTACTTCCACTATCATAATGAATTGAAACCTCTTTTACATTCACCCTGTAACTAATAGTTGGGCGTCAATTGCAGAAAACCAATATAATAAGGGATTATTTGGAGGACATAAATGAGATACCAAGTGCCGTATGTTCTGGCCTCGAGAAATATGGAGTAAATATGCTAATAAACTTGAGGTACATCAATCCATTTGCTATATATATTCCTCCTGAGTAGCTCCAGATATCATATATCCTGAATTGCAAATGATCACACATCCACAATTTTCTTTCTTGTGGGAACAAGGGAGATACATTGGAATCGTAAATCCAAAGTTCCTCTGTTTCAGCGCTTTAGGAAAATAGTGAAAGTTGGTACGTTGCAGTTATCGAAATATTTAATTGAACAGTCAATAATGTAATCGAAATACCTAATCCAATCCATTTACATATATTGAAAGCCCTCAATTGTCCAACCTTCATCATCCTTTTTTCATCTATAATGATGCAATGTTTTTGGGTTACTAAATCAGGACCTCAAGTATGAGAAAAATTCAGAGAAGGCGGTGCAGTGCTTGAATGATATGGTGACTAATGCTTTGATCCATGCTGAAGATTGCCTTCAATACATGTCAGCATTGAAGGATAATACCAATTTTCGGTTTTGTGCAATACCACAGGTACACTATAGTCCTTACCATTATAATTATAGTCTTCACACTCTAGTGGTATCACTGGAACTTGTCATAGCTCGGCATAGATTTATGGTACTAGACATGATTAGGGTAATTGAAACTTTTAACTGGTTCCTGGATGTAATTGGTGTCAGAAGATACCAAGCATTGAAGACAGATTTTCCATATCAGTGTAATTGCCGTATTATTACACCCTTGAGCAATTAGTAATGATAAGTTTTAGCAAAGGGTATGATGTTGTTACTTTTAGGATTGATCTGTTACCAGTGCAATTTTTCTTTGGACCAGTCATACTTTCTTTTTTTCGTATAGATACTCAACATTCGTAATATAGCTACATGACATAGTTCTCATCAATAAGAGAATTTCTGTTACAAAGTGCTATCTATTTTACGACGTCAAATTCTTTGATTGTATTTCATGTCTGAAGTGGACTTCTAAATGTTTCATGTCTGTTTGTTTCTTCTTTTCAGATAATGGCAATCGGGACCTGTGCTATTTGCTACAATAATGTGAATGTCTTTAGAGGAGTTGTTAAGATGAGGCATGGTAAGACATATCATGTCACTTCAAGTTGAAAAGTTCTACTAGCCTTCATTTTGTATATAACATTTGGAGTATATGCATTTTTCTGGGCATACTTTTATATAGTTAGGAATTGATCAATTATACAGCAAAATCACATGATGGACTGCTTCGATGGCCCTTGGCATCAGAAAATACATTTTCCATCTTTTAGTTTGATGGTAATTTGCTATTGATTTGGTTTGCAAAGTATCATAATATCTACTTAATGAATTATAGTTCAGTAGTTAATTTACGGCCATGCTTACTTGAGTTTTGGTTAATATGAGAAAAAATGTATGTTATGCATTTGTTTGTGTGTGTGTGTGTGGGGGGTGGGTGTGGGGGCACCTCCCTTAACCAAGTATAGTTTGTTCTTTAAGGGGTTATTATTCCCTTAACCAACTTTTATTTTTGTACTGCCTATTAAAAATTTGCATGTTTCATGTCTCCTCTATATTCCTTCTGACCTGATCGGTAGCTTAACATGTACTGCTTATCTCTCAGGGCTCACTGCAAGAATAATCGATGAGACAAAATCAATGTCAGATGTCTATTCTGCTTTCTATGAGTTCTCTTCATTACTAGAGTCGAAGGTAAGCCCTGGAATGTTTATCCAAAGAAACATGGAGTCTAGTCTAGCATACATATAATAGAAGATTCAGATATTTTTTCGTGTACATGTGAAATAAATGATATTATTTCCTATTACACAAAAGTGAAAAAAAATACTTGAAATGATTTTTCCATTGTTTTTGCTGAGACAGTCCTGTAGTTTTATGGATCACATAGAATGTTTATTTTTACCTCAGAAATCCATAACTAGGTAGCGTCACTTCACAATGATGTTGTGTTTAGCTTTTAACTTTATGCATGTTTGTATAAAACTTGCCATCTTTATTCGTGAACATCTGATGGTTTTGTTCCAAATGGCCATGTTTAGCCAACCTTCTTACTGTTCCTTGATCCATGATGCTGCTAGTGATGGGCCTTTGAAGGCGACCTTTTGTTGTTTTATAGCTGTGACTTTGTGTGCATAATATGTTTGGTCTTCATGTCCAGATTAATGATAGCGACTGAGTTGTGACTTGCGACTTTATGCATTAATACGTGTTGTCGTCATTTCCAGATTGATGACAACGACCCAAGTGCTGTGCTAACACGGAAGCGTGTAGTTGCAATAAAGAAAACTTGCAAGTCATCCGGTTTGCTGAAGAGAAGGTTTGTCGATGACTTAAGAGTTGTACTTTGCTTCTATTGTCTTCACCTTCACTGACTGTTCCGATTCTACAGGGGATATGATCTGGAGAAGTCAAAGTATAGGCATCTGCTGGTGAGTAATACATCTATAAGCTGAAAAATACTGCTGGTTTTCTGTTTTTATTAATTTCTCAAGCTCCTTATGTGACATCCTCAGGTCATGCTTGCTCTTCTGTTGGTGGCTATTATCTTGGGTGTGCTGTATGCCAAGTGATTTGGTCAACATGGCCCCGGTACGATTATCGGTTTTAAGTAACAAGCTGACGATATTTCGTCTGTAACTTTTGATTCGAAGAAACTTTACAACGCTGATTCAGAATTGCATTTGTGTAGGTTTCACATGTGTACCTGCTGACAGCAGAATGCCACGCTATAATATACACACATATCCATGTTTTCAATACAAGAAAATTACAATTAATTTACAAACAATAATGTAAAATTATAAATATATATGGTCAAATTTACGATTCTAATTCATTTGCAAGTTTGTTGAATTTCTAATTTGTAATACTACTGATTTTTTCTTACATTTTATTTATACAATTCCCTAGTGGATTCTTCAAAATAGCATTTTATCTGGCTAGTTTTATTTGCATTTTCCCTTGATTTTTTCCAAAATTTTCAGCCTTTCCCTCCTTTGTTGGCTGTACTGCTACTTGTGCAAAAACCACCGCCACACTATCGCTCGTACCCCTAAATTTTCAGGACCACAAGTTGAGGGAGCCAAAAATGATCTGTTTCTTCTTATAACAACGGAACAAAAATGATCCGTTTATATGCAGGTGCGATTTCTTCTCTATATTCGTGCACTGGGATCATGGATACATGAATAGACAACCGAATATAAATTTCCAACTATAGATATATCGGTAAATCTAATCAGCAGGCGCCTACCACGGGGCGGTTGTCGACGCACACACGCACACCGTCGGATCGCAGACGGACGGCGGATCGACCTCCCCAGCTTCACGGGCGAGTCGCGGCGCCAGCTTCCCCCCGGTCAATTTCCTCTTGCGCGAGTGCGCTCGACCTCCCAGCTCCGCCCAACGCCACGTCGTCACCCCGCCGCCACAACCTCGCCGCGCCGCCCAGCGCCGCCGGCTTCCGTCGGCCTCAACCTTGCCGAGCCCTCCGCCGGCCGCTTCTCCGCCCTCGGCCGGCCGCCGCTCTGCCAACCGCTCCGCCCTCCACCTCCCGCTTCCCCGCCGCCCAAGATCTACTCCCTCGCGGCTGGCCTACTCGCCGGCTCGAGCTCGCCGGACCGCGTCGCGCTTGTGGCCGCGGGAGTGTTGGGACGGCGCTGCACGCCGGCGAGTGGCCGAGGGCTGCGCCTCCACCGGAGGCATCCTCCTCTTGCGCGCACCGGCGAGGCCACCAGCACGCCGCCACCGGAGGGGACCGGCAAGACGCAGGCACGGCGAGATGGCGGCCGCCGCCAAGTTCCTCCCGCTGGTGGCCACGAGATCCGCACCAACGCCTGCGCTCCGTCCTGGCCGGGTGCCGCCGGTGAGACCTCACACCCCTCCCTCCACCTCTTCACACGCTTGTGCTGCTGCTAGGTTGTACATAACTGTTGTACTGCTCTGAATTACAGTGTATCTGTGCATGGCAGTGGCTGCGCACCTATGGTGTTTGATGAAATGCCGCGTCGGCCGGTAGTGTCTCTAGCTTGGTTAACCTGTGTCACTGCAGCCTTCGGGCATTGCGAGCGCCTGTAACGAGATCGAAATCGTGACGTGCTTGGGAAATGAGTGCCTGTGAGTTTACTTCTATGGATTGATCCCCCGTCATCATATGCTAATATAGGTTCTAGTTTACTTATGTTAATTAGCTTAAGACATCTGGCAATGGCCGAGAACTTTGGGTGGAGTACCATTCTCGTGTTTCTGGTTTTCTATCCGCTGACTAAGTTGCAACATGATACTAATGTGCCAACCTTGAATAACTTTGTGACTTCTCACAGGTAGCGCGTTTGGTGGAAACAGGGGAGCGAGACCGGTACCTCCTGAAAAAGGTGTATTCCCTCTCGATCACTTGCATGAGTGCGACCTGGTAAGTTGTAATCGTTTTGTTTCTTTTTCATAGGCTACAATGTTAGTAGGTGTTACCTGAGAGCTACTTGTTCAACCAGGAGAAGAAGGACTATCTTGCCTGCCTGAAATCAACAGGTGCTCAGTCTGAAAAGTGTCGGATGTGCTCAAAGAAATACTTGGAGTGTCGGATGGAGAGGTTAGCATGATTACTCCCTGTGTAATATTTCCGGAACTACTGTACTGTAGACCTCACACCCCTCCCTCCTCTTCACACGCCAGCCAAACCAATCTTGCTGCTGCTGCTAGGTTGTAGGAAAAAATCACTCACTCATATGACCTGTGCCATGCTAACAATGTGGAAGATTGTCCTCCTTTGGATACATACCATTACAACTGGGCTGCCACTAGCCATTACTTTGGTTCTGTACTTTCACCTTGCATTGCTTAAGAACCAAATTCACTGTCTATTGTTCCCATAGTAGATACTCAATTACATGCATCTTGCATTGAACTATAGAGCATGGATCATAATTCACCAAGTGCATATACATCAAGAACTGGTACTGGGTTTTTAGGTAGTGGTTCATTGCCCTGGACATGTAACTACTACCCTCACAGATGATACTTTACCATATAGGGCAACAAACAGAGAGTCTACACTCTGTTTTAAAATTCAGTACCAGTTAATCATGAAGCCGAAGTACTGGAAATACCTCAACTGTTGAGGAGATCTTCTGGCAGCCCTGCTCTTATACATGTGTGCTCTGTACTAGACCCACTTTATATGCTTGTATCACTCTTTCGTCAGATTGTATTAGCACAAATTAGAACATCAACAATGTTGTATCACTCTTTCTGCTTCTATATATATACTGTGTATAGCTTGAAAATGTTGATCCTTAACCCATGTAGTGGTGGTGCTAATGTGCATGTTAATAAGAACATCTTCTAGTTTGATCTGTCAAACAAGTGTGAGTGCATATGTGTGCTCGCTGCTCTGTTCTTTATCCTAGGACTAGGAATTAAAAGTAAATAATTCATATCTTATAGTTGATTTCTGTATTGTATATGCAGCAAGAAAATTGACCTGAAGGCTCACAAAAGTAGGGCCTTGGTCTTACTTGGCTGCGGCGACGACAATGACGACGACGCCATCGACACAGGGCCGCAACGACGACGACATGGACATAGGGCGGCAACGATGACGACAACGACATCGACAGCCGGAGTGGCCCGGCTCTCCTCGACACGACGACATCGACAACCGAAGTTTGTAACTTGTTCGAATCTGTCCTAAACCTTAGGCGTTGTTTGGTATAGACACGTGTATTGCTTTACACAAATGATTATTGGTAATGAGAAATGTCCATTTGTGTAAATTGTCTTGCTGATTGGTTTGAGTAAAGTATGTAAATTGTTTTGCTGCACGGCCTGCCTAATGTCATATCTTGAGATGGACCGATGCAATTACCCACCCAGTACTGATAAAGTTACCAACATAATTCTTATAGAGTTACCCACCCACTACTGATGGAATGACCCACTATGTACTGATAAAGTTACCAACATAGCACTGATAAAGTTACCCACCCAGTATTGCTGGAGTTAACCATGTGTTCATGATATAGTTAGCCAACACGAATTGATGTTGTTACCCCTAATTTATCGGCACGAAATCGATGTAGTTACTCTACCCTCTCGGTAATAGTTACCCACCCATTACTGATAGAGTTACCCACCCAGTACTTATAAAGTTACCCACCCAATACTTATAAAGTTACCCATGTGTTCATTATACAGTTATTCAACATGAAATCGATGTAGTTACTCACCTCTCTCAGTAATAGTTACCCACCCATTACTGATAGAGTTACCCACCCATTACTGATAGAGTTACCCACCCAGTACTGATAAAGTTACCCACCCAGTAATGATAAAGTTACCCACGCAATACTTATAAATTTACCCATGTGTTCATGATGCAGTTATTCAGCACGAAATCGATTTAGTTACTCTACTCTCTCGGTAATAGTTACCCACCAATTGTTGATAGAGTTACCCACCCAGTACTGATGAAGTTACCCATGTGTTTATGATGCAGTTATCCAGCATGAAATCGATGTACTTATCCTACTCTCTCGGCAATAGTTACCACCCAGTACTGATGTAGTTACCCACCCAGTACTGATGAAGTTATCCATATGTTCATGATGCAGTTATCCACCACGAAATCAATATAGTTACACTACTCTCTCGGTAAGAGTTACCCACCCAGTACTGATTAGGTTACCCATGTGTTCATGATGCAGTTATCCAGCACGAAAACCCAGTACTGTTGGAGTTAACCATGTGTTCATGATATAGTTATCCACGACGAAATCGATGTTGTTACCTGTAATCTATCGGTAACACTTACCCACCTAGTACTGATAAAGTTATCCAGCACGAAATCAACGTAGTTACATACTCTCTTGGTAATAGTTACCCACCCAATAGTAACGCAGTTACCCACTCAGTACTTATGAAGTTATCCATGTATTCATGATTTAGTTATCCACCAGTTGTCAGTATGAACTCGATAGTCATCATCCTAATACTTATGCACGATAAATTTACCATCTCAAATTGATATTCAGTTATGAAAACTAGGTGTGGTAACTTCAAAACTCGTAATAATCTAAAAGAACAACAAAATAAATAGTTCTATTTCAACCCGAGAACTAATCGTTAATATGGTGGGTAACTTACGTATTCGAGGCCGGGTAACTTATATGTTACGGGGGTGGTAACTTTTGTGTCAAAAAAATTTTCGTCGAAACATATCGACATGGGATCTAGTTTTGAAGATCTCGTCGCGACTAGTCTAACGGTGTAAACGGATCTTAAATCGGATAAACGGACTGGGCTAAAAAACATTTTGAATTTTCAAATTTCGCATTTAATGCGGGATGACGTCATCAATTCTGTCATTTAGTGCATGCATGCATATTTTTGCTTGGAATGGTGGGTAACTTACATACTACAGTCCGGGTAACTTATATGTTACGGGGGTGGTAACTTTTGTGTCAAAAAAAAATTTCGTCGAAACATATCGACATGGGATCTAGTTTTGAAGATCTCGTCGCGACTAGTCCAACGGTGAAAACGGATTCTAAATCGGATAAACGGTTTGGGCTACAAAACTTTTTGAATTTTCGAGTTTCACATTTAATGTGGGATGACATCAGCTTTTTTGGAGTTTTGTGCATGCATGCAAAAGAGGGCAATTTCTCTAACTCGTGTGCGTATGACTTTGGGATGACATCAGCAATTTTGCTATTTAGTGCATGCATGCAACTATTTCTTCTCACCGCGTGCGTAGACATTTGCCACATATAGTGTCTACACTTTTGCCAAATGTAAGGCGCCTTACACATAGTCGTTCCCTAGATATATTTATGATATAATTATTCCAAATTCTCAGAAATGGAGCATCCACTGAATCAACTCTTTTTTTTTCTTTTTTTTTTGCGAAACCCATCGAATCAACTCGAAGGCAGAGCAGTAACACACGCGCGTACCTTGTGCTCTGCGGCGATGGACGGGAGCCAGTGGTGGCAGAAGTCGTTGATGATCCAGTCCGGCCTCCTGCCGCCAGCCACGGCGTCCGCGAGGAGCGCGGCCAACGGAGCGGCGAGGCCGTCCATGGCCTTCTTGAGGAGGTCGTCCTTCCCGGGCGGCATGTCGGCGGTGCACTCGGCCCCGTCCGGCAGCCCGTCGACGCGCGGCAGCGGCAATGACACGAAGTGGAGGCGAGAGGAAAGGTGAGGCGGCACTGGCGGTAGCCTGGCGAGGTTCCGCGGCGTGGAGACGAAGGCGACGGTGTGACCGCGAGCGGCTAGGCGCTTGGAGAGCTCCAGGAACGGGATCATGTGCCCGAACGCCAGCCACGGGAACACCACCACCTCCATCCCGCCGGCGCCGCCCGCTGCTGATTCCATCGCTGCGCTGTGCCTGTGAGTCGATGGCCTGCCCAACAGATGGAGACGGAGCAAAGATAACCAGCTGGGTGTTGTGCTCCAGCACAGTTTTATACTGCGGACCAAGACCTCGCTTCTCGAGTCCGGTTTTGAAAACTCTTTTGATTTGAATCGATACGTGCAAGTGTGCAACCGTATCAACGTGCGTACCTAGGGCGAACCACTAAAAATTACTACTCTACTAGATTAATCTAAAAGAATCACTAAATTTAAATAACCACGCCCTATGGTGATATGCAACCTTTTTGTTTGAACTGGCGGGATTTTATTGATTCAGCAACATTTTGTAGTTTATCCTGCGGACCAATACCTCGCTTCTCGTGTCCGGTTTTTAAAAGTCATTGATTTGAATCGATACGTGCAAGTGTGCAACGTGCATACCTACCGGATCAACCACTAAAAATTACTCCCTCTGTTCGTAAAATAATGTTTCAACTTTGTCCAAATGTGCAAGTATGTACACACTAAACAATGTCTAGATACATGCAAATTTAGACAAAGTTGACACATCCTTTTGTGTACAGATGAGAATTGCATAAACATTTGAAGATTTCATCTGTGTTGAGAAGTCTGAGTGCTATCCTGGCCTGATGGTGCGTCTTAAATTTGTGTTGCATGTTGATATGAAGATCCTCGAGGGGTTGAAAGCAGAGGCAGGGTCGGTAGCCCGGCGAGGTTCCGCGGCGTGGAGACGAAGGCGACGGTGTGACCGCGAGCGGCGAGGCGGAGAGCTCGAGGTACGGGATCATGTGCCCGAACGCTAGCCTCGGGAACACCACCACCTCCATCCCGCCGCTTCCGTCGGCTGCTGCTGCTGCTGCTTCCATTGCTGCGCTGTCCTGATCAGCGACGATTCCGGATGGCAATGGGTACCCGATACCCGCAAACCCGACGGGTACCCGCCTTAAATGGGGAGGGTTTGGTGTGGGAAAAAAACCCGTGGGTGTGCTTAACGGGGAAAATTCAAACCCGTCGGGTCTGGCGGAGGCGGGTATGGGGTACCAAACCCGTACCCTTTAACCCGCATACCCGACAACCCCACATGTCAGTGAGTAGGAAAAAAAACCTAACTACTGTTCCTCACAGCCACACAACGCCCTAGCCCCACGTTTCTTTTAATCTTTTTTCCATCCCCACACCACGCAGCCACCTACCCCACGCGAGGAGTCTATAGCTGGCCAAACGGGCCGGGCCAAACGGGCCGGCCCGAAGCACGGTTGTTTTGGCACGGACACGGCACGACACGACTTAAATGGGCCGCGGCACGACACGGGCCCGTTAGTGCCCGGGCCGCTCCTTGAGTTGAAGCACGCGGGCCGGCACGACACGGCACGATTAACTATTTTTTATTTTTTTTAAAGATTTTATAGCTATTTCTACTTCTTTTTTTTGTATTTTATAGCTATTTTATGTATGTTTTTGAATTTTACAGCTATTTTTATCATGTCGTGTCGTGCCTGGCTTGCCTGCCGTGCCACATCCGTGCCGTGCGTGCCGTGCCTCCTCCCAAAATCAAACCCACATGCCGGTGATACGTCCAAAACGTATCAATAATTTTTGATTGTTTCATGCCATTTTTATGCTTTTAGCACTTGTTTTTATATTAAGTTTATTATTTATTTGGACTAACCTACTAATAATTGCAAAAGTGCACAATGTTCTTGTTTTACTATTTGATGTGTAGAAATTATCAAGAATACAAGAGGAAACCTTGTTGGGGTCGAATTGGGACTTTCCTGAAATCTGTCTGAGAACTTTTTACGGAGATTGTCAGTTTGACCCTCGAAGATGACGTCCAACGGAAGTCTCCCCGAAAACAAAGTTGTCACAATTTTCCATACGAGATTTTAAGCCCAAGATCAGCCCAATCGGAGTTCGGACGCGGCCTGGAGGCCCGTTTTGGTGGAACCCTAAAAGGGGGTGACGGAAATCCGAGAAGATATATAAAGGGAGGAAACCTAACTCGTGGAGGACTCCTCCACCCACGAATTTCAGCCACCAAAAGCCACGTTTTTGCCTCCCCCATGGATCCCATCTCCATGGGGAAGGGCTCCCAAGAAGCCATGAAGGAGGGAGGCTAAGGGGCGGCGCTCCCCCATGATGCCGGCGGCGGGGAAGGAGTTCCTCGCGCCGCCGCCGCCCTGCGCTCCTCGCTTCCCTCTCCGCCGTCTTCACCGCCATCTCCATCACCATCTCCTCCTTGTATTCAGTGGTTCATCCTCCCACAAACCTCTGTACCGTCCTATGTAAACATGGTGTTTGATGCTATAATATTTATCCTATGATCTACGTCATGTTTCCGTAGTTTAATTGTCCTTAGATTGAATGGTTGAATGTATTTGGTTCATTAGAGTTGTATGTTGATATGGTACTGTCTTTTGATGTCCATTATACTTGTGCGCGCATGGATCAAACATCACGGGGTTAGTAGTATTTGTAAACAAAGCGGGGGAAGTTCTGCCGGAGTGACAGAAACCTGAGAACGCGAACCGTTTAGTTGCACGTATGGGAGTAAGAGGACCTTGAACTTAAGGCTATGGTTGGGGAAACCTTAATGCATTGTTAGTATTTGCGGATGCTTGCTAACAATCCAATCATATAGTACTTGTAATCCCAAGTAGTGGAGTGAAGTGCATGTATATTTAGCCTCTCCCACATTGAAAACTGCATCGAAGACAATGAACCCGATATCTTCACTCATTAATTTTGGACAAAGCCATCACAATTACCACCACTTTTCCACACTCATGGTACTATTATTTTAAGGTTACTTAGTGTATTTTATTGCTGCAGCACTAACTTTTACTTTCTTGTATTTATTATCTCGCAAAGCTACCTCTCATACCCGTATTGCTACTGTAGTTTTATTTCCTAGATAATGCAAACGTTTAGTGTGCGTAGAGTTGTATCAGTGGTTGATAGAACTTGAGAGATTACTTATCCTACCTTTAGCTCCTCGTTGGGTTCGACACTCTTACTTATCGAAAAGGCTACACGCGATCCCCTATACTTGTGGGTTATCAGCCGGCACGGCACGGCACGATTAGTAGCGTGCCTTAAACGTGCCGTGCCAAGACGGGCCCGTGCCGTGCCGGGCCGGGCCGCCCGTTTGGCCAGCTATAGAGGAGTCACAGAAGTACAGAACTGTCAGATCGATCCATCCCCATCCCACGCGGCCACACCGCCCCACGTTTCTCTTCTTCCTCCAATCCTCCTCCCGCTGCTCCACGCGAGCCTCCAATCCTCCCTCCGCTGCTCCAGTGCTCCACGCGAGCCTCATCCCACGCGGCCGCCCTCACCTTCTTGCTCCCGCCGCTCCCGCAGCCGACCAAGGCCCGACGAAGCCAGGGCCCTCGCGGCGCCGCCGCGGACCTGCCCCTGGATTTCGCCGCCGACCACCCACCCACTGCCCGTAGTGCCTGCTCGCTGCGCCGTCCGTTGACCTCCACCCAGGCACCAACATTAGCAGTCTCCGTTCCTGTTGTCGTTGTGCACTTTCGAGGGTACCCGGCGGGTGGCGGGTATGGTTGAACTCTGTACCCGCCAGCGGGTATGGGGGTGGGTGGCGGGGCGGGGAGAAGGGGCGGGTGCGGGTATGGGGGTGCCAAACCCACACCCGAACCCGACGGGTGCCATCCGGAGCGACGATCAATGGCCCCGAGCAACGGATGCAGGCGTGCTCTGAGTGCTGTGCTCCAGTAAACTAGTACTCCCTCCGTTCTATAATATAAGATATTTTAACATTTTTCCGCATTCACATGCCCATACATGATGTATCTAGACACATTTTAGTGTACATGTACACTATTTTTTTATATGAATCAAGATAACATGGGTGACACCTAAAACATTTTATATTGTGGAAGGGAGAAAATATATCTCGTAGAGAATAGAGATCCTATTCTACCGTCGGCTGCTCTAGCCGCTAGCTGGTTGGTTTGCTTTGTAGTATTGACAGCATCCAAAGTAAGGTTTTAAGTAATCAAGTACTCGTATCAACCATTTGAAGAAAAAAAAATACTCGTATCAACCAACACTCACCAGTCACCACTCGCTCCAGCACAATGATATTCTTCTAAGCGGGACCTCGCGCTTCTCCTGCCCGGTTTAATTATTAAACTCTTTTGAATTGATTCTTGTCGCAAAGGATGGAGGCGGGAGCATGCATGCAAAGATGATTAACCGGCTGGGTGTTGTGCTCCAGCGCAGTTTTATTCTGCGGACCGGGACCCGAAAGGTCATTCTAACGCAACATGCCCCCAACCAATCAGGAGCTGCCACCTATGGCTGTATCCATATACCTTGGCCTGTATTTTGACTCATATTTAGTGTATACTAGAAGGAGTTGGCACGCTTTGCTGCTTACGGTTATCAGTTATAACATGACATGCTGATCTTAGTAAAGATTTGTGTCTCATAGATGATCAAGTACAAATTCATACATTTTCGGGAAAATATTGCACGTATTGGTGTCGCCTACATTATAAACTGTAGTATAATACAAAAGTAACAATTTTGAATTTGTTAACCTCTTAACTAGGCGATCCCGACAACTAGTGTGTGAGGCGGAGCTAGTCGAGGTGCGGCCGGAGACAGAGTTGTTGTGTGTCGCTCGTGCTCGTTCTTGTAGCGAAGGAGGAGGCACGGTGAGGAAGGGGGAGGAGGAGGGTCGCTCGGGTGGCTCGTCAGCCGGAGCTACATATGGGAGTCATAGAGCGACGACAACACACGAGACTGAATCTGTGGTGCCCTTGAGAAATGATGGTGACTTCGCGGCCGAATCGGTCAAAGTTGTGGTAGAGCTGTCGGATTCGAAACCGAATTGATGGAGAAGAGGCGGCGACGGTCACCGGAGGAGAGGCGTGAAGGCGATATGGAACTTCCGATTGGCAGTTAGCATGTGCGTGTTGGCATTTCTGTTATATAGCAGCGACCCAAATATTTTATATTTGCAGCACTTGGTTTTATTTTGATAAAAAAAATTGGCATAATTTACATCAAGAGCAGTTGTTGGAGCATGATTTTTGGTCCCAAATGAGGTAAAAAGAGTTATGCCCTAAAATAGAGCAGATATTGAAAATGCTCTAAGAGATGAGCGACACCGTAATGTTTGCAGTAGATATAAAAGTGAGTTTTGTATTCAGCTGAACGGACAAATAATATTATTTCTAACTTTATATGATGTAACCAATGGAAGGATATGATGTATTCTGCACCGAAAATAATATTTTAAAATAAATTCCGGACTAAAATTTTCATTAGATTTAAGTAAAAGTTTCTTTTCTATTAAAAAACTCATTTTTACCATGAATTTTTCCGGTGATATTAAATTTTCTAAAAAGAATGTTAGATAAATTTAAAAATATACAAACAAATTTCAATAATCTAAAAACAATCCAAGTGGATTTCACACATATTTCGATGATTTCATTTCTATTTAAATTGAGTACCTTTAATCATGGCTTGTCACAATGTTTTACAAGTTTTAATACGGTTTCATCTAAGTTTGAATAGATATGTAATAGGTATGCTCAATACATGATTAAACTCTTTATATATGCGAAACTTTTATGAAACATGTGAGTTACCACAATAAAGCATATCAAATATGCATGGAAACTCGATTATAAATTTATAATACAAAGATTTTTTTTCTGGCCCTTGTTTTATTGAAGTGGCGGTGACAATGGCCTGGAGTATATGGAAGGAGCGTAATTGTTTTATTTTTGAGAACCAGAGGCCTTGCTTCACAAGGTGGAAGGCAAGATTCAAAAAAGACATTCCTTTGACCTCTCATAGGGTTAAGTGTTAAACCCTCCAAACGAGAGCACCTCATTGCTTGGATTTCTTTGATTTGACTCCTTATTAGCTGTCATCATCCAAACGAGTTCCTGTTTTATTTCTTTCGGCTCCTCTAGGGTTGATCCTCTCAACCTTTGTATTTATTCATGTAATCCCCGAACTTTAGCTGTCATCCTCCCCTGGATGTCAGTGTGATGCTTTGAGAAAATAGAAAATTTACCGTGGGGTTTCCCCTACGGTTTGGCTGGTAAAAAAAATATCGCTTTTGCTAACGCTCGGCTGCCCGAGATCTATGTTAGCGCTCGGTCAAAATTTTCGATCATAGGATTGCTAATCACGGTTTCGCGATTGTGAACGTACGGGAGCTGGTTGTTTCGGCCCGTCTTGCTTGGCCCGTTTACACTTTGGGCTCTTTTATTTTTGCTTGGTAATGGCTCGTTTGTCCGTTTGAAGATCATTTTTGTTGCTGTTTTTTTAATGTGATGTTTCTGCTAGGACGTGATGTTAGACTTTTTTTTTTTATCTTTTTTAGTTTTTTTTGTCCTTTTTAGTGTAGGGCCATTTTTTTAACAGTCCTCGGCTTGCTTCAATGGGGAGAGAGTACTCGTCGGAGAAGGTGGACGAGCAGATCTTATTAGTGTGCACTTGCAGCTGACATGAATATTTGTTCTTATGTGTATTTGAAATTTCACATGCAACATCGGATTTCCTAACGCTCGGTTTTCTGAGATTCAGCTTAACGCTCGGTTGACGAACGTGACCGATCGCTCGATCAGGTTTGTCGATTATTGACGCGTGAGTTGATGGGTTCGCTCCGTTTTTGCGATCGGGTTGGCCTGTTAAGTATTTTTTTACGTTGCTCTATTATGGTTTTTTTGTTGGGCTTTTTCTTTTCGGGTGTCATTTTGCGTTTGGGCTTTTTGATTTTCTCACGGGGTTTGAGTTGATTTTTATTCATGTAGTTAGGATGCAATCGCACATATTTTTTCTCATCAGTGTGCAATTGCACATAATTCTCATTTACTGTGTAATTGCACATGATTTTTTGTCGTTAGCGCGCAATTGCACATTTTTTGTTTAGGGTGCAATTGCACATGTTTTTTCAGTCGTTACTGTGCAATTACACATGATTATTTGTTAGCGTGCAATCTGATGACCCACAAGTATAGAGGGTGTATCGTAGTACTTTCGATAAATAAGAGTGTCGAACCCAACGAGGAGCAGAAGGTGCTGACAAGGAGTTTCGGTAAAGGTTTCACTGTAAATGCTAGCAGACAAGTTTTTAGGGGTTTTTGATATAGCAGGTAAATAAAATGCGAGTAAGTAAAAGACAGTAATAATAATTGCAGCGAGTGGCCCAATCCTTTTTAGAGCAAAGGACAAGCCGGTTGGTTTACTTATGATGACAAAATGTTCTTGAGGACACACGGGATTCTAGTCAAGTGCTTTCGCTTCACATAGTTGATTAATCTTCATTGTTTTGATAAGTGTTGTGTGGGTGAACCTATGCTAATGCACCGCCCTTACTTGGACTAATACATACTTGTGATTATACCTCTTGCAAGCATCCGCAGTTACAAGAAAGTAATTAAGATAAATCTAACCACAGCCTTAAACTCTGAGATCCTACGCTCCCTTGTGCACCGGTATACTAACGGGGGTTTAGGTTTCTGTCACTCCGGCAACCCCACAATTAGCAACCAAATACACAATGCACTCCTCTAGGCCCATAAAGGTGAAGTGTCATGTAGTCGACGTTCACACGACACCACTAGAAGAATAGCACCACAACTTAAATATCAAACCATTAAATATTACTCAACATAATTCCACTACTAACAGCGTGACTTCTCCCATGTCCTCAAGAACTAAACGAACTACTCACGAGACATCATATGGATCATGATCAGAGGTGATATAATGATGGATAACGATCTGAACATATACTTTAATTCACCGATAAAACTCAATAGCATCAACCACAAGGAGTAATTAACACCGGGAGAGTTTCCCCTATGAACTAAACAAAGTATAGCCCTAGATGTTACAGCGGAACGAGATGGTGCAGCGGTGATGGTGGTGATGGCGGTGGAGATGATGATGATGATGATCCCGATGAAGTCCAGCGCGATGACGATGAGGATGGCGATGATCTCCCCCTCCGGGAAGGAATTTCCCCGGCAGATTTCTCCCTGCCGGAGAGCTTTTTCTCTCTCTGTTGTTTCCGCCTCGTGGAGGCGGCGGAATATTTTCTCGGACTCCCCGTGTCTTAGGGTTTCTGGGGGATGAAGTACGCGAAGGGGGAGCGCCTGAGGTGGGCCAGGGGCACCACACCTGGCAGGGCGCGGCCAAGGTGGGCCCCGCGCCCAGGGGTGGTGTGGGCCCCTCCTGGCCCATCTCAGCCTCCCCTTTTGGCTTAGTCCATCTTCTGATAAAATAGGAACATCTGTCTTCTCGGAAATATTTTTAGTGCTCCAGAAATATAGTGCCTTGACGTGCTTTTTCCAGCTGAAATCTGACTCCGGCAGTTAATTATCCAATGATCATCAAACATGCAAAATAAGACAAAATAACATAAGTAACTCCTCTTAATATGAAATATATCATTGAATAACAGTAAATTATGCTATAAAATAGTGATGCAAAATGGACGTATCAACCCCCCCAAGCTTAGACCTCGCTTGTCCCCAAGCGAAAGCTGAGCTCAGTAAACTAGAACAAAAGTTTATGGAGTGAAGCGTCGATAATAAAGAATACGGACAAGAAGCATCAGTAATTACTAAACAACAACTCATTTTAAACAGCAACTACTCTTCATATAACCTAACTTGAACATGAGTAGTGAAACAACCACAATAAAAATACACGAAGGAAATTATAGATTAGTAATGGCACACTTCATTCTTGGTCATAGAACAATAAGCAATCAATACTTATCTTTCGAAAGGAGTCTTTATATTAGAGCTTATATTGCAGAACTTCCACACTCAATTATCACACCTTCTTTACAGTCATTGATAACTTGCAAAGCTATATTCTTAGAGGCAAAAGTCTTTGTGCTAAGACAAGAAGGATAAAGACATGATTGACAATATTAATGATATATATGGTTGAATCACAACAACTCAAATGCTTGCTCAAGGAAGAAGGAAATAGGTGTACTGACTCAACATGAAAAGTAAAAGAAAGGCCCTTCGCAGAGGGAAGCAGGGATTAAGTCATGTGCTAGAGCTTTTAAGTTTTTGAAATCATATAGAGAGCAAAAATTAAGTTTTGAGAGGTGTTTGTTAATTGTCAACGAATGGTAGCGGGTGAAAACAGTATTCTCCCTGTCAAACAGACTTTTAAGAGCGGCTCCCATGAAGGACGTTATTTCTACCAGCAAGGCAGATCATCCCTCTTTCTCTTTGGTTTACACACGCAGATATTTCACTGTTTGTCATGCTTACTGATAATCAGGGCAAAAGTGTGAAGAGAATTAAGCGTTAAAGTTGTAATTAATTGGGACTGGGCATCCCGTTGCCAGCTCTTTTTGCAAGTTATTGGATAAGCGGATGTATATGCCACTAGTCCAGGTGTAAAGTCTGTTTGACAAGTAGAATAAAGGATAACCACACTACTTCCTCATGAGCTAGTAAACATTGACACAAAAGGGAATAATAACATTTTGAATAATTTAAAGGTAGCACATGAAAAATTTACTTGGAGTGGCAAAGAAATACCACATATAGGTAGTTATGGTGGACACAAATGGCATGGGTTTGGCTCAAGGATTTGGATGCACGAGAAGCATTCCCTCTCAGTACGGTGGTTAAGGCTAGCAAGGTCATGTAGCAAGCATAAAAGTTGGGGGATACACACAAATATATATGTAATAGAAGCAACCATGCTATCTTCCCTGTAAGCACAAATGTTTTAACTCAAAGAATACTAATCTTATTGGCTAGCAAGAAAGAAAGATAAAGGGATAATATTTTTGCATGTAATTCCCTCCTTCTACTTAAGTTTTCATGGTATTGTTGCTAATGACCAATACTAAGTTTGCCACAACTAATATAATTTACTTAATGTACCCAAAAGTGGCGTCAATACTAATGGCAAGATCAGCACATAAAGAAGATTGCAGGCTAAAATAAAATGTACCGAAAGTAAAGGTGGAACTTCTCATTAATATTCTGAACAAAGACACACTCAAACCAACGGATACATGGATAACTAAAGGATTGACACTCCACATCGCAAACCATCTTATAAGATAACTTCTCTACTCATGATATGACCACGAAATTATAAAAACGAAAGGATAAAGATGATACTGGGCACTCCCCCAAGCTTGGAACAAGCCAAGGGAGTGCCATTACCCCTTGACGATTTAGGCTTGATCTCTTGGTGGTGAAGAAGACTCCTCGTCATCAAATTTCCAAGGCAGAGGCTCCCCATCAACGAAAGAGGATTTGGTTTCCAAGAACCTGAAACTAGCAGCTGAGCTTATGCGTTTGAACCTAGCTTCATACTCACAGTTTTGGTTTTGAAGATCGTAAATTTGCCCTTGTAACTTGGATGTAGTTTTACTAAGTGCGAAGATGTTATCCCACAGCTTATCAGTCTCCTTCTTGTGTTCATCAATAAGCTCATTAATGATCTTGTGGTTGATCTCCACTCCGCGCTCTATCATCTTCTGGTACCGGAAAACTTCATGCTCTACTTCTTCTAGCCTAGCCTTCATGTCCCCTTCAACCTTGGGTCCCTTGACATCTTCTCGAACAAGGACTCCATCCACAAGCCGCATCTCTTGAGGGTGCTGCTTTAGCTCATTGATGTATGGGTTGACGACGTTCTTGAAGAAGGTATCCTTCGGAGCCCCGGATGAAGACATCTTCTAATCTGGAGCTAAACCTGGCAGAAACAGCTCGAAAACAAAACTCGACGAAAACACGATATACGGACCTCGGGAGATCCGGGTGATTATATAGCAAAAAGTTTTACGACAAAAGGAAGGTACAGGACGAAACGGGGTCGGAGACGGGCTCCGAGGTGCCCACACGCACCCACGGCGCGGCCAGGGTGGGGCCCGCGCCCAGGGGTGGTGTGGTGCCCTCGGGCACCGTTTCCTACCCTTTTCCGACTCATAATTTTCCATATTATGTAAAAACAACAAATATTTAGTTGAAAGTAAATCGCGAACTTTTTCTTACCGAAACTGTTACCTATTCCAAATCAGCTTTGCAGTTGTCTGAATTTGACTTTTTATAAAATCCTCTGGAGTTACCACTTTGATAAATCAACATCTTCATTATAAGAATCTCCAGAAATGTAATGCTTGAGTCTTTGACCATTAACCACTTGTGGTCTGTCCCCATCTAGTGAATTGATTTTAATCGCACCTGAGCGATAGACCTCCTCAATGATATAAGGTCCTTCCCATTTTGAAAGTAATTTTCCTGCAAAAAATCTGAGACGAGACCTATACAATAAAACTTTTTCACCTACGTTAAATTCTCTCTTAAGAATTCTTCTATCATGCCATTGCTTAACTTTCTCTTTAAAGAGCCTAGCATTTTCATAAGCTGCATTTCTCCATTCATCTAAAGAATTCAAATTAAGCAATCTCTTTTTACCGGCAAGTTTAAAGTCTCTATTAAGTTCTTTCACCGCCCAATAGGCTTTATGTTCTAATTCTAAGGCAAATGACAAGCTTTTCCATAAACCATTTTGTAAGGAGACATTCCCATAGGATTTTTATAAGCAGTTCTATAAGCCCACAAAGCATCGTTAAGCTTTTTAGACCAATTTTTTCTAGATTTATTAACAGTCTTTTGCAAAATAGACTTAATCTCTCTATTTGACAATTCTACTTGACCACTTGTTTGGGATGATATGGTGAAGCAATTCTATGATTAACATCATACTTAGCTAGAGTTTTTCTAAAAGCACCATGAATAAAATGAGAACCCCATCAGTCATGAGATATCTAGGCACACCAAACCTAGGGAAGATAATATCTTTAAGCATTTTTAATGATGTCTCACCATCAGCACTAGAAGTTGGTATAGCTTCTACCCATTTAGTAACATAATCAACAGCAACAAGTATATGAGTATAACCATTTGAGGAGGAAAAGGACCCATAAAGTCAAATCCCCAACAGTCGAAAGGTTCAATAACAAGAGAATAATTCATAGGCATTTCATTACGTCTACTAATGTTACCTACTCTTTGACATTCATCACATGATAAAACAAATTTTCTAGCATCTCTAAAAAGGGTAGGCCAATAAAAACCTGATTGTAGAACCTTTTGCGCAGTTCTATCTCCAGCGTGATGTCCTCCATAAGCACTTCCATGGCATTTGCTCAATATTTCTTTCTGTTCATACTCAGGAACACATCTTCGCATAATGCCATCTACTCCTTCTTTATACAAATGTGGGTCATCCCAAAAATAATGCCTCAAATCATAAAAGAACTTTCTTCTTTGCTGAGCTGTAAAGGTCGGAGGCAAATACTTGGCAACAATAAAATTAGCATAATCAGCATACCAAGGACTTTCGCGTGAGCTTACCTTTATCGCAGCCAATTGTTCATTTGGAAAACTATCATTAACAGGTATAGGATCATCTGAAATGTTTTCTAATCTAGACAAATTATCAGCAACAGGATTTTCAGCACCTTTCCTATCTACAATATGTAAATCAAATTCTTGCAGTAGAAGTACCCATCTTATGAGCCTAGGCTTAGCATCTTTCTTTTCCATAAGGTATCTAATAGCAGCATGATCAGTGTGAATAGTAACTTTTGAATCAACAATATAAGGTCTAAATTTATCACAAGCAAAAACAACTGCTAAAAATTCCTTTTCAGTAGTAGCATAATTCTTTTGAGCGGCATCAAGTGTTTTACTAGCATAATGAATAACATTTAACTTCTTGTCTACCCGCTGTCCAAGAACAGCTCCTACAGCAAAATCACTAGCATCACACATTATTTCAAAAGGTAAAGTCCAATCAGGAGGTTGAACAACAGGAGCTGTGATTAAAGCCTTTTTTAGAGTTTCAAAAGCTTCCTTGCAATCATCATCAAAAACAAAAGGTACATCTTTTTGAAGAAGATTAGTGAGGGGTTTTGAAATTTTAGAGAAATCTTTAATAAACCTCCTATAAAAACCGGCATGACCGAGAATACTACGGATACCTTTCACATCCCTTGGACAGGGCATTTTCTCGATTGCTTCAACTTTAGCTCTGTCCACTTCAATACCTCTTTCAGAAATTTTGTGCCCTAGGACAATTCCTTCATTAACCATGAAATGACATTTCTCCCAATTAAGAACAAGATTAGTCTCCTCACATCTCTGCAAAACTTTATCAAGATTGTGCAAGCAATTATCAAAGGAAGTTCCGTAGACGGAAAAATCGTCCATGAATACTTCCACAATTTCTTCACAAAAACCATGAAAAATAGCAGACATGCATCTTTGGAACGTAGCAGGAGCATTACACAAACCAAAAGGCATACGTCTATAAGCATAAGTTCCATAAGGACAAGTAAAAGTAGTTTTCTCTTGATCTTGTGCTTTAACAGCAATTTGTGAGAATCCAGAATAACCATCAAGGAAACAAAAATGGGTTTTCTTAGACAACCTTTCTAACATTTGATCAATAAAAGGCAAAGGATAATGATCTTTCTTAGTTACTTTATTGACCTTTCTAAAATCAATGCACATCCTATATCCCAACTACTACTCTTTGAGGAATAAGTTCATCATTTTCATTTGGTACAACAGTAACTCCTCCTTTCTTAGGGACACAATGCACAGGACTTACCCATCTACTATCAGCAATAGGATAAATTATACCAGCATCAAGAAGTTTTAATACCTCATTTCTTACCACTTCTTTCATCTTAGGGATCAAGCGACGCTGATGCTCAACAACAGGTTTTGCATCGGGTTCAATGTTGATGGCATGTTGACATATAGTAGGAGAAATCCCCTTTAAATCATCCAAAGTGTATCCCATAGCTCCTCGATGTTTCTTTAGTACTTCTAATACCTTGCTTCTTCATTACCTGAAAGTTTAGAACTAATAATACAGGATATACTTTCCTTTCATCAAGATAAACATACTTAAGATTATCAGGTAAGGTTTTAAATCGAAGACAGGATCTTCCTTAGGAGGCGCTGAGGTACCCAAATCTTCCACAGGCAAATTATGCTTAAGTATTGGTGGTTGACGAAGAAAGGCATTGTCAATCTCATTCCTCTCCTCCATAAATACTTCACTTTCGTGTTCCTCCATGAATTGCTGCAAGGCATTGTTAGGAGCAACAGCAATAGAAGCAAGTTGTTCATTTTGATTCTCATTAGGCAATTCAGTTTCATAAAGTTGTTTACCAAACTTAGAGAAATTAAACTCATAAGATTCTCCATTAAATTTAGTGTAAATTTTCTCTTTCTTACAATCTATAATGGCACCACATGTATTCAAGAAAGGCCTACCAAAAATAATGGGACAAGCTTTACTAGCAACAGAACCAAGTACTAGAAAATCAGCAGGGTATTTAGTCTTACCACATAAAACTTCAACATCTCTCACAATACCAATTGGGGAGATAGTTTCTCTATTAGCAAGCTGAATAACCACATCAATCTCCTCAAGTTCGCAAGGACCAATTTCATGCATAATTTCTTTATAAAGATCAAAAGGAATAGCACTAGAACTTGCACCAATATCACATAAACCATAATAGCAATGTTCTCCTATTTTGACTGAAAGCACAGGAACACTTGTTTTCCTAGCTCTACTGGGATGTGAAACAATATTAGAGGCATCTTCACAAAAGATAATATGTCCTCCTTCTACATTTTCAGTTACCAAATCCTTTACTATTGCTATTGTGGGTTCAACCGCTATTTGTTCAGCAGGTTCTAAAGCTTTCTTTGCACTTTTATTAACCACACTAGCTATGATAGAATGTTCCCTAATTTTAACAGGAAAAGGTGGTTTCTCAATATAAGGTTCTGGCAAGATACGATCAACTGTATGAACTTCAATGTTTTTAATATTGGCAGAATTAGTATTATCTTTGTAAGGCAAATGATACTTATTGCAACTTTCTTTAGGAACATCAAGATAAGAGGCAAAAGCCTTGTAACAGTTTGCAATAACTTGAGAATCAAGACCATACATATCATAGAGATTACGAAAATTATCAGTATTCATAAAAGTTTTAATGCATTCGTAATCATACTTTATACCTGATTCTCTACCTTTGTCGTTCTCCCATCCTTCAGTATTTTCCTCAATCCGATCAAGAAGGTCCCATTTAACTTCCTCTTTATTACGCGTAAATGATCCAGCACAAGAGGTATCCAATAGAGTTTTATCTTGAAGAGAAAGCCTTGCATAGAAGTTATCAATAACAACATTACCAGGAAGCTCATGAATGGGGCATTTGAGCATTAATGATTTCAATCTCCCCCACGCTTGGGCAATACTTTCTCCATCATGAGGCCAAAAATTATATATATGATTCCGATCTTGATGAATTTCACTAGGAGGATAAAATTTAGAATAAAAGAGAGGCACAATCTCCTCCCAGCCAATAGAACGCCCATTTTCAGCATCCTATACCATTTTGCAGCTTTACCAGTCAACGATATAGAAAACAATTTCTTCTTGACCTCTTCCATTGAAATACCTGCACACTTGAACAACTCGCATAATTCATGAATAAATAGCAAATGATCCCCAGGAGGGACAGTTCCATCTCCTGCATAGCGGTTATTCGTAACTCGTTCAACAATTTTCATAGGTATTTTAAATGGAATTACTTGATCAGGTGGTTCCTCTTCTACTACCGTAGCAGTGGTAGTAGTATTTCCAAACAGGGATTCAAATGGAGATCTCTCCATGATAAAATAAAGTAGCAAGCAGAAATAAAAATAGCACCTACAGTAAAAGTTTCCCTTACCAATTCCACTCACCAATAGCGCTTCACTCCCCGGCAACGGCGCCAGAAAATAGTCTTGATGACCCACAAGTATAGGGGGTGTATCGTAGTACTTTCGATAAATAAGAGTGTCGAACCCAACGAGGAGCAGAAGGTGCTGACAAGGAGTTTCGGTAAAGGTTTCACTGTAAATGCTAGCAGACAAGTTTTTAGGGGTTTTTGATATAGCAGGTAAATAAAATGCGAGTAAGTAAAAGACAGTAATAATAATTGCAGCGAGTGGCCCAATCCTTTTTAGAGCAAAGGACAAGCCGGTTGGTTTACTTATGATGACAAAATGTTCTTGAGGACACACGGGATTCTAGTCAAGTGCTTTCGCTTCACATAGTTGATTAATCTTCATTGTTTTGATAAGTGTTGTGTGGGTGAACCTATGCTAATGCACCGCCCTTACTTGGACTAATACATACTTGTGATTATACCTCTTGCAAGCATCCGCAGTTACAAGAAAGTAATTAAGATAAATCTAACCACAGCCTTAAACTCTGAGATCCTACGCTCCCTTGTGCACCGGTATACTAACGGGGGTTTAGGTTTCTGTCACTCCGGCAACCCCACAATTAGCAACCAAATACACAATGCACTCCTCTAGGCCCATAAAGGTGAAGTGTCATGTAGTCGACGTTCACACGACACCACTAGAAGAATAGCACCACAACTTAAATATCAAACCATTAAATATTACTCAACATAATTCCACTACTAACAGCGTGACTTCTCCCATGTCCTCAAGAACTAATCGAACTACTCACGAGACATCATATGGATCATGATCAGAGGTGATATAATGATGGATAACGATCTGAACATATACTTTAATTCACCGATAAAACTCAATAGCATCAACCACAAGGAGTAATTAACACCGGGAGAGTTTCCCCTATGAACTAAACAAAGTATAGCCCTAGATGTTACAGCGGAACGAGATGGTGCAGCGGTGATGGTGGTGATGGCGGTGGAGATGATGATGATGATGATCCCGATGAAGTCCAGCGCGATGACGATGAGGATGGCGATGATCTCCCCCTCCGGGAAGGAATTTCCCCGGCAGATTTCTCCCTGCCGGAGAGCTTTTTCTCTCTGTTGTTTCCGCCTCGTGGAGGCGGCGGAATATTTTCTCTGGGACTCCCCGTGTTAGCCTTTTAAAATCGTTCAAACATAATTTCCGTTCAAATACCTATTTTTTGTTCACTTTTTGAAAATCGTTCAAAAACAATTTCCGTTCACAGACTTTTTTCTGTTCGCCTTTTAAAATCATTCAAAAATAATTTCCGTTCAAATACCTATTTTGTTCACTTTTTGAAAATCGTTCAAAAATAATTTCCGTTCACAGACTTTTTCTGTTCGCCTTTTAAAATCGTTCAAAAAAAATTTCCGTTCAAATACCTATTTCTTTTACTTTTTTGAAAATCGTTCAAATATAATTTCCGTTCACAGACTTTTTTTTGTTCGCCTTTTAAAATCGTTCAAAAATAGTTCCCGTTCAAATACGTATTTTTTGTTCACTTTTTGAAAATCATTCAAAAACAATTTCCGTTCACAGAATTTTTTCTGTTCGCCTTTTAAAATCGTTCAAAAATAATTTTCGTTCAAATACCTATTTTTTGTTTACTTTTTGAAAATCGTTCAAAAACAATTTTCGTTCAAAACGTTCAAGACCACATTCCGTTCAATGGGTCTTTTAAAAATCGTTCAAGACCAAATTCTGTTCAACGGGATTTTCAAAAATCGTTCACTACCAAATTCCGTTCAATGGAGTTTTTAAAAAATCGTTCACTACCACATTCCGTTCAACGGGTCTTTTCAAAATTCGTTCAAGACCACATTCTGTTCAACGGAGTTTTAAAAAATCGTTCAAGACCAAATTCTGTTCAACGGGTCTTTTCAAAAATCGTTCAAGACAAAATTCTGTTCAACGGAGTTTTAAAAAATCGTTCAAGACCAAATTCTGTTCAACGGGGTTTTCAAAAATTGTTTCACTACCACATTCCGGTCAACGGAGTTTCAAAAAATCGTTCAAGACCAAATTATGTTCAACGGAGTTTCAAAAAATCGTTCAAGACCAAATTCTGTTCAACGGGTCATTTAAAAAATCGTTCACTACCACATTCCATTCAACGGAGTTTTCAAAAATCGTTCAAGGCCAAATTCTGTTCAACGGGTCTTTTCAAAAATCGTTCAAGCCCAAATTCCGTTCAACGGGTCTTTTAAAAAATCGTTCAAGACCACATTCCGTTCAACGGGTCTTTTCAAAAATCGTTCAAGATCAAATTCTGTTCGACGGGTCTTTTCAAAAATCGTTCACTACCACATTCCGTTCAACGGAGTTTTTAAAAATCGTCCAAGGCCAAATTCTGTTCAACGGGTCTTTTTCAAAAATCGTTGAAGACCAAATTCTGTTCGACGGGGTTTTCAAAATCGTTTCACTACCACGTTCCGTTCAACGGAGTTTCAAAAAATTGTTCAATACCAAATTATGTTCTACGGAGTTTCAAAAAATCGTTCAATACCACATTCCGTTCAACGGAGTTTTAAAATATCGGTGTTTTCGTAATAAATTCAAACGTTTCGTACTCTTTGCACAAAGCAAGACAGTCACTACCACATTTCGGTCAACGGAGTTTCAAAAAATCGTTCAAGACCAAATTTCGGTCAACGGAGTTTCAAAAAATCATTCAAGACCAAATTTTGTTCAACGGAGCCAAATTTTGTTCAACGGGTCTTTTCAAAAATCGTTCAAGACCAAATTACGTTCAACGGGTCTTTTCAAAAATCGTTCAAGACCAAATTCCGGTCAACGGGTCTTTCCAAAAATCGTTCAAGACCAAATTATGTTCAGCGGGGTTTTCAAATCGTTTCACTACCACATTCCGTTCAACGGAGTTTCAAAAAAATGTTCAAAATTTCTGTTCACCGCCATTTTCCGTTCACTTTTTTAAAAAATGTTCAAAAGTAGTTTCCATTTCACTGCCTTTTTTGTTCACTTTTTAAAATCGTTCAAAATAGATTTTCGTTCAATGACCTTTTTCGTTCATTTTTAAAATTGTTCAAATTTAGATTTCGTTCATCGACTTTTTCCTGTTTTAAAAGTAGTTTCGTTTTCACTGGCCTTTTGAACAATTTTTAAAATTGTTTAAAATTTCTGTTCAACGCCATTTTTCCGTTCACAATTTAAAATTGTTCAAAATAGATTTCGTTCAGCGCCATTTTCTATTCAATTTTCGAAATCGTTCAAAAAATATGTTTCGTTCAAAAATATTTCAAAACTTTTTTTTGTTCAGTTTTTAAAATAGTTCTAAACAACTATGTTTAACCGACAAATTTTCTATTCACTTTTTAAAATTGCTCAAAAAACAATTCATACTATATGATGAGAAGCAGTCGAACCTACACTCATATAGGAAATAGGAAACAAAAAACAATTCATACTATATGATGAGAAGCAGTCGAACCTGACTGCTACCAGGTGCTCTCCCTTATCCCTTCGTTGGTACTGTTCGGGAGAGGCGACCGGAGAGGCGAAAAAGTCCACAGTTCTCCGCCGGCGGATCCGCTGCTCCCCTTCGTCTCCGGCGGCCGCTTCGGCGCCGTGAGGCGGAGGGGAGCTCCGGGATCTCGGCCTGCGTGTAGATAGGTAGAGGTAGGTCCTCTGTTTCCGTTCTCCAGGCGTTGCTGTCGAAGACGGTGGCGACGGCTTCGTCGTGTTGGAGTTTGTCCTCCCCCTCCTTTCCCCGTTCCGGCCGTGGCGCCGGGGAGGTAGTGGAGGTTCGTCGGGCGCGGCTCTGCACTTCTGCTTCTCCGGCCGGCCTCGGTGGCGAGGGGAGGAGTGGGTGGAGTTCGGCGCTCCTTTTGGTTGCAGGTGGTTCTGGTGGGCTTCTTCGTCGACGCTTCAGCTCTGGCCGCCATGGTGGCGAGGGGAGCTGCGTCAGGAGGTGGTTCGGGTGCGCGGTGGTGGACTTGGGCGATGCGTCGCCGGCTGGAGGAAGGGTGGTTGCGGGGAGTGGTGGCTGCGGCCGTGTTCGTTCAGCGATGCTCGGATCCGTCCTCCAGAGGCGGACAGCTGCTGCGGCCTTCTACAAGATGGGGCAGTTCCTCTCCCGGCGGCGAGTGGTACGGCGGCGACGCCATCGTCTAGGCTCTTGGGAATAGCTGAGGATCTGATTGTGTTCTTCTCAGGCAGCTCGGGGTGCTCTGTGCAAATTCCTGGGTTTTTGTGTGTTTTCCTTGTTTCTGTTGGACCTAGCTGTAATTTGTACTAGGTTTCCTGTTTATTAATCAGATCCTTCCTCAAAAAAAGAAGCAGTCGAACCTACACTCATATAGGAAACAGGAAACAAAAAGCAATTCATACTATATTATATGAAGCAGTCGAACCTACACTCATATACGAAACAGCAAACAAAAAGCAATTCATACTATATTATGAGGGCCAAGCAGTTGAACAAAAAGCTAGCTAATAATTATAGGAGGGAGAGAGATGCTACGTAGGAAAAAACACACGCACGCAACGCACGTGGCCTCCAAAAGCTAGCTAATCACACGAGCGGATGTGTTATAACGCTCTTGGAGTAGAGCTATCACACGAGCGGATGACTCGCCCACGTTGAGCGACCGCGCGCAGAGAAGACCGATCGGACCTCCCGTTGACCAGCCTGGAGTGTGTGCGTGCACGGAAAAAGGGCCCGGCCCAGTAAGCACGAGGGGGTGCGCGGAGCGGTGTATGCTTCGCGTAACGCGGAAACTAGGTGCACCCAATCTCGGTCACCCGAGCGGTAGGTGCTCCCAAAAAACATCACCCAAAAGTGACCCAAAAACACCATTGAACAACAAAGTGACTCAAACTTTAAAAAAAAAACATACACATGTGCGTTGAGCAATTCCGAGAGAGAGAAATTAAGGTATGTACAACACACGCCCTTGTCAGCAGGGACGAACACCGGCCCGTCGTCTCACTCGCGTCTCAGACTCTCAGGTGTTCTACAAGATCATCGATGTATCTCTCCTGCGCTGACTGGTCCGCAAGAACCTCTTGTAGCTTCCTGGCGTTCCTCGCGAGCACCTTCCCTTCGTCGTCCACCATGACGCGCCGCACGGCCGCGGCAACACCGTCCCTATCAAACGAGCCGTCTGTGTCGTCCCTCGCCACCTCCACGCCGATCCCCTTCTGCTCCATGGCACGCGCAACGAGGGGCTGGTCGATGACGAAGGGGAGCATCACCAGCGGGAGCCCGAACGCGAAGCTCTCCACAGTGGAGCCCCACCCGCAGTGCGTCAGGAATGCCCCCGTCGCGCCGTGCGCCAGCGCCGCCACCTGCGGCACCCACCCCGTCTGGACCATGCCGCGGCCCCGCGTTCTCTCCTCGAACCCGTCAGGTAGAACGCTGCGCTCTCCTGCGTCGCCTCCGGCGTCGAACAGTCCGGCCGGCTTGCGTAGAACCCACAAGAAGCGCACCCCGGCGAGCTCCAGCCCAAGTGCGAGCTCGTGCAGGTTGTTCAGAGTCAGCGGCGCCTCGCTCCCCAGGGCGACATATATAACAGACTTCGGAGGCTGCTCGTCCAGCCACAGCAGGACCTCGTCTCTGTCGTCGTCGGCCGCGGCAAGGACTGGCGGCAAGAGAACGCCAGCGGGGACGGCGGGCTTCCGGAGGAGGTCGGTGAGGAGCGCGAACATCCCGGGATCGACCTCCTCGCAGCTACGGTAGATAGTGAGCCGGCAGCGCTCGAACATGCCCCACACGCGGTCCATGTCGGATACGCCGGACGCGTTGGCGCGGAACGCGCCGACCATCCACTCGGCCTCGCTGCGGCGGCGGTAGGCGATCATGGACGGGGACGGAATCCATCCGGGAGGCACGACGAAGTCCTCCGTGGCCGCGCGCGGGTGCGCGTCGTTTGCCCACCGCGGCCCCAGGAAGGCGACGAAGGCGGCCTGGACGATCAGGAACGCGGCGCACGGCACGTTGTGTTCGTCGGCGATAGGCGGGACCCAGTGGTGGCAGAAGTCGTGGACGATCCAGTCGGGCCGCCTTCCTGCGGCGGCCTCGTCGGCGAGGAACGCGGCGAGTGGGGTGGCGAGCCCGTCCATGGCCTTCTTGATGAGCTCGATCTTCTCGGCCGGCACGTCCGCCGTCGACTCGGCGCCCTCAGGCAGACCGTCCACGGTCGGTAGCGGCAGTGAAATGAAACGGAGGCGAGGGGAGAGGTGCGGCGGCACGGGCGGGAGCCTAGCGAGGTTCCGTGGCGTGGAGACCAAGGCGACGGCATGGCCACGAGCTGCGAGGCGCTTGGAGAGCTCTAGGAACGGGATCATGTGACCGAACGCAAGCCACGGGAACACCACCACCACCATCCCGCCATCGCCGGCGCCGGCTGTTGCTTCCATCGTGCGATCAGCGGCGACAATCGCGCGCGCGGCGGAGGTGGATCGGAGCAGAAGCCTGGGATGGCGAGCTGATCAGTGGAGGATCGGTCAATCGATGGAGGTCGTATATATTCTGCAGGTCACTCGCGGTCGCGGCCTCGCGCTTCTCGTGCCCGGTTTTTTAATCTGGAATCGATGCACCATTGCGTTAACCACTGGATCAGATTTCGTGCCTATGGCTAACCACTGGATATAAAAACATTCAGCAGCATTATTGATGGTGCCGAGTGTGCTTTTTCGCAGAACAAAATGTTTTTTATTTGTAAAGGAGGGATTGCACTACTCGACGAATATTTTTCATATAGCAGTGAGTTGTATAAAAATCTCAAACGATACGAAGGATTGCTGCTACTTCCTCTGTCCACTGAGGGAGTATCAAAATATTAGCTACCTCTGAATAGTTAGGAGGGTGGTTGTACCCCACCCCAGCAGAGTTCAAACCATAAGTTTGACGCTGGTGTTTCTAATTTAGGCGGAATCTTTTTCAGTGGGAGGCGACGCTCCCGTCGACAGCGAAGCGCCCGTGGTGATTTCGTCAATCTCAAGACCTAATCCGCCGGCTCAGTCTCTCGGAGGTGCTGATAGGGGTAGAGTGTGCGTGTGTGCGTTCATAGGGGTGAATGTATACGCCTGTATGTAAGCGTCTGCGTTGTACTGTGTTTCGCAAAAAAAAATTAGCTTAAAGAAAATCGGCTCAGCGAGCTGAAGCTTTGCTGCAAGCGCACCTGCAAGGAGGAGGGCTTATGTGTTTGACTGAACGGGCGATGCCACCTTTCGCACGGTCGCCTGGATGAAAACATAAGTCTCACATCCCTGTTTCTGCAAATGACAATAGATACCAACTTCTCAATTTCCAGGCTGCATCGACATACAGTTTTCGAAATGGAACAAATAATTCCGATTTGATCATGGATCCTCGAGGAGGAGCTTCTGGGGCTCAGACAGAGTACCCTACTGGTCCAAGATAAAATGATCGAAGCAGGTCTCTCATTTGGTAACGAAGAGTTTTTTTTAGAAAAGGGGAGAATCCCGGCCTCTGCATCGAGTGATGCACACAGCCGTTTATTAACCAGTTTCAAAGTACAATTATTAAGTTTTACATCTCAGCAAACCACAAAGGAATGACACAAGACTGAACCAGCAAAAGTACAACAAGAGCAAACTACAAAAGTCGACTAATATGCAGCCACGTATGCTGGGAGAAAAAAATCATGTGCCACCAACAGGAGTCTTGTGCATCCAGACACCATAAGGTCTCGCTGGTCCGAAGATAGCAAGAAAGCCCATAGCTGGATCCAGTGCACCGCCATATGGATAACCTGTAAGACATGAAAAGTTTATTTCCTGTTAAAAACAAGATTGTTCCTATAATTCCAAATAGACCAACAAATAGCTGAAACGCCAATACGAATCCTAGGCTTGGTCTTTTTATCCATCCCATTCAACCAATACCCAAACATATTAATGACACTGGTAGGAGGAGGAATATTGTAAAAACAAAAGACAACACGCCAAACAAGTTTTGCAAATGGGCAGGAAATAAATAAATGTTCAATAGTTTCACTATTCCCACAAAAGGAACAATGAGAGTCACCTTTTCAATTTCCTTTTGCCAAGTTATCTTTAGTGAGCAATACTTTTTATGAAGGAACCACATAAAGACCTTAATTTTCAGCAGAATTTTTAATTTCCATAAGTATGTTTGTAGAAATCTAGTATGGCCATTCATTAAGTCCTTATACATAGATTTAGCTGTAAAAATCCCGTTTTGTGTCAATTTCCAATGAAAGCTATCCCGGAACATCAGTGAGAGTAATATCCCTTAGTCTAATACATAAATGAGACCACATGTCCCACTTGTTCCCAACTAAAGCCCTTCGAAAGTCTATGTTTAGAGGGGGAGCATTATGAAACACATCATGAACCGAAACATTTTGTTGTTGCACAATGTTATAAAGCAATAGATATTGATTTTTTAACGGGGTATTACCTAGCCAAGTGTCCTCCAAAAACCTTGTGGTTTCCCCGTCACCAATCCGAAAAGATCCTCTACTAAAGAAATCTTCCTTAACTCTCATAAGACCTTTCCAGAATGGAGAATCAGTTGGTTGTGCTTCAACCTGAGCTAAAGTTTTACTATGAAGATACTTGTTTTGCAGCAATTCCTGCCAAACCCCTTCTTCATTTAACAGTTTAAACAGCCACTTACTGAGTAAACATTTGTTCTTTAGTTCGAGCACTTCAACCCCTAAACCACCCTGGTCCTTGGGTCTACATATGATGTTCCATTTTTTAATCTATATTTTCATTTGTTTTCATCACTCTGCCAAAAAAAATGAGATCTATAGAAATCAAGTCTTTTACTTACCCCTTTGGGTATCTCTAAAAAAGACAACATGAACATCGGTAGGCTTTTTAATACCGAATTGACAAGAACAAGACGATCCCCGTAGGATAACATCTTACCCTTCCAGCACCCCAACTTGCCTTCGAAATGGCTCTCCACTGGGTACCATTCGGAGTTCCGAAGTTTCCTATGGTGAATCGGAACCCCGAGATATTTAAAAGGTAGAGAACCAGACTCGCATCCGAAGAATTGTTTGTATTGATCTTCCACCTCTTTTTTCTTCCCAAAACAAAAAATTTCACTCTTGTGAAAATTAATTTTAAGCCCGATAATTGTTCAAATATGCAGAGTATAAGTTTCATATTCACTGCTTTTTCCAAATCATGTTCCATGAATAATATAGTGTCATCTGCATACTGCAAAATAGATAAGCCACCCTCAACTAAATGAGGGATATGACCACCTATCTGACCATCTTCCTTCGCCCGCACGATAAGAATGGCTAACATATCCGCAACTATATTAAACAACAGTGGTGACAATGGATCTCCCTGTCGGAGACCTTTTTTGTTTGGAAATAATGACCGATGTCATCATTCACCCGGATACCGACACTTCCTCCCTGAACAAATTGCATAATCCAGTTGCACCATTCCTGTGCAAAACCTTTCATACGCAATGCTTGTTGGAGAAAAGGCCATTTAACTTTATCGTATGCTTTTTCAAAGTCAATTTTAAAAATAACCCATCCATTTTCTTCCTTTGAAGTTCGTGAATGGTTTCATGCAAGACCACCACACCCTCTAAATTGTGGCGTTCAGGCATAAACGCCGACTGTGTCGGTCTAATTATCTTTTGTGCAATTTCAGTAATATGATTAGTACCTACTTTTGTGAAAATTTTAAAACTGACATTGAAAGACAAATTGGTCTATATTGATGTATCTGAACCGCATTATGTTTCTTGGGGAGCAAAGTAATAACTCCAAAGTTCAGTTTGAACAATGACAAATTTCGTTGTTTTAACTGAACAAATAAAGCCATTAAATCATCTCTAATAACCTCCCAAAAGGTTTTATAGAACTCGGCTGGGAAACCATCAGGTCCTGGCTGGTAAAGAAGAGTACAGAGCACTATTAATACAAACTAAAAACAGAAGCACTGACGCCGAACGAAAGGCCTTCTTGGCAAGACAAAGTGCAGAATGATCTATATTGCAAGTTACTATATCCGTTATTTGTATGTATTGCATTCAAGCGTGCAAGAGAAACACCAGATGACTTACTGTACCTTGAGGCAACAAGAATATCTAGTCCCATTTGGTAATACAAGCACCGTACTTCATTGGCCGCCATCACCAGCGTACATTGAGAATGCGGGATAATGCAGTATCGTCCAATCTGTATTTTTTTAAAGATAGTCTTAAGATTTTACTAAGATAGTAACCATCAAATTTCTAAAGTGTTAAATGTGCAATAGTTTGTCTGACTTGGTCCGCTTTTATTCCAGACGAGTAAGTTGCTGGTTTGCATGAAACTATCCATGAGCGTGTGCCTATCCTCAATACCATGTATGTGACATATGATTCAGCAATATACGATATGGAGCCGGCTATACTGGCCAGTAAATTGAGTAGAAATAATAATAATAATAAATTCCATTTTACCCGCTGGTTACGCATTTATGAACTAATTCACACATCTAGTGAAAGTTCATCTATGTTACCCTTTAAAAAAAACTGGACCCTCTTTCCCTTATGTGTGTTTATTGGGCAAAGCATGAGGTGATGATAGAGGTTCGATAATATCATAAGGATGACGAGGAATGGAAGAAATGGAGAACATAAGGCTGGACATGATGATGGATGACGCCCTACGAACTTTACACATTGTTGTCGCGCCACATCGACCTAACACCGGTTCTATCTAATTAAATTTCTCAACATAGGCGGGATTGAGAGCATGATCACGATCTTTCCTTAATTGCCAACAACACTCCTAAACCCAAGTGGGTCTCCTCAAGAGTGACCCATAGATTTTGCTATCCATGTTACCTTTGTAGATAGTCATCCAAGTATACTGCCTACGACAAAAGTCTCACAGGTGTGTCCATCATGGAGGAATACTACATGTTAAAAGTATAAAACGTGAAAATGTGTGGGTTTATGTATTGATTTAGATTGTGCATAGTATGATACACACAAATTAATTAAGTCTCTAAATAATTTAAACCATAAATTGAATTTCACAAGATTTGTTCCCAAAATTATCATCATTTCACAATTTCATTCATATAACATGCCTAAAGCGAAGTATAAAGCAAGTTTTTCAAACTGAATCGACTAGACCTCTAACATACCATTGATGGGACCTTGCATGGGTGGTGTGAGGGAGCGAGCAACTATGCTCAGTACACTAAAAAATACATGTAGCCACCTGAAAACTAAGTATTTCTCGGTAGACTCTTGATAGGCGCCAATTAAGATCATTTCATTATTTTCATACTTTACATGAGCTCGAAGTCTGGATAAAATGGTTAGGCAAATAAGAAATTTTATTATGATTTTCAAACATGGATAAATGCCTCATCACGGTTTTGCTTAAGTGCCCGTATGCCCACAAGAAGAAACATCTCTAAATAAATCAATATGAATGATTCCGACGTTTTTTGTTCATACTGAATTTTTCCACAAAGAAAAGTAGAGTTTACAGAGTGCTGCTGACCAAACAAATCAAAAGTTTCCATTTATTTGTGCAATTGCAAGAACAGTACTCCAAATATCAGCCGTCGTACGTCTCAGTGGCGCCTCAGGTGTTCCACAAGATCATCGATGTACCTCTCCTGCGCCGACTGGTCCGCTAGAACCTCTTGCAGCTTCCTGGCGTTGCTCGCGAGAACCTTCGTCCCTTTGTCATCCACCATGAAGCTGGCGAGCGGAGAGGTGCGGCGGCACGGGCGGGAGCCTGGCGAGGTTGCGCGGCTTGGAGACGAAGGCGACAGAGAGGCCGCGAGCGGCAAGGCGCTTGGAGAGCTCGAGGAACGGGATCATGTGGCCGAACGCCAGCCACGGGAACACCACCACCTCCGTTCCGCCATCACCGGCACCGGCTGTTGCTTCCATCGTGCGTCTGTGGTCGTTGGGATGGATAGGCGACGACAATGGCGCGTGCGTGCGGCCGAGGAGGATCGGAGGAGGAGCCTGGGGTGGCTTTGCTGCGCTGCAGCTGATGATCGTTCGATCGATGGCGACTTGGCGCGAGTGTATACATATTCTACAGGTGACTCGCGGCCTGGAGCTTCTCGTGCCTGGTTTTATAAGAGTCGATGCGCCGTTGCGTCAACGACCGGACGATCAGATCTCGTGCCTCCGGCTGACCACTATAGACTTTAAAATCCATGTTTTTTTTTAGACAACCAGCCAATTTCTATTGATCAGTGATAATGTTTACAGGCACTGTTACAGAATAGGGAGTTCCCAGCCACACATGGCGACCAACTCCAAAAAAAAATCATATATTTGGCTAGGTTGTGTGCTTCAAAATTCGAAGCTCTACCCTCGTGGACGAAACTGAAGTCCCTAAAACGACTCGCTCTAGCTTTAATTTCAGTGATGATTGAACCATGTCTTCCCAGACTTCCTTCAGCTATCTCTGAAACAACCGTCTTGCAATCAGAGGCAACGAAAACCCTTGACAAGTTGAGATCATCCGATAATGCCAGCCCTTGTCGACAAGCTAGAGCTTCTAAACAGGCTGGATCGGATATACCTTCAAAAATCACTGCTGAAGAGCCAAGATATATGCCATTGCTATCACGGCAGAGGGCAGCAGCCACTCCGCGATTCTCAGTCTTCGACACTGCTGCATCCACATTCACCTTTGCTATCATGGTTGGAGGAGGTATCCATCTATTCTGTACCGGTACTCTCACCTGCCGCACAGCGGTGCTTGAGGAGGTTGATGACAAAGTTTTCAGCTCCTCCAAAAATGCATTTATAAACCCATGAGTAGACAGAGGAGGTTGAAAAATCCAAGATTATTATTACAACATGAATATTGACGGGCCTTAGTCTGTCCACATGCCCAACTAGTAAGCTTATCGCAGAAAAAATGTTTTCTTATGAGGGATTGCACTACGGTACGAAGATTGTGCTATGGCAGTGAGTCACTGAGTTGTATAAAACTCTCAGTACGTAATCTATACTAAAGGAGACTACGTGGCGTGCTAACCACAGACCTATATGGGCTTCTGGCGGGCTTCACTAGGCCCAGGAATGGCTCCTCAGAATCTTAAAAACTTGAGCCTCAGTCTGAGTGGGCCAGAACAGCCCAAAAAAACTATCCTTGGAATTCTGATGGAAGTTTTGTCTATCTATGGTGAAAATTAGAAAAACTTATCCGGCCAAACTGATGGCATCGACAAGGTTGGATGCTGAAATAAATATTTTGTGGATACAAGGGGTTGTCCATTATATGTAGAATGAATGTAGATTCCAAGAAGGTTTTTTTATTTTTATTTTTCGGTAACAGATAAAATGGCTTTTCTATTTTATGGAGTTTGGGGCTTTAAAACAAAGTGAACATTTCCCTTATGTGTCCCATATATGCTTGCATATATTTATGAATAATATAACCCAAAAAGGTTTAGGGAAGTGTTTTCCAATTTTTCTACTCCCTCCGATCTAGTATAACTGACGCTGGGAATGAACTGGTTATGTGCAACGTGATAGCAAAGCTCACAACACTTTGTAAAAATCAGAAGTATATGTTGTGGAGCAAAATAAATTAGATATGCTCTATAGCCAAAGCAAACTAGACTTCCTTTATAAGATATAAAGGAAATAATTATTCATAAAATATGTGGCACTTTGGTTTTAGTCATAATCCAAGGTTGAGTTTATAAATAAGTTCATCATTATGAAGCCTGGCCATGGCTTGGGAATCAGAAGAGAGAATAAATTCCAAGAAATCAAAAATAATTTAGAAAAAAGGGAAAACTTTGGGTGTTACATATGTTCTTGTTGTCATGTTGATGCACTACTTTGCATAATGCTTGTTCTTGTTTGTGGTAATATCGATAGAACTCAGATGAATCACTTCATGTCGTCGCGACAAAGCTTGAACTGGGGCATTGTACTTATTACATATCTTTGCTAACGGAACTGACGTGGGCCTACCTATCGGGTGCCCCACTATGAAGATACCTGGTGCACGTAAAGACTAGGGCCCAACAGGTGGCCTACTAGAAGACGACGGTCAAGGCCCACGAAGGGAAGCCAAGACATTAAAGTACGCCCCAAGGCAGGCGAAGCCTAGGTCGGTAGAACTTTCCATACTTGTAAACCTACTCGGTTGCGAACTCCCGAGACCCAGCCTCCTTTATAAAGGCTGGGAGGGCCACCGATCGGGGAGACACACGAAGACATGCTCATATTCCACCACCCAAACCCTAGCGACATCGACATCTCGCCGGGATCGCCATTGTAACACCTCCAAATAATCAATAACAGACAAGCTAGAAGTAGGGTATTATCCTCTGGGAGCCTGAACCAGGGTAAACTCGCCTTGCTTGTCAGCCGTGGTAACTACCAGCACTCCAACTTCTCTCTCTCAATCAACCTGGGATACTCGACCCTGGGATTTGTCGTGGCCACCCCACGTCAACTGGCGCCGTCTGTGGGAAAGAAGAGTGCTGGAATCATGGTTGCACCGGCCCCATCTGCACCGATCATCGACTCGACAACAATCGTGGCGCCGATCAACTTCGGCTCCTTCAAGTTCGTCCCCTACCCGCCGGCCCACCGATCGGCGTACGCCAATCTCAACGGAGGTATGTGCCTTACTTTCGGTAGCACGAATTTCCATGTGAACAAGTGGGGGATGCTCCGACTCTCCGATCGCGCACCTGCATCTTCGCCGACTGCGGAGATCGCGCCTGCTTCGACTACGTCGTCTGCATCTTCGCCGACTGCGGAGATCGCGCCTGCTTCGACTACGTCGTCTGCATCTTCGCCGACTGCGGAGATCGCGCCTGCTTCGACTACGTCGTCTACATCTTCGCCGACTGCGGAGATCGCGCCTGTTTCGACTACGTCGTCTACATCTTCGTCGACTGCGGAGATCACGCCTGCTTCGACTACGTCGTCTACATCTTGGCCGACTGTGGAGATCGCGCCTGCTTCGACTACGTTCTACATCTTCGTCGACTGCGGAGATCGCGCCTGCTTCAGCTGCACTCGCGAGTTTGTCGACTCCGACGCCCGCGACACCTTCGGCTGCTACTTCGCCCGCCGAGTTCTGCACCGATTGCGGCGTCTACCACGTCGCCTCCATCTTCAGCTCCGAGGACAGCTCCTGCGGCGAAAGCAGCAGCAGTAACGCGCACTCGACTGCGCAGTCTTACCCCGTCCAAGTCTTCATGGTGGACGCAAGAAACAACAGGACACCCGACACCGGTCCCCGTCGCGAGGACCCGACGTTTCCAATGGAGGTCATCATGCCGGACAAAGTAACAACCCTGACAATCACTCAAGAGATGGGGGTCCAGGCAATGAAGCACGTCCAAGAGTGCACCTTCCCCCCCGCGGACGCGACTCGAGAGGACATGATGGCTTACCAATACCTCGTGTGGAAGGAAACGAGAAGCTGTTGCGCGAGAAAGCTGATCTAGCAAGACGGAAGGAACTCGCCGACGCGTCGAGTGCTCGATGGGCAGCTTACTCCTTTTCCTCCACCGGACCAGCAGTCACGAACGACAATAGGCGCTCCAGACCGCGCATCAACCTGATGACGGATGCTGAGAGAACTGTGGCCACCCGCAACCTCGAATCATCTTCATGACAGAAGACGCAGATGGATACCTATCCCCAAAACAGTCTCGGGTGCTCTCATGTCACTGTCCACATACTTACGGGCGACACAGCCTCCGGAAGGCGACCCCGTGCAGCTCTACATCGACAACAATTCAGGCGCTTCGCCTAGCAGAGGAGGCGCTCATCACAGGAGCTACACCCGCAGCAACAACTCCAGCACGAGGAGATCGCGACAGACGCGACCGCGAGCGCGCAGCACGTGGAGACCGACCCATCCGACACCTGCAGGACTGCGAGGACGCTCGCAACGTCATCACACAGCGAACAGTCGATCGCAACCGCTCCACCCGACCTGTCAATACCCCGACTGAGGAATTATACTCGGACGGCGAAACGAGCCTTGCGGTCTTCCCTGCTTCCACTACCGCATCCGCGCCACACGAATACCGTGAGGCTTCAAGCTCACATCGGAGTCAGTCAAGTTGACGGCACGCAGGATCCCAAACTTTGGCTCGATGACTACATCATCGCAGTCAACTGTCAAGGAGGTACACGACAACAGCCATGCAGTACGTCCAGTTGATGCTCGTAGGGTCAGCACGTACCTGGCTCCAGAACCTGCCCCGGAACTCTTTCACTTCTTGGGATCAGTTCGAAGATGCTTTCGTCAAGAACTTCCTCACACATACTCAAGGCCTGCGACGTTCGTGGAACTGCAAGCCTGCAGCAACGCAAAAACGAGTCACTACGATCCTACATCCAGCGCTGGACACTCCTGCGCAATTCCGTCGGAGTCGTCTCCGAGGACAGAGCCATGGACGCATTCATTCGTGGTGTCACTCGGCACGACCTTCGGGAGGCCTTCGGTCGCCTCCAGCCGCAGTCCATAGTCGAGCTCATGAAGATCGCCAACGAGTGGGCCGATGGTGAGGACTCTGTGCGCAACGAGTTCCCGGACGAGGAAGGAGAACCAAGCAACTGGAACCGCAGAAACAACCGCGGCAGCGATCGCCGCCTCAAGCGCAAGGCTCGTTTCGATGAAGGAGGCCAGCCGAGCTAGTAGCGGCCGGATTCACCGACACCCGAGAAGACCGGAGCCGTGATGACAACCGCCAGAGCAGTCGAAGTCGAGAGGAGTACAGGAACGATGGAAACCAGAGACGCGACTGGCGACGCAAACCTCGCGACACCTCGCGGCCTGAGCTTACACCCGAGCAGGAGCTTGAGCAGCCGTGCAAATTCCACCTGTTCAGAAGCGACGAAACCGGCAAGTTGGTCTCCACTCACCTGTTGAAGGACTGCCGGAAAATGCAGCGCATTAACGGAGCGTTCGCCAAAATCTTGGCTCCAGCTCCAGCGCAGCAGCCAGCACCACAGCTGGCCCTCCCAGGACCACCCGCAGCAAACCCTGCACACATCGCAGGAGCAATCCAGTACCAGCCGAGACAGGACCCACCTCTCGCGCGGGAGAACAATACCCTCAGGCTCGAGGGCAAATGAACATGATACAGAAGGGGCGCCCATCAAACAGGTGTCAGAAATTGATCACCCGCCAAGTCTACCAGGCCGTGACGATGCCACCAGCCGCACCCGAGTACCTCAAGGGCTCGGAAACCAGCATTACATTCTCTCGGGAGGATCATCCTCCACGGGTACCGCGCCCAGGCCACGCCGCGCTGGTACTCGACGCTCAAATCGGGCAATTCCACATGACCAAGGTCTTCATGGACGGCGGCAGCGGCATCAACATCATCTTCGCCGACACTCTCCGGAAGATGGGCAGGTCTCTAGAAGGCCTGGCAAGGTCCGACAGCACCTTCCACGGCATCGTTCCAGGCAAAGCAGTCTATCCTGAAGGAGTAATCACACTCGAAGTTATCTTCGGCACACCTGACCACTTCCGAAAGGAGATGATTGACTTCGAGGTGGTGGACTGGAAGTCGCAGTATCACGCCATACTTGGCGCCCGACGTTCGCCCGCTTCATGGCAGTGCCACATTACGCCTATCTCATGCTCAAGATGCCAGGACCAAAAGGAGTCATAACTGTGCGGGGTGACTTCCAGCGTTCGGACAACTGCGACCGCGAGTTCAGCAAAATCTCCGAGTCCTTCGGCATGCAGCAGCAACTCGAGGAACTTTCACTCAACAACGACAGGACCATCTTCCCTGCAACCAAGAAGCCGGCACCCGACGCCTCGTTCAGCACAACCGACGACACAAGGGCACACCAAGTCCATCCGACTGACGCCTCCAAGACAGTGCTCGTGTCTTCGAGTCTGTCACCCGCATAGGAAGGCGCGCTCGTCGAGTTCCTCCGTGAGAACTGGGAAATCTTCGCCTGGTGTCCAGCCGACATGCCAGGTATACCCAGGGAATTCGCCGAGCACGCCCTTCAAGTCTATCCAGACGCAAAGCCTGTCAAGCAAACCATGCGCCGCTTCTCCGAGCCGAAGCGCGTCGCCATAGGGCAAGAAGTCGACAGATTACTTCACGCCCAGTTCATCCGAGAAATCAAGAAGTCCGATTGGGTCGCTAACCCAGTTCTAGTCGAGAAGAAGAAGACGAAAATTCTCCGCATGTGCGTCGACTTCACCTCCCTCAACAAGTGTTGCCCGAAGGATCACTTCCCATTGCCGCGAATCGACCAGATCGTCGACTCCACGGCTGGCTGCGCGCGACTGTCCTTCCTGGATGCTTACTCAGGCTACAACCAGATAAGGATGCGAGAGGAGGATGAGGAGAAGAAGCCTTCATCACACCCCATGGTGTCTACTGTTACAAAACTATGCCCTTCGGGCTCAAGAACGCTGGAGCCACCTACCAGCGCATGATGCAGTCCTGCCTCAAGGACCAGATAGGACGCAACGTCCAAGTTTATGTCGACGACATAGTCATCAAGACAAGGCAAGAGGACACACTCCTCGACGACCTGCGCGAGACATTCGCCGCGCTCAACGAGTACAAGATCAAGCTCAACCCAACTAAGTGCGTCTTCGGCGTGCCAGCTGGGCAACTACTCGGGTACCTCGTCTCTGCCAGAGGCATCGAGGCAAACCCCGAAAAGATAGAAGCAATCCTGACGATGCCAGCCCCGACCAAGCTTCGGGAGGTTCAGCGCCTAGCCGGCCGAGTCGCAGCGCTCAGCCGGTTCATTAGTAAGTTGGGCGAAAAGGCACTCCCTTTCTACCAACTGATGAAGAAATCTGACAAATTCGAGTGGACACCCGAAGCCCAAGCAGCATTCGCGGACCTCAAGAGGGTCCTGGCGACTCCACCAGTGCTCGTCGCACCTCGAGAAAAGGAACCTCTATACCTCTACGTGTCAGCCACCAACAGGGTGGTCAGCACCGTCCTCGTTGTCGAGCGTCAAGAAGAAGGCCACGCCCATCGAGTGCAGCGGCCCATATACTACCTCAGCGAGGTGTTATCTATATCAAAGCAGCGGTACCCGCATTATCAGAAGCTAGCCTACGGCGTCTTCATGAGTTCACGCAAGGTGGTCCATTATTTTGCCGAGCACCCGATCACAGTGGTGAGTGCCTCGTGCCTGTCAGACATCCTCACCAACCCCGACGCGACAGGGCGAGTCGCCAAGTGGGCCATCGAGTTGGGTCCATGGGACCTGAAGTATGCGCACCCCAACGCGATCAAGGCGCAAGTACTTCCAGACTTCACAACCGAGTGGATCGAAGCCCAGCTTCCCAACTTACCCGACCTGTCCAACGCCTGGACTATGTACTTTGATGGATCCAAGAAATTCGATGGTGCAGTGCAGGCATCATCCTAATATCACCAAAAGGCGACAAACTCCGCTATGTACTGCAGATGGACTTCCCCAGGCCCTCCAACAATGAAGCTGAGTACGAAGCTCTCATACACGGCATGCGGATGGCCAAGAACTGCGGAGCTACTCGCCTCATGATCTACGGGGACTCGAACCTCGTTGTACAGCAAACGATGAAGGAGTGCGACGCCACGGCAGATAACATGATTGCATATCGGGACCTGTACAACATCATGGAGGGCAGCTTCGACGGCTGCGAGCTGCGGCACGTAGGCCGCGAGAGTAACGAAGAAGCGGACATACTGGCCAATCTCGGCTCGACCAAGGCAAAAGTTCCACCTGGAGTCTTCGTCGAGTGCATCAAGCAGCGGTCCATCAAGCTCAAGCAACCAATCGCACCCTCTACGACACCAACAGCCAAGGATCAACCGGCTAAGGATACAGTGGTGCTCGAGGAGGAAGAACCACGCATTGAAGTCTTCCTCATCGAGCCAACATGGACGAAGCCCTTCCTCGCATACATGCTGCACCAGGAGCTGCCGGAGGATACAACGAAGCTCGGCGCATCACTCGCCGCTCGAAGGCCTTCACGATCATCAACGGAGAACTATACAAGCGCAGCATATCTGGAGTCTTGCAGCGCTGCATCGACCCAGAAGACGGCAGAGCAATACTCTGGGACATCCATGCAGGCACTTGCGGACATCACGCCAGCAGTCGAGCCTTGGTGGCCAAAGCCTTTCGAGCAGGATTCTACTGGCCCACGGCGATGAGGGAAGCCGAAGAGATAGTCAAAAAATGCTACGGGTGCCAGAAGTTCGCCACCAAGCCGCACGCACCCGCATCAGAGCTAAAAACAATACCACTCGCCTGGCCTTTTGCCCAGTGGGGACTCGACATGGTGGGACCACTGAAGAAATCATCTCGTGGTGGACATACGCATCTCTTGGTGGCAGTCGACAAGTTCACTAAGTGGATCGAAGCTGTACCCATAACAAGCTCGACTGCTACAACTGCTGTCAACTTCATCAGGTCTATCATCTTCAGGTTCGGGGTACCACATAGCATCATCACGGACAACGGCACAAATTTCACAGCCGACGAGTTCAAGGACTTCTGCGCAGAACAAGGCATCAAGCTCAACTACGCCTCGGTCGCACACCCTCAGTCCAATGGACAAGTCGAGAAAGCAAACGGCCTCGTCTGCAGCGGCCTCAAGAAACGTCTACTAGTGCCACTCAAGCGCGCCGCGGGTGCCTGGGTGGAGGAGCTACCCTCTGTCCTCTGGAGTCTCCGAACCACGCCCAACAGATCAACACAATATACTCCGTTCTTCATGGTCTATGGCGCCGAAGCAGTACTGCCATACGATCTGCGATTCGACGCACCTCGCGTGGTCGCATACGACGAGTCAGATGCAGAGAAGCACTCGAAGATGGCGTCGACACGCTGGACGAGGCACGGGACATCGCACTATCCCGCACGGCCGTTTATCAACAGAGTCTTCGCAACTACTACCATGGCCGTCGACTACGCGAGCGATCTTTCGTCCCTGGTGATTTGGTGTTGCGACTCAAGCTACAGAAGGTGCACAAGCTCGCCTCCCCGTGGGAGGGACCCTTCATGTCACGGAGGCTATCGACGGTGGCGCCTATCGGCTGAAGGACTCAAAGACAGGGGAGCTCTCCCTCAATCCGTGGAACGTCGCGCAACTGCGCCGTTTCTACGCATAGCATACACATCCATGTACTTGTGCTTACACGACTACAAGCAGCAAGTTTCAGACGCACTCTTTTCCTTACCAGGGTACCTAAGGGGACTGGAAGGTTTTTAATGAGGCGGCTTGCTAGCTTAATATACAATGATTGAAAAAACAAGCTTTCTCCCTTTACTTTTTACAGTTAAAAAGCAAGATAAACCTCGGCCGCACTCGAACACTCGGGGGCTGCGCCACAGGTTCCAAAACAAAACAAAGCCTAGGCCACACTCGAACACTCGGGCTGCGCCGCACAGGTTCCAAAACAAACAAGGCTAGGCCGCACTCGAACACTCGGGGGCTGCGCCGCGCAGGTTTTCAAACAAGCAAGGCCTAGGCCGCACTCGAACACTCGGGGCTGCGCCGCACGGGTTCCAAAACAAAACAAAGCCTTGGCCGCACTCGAACACTCGGGGGCTGCGCCGCACAGGTTAACTTCAAACAAGCAAGGCCTAGGTCGCACTCGAATATTCGGGGGCTGCGCCGCACAGGTCATCACACAAGCATGGAAAACGTACCCGAACGCTCGGGGGCTACGTTCAACACTTCTATACAAATAAGCTCTCCAACGAACACATTACATACATTCGGGTGCTATTCCCAAGGATTTACACTTCAGCTCAGCAAACATACAAATTTTGGCCTATTGATCTACAGGCTCATCTTTGGGGCCTCCGTCCAAGGGACCTACAAGCTCCTCCATCTGTTTCTGCACCTGGGAGATGACCTTGCGCGCCCAGCCAAGAGTACTCGTATAATGGCCATGCTCCGGCAGGCCTTCGGTGGCACCTTCAAAGTTGAAGTTTGACCAGTGCATTCGCAAATAGGCAAAGGCAATATTTCCCCACCTACAAGCTTAGCACGCATCATCTTCTGGATAGCCTTACCATCGCGGAACCTCGTCAACAGAGCAGGTATGCCTTGCGGCTGTTCATTGTGAGGGAACATCGCACGGTGCACTTTGGCCAGTGTACCTCGACACGACTCCAATAACAAGACAGCACGCCAGACGCGGTCTAGCAAGGTGGCTAGCACGCGCGCTTTCGATCGGTCAGACCAGAAGTATTGGGCGCCGGAAGCCGTCTCATCAACAATTCCATCCAGTCGCTCGACTATGCGAGTCTCCTCAGCCTTTTTGTCATGGTTCACACCTGCAAAAGACAAGCACAGTTAGCAGCACTCAAAGCAGAATCAACTGGCAGTCGCAGGGTAGCGCGACTGTCCTTATATTCCAGCTGCTGGTTGATGAAGCCCAATTGTCCAATCAAAAACTCTTCACGCTCAGAAGAGGGTGTGGGCCTCGCCTTCTCAGCGGCCAGTTCAGCTCGCGCATCCTTCAGCTCCCACTCAAGATTCGCGATCTTTCGCTTCATCCACGCTATGATGGCCTTGTCATTTTTGCTTCGGGCACCAGTTCGGAGCCGTGTACTCGTGGAAGGAGCAGCTTCGGGTGCACCAGAAGACTCAGCCTGTCCAAGGATAGGTCGATCAACTCAAGATTTTCAAAGCAATCAACAACACACTCGGGGGCTAGGCCCCAGCAGAGCAATTAACATGAAGTCGACTACGAATTTGACATCAAAATACATGGATACTTCAAGGTTCATTACAATCATCAAAAGCAACAAGGAGTCGGCGCTATATCCTATGACACCGACTCTGACCGGGATCTAACGGCACGAGCAGCCACTTCGGCACTACGGCGTTCCACCATGGAAACCATGTCCTCTGCCAGATGGGCCGCCTCGTCCTTCGCCGCGCTAAGCTTCACGGTCCTTCCATCAGGTGTTCGCGGGAATCCCGCCACAACCTTCTTGAAGTCAGCCGCGACACCGTGGCCCAGCAACAACTTGAATGTAAGCTCTGAGCCACGTACCGTTTGGGCGGCGTGAAGTCCTCCATGGTGGTCGACTCGGGGCCAAGTACAGCAGCCAAGCCTTCAGCATTGGCGAGTGGTGCGCGCAGTGGAAAGATGTTCTTGTGCACAGCAGCCAGAGCGCCGGTCGACTTGGTGAGCGCATCCTTGGCGTACGTGCACATGGAGTCAAAGATGCTGATGGCACGCTCCAGTGGGACATCTTCATCCATCGGCTCCGGCGGAGGAGTCGCGCCAAACGCACCTGTACATCTCAAAAATTCAGTACCAATTCGATTGAATTGGGAGGACGACACATCAATCAGGCGACACAAGGATGCATTACCTCCCACCACGTGGGCGAGTGTGAGCAGGCGCTCCACCTGCATCTTTTCGCCTTGGCGAGTGACATCCTCGCGGTCCTTGGCCTCCTTCAGCTTCCGCTTGGAATCTTCATGCTGAGCTTTCAGCTCTTTCTCAAGTTCGCGCACTCGCGTGGCAGCAGCTTCTTGATCGCCTGCAGGACGATAGACGATGTCGAGTGGAGGCGATACAGGAACAACAGCAAGTCAACATCCACAAGAAGAGGCACTCACGCTTTGATTGCTTCAGCGCAGCGCGGAGTTCATCCCTCTCCTGCTCCAACTGGACGTAGGCCGCGCCTGACTCCATGAGGTTGCGGTAGTAGGGCTGCAGAGGAGTCGATAAGCACATGACTTTGAGCCTATGCCCAACTATACTAGTTGCACATAGCCTCGGGGGTTACTCCCATCGGGAGCGCTGTCGCGCACCCGATAAATCAACAAGACAAGACAATGCTTACATGCTCTTGGAGCTTCGCCGCATTCGAAGACGATGGAGCAGACGGCGCAGGTACTCTGGGAGCAGAAGGAGCCGCCATCGTCGTCACCTCTGTCACGGCCGCGGTGGTTTCTAGGACCGAAGCTTCCGGAGGGGTCGGCTCCGCCTCCCGGCCACTTGGAGTAGCTGTCCGTTCTCGGACAGGTGACCGAGGCACACTCGTGCCATGGCCGGTGCTGCGCAAACAAGGATAATTTCAATTCAAGGTCTGGTCAACAACAAAAGTTCACATTCAAAAAAGGTGCTTACCTTATCTCTTCGTCGTCGCTGCCAAGCTCGTCTTCGTTGAAGGGTAGTCCGCCGAACTCGGTTGTGCCGCTAGCAGGAGGCGCCATATTCAGCGGCTCAACCATTGCGGGTTCCTTCAAGCTCGGCGATGACGAACCCGAGTCGCCATCATCCTGAAGCTCCATCCTTTCGGCTGGCGACTCCTCGACAACATCCTTCGCCTCGTCTCGGCGTTGGCGTTTGAGCGGCTGCTCATCTTCTTCGTCTTGCTCCGTTTCCTCGGCCATCTCATCGGGAGAGGTGGTCGCCGAGGGAACGGAGTCGTCTTCATCAACCACCTCCACTTCAGGAAATTCCACCTCGAAGGTGGGCCCATTTTCGGGCAGTGGTGGCAGGCACGAGGGAGCCGGGTGACCCTACAAGTCAAAACACATACATCAATACAACGGGAAGCGCACTCTACATCAACACCAAGACCAACACAAAGGAGTCAAACAACAACCAGAGTCAGATACATACCTTAGGAAGTGGATTTTTGACCCCGTATGTTTTCACGGGGCAGTCGACGTTGCAGCGGTCGGTAGCCCGGAGACTAGTCACAGACCGCACAGCTGTTTCGACTGCCCTTGGCGACCGCTTCTCCGTTGTAAGGCGAGTCAAGTCTTCCTCGCCTTGGTACTCCCACATCGGGTGGATCCGCTGGCGCAGCGGCTGCACGCGCCTCTTCATCATCGTGGCAATAAGGTGGATGCCACCCACCTCCTTGCCCATCGACTCTAGCAATTCAGCGACCGCACCCAGCAGTGGAGCCACCTCAGTTTTATCCGCCTTCGACAGCGAGTGCGCCCAGGCGTTCGACTTCCTTATCGGCTTGTTCGCCTCAAAAGCAGGGACGCCACTAGTACAGAACGACACATCGGAAACGGGCCAAAAACCCCTTCGGCAACGGAGAAAGGGTCCGTGTCCCCGCTTCCGATACTGATGTGAGGGCCCTCGTCGGTAACGGAGGCCAAAAACCGTTTCCGATGAGGTCTCCATTTGGCAACGGTTGTGCGCAGACCTCCGTTGCTTTACTTTTCCTACATCAGATAGAGTTTTCCATCTACCCGTTTGCACTGAGCTTTTCTCATATTTCGGTTATATGCCATAATACATGAAAGGCTGATTGCACAATGCACTAAAACGTTATTCAATTCATAACATAGAACAAATGCCATCATTACATTGGTATACAATAATATCACCGTTTTTTACAATTTGACTACAATCATATCTATCACACATTGGCATAATGTAATATCACCTATTACACTTTGACTACAATCATGAACTCTAAACCTATAAGCAACTAACCTAACAAGATGGAAGGCTGGCTTAATTAAGCCAGCGTTCCATCTTTGACTTGGAGCTCACCTTCTATGAGCTCTCGGTCGTCGCTGTACCCACTCCAAGACCAGTATCCACGAAATTTCCTTGCCTTAAGGTTTCTGGTTCTCGGAATGATACATTGGTACTTTTATGCAGTGTTGCCGAAATAAACTCCTGCGTGAAAGAAAAAAAACTATTAGCGAAATGTACAAAATACATCTGGATATTAAAAAAATCAGTGGCTATTTTCCAGCAACTGCTTTGTTCGGTTGCCATTTTCGAGAAACTGCTAAGATCGACGGCAAATATCCAGGAACTGCTCTGTTTGGTGGCAGACAGTTCGCATTCCTTCCTTCTCTTCTTCCTCGTTCCACCCCAATCCCCCACCCGCCATGGACGACCGCAACAGAATAACAGAGACAACTACCGTCCGTACCCACGGCACCGTTCTGGAGGTGGTGTACACGAACGAGGAGCATACCGTGGAGCGGATCCTCGACAAGTACGAGGAATGGCTAGCAGAGGAGAAGCATCGGTTCATCGGCCTTGACATCGAGTACACCCGTAATCGTCGGCACATGTCTGTCCTGCAACTCGCCATGCGCCAGCATGTCCTCGTGTTCCACTGGTGCAAGTCCAAGAAGAATTGTCCAGAGTTGGGCAAATTCTTTGAACGCAAGAATATCACCTTCGCAAGCGTGGACATCACCAACGACAGCAAGGTGCTTTCTTCTGCCGGCTTCCACATTCCACCGGAGTACTACGTGGACATCCAACTCGTATACAAAATCAAGGGTGGAGACGAGAGGGACGGAATGGGTGATCTAGCGGCAGACCTCATCGACAAATCATACGCCAACATGAAGAAGGAGTTCCCATCCAACCAGCACGATTTTTGGGAGTGGATGCCGCTGCACAAAGTTAACCTCGACTACGCAGCAATAGATGGGTACGTGACCTACGAGTTGTATCGCAAGATCCTAACCTTGAAGGACAGGCTACGTCCAACATGGCAGGAAATGCTCTGCCCTAGGTGCAAGAATGCCCTAGGTGAATTGCAATAGGCTTTGGATGTGGGTGTTTAACTAGTTTGTACAGTTGGTGCTTTAACAATAAGTGTTTGTAATTATCAGAACATGTATGTGTGAATTTGCACTAGGAATTTGTTTATGTGATGAAATGCTCATACGTAGAACCTAGTTCATCGGCATCACAGCCGGTCACAGAAAGATTTATACCTTTCACCCGGCGGGAGAGGAGGTGCAGGCCTCTGCCAGATGCGCTGAGATGCTACCAGCGCGCTGCGACGCAATCACCTCCTCCTCTCCTTCTCCTTCGTCGACATCCACCTCCTCCTCCTTCTCCAGATCAGACACCACCTACAGATCCTCCACCACCTCCAGATCGGCCACTTCCTCCTCCAGATCGGCCACTTCCTCCTCCAGATGGGTTTCTGCTGGTAGATCCGCCGGAGGTGCTGCACCACCACCTCATGAATGACCTCCTCCACATCGGCCTGGCTCAGAAGAAGCCGGGCATCACCGGAGGAGGAGGGCGTCAGATGGTGGCGCTGCCGCATCATTAGCGGACGCATGGCCGCCTCCAGATCGACCTTCCCCTCACGAAGGGCTGCCGCTAGAACGGTGCTGCCGCGGCGGCTAGAGCCGCGGCCGCGATGGCCGGATCTAGAAGCGCCGACAGAGGAAGCCATTAGAGAGAGTGAGGAGAGTTGAAAGCCACAGTGTGCGGCGGCTAGGGTTGGAAGAGAGACAAGTGAGAGAGTGATAATGAGACCGAGCCGGCAGTATATATAAGCGCCACATTGGCAACGGACATTTTATATAACCGTTTCCATTGATTTTACACCAGCGAGAGAGTAAACTTACTAACAGGTACTCTAAATTACATATGAACGCAGAGACCACTTAGCAGCTAGTGCTACTACATACGGACTTGATAATGAAGTAAACGATTACATATATGCTACTACTAGCTAATGCTACTACTAGCAGCTGCTGATGAAGACTCGGGCTCGTCGTCGCTGTACACGAGTGCGTCCCTCCGGCATAAGGTACCGTCGAAGATCTTGATGAAGAACCCGTTGTCGCCGTCGAACTCGAAGCACAAAAAGTGCCCCTGCTCAAGCTTGTACGCTTGGGCGAATGACTTCCATCCCTGGCCGAGGTACAAATTCCCCCCGGCACTCACGGCCGTCTTCACCGCCCAGCTGCCGTTCTCGCAGTCCTCCATCTTCAGATGCATGGTAGCTGCCACCATGCCTTGGAGCTTCTCTGCGAACGCCCTCGGGAGCCTCAGGCGGCTCTCGATGCCCTTGTACAGGATAACCAAGAACTCGAAGCCGCGCAGCTCCGGGGACATGTCTTCAGAGGACGGTGAGGGCGACACCGACGGCGTGGCATTGCGGCTGCGCCCCCTACCACGGCCGCGCCCTCGTCCACGGCCGCGCCCACGTCCACGGCCGCGACCGCTGATGGTACCTCTCGCCGGGGACATGTCTTCAGAGGACGGTGAGGGCGACACCGACGGCATGGCATTGCCGCTGCGCCCCCTACCACGGCCTCGCCCTCGTCCACGGCCGCGACCGCTGCTGGTACCTCTCGCCATGGATTTGGACGGAGGGGATCTGGCGAAGTTTGAATAACTATAGGCGATGGACTGGGGCTTCAAAGAGACCGCTGCTGGTACCTCTCGCCATTTATACTCGCGGGTCTGCTCCGCCCACCTCCCCATCTGCCCATTCGCTAGCCTCCACGTATCAACATTTTCAACGGTTGGAAAATTCTATCCGTTACCATAGAGGCAAATATTGGAAACGGACAATTTTATTAACCGTTGCCAATATAATAGGTGACGGAGATTGGAAAGGGTCCGTTGCCAATGTAGGCGGGCCTGGTCAGGTTTGTACGCACCGGCCGCGCGGAAAGCGCGATTCTCCGTCGCCTAACACCTGCCGTTTCCATAGAGGGGTATCCGATGTGTCGTTCTGTACTAGTGCGCCCTCCTGTTCTACGCGGACGTAGAACCACTTCTTTCGCTAGCCTTGGACGGAATCCGCCTGCTTTAGCTGCAAGTAGTTGGTGTCGCCACGAACTTGGATGCCGAAGCCTCCAATCGGGAAGGTGCCTCCACCGCCCAAATTCCTCTTCACATTGAAGATGGCCTTCCACAGGCCCCAGTGCGGGTGCACTCCGAGGAAGCACTCGCAAAGGACGAAGAAGCAGGCGATGTGCAGAACGCCATTCGGCGTCAGATCGTGCATCTGAATTCCATACGCGTACAGAAGACCGCGCAGGAAATCATGCAGAGGGAAGGAGAACCCACGATGCAGAAAATCAACGAAACAAACGCGTTCGTTGGCTCGAGGTTGGGGGGTTACCTCTTTCCCCGGAGCACGCACGACCAGCTCATCGGCCGGCGGCAGCAGTCCATCATCACGAAACTCGTCAAGATGCTGCGCCTTGACGGACGACTTGACCCAATCGCCGGGCACCTTCTTCAAAGTGTCCACGGTGGCAGCATCGACAATGGTGGCGGCGCTCATCACCGCGCTCCCCCTCTTGGCCTTCACAGCCGCAGTGCTGGCGGTGGCGGCGGAGCACGTCACCGCCGTAGCCTTCTTCCCGGGTCCTTTCATCACGGCTGGTGGCTGAAGTTTCCTCGGGGACAAAGCTTGGTTGCAGTGGTTATGGAGGCACAGCGCGAGGAAGAAGAAGAGACAAGGAACGCGAACGACAACAATGGGGGTAAAATCAATTTACCCCTATGTGGTGGATTAAATATACTGCGGCGCCGCACGATCAGCACCGTCCAACCGGTAACGGCAGCAGCGATCTCCATCCAACCCTACACGTGGCAGCACTGGAACGCAACCGTCGCAGGCCACGCCGCCCACTACGCACGAGAAACAAGGCAACCATCATCACGTCCCGGAAAAATCGCGACGTGCGGTCAAATCAGAACTGAAACGGCGTCTCCCCTGGTCAACGCTGACAATGGGCCCACGCTGACGCGTCCCATCTGCGGAACCGCGCACGCAAAGATCGTCATGCATGACGTCAGCTTTTCGAGCTGGAGAATATTTTGAGCCAGCCTCCGGTACAAACAAAACGACAAAGACAACAGGCTTTCGGGTCCCCTCGACGGACCCTAGCTTCTTTCGACTCAGGAAGACACGCCACCCGAGTATTTTAATCAGTAGGCTGCCAGGCTGAACAAGGACTCCATTAACTTGTTGAGTCCGCAAGATCACAAACCTCTCTTCAGTAGGCAACAGGCTGATAGGGGACTCCTTAATCTGTCGAGTCCCTTTACTCCCATCGGGAGCGTATCAAAAAAATTCATTCGACTGTATGTCATTTGAGATTAACCTCAATTGCAAGCAATTCAGCTTAATCTCGGGGGCTACTCCCATCGAGAGCGCTGTCGCGCCCCCGATAAGCACAAGACTACTGGACTACTGAGTCTCAAAACAACCACTCGCATTTCTGTCGACTGATGCTACTCAGCTTCATACACAAACTTACTACGACAGCAGTCGCAAAACATTCGACTCCCGAGATGCGTCCGCCGCATGAGTTCCTCGGATGCTGCACCCAATGTGCAAAGATAAGACCTGCCGATCATTCAAGTGGGCCAGGGCTCGCACCAGCTGCGTTCACCCTGAGATTTCCGTGCCAGCAGGCATGAAGAAAATCCCGACGGACGCGTTGGGTACCCAGTTCATCACAAAATCCTCTGTAAGGCCTCCGCGGCATGAGTCGAAGCTTATCAGCTCTTTCCAGGTTCGAGTCTAGGGACTCGAATTTGAAGTAGGCTGGCTAGGTTTTTGCCCAAGAGCATCTAACTGGTCCCGATCCGTCGAGTGCGCCAGGCCAGCCATGTCATCATCCCTAGGAACTGTCAGCACGACAGCAAAACATGATCATATCCAGCAGTTGATGTATTCCCGACTCAGAACAAAGAGCCTTGCAACAGGTGAAGAATGAAGTGCAACCGAGAGGAGTCCTTACACGAATCTTCGACTCGACCAAGCACTTGGGGGCTACTGACGTGGGCCTACCTATCGGTGCCCCACTATGAAGATACCTGGTGCACGTAAAGACTAGGGCCCAACAGGTGGCCTACTAGAAGACGACGGTCAAGGCCCACGAAGGGAGCCCAATACATTAAAGTACGCCCCAAGGCAGGCGAGGCCTAGGTCGGTAGAACTTTCCATACTTGTAAACCTACTCGGTTGCGAACTCCCGAGACCCAGCCTCCTTTATAAAGGCTGGGAGGGCCGCCGATCGGGGGGACACACGAAGACACGCTCATATTCCACCACCCAAACCCTAGCGAGATCGACATCTCGCCGGGATCGCCATTGTAACACCTCCAAATAATCAATAACAGACAAGCTGGAAGTAGGGTATTATCCTCTGGGAGCCTGAACCAGGGTAAACTCGCCTTGCTTGTCAGCCGTGGTAACTACCAGCACTCCAACTTCTCTCTCTCAATCAACCTGGGGTACTCGACCCTGAGATTTGCCGTGGCCACCCCACGTCAGGAACAAACATAGCAGTGTGCAATATATGTTAACCTAATTCCATATGGTGCGGAAAAGTGTGACCAAAAGATTTTGAGCAACCTAGATTTCACTAATGCAGCAAAATCACACGGCATTAAAACAAAACATAAAAACTAAACGCATTACAAAGCTTTAGTGACAAGTTTGAAAACACCTGCAGATCAACCCATATGCCTACACAGTTCTAAAACACAAGACAGCGAGGGGAAACTCGTGGTGGATATTCAATTGTCATCACCACTAACTACTTGCTTAACATAAAGTCAAACTTAGTAGCTAACTAAGCTCAAAGGATAAAAACTCCGGGTACGCCAAACGCGCAATCAGCGCCACGTAGTTCCCTCTCTCGAGTAAAGAAAACAAAAAAAATCAGCGCCACATAATCGGAGCAGAGGATCGTCCTACCATTCAATTAATTAAGGCGAACTCAACTATCGTATAGAAGTACTCCCTCCGTTCCCAAATATAAGATGTTTTAGACTTTGTCCACATACACATATACACAAATGTATCTAGACACATTTCATGTGTATTCACTCATTTGTGTATGTATCTAGACAACATATGTAACATCTAAAACATCTTATATTTAGGAACGGAGAGAGTACATCACTCGGTCTCCACCCGCCTAGTCGCACCAGCTGCCACCTGTCCGAGTTGCTACTGTATGGGTACAATACAACCGATTGCTCTGTTGTCAAGTCCTCACATGATAGGAGTAGCTTCTTCTTTTCCAGAAAAGAACCCTAAAGCATATTATATCCGATATTTATTAAGAAAAGCAATAGCTGGTATAGAGTGATATAACTCTACACAGGTATAAAATAAAATAAATCATATTGATTGTTTTCCTCGTTCGATTGTTCGACGACGTCCGGAGATCCAAATATGCATTGAACAAGCATCAAACTACCGTGACACATGCAAACGCCCTCCCCAAACAAGACATTGAAGACCGTAATACCCACTCGCAACGAACAACGCGATCTAATGGCTTGGGACACACCCCAGACGACACTTGCTTGCAATCTGACCACAAATTCGAAGGTTGGAGAAACCGAACCTTACCGAAGACCCACAAATGAACGAAGAAATCAAACATGACCCACCATAGACCAGCGAACATCTCTTGAACGACACACCAACTACTAAAACTAGTTAGCGTGCACGTGCAACGCACGTCTTTCTTAATGCAACCGATGCAATGTGTAAGCCATGAAATGCTGCACCTTCACCATCTGTGTTTGAGCATGTTTTTTTTGTATTTCTTTACTGTCATGCAATTTGAATTTATATAGCTTCAAAACTCACGACAATATTGAAGAAAAAAGTTCTTCTCGCACAACGTGTCCGTATCTTATTCCTCCAATGTAGAATAAACTGTGCTATACATCCGTCATTTTGGTAGAATTTATGTTCGACACTCGTAATCCTTTTTTTGAAATGGAGTTCGACACTCTTAATTAAACATATTTTACTCGACAAGGGATTATCATACACAAGTGCAACACGTAAAAGCAAGATCCAGTTTGTCAAGTCCCCATTACCACAGCAGTACATCCACCAATCAGGAAGAACTACATTCCCAACTCACCTCCTTAGAAAACTCAAATAAATATTAGGAATCTAAAGCACAAGCTTGCCATTGTAAGCATGTGTTCGCGTTGAGTAAAATTCAATTCAACCAAGGAAACATCATCTGAAAACAGAGAATATATAAGCTGACAGACTGTGCAATGCAAATTTGATCAAAATCTCTAATAAAACAATAGAGCATAATTTAAACGTGGTGCGATAAACTCAGTGTGCAACTATACTATTAGGTGACTGAACTGAAGTTTTATGTAAAATAAGGATTAAAGCATCAAACTTTGATGGATCATGAACATGTCATTTACCCATAGCAGCACGATGTAACCTGAACGTTGCCTTTAGTCACGCTTTGCTCAACCCACCGAACAACCAGTGTTATTTTCAAGAGGCTGCTTTCAAATAAAGCAACTGGTGCAGAAGATAATGTCAATTCATGTGTTTTCAAATAAAGCAACAAAAGCATTATGAATTAAGATGAACAAAACCTAAAGGAGCAGAACTTCGGCAGCACCAGGCGCTCCCCTGAGCTGAGCATCGCAGCTGCAGTGCGCTGCCCTGACGCAAGCGGAGTGCGCATGCTTCGCTCCCTGAGCTGAGCACGGCAAGTCTAGGCTATTGGGCATCGACGGGAGGCAGTGAAAGGATCGATCCTGCAAATGTTTTCCTGCACAGAACATATTGTTATTTGCCTGAAACAGAAGATATGGCTGCTATGTTCTCAAAAAACACTACTTGTCCTTATCTTGGTTTGCAAAAGAAAGACGAAATTGTTGAGAAAATGAGTCAAAATTTGTCAAGAAACCATACTAAAACTATAGTCAGGACATCGCATTGACAGCCACGTACTGCCATCTACAAATTGAAACTATCATCTCAGTTTCATTTACCTGAACCTTCATGACGGGTTAAGGTGAGGCTTACAGCGCAGTGCAGTCGTTACCAAAAACAGGATTTCGCCGCCAGAGATGCCGCTTAGAGAACGCTGGGCCGCAGACTGGCCGTGAACGCCAGGCTCGCCAGCGTGCCCACCTCGTCGGCGGCCGTCTTGGACTCGACGTCACGTGGTTCCTGCTCCAAGTAGATAGTTGTCGACGGAGGCGACGGTTCTGGATATGGGCGCGGCAGCGATGAACAACGGCGCTTCCTGTTGTCGGCCCAGCCACGACGGCAGCTCACTCGAGGACCCGACGTGCCGCCGTCCTCCAGCTCGCACTAAGCCGTTGTGGGGAGGGTCCGCTGGGGATAGAACACGGTGTCGCTGCGGAGGGCGGGGTGGGACAGGGAAGGCGTACTATGCGCCGGCGGCGCCAGTGGATCGGCGGCATCGCGGAGGTTTTACAGCGGAATGGGATCGTGGGGGCGTGGCAATACATGCATGCTCCTCATGGTGATGGTGATGGTAATCTTCTTGGCAGATGAGGAAGATGAGAATCTGGTATAGCGGTGAGGAAACCCTAGAGCGGTTGCGCTGCCGGGGGCGAGTGCGAGAGATATCGGAGGGAAGGACGTGCGTAATCGGGGCGAGGATTAGCGTGAAAAGAGGGAGGGTGGGGTGGGGTGGGGTGGGGAGAATGAAGGAACTGTGGCCGTTTGATCTTCAGCGATGGAGGGTGGGGATTCAATTTTCCTGCCAAGCAGAACATTGTCTGCCAAAGATAATTGCTACGTGCACACGGGGCTTTCGGCTAGATTAATCTAGGTCGTTAGATCTAGGTAGTGGAGCGATCTGGTGGTACTAGTCTGACTGTGTACGTTTCCGGGCTGGCTTTAAGAAAGATAAAGTTCGCTTGTTTAATATTAGTGTAGATCCAAAGGAAACAAACCGATCTGTAACTCTATAAACACCTATTCTCACTAGCCCTCCGCTGATGTAAAAACATTAACGAGGTAGAGAGAGACAAGAGAGAGTATTTCAATGCACCATAGTCACCACCACCTCATCGATGCCGCTCGAATAGCAAAACCAAACTCCACGTTTTGAGATATTGCAAGCACCGAACGCAGGTCCGATATCCCACTCTCGCCGCCAGAGTGGCAAACATAGGAGCGGTGTCGTACACGGTTTAAGACGCAGAGACATGACATATGCGACGGCGACGGCTAGGATTGAACCCTAGGTCGCCGCCTCTCTGTTTTCCGAGAGGGTTCATTTCCCTTTTCGCTAGTTTCTTCTTTGCTTTCGGTGTGTTGGAAGGGGGGACGAACTTCCAACCAAATTATTTGGTTGTAGGTTGGCAGGCAGAGGCAGGCGTTTCTCTGAATTTTCGTGGCGCGGATTTAATGGATCGCAATCTTATAAATCGGTCGTGCTGACCATGTAGGAACTCGACAAATCTGATCCTCCAGCTCGCTCCATGTGGCGCATCTGCATCCAGATCCACATCCCTTCTAGGCTAGCGACCTTTTTCTTCTAGAACCGTCTAGGCTAAAACTACTGCTACTACGGCCATGGGTCACCACGTCCGCGTCATCTAGAGAGTCCGTACCCAGCTGGCATCCACGGCCGGGCCCGCCAGCTTGTCCCCACCCGTCATGGCCACGCCGTGTGGAAACAGATCACCACTTCAGCACTGCAAGCCCAGCGAGGCACGGATCAAATAGCGGACAGCGCGCCGGACGCACGCACCCACGAACGCACACCAAGCAGCCCGCCTCGGCGTACTCCGCTCGGCGCCCATAAGATCGATCCGGCTCCTCCTCCCGCTCCTGCTGCTGCTGCTGCTTGATCGGTCGATAGATCGCTGTTCGTGAAGGGGAGGATTGGAGATTTGATTTGGGCCGGGGTTTGTGAGGAGGGGACATGGGGGCGCTGTCGCGGCCGGAGGAGGTGGTGGCGCTGGTGAAGCTGCGCGTGGCGGCGGGGCAGATCAAGCGCCAGATCCCGCCGCAGGAGCACTGGGCCTTCGCCTACGACATGCTCCAGAGGGTCTCCCGCAGCTTCGCCCTCGTCATCCAGCAGCTCGGACCAGAACTACGCAATGCCGTAAGCAGCCCTTCCCCCTCCCCGTCCGATTCGAGAGCTTCCTTCCTTGGGAGCCTCGGGCCTGTGATCTGAGGCGTCGGCCGCGCCGGATTTGGGCAATTTTCTGAAACACGGCCGCTGATTATTGTGTGCAGGTGTGCATCTTCTACCTCGTGCTCCGGGCCCTCGACACCGTCGGTGAGCGCTAACCCCTCCTGCTACCCCTTGCGTTTGAACTCGTTTTGCCGCGGCTGGGAGATTGGTTTCGCCTTATTTTCCGCCCCATCGTCTCGGAGTACTATTTTTGTGCGGTGATGTGTCGAGTTCATCAGTGCTTTCCGTTTTAAGAGCGGCGCTCATTCTGATGATTACTGTGGGTGCAGAGGACGACACCAGCATCCCTAACGACGTGAAGCTGCCCATCCTCCGGGATTTCTACCGCCATGTCTACGACCCCGACTGGCGTTACCTATGTACGGGATCCCTCTCTTAAGGACAAGCGGTTGTTGTGCTGTGTTACCTGCTGTTTTTGTTGATCTGATCATGTTTTGCATGGTTTGGCCTTCTTCAGGTGGGACAAACGACTACAAAGTGCTCATGGACAAGTTCAGATACGTCTCCACAGCTTTCCTGGAGCTAGGCGAAGGGTAATCAATTTCTGTTCCGAGTTCAAGAGCGGTTGCTATTTTCTCATTTTCCCAATTTGTGTTCCGAACTTGTCGCTTCATACGGGTTGCTGCTTAGTCAAAGTCTTAGGGAACAGCCCATCCACCGTACAGTCAGCACTGATGTCACTTCAAAAAAAAAAGTTAACTTAAGATTCTCTAAATGCGTTGCTTTCATTGGGTATTAGTGCCGAACTATGGAATTTTGATTGATGTCACTGTCAGGTTGTGAGCGTGAATTAAAAAGTGAACACCTCATAGTTAGTTACACTACAAGAGAGAATTATTTTGGCCAGATTGTCGCAAGTGGATCAGACAGAACAGGGGAAAAGTTGAGTAGTGGGAAATAGCTGTCCATTGCCAAGTTTTCTTCTCTGTTCTGATATCATAAGCACTAGAGCCATCCCAGCTTTTGCTTTTTGTGTTTGAGTTCTTCCAACTGGTACAAATGACATTGGTATCTGGCAGCAAGCATTAAAGTATCATTTGAAAAACTAAGAGAGTTCATTCAATAGTTTGTGAATGTGAAATGCCATTTAATTTGTGAGGCCATGTTTGTGGAGGCATTTTGATACAGTAGATACATTTTGCGCATTCAGCAGACAACAAGCCAAAGTTACAGATCCACTGTCCATTTATCGAGTTATAGGCTAGTAAAACATCGTAGTACTTCACATGTTGCAACTGAAGACTATCTTTCACCTCATAGTTTATCATTTAAGTACAGGTAAGTTCATTTGAACCTTGCAGGAAATAACTATCTTTCACATGTTTTCCAGATACCAAAAGGCAATTGAGGAAATCACTAGGCGAATGGGAGCAGGAATGGCAAAATTTATATGCATGGAGGTGTGTTTATCTCTATCAATCAGTGTCGCAGAATTAGTTGAAGTGGTTATATAATCATTTATGTATAAATGTTTATCTGAATTTTTGGTTTAAGGTGGAGCCATCTTCTATTTTTACTCAACCTAGGATACTGTCTGTATTCCACTCTCATTATAAATGTCTGTATGGCATATATGGTACTCTCTATGGCTCATTCGGCTCTGTCCGTTGTGCCAAATTTCTGTAGCTTTCAGAATATCTGATACTTGTCAAGTAACATACTTAATTTCATGAATGAAAAAAAGGAAAATGCGCTACATATCTAGTGAGTAGCCAGTAATACACTCAAAAGAATATGAATACTTGTGCCGGTATTCACTTGATAACAACAATTTATGCCCAAAGGCATGGTCATTTAGCTTTGCCACACTTCTTGTGGTACTACTAAATGGTTTGAAATTCCATTTCTGGGCTGTCATAGCAATGTGTTGATGTTTTGGTAACTTATACATATGGAAGATTGCTGTGGGTATTATGTCCATTGATAAATGTAGCTATCACACCAATAATGACAAATACTTTTGTGCACAAGAACTGTGACACAAACATCAGTGAATATAAGTGCTTCTAGATTTCTTTGGCGAGACAACAAGAATCATTAGTTAGCTCTAGGAAAAAGGAAGCATGTACTGGTTGTAGACCAGGGTTTAGTACATATGCTATTATATCAATTAAATCCCAATATTGTTATTTGTTTGAATTAATTTGGAACAGCTTCATTTTGTAGGTTGAAACTGTGGAGGACTATAATGAGTACTGCCACTATGTAGCAGGGCTAGTAGGCTATGGACTTTCCAGGCTCTTTCATGCTGCTGGGACAGAAGATCTGGCTCCAGATCAGCTTTCGAATTCAATGGGTTTGTTTCTGCAGGTATTTTCATAAGTATTATTTAAATCAAATATATGTACTTCCACTATCATAATGAATTAGAACCTTTTTTACATTTACCCTGTAACTAATAATTGGACATCAATTGCAGAAAACCAATATAATAAGGGATTATTTGGAGGACATAAATGAGATACCAAAGTGCCGTATGTTCTGGCCTCGAGAAATATGGAGTAAATATGCTGATAAACTTGAGGTACATCAATCCATTTGCTTATATCTATTCCTCCTGACTAGCTCAAGGTATCATTTATTGTGAATTACAAATGATCACACAGCCACAATTTTCTGTCTTGTGGGAACAAGGGAGTTACATTGGAATCCTATTATAAAATAAATGGAAATTTCCTCTGGTACAGTGCTTTAGGAACAATGAAAGCTGGTACTTTGCAGTAATCGAAATATTTAATTGAACAGTCAATAATCTAATCTAATACTTAATCCAATTGATGTTTATTTAATTAAAAGTCTGCAATCGTCCAACCTTCATCGTCCTCTTTTAAATGATGCAATATTTTTGGGTTACTAAACCAGGACCTCAAGTATGAGGAAAATTCAGAGAAGGCAGTGCAGTGCTTAAATGATATGGTGACTAATGCTTTGATCCATGCTGAAGATTGCCTTCAATACATGTCAGCATTGAAGGACAATACCAATTTTAGGTTTTGTGCAATACCACAGGTACACTGTAGTCCTTACTATTCCTATTATATTCTTCACACTCTAATAGTATTAGTGGAGCTTGTCATGCTCGGAATAAATTTATGGTACGAGACATGATTTATGGTAATTGATCCTTCTTTTAACTTGTTCCTGGATGTAATTGATGTTGGAGGATACCAAGGGTTGAAGACATGTTTTCCATATCAGTGTAGTTGACGTATTATTACACCCTAAGGCAATTAGTAATGATAAGTTTTAGCAGAGGGTACTTATGTTGATACTTTAAGGATTGATCTGTTACCATGGCAGTTATCTTTCGGATCAGTCATACTTTCTTTTTCCGCATAGATACTCAACATTCGTAATATAGCTACTCGACATAGTTCTCAGCACATTCTTCGATCATTTTTATGGCTGAGTGGCCTTCTAAATGTTTCCTCTTTTCAGATAATGGCAATCGGGACCTGTGCTATTTGCTACAATAATGTGAATGTCTTTAGAGGAGTTGTTAAGATGAGGCGTGGTAAGACATATTAAGTCACTTCAAGCTGACAAGTTGTACTAGCCTTTCTATATAACATTTGGAGTATATGTATTTTCTGGCACACTATTATATAGTTAGGAATTGATCAATGATACAAAAAATCACATGATGGACTGCTTCGATGGCCCTTGGCATCAGAAATTACAATTTCTATCTTTTAGTTTGATGGTAATTTGCTACTTATTTTATTTGATTGGCAAAGTATCATAAGATATACTCAATGAATAATGATTCAGTAGTTAAATTACTTACTTGAGTTTTGGTTAATATGAGAAAAACTTATGTTATGCATTTGTTGGGGGCATTTGGTGGACAAAGATTTGCACCTTTTGGGCAGTTCATGGTTTTCTGTTCTTAGACTTCGTAATCAGATTAGAGAAAGGGACCAAGTATAGTTTGTTCTTTAAGGGGTTATTAACTTAATATCCCCTTAACCAACTTTTACTCTTTTGCTGCTTATTAATAATTTGCATTTTTCGGTCTCCTTTATGTTTCTTCTGACCTGATCTGTAGCCTAACATGTACTGCCTATCTCTCAGGGCTCACTGCACGAATAATTGATGAGACAAAGTCAATGTCAGATGTCTATTCTGCTTTCTATGAGTTCTCTTCATTGCTAGAGTCGAAGGTATGTCTGCAATGTTTATCCAAACAAACATGGAGTCTAGTCTAGCATACATATTTTTATAGAAGATTCGTACATTTTGTCATGTACATGTAAAATAGATGATATTATGTCATTGTTGTACAAAAGTGAAAAATACTTGAATTGTTTCCATTGTTTTTGCTGACACAGTCCTGTAGTTTTATGTATCACATTGAATGTTTATTTTGACCTCAGAAAGTCATAACTAGGCAGCTTCACTTCAAGATGATGTTGTGTTTAGCTTTTAACTTTATGCTTGTCTGTATAAAACTTGCCATCTTTATTCATGACCATCTGATGGTTTTGGTCCAAATGGCCATGTTGCTTGATCCACGATGTTAGTGATGGGCCTATGAAGGCGACCTTTGTTGTTTTGTACATGGTTTTTGAGTCGCCGACTAATCGCCGAGTCGTTTTCTCAAAACCACGGCGACTCGCGACTAGTCGGCGACTTGGAGCGACTAGTCGCCGACTTGGAGCGATTAATCGCCGAGTCGTGGGCGGTTGGCGACTTGCTTGAGTCGCGACTCAAAAACCATGGTTTTGTAGTAGTGACTTTATGCATAATATGGTTGGTCGCCATGTCCAGAACTCCAGATTAATGATAGGGACTAATTGGTGACTTGTAACTTCGTGCATAATACGTGTGGTCGCCATCTCCAGATTGAGGACAACGACCCAAGTGCTGCGCTAACACGGAAGCGTGTAGCTGCAATAAAGAAAACTTGCAAGTCATCCGGTTTGCTAAAAAGAAGGTTTGTCAATGACTTGAGAACTGTACTTTGCTGCTGTTGGCTTCACCTTCACTGACTATCTCTGATTCTACAGGGATATGATCTGGAAAAGTCAAAGTATAGGCATCTGCTGGTGAGTAATACATCTATAAGTTGAGAGTTCCTGCTGGTTTTCTGTTTTATAAATTCTTCAAACTGCTTATGTGACATCCTCAGATCCTGCTTGCGCTTATGTTGGTGGCTATTATCTTGGGTGTGCTGTATGCCAAGTGATCCGGTCAACGTGTCCCTGGTACAGTTATCGGTTTTAAGTTACAAACTGATGATATTTCGTCTGTAACTTTCGATTCAAAGAAACTTTACAACGCTGACTCTGAATTGCATTTGTGTAGGTTTCACATGTGTACCTGCTGACTGCAGGTGGGATATGGTTGCATGTAGTATTGTGCTACCATGGTGCCATGTTAGTTCTTTTTTTTCTTTTTTTTTTCCTCGTCGAGTAGGTTGTTTCAGCCTATGAAGCTGTTTGAATTTCAGAGTAACTTGTAACATGTATCATATATGAATTTTGGTGTAGCGCCTTTTTTATGACGCTACTGACTGCATTATGTTAATTTGTGACTTTTATGTGTGATGATATAGTATCATTTGAAGTGCTACTTTGCAATTTCATCATAATCCACCAACAGACTGGCCAAGCACGGTCTTCCACACATCGATCAATATATTTTCTGTAACTCTGCAGATGAAGATCATCATCACCTTTTCATGGGTTGTGTCGTGATCAACATTGTTTGGGGGCGCTGTTGATTTGGGTTGGCTTCTCTCAGCTAACCCAGACCACTAACCAATCCCTAAGTTCATGGTGGTAGATGACTAAGGCGAGCATCCAAGTTTCAGACATGAAGTTCAGCTCTGTATCATGTTAAGCATTTGGTTGATTTGGAAAGAAAATAGTGTCCCCTTTTTTACAAGATTTTCAAACCCCTACAACAGCTCATCAAAGAAATCATGGAGGTAGCAAAAGGTATGGGCCATGGCTAGTGGAGGTCGTCTCGTTTGGGCAGGAGTTTAGCTCTTAGGCCATGTAGAGAAAATGACTGAAAACTACGACATTTGGGGACGAGTTGTTCCGGAACTACGACAATTGGAGTAAATGACACATGACTACCATCTCAGGGGTATGGTCGTGACACATTGCACTGATTTTTCGGTTTAAGCCTGCTAACACGTTTTCTTACAGCTCGGACCCACTTGTCAGGCAAAAGAAAAACGGAAAAAAGAAAAGAAAAGAGGTGAAGTCAACGCTGCCCCTGCGCTCGACCCCCCTGCGCCGGGCGAGTGGTGCGGCGCGCGCTTGCCGCCGGCGCCGGGCTGGCCGGACTTGGAGAAGACCAGCCCCGCTCTCCGCGCTCGCCTCGGGCCGCGTCGAGTCCGCCGCCGTGGTCCTACTCCCGTCCATCGCCTTCCTTCCGCGGGGGCGAGGCTGCCGCTCTCCTGGCCGCCGCCGGGGCCAGGCCGCCGCTCTCCCTCCGGCAGCTGTTCGTGTGGAGCCGGCACGTGCTTGCCGGCGGGATGCAGCCGCGGCGCTCGCGTGTCGTCTCGCCAGCAGGCGCTGGAGAACGCGGCCGCCGAACTCGCCGACGTAACCTCCGAGCTGGGGAGCGCCAAGGAGCTCGCGCGGCGGCACCGGCACAAGCAGCAGCACACGCACACGCAAGCAGAAGCGCAGCTAGCACGCACGGACGCATGCTGGTGGCTGGGCCTGCTGTGCTCGAAGCCTCGAACCCGCTGCCCGGCGCACGGCCGACCACGCCGACACAGCCGCTCCCCTCCCGCCCCTCCCCTCCGCCCCGCAGCAGCTCGACGAGATCTGGCAGGCGGCCGGCGGCGCACCTCCCTGGAGCGGGCAAGGTGCAGGACGGGCACGCGCCGGCTCGGGCGACCTCCAGGCGGGACGGGCACGGACACGGCACCTCCAGGCGGCGCGGTCGTCCCTACCTCCGGAGCCCGCGATGGCCACGTCGAACACGGAGAGCCCGACGGCGCGAAGCGAGCTCCGGCGGGCCAGTGCGAGCGCAGGAGGCGCTGCCTTGGCGTGGTGCGGGGTCGGCCTTAGCTTGGGGGCGGGGTGCTGGAGCCGTCGTGGCGGTGAGGTGGAGGAGGAGCGTGGAAGGCGAGCAGATGCAGGCGCCCATGGCGAGCAGGAGCAGGCGGCCGCGGGCGGCACGACCAGCAGGAGCAGGCGGGAGGCGGCGAGCAAGGCCCGCAGCCGGAGAGGCGGAGGCCACGCAGGTGAGGCGGCGGCGGGGAGGTCGAGCGCGGAGGAGAGGCGCAGGGGGTCGAGCGCAGGGGCAGCGTTGACTTCATCTCTTTTCTTTTCTTTTTCCGTTTTTCTTTTGCCTGACAAGTGGGTCCGAGCTGTAAGAAAACGTGTTAGCAGGCTTAAACCGAAAAATCAGTGCAATGTGTCACGACCATACCCCTGAGATGGTAGTCATGTGTCATTTACTCCAATTGTCGTAGTTCCGGAACAACTCGTCCCCAAATGTCGTAGTTTTCAGTCATTTTCTCGGCCATGTACAATGGCAGCCGCTTAGATAGCCGCTTAGGGAAGAAAAAATAAAATCTAAAAATCAGACGATTATCTAAGCGTCCTTCCTCCCAACGCTACCGCTTATTTCGGTCGCAGAAGGCTTAGCGCTAGTTAAACAGGCCCATACGGAAGAAAACAAAGGCTAAGCGCCTGACTCTAACTTTGCGTCGACGCAACGATAGATCCCAGCCGGGAATTCCAGCCTAGCGCCTCTCGTTAGCGCCCGCGATGTACGTGCCCTCTCGTTATGCTTGTTGTTCTCGACCGTGGGAGTTTGTATCTAGTTCTCTGAAATTGCTACTGTGCTGAGTACGCGGAGTTCATAGTGGAATGCTGAGTATGCGGAGTTCAGAGCAGAATAATACGATCAAATGATGTGTAGGGAAAATACATTTGCCCAAGAAGATGCTGTTATTCACATCCACAGGAAGGCTGTGTAGGTTTCTTCAAGAAAAATGTTAATGGTACAAAATGTAGTAAAGCAGTAATGCTACGTCGAACTGCACATGAAGATGCTTTTATTAGAACACAGGGACAAACTCGAAGTATGTAATGTCATGCAATCTGCTAATATAACATAAACGTTATGATACCAATTTGAGACAAGGCGCTGAGAAGGGAAAACAATTTAAAGCAATAAAACATCCAAATTATTCCATCACTATTCCATCACCAATTTGAGACAAGTATCTAGAAGCGCAACAATGAGCCCCACCACCCAACAAATACGCATCATCCAGGACCACAGCAAGAACCAGTAACGAAACAAAGAAAATCAGCCCACCCGGACTTCAATGCCAGTAACAAAATAACCAGGTACACGGGAAGCACGAGTGCAGTGGCACAACCAGCCACAAATAAGGTAAATGGGGGCATTTTCCAGCAATAGAACCCACCACCCATGGTGACTACAAATCATCCCAATATCTGTTTTCAGCTAAGTCAATAGAATACGACCATTTCACTTCAATTCTCAAGGTAAACAGGAGATGCTGCTATCAGTCCCAGGAACTAGATGCGCCACCACCGTAGCCTCCACCGCCGCCGCCACCACCGTATCCACCACCACCTCCTCCATAACCTCCACCGCCACCACCACCGCCCCTGGTGTCCCGACGGAAGTCACGGCCACCAAATCGAGCACCACCACCTGATCTGCGGTTTCTGCCCCCACCACCACCAAACGATGCACGGGCACCATAGCGTTCAAGCCACTGAGGAACCTCCTGATTAGCTTCTTGCATCAGTTCACACAATGACCTGGCGATTGACATATTGCCCTCGTTGAAAAATGCAGTTGCCACACCAGACTTTCCAGCTCGTCCAGTTCTCCCAATGCGGTGAACATAGTCATCTATGTCATTTGGTAGGTCAAAATTGATGACGTGGGCAACATCTGGTATGTCAAGTCCACGAGCAGCTACATCAGTTGCAACAAGGATGGGAGTTGCCCCACTCTTGAAGGATCTCAACGCATATTCTCTTTCCTGAAAGACGAAACAAGCACCAAGAAAAATTGTAATATCCAATTAAAAAAACCATACAACGTAGAAATACATATAGTATGTGGCACAAAGACAATCCCAGAACATGCTCAGTCTGGACGAGTAATAAAGAATAAAGAAATATCTCATGTGCAAGGAATAAAGAAATATCTCATGTGCAAAGATAAAGATATCTCATGCTCAGTCTGGACGCATTATTTTAAAAAGGATAGATCATCGCTTGTTGGTTAGAATCATACAAAAATGTGGAGCAATATTTACTTATCCTGTAAATACTTCCCTTTCAAAATACAGATTACACAAACTGACTTCCTATGATGTAAGCAGGTAGGGACAGCTATGGAAGTACCTGCTGTGTACGATCTCCATGAATACTTGTAGCAGGGAACCCATTTTTATACAGCCAGTTCTCCAGAGCATCAGCTCCCCTCTTTGTCTCCACAAAAACCAAGGTAAGAGATTGCTGCAAACAACAAGAAAACAAAGGTTGATGGAACAATATATTCGGATGAACTGCAACATCAAGTTCAGAATAGCTGAGGCTTTGAACTAAACAATAGTTGCATGAATTGTGACACCAATATCCGCTTAGCTTGCAGTTGCAGTAAAGCTTTCTCAGCTTTTAAAGTGGAGCCGAGAAGAATTTGCAAGAAATCTACTATTATATGTTTCGTAAGTGACATTAGTCCTAGAGTGCAATAATAAAATACTTCACATTTTGTTGCTTACAAAAGAAGAAGTTGCCATAGTAATCTATTGCAGTACCAAACAAAGCCTTAGTCCGCAAACAAAGCCTTGGTCTAGTAAAAGAAAGTACATGAACTAATAGCATCAAAATAATGTAGGTCACCTTCCCAGGGACAGCATTAGCTTTCTGTGCATGAATAAGGTCCATCAGGTAACTTCTTTTATCCGCTTCAAGGACAAACTCTACCCTTTGAGCAATCAAATCGGTACTGGAACCAACTCTTCCAACAGCAAGGAAGATGTAGTCCGCAAGGAAATCTGAAGCAAGGCGCTGCAGAAAGGAAACACAACTAAGAAAACAGTAGAGATGACATTGCTAGACCGACAAAAAACCGTAATGACACATGCTGATGATAGTTCAGCATAAAACATATAATTACAGGAGAAAGCTGAGGAGCCCAAACCTGTATCTCTTTTGGAAAAGTAGCACTAAACAGCATTGTCTGTCTCACACCACGAGGAGGCATGTCCATCTGCTCAACAATTTTACGTATCTGTGGCTCAAACCCCATATCGAGCATCCGGTCAGCTTCATCAAGAGCCAAGTAATTCACCATTTGAAGTGATACCCTAGCCCTCTCCAGCAGATCCATCAACCGGCCAGGAGTTGCCACAAGTATATCAACACCTCTTTCCAATTCCCTCAACTAAAATAACACAATAACAAATGCTCAGAAAGCAGCAGCAAATGTCATTCCAGAAGGGTTACGGTCAAATACACATAAGATACGGCCAACAACCATCTGGTAAATAGTGAACACATAAAACAGGCAATTGTATTTCAAATAAGTTTAAAGCTGATAAAATTATTCAATAAGGAGGAAGTTTCTCCCAAGGATTTTTATGATATGAGAGAGCTTACCTAAGCTTAGTACATGTCAACACGGTTAAAAACAAAGCATAAAATGCTAACCATGTTCAAGACCAACATATGCCAATAACGTCAATATCAGGTTATAACTCTTTTTCTACAGAAAATCAAGCACAGATATATAGAAAATTCCATGCCATAGAAAATTCTTCATACAATCAACAATGAATAATTTCCCTCTGCAGCCCGCACATTGCTCAAGCTCACACAATGAAGTACCATAAAACAAAACTTGTCATTTTTTCTATTTTTCTATTCATCGGCATAATAATCTACTCCCTCCGTTCCTAACTATAAGATGTTTTAGGTTTTGTCCACATTCACATGTATCTAGATGTATGTGGACATGTTTTAATGTGTATGCACACTCATTTGGGTTTGCACCTAGCCAACATGTGAGCTAGATAGAACATCTTATATTGTGGAACGGAGGGAGTACTAATCTAGAATCACCCATGTTACAAATTATGCATTGCTCAGAATTCTAGTACCCAGACACAAAAATGTATGTATGTGTGTATGCATCATCATCACAAAAAAAAATATGACATGACTTTGGTATACCAAATAAGCGCAAACAGCACATCAAACATAATGAGATACACTAGAGATAAAAAGAAGACCATTAATGTAATTAGTAAAATCACAGCAAAACTGCGGAACAAAATTTTAACACTAAAAGGTACCTGCTGATGTATTGGCGCTCCACCATATGCAACACAAGCCCTAACACCAGTCTGGTATGCAAATTTCTTTGCTTCTTCATGAATCTGAGGCGCAATAGGTATTAATTAAATATAAGAAACCAAAACAAAATTAACGTCCCAAATAAATCAGAGCGGTGACCTACTTGGACTGATAGCTCACGTGTAGGAGATAATATGAGTGCGAGAGGAAATGCAGTCCTGGAGCCTCTCGGCCTCTGTGGTGGCCTTGATTTCAGGATCCCACTAATGATTGGGAAACAGAAGGCAGCTGTCTTCCCTGACCCAGTCTGGGCACAGGCCATAAGATCCCTCCCTCCAATGACAATGGGAATTGCATGACGCTGTACTGGTGTAGGCTTCACATACTTGCACCTCCGTATGTTCTCATTCAGAGCATCACCCAAATCAATCTCTGCAAAGGTGTTAACCGGTGGAGGCACATCATGGCCACTTGTCTCCACAGGAATGTCCTCATAGGCATCAAAGTTGATGCCTGTGTTGGCCTGACTCTCGAAGTCAACCTCCGCCTGCGTAGGGGCGGCGACCGGCTCACTGTCGCCAAAAGGGTTTGGTTCACGGTCCCTGCGGTCCCCAAAACTAGGGCGGGAGTTCCAACCACCACCACCACCACCACGTCCACCACCACCACCAATCGAGCGGGTCACACCTACACCACTGCTAACGCCACCAGGAGGGGCAGCCCACCGTGAGCCACCAACAGCAGCTGCGTAACCACCAGAAGGCTGCACAGCACCTGAGGGCTGTACGCCAGCTGGTGCTGGAGCTGGCGCTAGGCTGTCTGGTGAGCGGCCACGGAGGTGTGGCGGAACGTAGGAGCTGCGAGTGGGGCGCGAGTTCTGGTGGTTGGCAACAGGAGCGGGAGCAGCACCAGTCGCGGGCGCCGATTCCTCGGCGTTCGCAACTGAATCAGCCCATGAAGATCGCATAATTTTGCACAAAACCTTTGAAAAAGATGCTACAGCTGATCGCTAAAACCTATTAATATCAGAAATACATTCCAAATCAGTACAAATAATTGTGGATCACAATACATATCTCAGCAGTTAAAAAATATATACATATAACAAGAATTGCTTGTGAATGAAAATTTCAGTTCGAATTCAAAATTTCCAAACACCATTAACTTGCAAAGCAACACAAGTAAAATCCTGACCACGCTTTGATAATTGATACGCACAGACGCTTAAACTAAGTGACTAAATTGTTATATCTTATAGGCTGTTATTTACATCAGCACATACAATGCAGGTCAAATCCTAAATACAGACTGGTGTACAATTTAAGCTTCAACCCCAGAACGATAATAACATAAAACAGGCACCGAAACGTTTGCCTTTCAACTAGTTTGGCCCTGTGTTGAAAAACTACTCAATTTTTCCTTTAGAGGACCGGATACTAGAACAAACCTAGCTCAAAGCAGAACCGGATCAAATTTACAATGTGTGCCACTAAGCAGCAAAAACCCAGCATGTCCCGGAATCGATACTAAACCAGCACACGCTGAAACTGTGGCACGTTAGATCTACTCACGTAGACTAGGTATAATAGCAGATCTCGAATAAATACATAACGGAAACTAGGAAAACAACCGATTACTATGCCTGCAACCGCACGAAATTGACACCGGAAACTTATATTCAACGAGAGAATGCAGCATGCAAGGAAGGGGAGATCCGACTAAGATTCTAGATCGAGCACCATAGGGCCAGCGGCACTAGGATTGAGCAGCAGAACCTCGGACTAAACCCCTGGGAGGGGAAACGACTAGCCAGCAATAAACCAAAATCCACCGCTACACGCTAACACAAAATAACCTAGGAAATCTAACGATTCTACCGAGCCAGCAACTCACCGACAACTGACTAAGAAAACAGAAAAATAACGAGCAGCACTAGCGCCACGGCTCGCATCAGACACGCTCGCAAAAAATACTGGAAAGGCGAGAATTCGAAGGGCGCGGAGTGGATCGAGCGAATCGAGCGCGCCGCCCAGATCGGCGCGGGGTGAAGCGGGGAGGGGAATCGGGGCGCTCACCTGACGCGAGCGAGGGGGAGGAGGCGAGGATGGACCGGATTCGAATCGGGGGTTGGTGGGTGGGCGTCGCGGAGAAACCCTAGAGAAGCGGTGGGGAGATCGGAGGAGAGGGAGGAACAACGGGAAAGCAACAAACAAAAGCTGCGGATGCCGGAAGGAGGAAGGCTTGGCTAGGGTAGGGGAGGAGGGCACGCACCCAAAATATCTGCGGACTGCCCTTTTCTGACTTGGCCGGCCCGCGACGCGTACACGGCTCTGTGACGGTGGTAGGCGGTGGCCCTGCCGGGTCCGGGCTGGATTCTGCTGCCGCGATATGGGCCCCGTCGTGGCATCTACCACTCGTGCTGTGGTTTGCGTAAGAAGACTTCTTCTTTTGCTTTTTTTTTTAGGAAAATGAAATTTTCTTTTGGACTAAAAAAAGGAATTCGTTAAGGATCTAGATAGGAAATTTCGCCAGTAAAAGATGTCTAAACTTGAGATTGTTAGAATATAGTTTGATCCGTTGATTCTGATTCAAGGTATGTTTAGTCACACTTCTTTTGAGGTTCGGGAGTGGCTTCTCAGAAAATTTCTCCCCACCAGTACAAAATCCAAACTTCTGGAGCGGCTTTGGGAAAAGCTTCTCCCCATCTTGCTTTTCTCACAAGCCCAAAAGAAGTGCCTCTTATTGTATTATGATTTGATAGCAACGGAATTGGTCGATTAACCTAGTTGTGGGCATACTTCAAAGGTTGTATTCGATTGGTTCGTCAAGACTTATACGAAGCAAACATGTGTTCATATTTTTTTGTTTTTGTCTGTCATAAGGGATATTACTTCTTTTTTCAAATTAAGGGGCACAGGGCCCGATTTCATTGACATAAAACCAAGACAATGTGTGATACATCTAGCCCTAAGAAAGAGACATAGCTCCAGAATAAGAACATCCTCTACAACTAAAAGACTTTGGCATACCCAAAACATCACAACCTCGCAAAACAGACACGCTCATGCACATCAACGGTTTTTTCCAAAGTCCACCATACAGGAAACACAAACTACATAAAATTATGTGCTCACATCAGCGGTTATTACTTGTGTATCTTCTATTATTTTTTCACAGAAATTTATGTGTTTTGCTTGTGATAGTATAAATGCGTTAATTATAGTGACATCTTGTCCCATCATTACCTTATTTATAAATTGTTTTCAGCACTACAATTCAAAGAGACCCCAAAAACTTGAGAAATTCGTGTATGTCTTGTTTTAGATATCTTTTGTGAATACCTTGATTTGGATATGTCCTCTATCTAATTGTAAGGTAATTCTATATTAGGTAATGCTTCAACTTAGATTTACTGTCTCACGCACCAAAGTTTCCAATTGATGTTTGTATCATACTAGCTAAATATCTGTATGTTGCCACAAAAGATGAAAAATATTCAGAAGCATGTTCTGTGTTCAAGCACGGTTGAATATGGCGAAAAATGCACGTTGGACGTCATGATCTAGTAGTTTTTCTAAATGTGTCGTGAATCGTGGTAGACATCAATATCTTTTCTTCCTGCTTTTTTTATCCGACTTGACAAAACTGAAAAGATAGGAGAACCTAGGTTTTCCCCAAAGAATAATGATCGTGGGGTCCCTTTGCCTATATATTCCATATGACCTAAACCATCTGAGATGGGGGTTATTTTTTGGAGTTTATACATTGAGCCCCATCTGACGAACTTATCAGGAGACCTGTTCCGGTACTCTGCCTGAGGGAGAAATCATCACCGGAGGCTTCTTCATCATGGCTCCATAACAGTATCTAGATGACATCATCTCTCCCACATTATTCATGACAAAGGTCTCATGAACTGCCCTACATGATTGAGATCAATTTCATGTAATTATTGTTGTGTTTGTTTGGGATATGATGAATTGACATTTATGATCAGATTTGTCCATGCTATATATTAATGCTTTATTTTATAGTGTTGCATGTTCTCATATGGATATGTTTACTTTGGCCAAGTTTATGTTTAGAGCCCCAATAGAGAGTGGGTTCAATCTTGCAAGTTTATATGCCCCTGTGACGGTAAGGGGCAAGATGTGCAATGTGTTACTGCTACTAAGTGTGAAACAACGGTTTCTATGTCACGCTTTGATGATACTTTACCATTTACATTATGTCATCTTGCTTAAGGCAATACTCCCTTTTTACTTAGTACTTGGATATATGCATGTTGGATATGGGCCTTGGGGTGAAGTATTAGTTATAGATGCGTTCAGTAACGGTCTATATGTGTTCAACATAATGCTTATATAAAATAGTGTCATGAACATTAATAATCATAATTAGTAAAGAAAGTACAATTTAATAATTGCCCAACTGTAATTTGTTAACCGAACAATGTTTTATTTATTGGGAGAGATGTCTCTAGTGAAATTATGCCCCCCGTTTTATTTGCTTTCAGCTTGTTTCCGCGATGTTCCTTTATTACTTTCATTGTTATTCATCACTTTCATCGAGAGAATTCGTTTAATCATTGTAATTAGCGGGACGGGAAGCTTGACAACCTTCCTAGATGTTGGAGACAAGTTAGTTTTGTGTTTTGTGTGCAGATACCATATACTTGTTTGATGTATTGGTGTTTTCTACGGGTTCGACTAACATTTGTTCTCAACTATAGGAAAATACTTATTGTTGTGATATTTCATCCCTTCCTCTTTAGGGCACCCAACCACACAGCAGTTTGGTCAACACATTCAAGAAGGCCTCATAGTGGATTGAGTTCTTACTGTGTGGAAAAAAGCTTAAGGAGAATAGGGTGAGCCTTTGTGGCACCACACCTGTCGAGGTGTGCCCTCGGCAATTCCCATGGTTGCTATACCTAGGGTTGATTGTGTGGTAGAGAACGCGTAGTATCGGTGGAATCGACGGCTGACAAGCTGGATTTACCCAGGTTCAGGGCCCTCGAGTGAGGTAAAACCCCTACTTCCTGCTTGTCTGTGTTTATGGTATGAATATGAGGGTTACAAGGGTTCGGCGAGCTGCTGATCTCGTCGAGGTTCTGGTGGCTATGGATTGCTTGCCCCGATCGATCACCCTCCCAGCCTTTATATAGGAGGCTGGGTCTCGGGAAATATAACCGACCAAGGTTACATATATGGAAAGCCTTAACCAACTATAACTTGATCTAACTTGGAAAACACTCTTCGTTTTAGGCCTTCCTTCATGGGCTTCGATTAATCTTTGGGCTTCTTTGATCATCACGTGCACCAGGTACCCTTAAGCTGGGGTACCCGCAGAGCATAACCTCGTCAACACCTTTCCAACGAAGATGTATTTCCATTATGGAAGGAACATCAGGAATTATACCGTCATCTTTGTGTGCCTCGATTATCTCTATACCCGAGCCCTCAACTTGTGCATCTTACTTTGTGATAACCTTTGTGCTTGACGTTTTATATCTTGCTATCAAATAGTGGTTATCTTGTTTGGCATAAGTTGTTTGTGCACATAGTTGAGTCTAACATATTTATAGTTTGTGCTTGATAAATTTAGAGCTAGTTTTATTCCTCATTTATTCAAGATGAAATGCAAGTGGTTCAAATCGCCCATTAACCCTCAATCTAGGCGACACCTATATCCTTTCAATCGGTATCAGAGCAAGGTCTTTCCTTATTAGGCTTCAACGTTTGGAGAATAAATATGTCATCTAATGGTTTAGTGCACCATGACACTTTTATATTTGATGGTACAAATTTTGATGTTTTGAAATTTGCATGTTTAATCATTTTCGGGTCATATATCCAAATTTAGAGCAAATAGATATGTTTTTTCTCCTCCAAAGATCCGCATAATCCATCTTTAGAAAAATGAGAAAATTCATATTTCAATGCTCAATTTACTAATGTGTTTTTCGATTGTTTGAGCACTATAGCTATCGAGTCAATCATGCATGTTGTTTCGGGATGCACAAGAGTCGTGTACAAAACCTTAAGATAATTATGATGTGTCCAAAGTTTGTGGGATGATTGTTCTCCCTCCACCTCCGATCGTGAAGAACTCTCAACTTCATCTACTTCACCGAATTGTGGCAAGCTAGAAGGTAATGGAATGGTGAGTACTGATAAGTGCTGCAATGATGATATTGAACTTATTGTTGATGATCTTTCATCTCTATATCACTGCAATGCTTCATCTTTGAACTTAAACACATCAGCACACAAAATGGTTAACATGCTTGTGTTGATAGTCCATGCATATCATGTAGAATTTGCTTGACTAAATCTCACGATGATATGCTTGCTATGTATTATTGCGATGGTAAAAATTCTTCTATTTTCTCTAATCTTTGTGTGGCTAGCAATATAGAGGAAATCCAACACTCTGTGGAACAAGATATGGATCTGAACGATGCTTCAGTTAATTCTTCTTCTTCATCTATTGGTTGCCACTTTTTTGCCTTATGGGTAGGACTTTAAAGGCGACTCATACTTTGAAATCCAATAATTAAGTGATGATGAGCATAATTATGTTGCTTCTTTAAAGGAGTATTGCCGTTGAGAGATAGAAATACATCGAGGAGTTGGAAGTAGGTACCGAGGAGCACCAAGGGGAAGCGGGCCGCCTTAGTCCTGAGTACACAAATGAGATCACGCATATAAAAACACTTGAGACCGAGGAATCTTTTGAGGATACCTTTGCTCTAGAATTATATAGGGTAAATAAAACCCATGAGAATGCACTTGTAGTGGCTAATGATTTTAGAATAGTAAATAATGAGCTTAATGACAAGATTGGATTTAGATTCAAATAACATCATAAAGGGAACTTCACACTTAGCAATTTCTTTAGTGTGCAAAAATCACCTAATGGCGAGATTGGATTTAGATTCAACCAAATCACAAGAAGGTTCCCAAGATCAACAAGAAGAAAGACAAAAACAAGTGAATAATTCGGTCAAGATTTATCAATTTCGTCAAGTTGCACTGTCCTCCCAATGGAGTTACCCTAACGCTGTCAACTTCCACGTAAGAAAACATTTCTCTACTTCTCTTCTCACCTTGATCTGTCCGTAAAATCTGCTCGAGAACTATTTTACCTCGACATCGATCGCCACCCACCGTGCCATAGCAACCTTCCCTTCCCCGAGCAAACGACCAAGTTCACCACCACCACGTCCACGACCACGAGCGCTCTCCTCTTCTCCGCTCCTTGGCCTCGCCGCTATCTAAACTAGGATCCATCCATTCCAGACAGCAGCACTTATATAACCACCGCCCCTTCCACCTTTCCAGACCTTTTGCCCCTGCCCACCCCCTCCCTCATTTCCTGGTCCTCCGCCGAGATCTGCCCAGGGTGGACGGACCTCCGGCGACGATGAGCAGCCCCCATGGCGGCCTCGACGAGCAGATCGAGCGCCTCATGCAGTGCAAGCCCCTCCCAGAGGCCGAGGTAACCCCCCTCTTCTCACCCTCCTCTCTCTTCTCGCCCTGGGGTGGCCGCTCGCCAGATCTGGCGGAATTCTGGCCCTACGGGGCGCTGGCGGGGGCTCCGGGGGAGATCGGGGCTCACGGCTCCAGTTCGTTCATTGGTTGCGCTGAAATGGCCGTACACGCCCCCTCCTGCGTACGCAAGGCCACTTTTTTTTTACTTGTACGCAAGGCCACATTCATATGCCTGGATGAGCTGAAAACAGCGATGCAATCCGATGTATCCACGATCCTTGGCCATCGATGGATTTTGAACAAAAAAAATGGATTTTTGGCAGCTGGTTAATGTTGTTTTGGGGGGAAACCGACGAGTCTGTGCAAGGGAGATCGTTAGGAAAGGCGTACTGCTTGTCCAGATCGCTGGATTTCTTCCTCCAGCCAAATACATACCTTTGTTGGAATAGAGTTATAAAGCTATTAGACAGGTTACCATCGATTTGTTCTGATCTTTCAATGTTCACTGTACAGGTTAGAGCGCTGTGCGAGAAGGCTAAAGAGATTTTGATGGAGGAGAGCAATGTTCAGGTATGCTATCTCGCTTCTCTAAAGATGCCTGCCTTTGCTAGAGCTGTGGATGCTTCTAGGGTGAGCTAGCCCCTCTTGTCTGAGCCTGGTTCTGTTCATCATAATTAGTCTCACCATTTTGGGGTTAGTTGTTAAGGAATCCAAGAAAATAATTGAATTAACAAGACGAGGATATGTTATAACTTGTAGCGTTTCTGAATATTGAACAATACTGGTCTTTCGAACTCTAGAATATAGGGGTGCTATCTGTTGACTGTTGAGAATTAAGATGTATCCTGATTCCTGAGGTTACACGATTATCAGATAACGGATCTTGCGATACACTGTTCGACAAGGATAAATGGATCCTTGCTTAGTATCACCAAAGTTCCAACTTTTTTTGTAACTGGAAGCTTAAAATAGCTTGAATATGTTGGCCAAATTGACGAGAACATAAAATCAAAAGAAAAGTGTCCAAATAAATTTGCAGGGAGATGTGCAGTCATCTGCACTTCCTGAAGACTAAATAGCAATATGCTCCGTAGTGAATCGAATCTCCCTTGATCCTGACCTGAAAATGCCAAACATTAGCTCATCGATAATCCCTATATATTAGCAGTTTCAAGGTCAGAAATAAATTCAAATAACACTAAGAAGCAATAGCTCAAGTACTTCGCAAGAAATACACTGTTTTAACCCTATTATAGTAAGCATAATTTCCCAAAATACACAGATCAGGCATCAAGCAATTATTGAGAATGGGGATGAAATGTTGAATTGTTGATGTTGTTGCTAGGCTACGACAGAGAATGGGCTGCATAATCGTACGATTTTGTACCTTGTATAGAGCAGGGTTGTCTACAAGAAAACCCTGTTTGACCCTAAAGGCCTAAACTTTTAACAGGCTAATGCCTGGCACAGAGTGAAGCCACCCTGACCAAGCCTGGAGAACTGAGATGCACTGCCCATGAACAGCTGTGTGCCTTTAGATCTTTGATATTTCAACCACATATTTATTTGCTGGGCTAGTGTTAGATCTGAAGAGTTATTGGAGCAACTATCTCATGCCTTTTGTAGGTAAACTAAAGACCTTCTCTGGAACAACACAAGTAGTGCATGGTATTGTACCAAGCTCTCAATCACACTATAGTGATCAGTAAAAGCCCGAAAGATTGAACCGATGAATCCAGCCACACGTTTTGATGATAATGGTAATTGGAAATCTCAGCGGAGTTCATTCCTAACGCCAATTTATTTCGCTTAATTGTGCGCTTTCAGTATCAGAACTCATGAAAAAAATGTACGTTTGTTGTCTAACTTGTGTGGCAGCCAGTATGGATTAGATTTGTTTAAAGGGCCATACGGACTGTTAGGCCTAGGGAGTGTGAATCTTATGGCTATGCTGCGTATGCAGTGCGTCCATCATCTGATTATGTGCCTCTCGTCTCCCTGATTCACAATATGGTTCTTGTTTTGCTGGAAGTTTTAACTTTGGTGATTTCTTGGCATACTTGCAGCCTGTAAAGAGTCCTGTTACAATATGTGGTGATATTCACGGGCAGTTTCACGATCTTGCAGAATTGTTCAGAATTGGTGGGAAGGTAAAAGTTCTTTTCTCTTGTTCATCTTGTTGACTCATCAAGAACAAAGCCTGATCTTCAATATATTAACGACTTCTCTGTTTTTACCAGTGTCCGGATACAAATTACTTGTTCATGGGAGATTATGTAGATCGTGGCTACTATTCTGTCGAAACTGTCACGGTAAGAGTTATACAAGCATTAGCGTAGCTTTTTTGCTTGCACCACAAAAAAATATATTGTTGTTCATTTGTACCTCAGCAAATTGTTTCTTGGATGTACACATATAAGTTTGTAATATTTTGTTACTTCAGTGGCTCTTGTTACTAATGGTAATCCTTGAAAACACACAGCTTTTGGTGTCTCTAAAAGTTCGTTATCCTCAGCGGATCACCATTCTCAGAGGAAACCATGAAAGCCGACAGGTCTGTAGATTGTTACTGGTTCTTGTATTTGCCTATTTTTATATGATACATTTCTATGAAGTTTCTAGAGGGATTTGTTATATCTTTTCATCTCAATTACATTTTTATATATGCTGAAAATTGAACTGAATAATTTTGGCAATCAATTTCCAGATCACTCAAGTCTATGGATTCTACGACGAGTGCTTAAGGAAGTAAGTGTCTTCCTTTGTATGTAGTGTATATGGTACTCCCTCCGTTCCATATTAGATGACTTCCATTTTTCCAAAAGTGGATGTATCTATACATGTAACATGTCTAGATACATCTACATTTGAACAAATGGAAGTCATCTAAATTAGAACGGAGGGAGTAGTTCTCCTCTAGAAGTCCTATCTTGATTCTCATTCTGACAAATTAATCTAGTATTAGGATAATAAGATGCCTCAGGTTATGTTTCCACTTGTGACTTGTCGTGTCTAAATTATAGCTGACCATCTCGTGTTCTTGTTAGTGAATTGAATTACAAGAATCACTTTTCCATTTTATTGCAGGTATGGAAATGCAACGGTGTGGAAAACCTTTACGGATCTGTTCGACTACTTCCCCTTGACGGCATTGGTGTGTAACCCGCTCCTGCATCATTTCCATCAATAGGCTGGCCTATATATCTTCACTTTATCCAGTAAAATTGACATGACAACCGTTCACTCTTTTCATAGGTTGAGTCAGAAATATTTTGCTTGCATGGTGGATTATCACCATCCATCGAGACACTTGATAACATACGTAACTTTGACCGTATCCAAGAAGTTCCTCATGAAGGGCCCATGTGCGATCTTCTGTGGTCTGATCCAGATGATCGATGTGGTTGGGGTATTTCTCCTCGAGGCGCTGGATATACCTTCGGACAGGTACTTCTTGGTACAACAAATTATTGTTTGCTCAATGTATTGAGCTAATTCCATGATCTGTTTTCCGCTGACCTCGCGACCTATCGTTTCAGGATATATCGGAGCAATTCAACCATACCAATAGCTTAAGACTTATTGCTAGAGCTCACCAGTTGGTCATGGAGGGATTCAACTGGGCTCATGTTAGTATCTGCTCTGAGCTCCATACTTGTCTTTGCCTGTTTTCTGTATATTTGGTAACACTTTACTGCATCGAACAGGAGCAAAAAGTTGTCACCATATTTAGTGCACCTAATTATTGCTACCGCTGCGGAAACATGGCATCAATCTTGGAAGTTGATGATTGCAGGGAGCATACTTTCATCCAGGTACCATTATATAATTTTCATTTATTTATCTGTTCTGATAGATGTGATGACTAGTCATAAGTATTGGATTGATATTGTTAGTATGGTCCAAATTGAGAATCCATAGGAAGTCTAAACAGTTGGTTTACTAATGCTTGTCTGGTTTCACAAACCGGTCCACGTCTGCATTTGTCTTGGACCTTCAGTTTATTGAGTTTTGTCATGGGCAGCTTGTCTGTCGTTGCCTTATCTGTTTACGCATCCTGGTTATCTTATGGGCTATGATGTGTCATTCTGCAGTTTGAGCCGGCCCCAAGAAGGGGAGAGCCAGACGTAACCCGTAGAACACCCGACTATTTCCTGTGATGCGACGAAACTGGTGTCGATCTCTCTGCACCAAAGGTTTGGTAGCTAGCTGAAGGTTCCTGGCTGCAGATAATCCTTTTTGCTGAAATGTCCGGTGTGTTATTCGTCTTCTTATTTTCACCCATGATGCCTTTGCCTATTGCGAGCTGCGTTGCCACATCGTGATTCAAGTGTATACATACAGCCTGGAAGGATTTCGTTTTGCTCACCTCTCTAACTGATTTGATGATCTGCAGCTAGTGACTTTTAAGCATCGAGGCCGCATTTGTATTATGACAGGAAACTATTTCCCTTTGTAATTCATTTTTTCACCCCTTGGGACATTTCACCTAATTTTCCTTTTCATGATTCTTGTTGTAGAGATGAACAATGTAGCTGTTGTAAGGTTCCATGTTGAGCCCTTAGGTTTTCTTGAACCTGTATTGATTTGTGGTATAGATATACTTTGAAGAAGTAGTACGTTGAGCACTGGTTTTGTGGTGTTATCCGTGTCGACGAATGTTTGGTCTGATACTCTGGTTAGTGGATATGTTGTTAATGATGCAAAGATGTGGGTATGATCTGATTGTATAGGACAAAAAAGCGCAAAGTTGCACTTTCCCTTCTTTCCAGTCAAGTGTAGGAGACGAGGGTGATTTTTGTTCCATTGGCATACGCAAGAAGAAGATACATAGTTTTCAAAGGAAAGTTCATTTCCAACTAATATTTCCTTTGAATACATATTTAGGTTAATGGGAGCACATCTTATTCAGAATCAAGACTCCTTGGTATAGTGTACTGTCTTCGAGTGATGTTTGCCGGTGACCTAGGAGGCCTTCTGGGTCATGGTTGCCAGTGAGGGTCCAGCCTCTTTGGGTCTCCATCTGAGCTGATGTTCTTAGTCAGCTTGACCAAAACTCCACCTTCTTGATGTGTGTTGATTCTCCATCTGAGCTGATGTTCTTAGTCAGCTTGACCAAAACTCCACCTTCTTGATGTGTGTTGATTCTTGTGTCCACCAGCAGCTGGTGATGATACAAATTTATTTTACTACTGTAGTTATTTTCGTTTTTTTTTCCAAATAAGACCATCCGATACGCCTCTCCCAGTCGCCCACAGGATGTGTCATTACCTTGGTGGCTTGGTCAACAGTTGGAACTGGACGAGATTGACAGACGGCTTCCTCCTCCGTCGCTTTCCCTTCACCAACATCGATGGTGTCACACAAAAACATTTCTGCCTGACATCATACGGTTAGGTACAAGCGTGCTCCATTTGGCAAACATATGTTATCAAGGGAAGTTTTGGCAGTCAGTCAAAGTTACTGAAGTCACACATGCATTCACCTCAGTCTTTCAGGTTTAAAAACTAGGCCGCTCCATCTTCCAATTTCTGCTCCATATTCGTTCAATCCATGTTTTCTTTTCAAATGACAGCCATATGACTCCTCAACGAGTAGTAAATAAAAATAAAGTGCAAGAAGAATCAACCAAAATCTGAGCCACAAAAGACTAGGTCGCGGATATTAGAGTTAAGACAGAACGCATACAAAGGGAAATGGATGTGTCAGCGTCGACCAGCTGTAGCATAAAGAGGCAAGGTAGAAAACATCACTTCTTTACGGTTAAAGCCTCAGCATTCAGTTTAAAGCACCAATGGTGCACATGGCGGTCACTGTTGCCAGGAAAAAAGGTCATTAGGTTTTCGCTTTCCTCATTCCTACTTTGAGGAAAACTACTGTACAGATACACCACCAGTGGATGGAGGACGTGCTAGCCAGACATACAAAGCAAAAATGAGGTCGGGTCAATGGATTTACAGCCTCGCAGCTAGGAGGAACCACCCGTTCCGTGGGACGCCTCTTCAGCTACAAATTCAAATGGGTGAATATCACAGGCACCAAGTCGACGACCGACCACGCGAGCCCGGCGTACTGCACGAACCGTATGCCGGTGTCCACGTCATAGGCCTTCCGCGACGGGAAGAGCGAGAATACCTTCTGGAGGTACCCGGCCTGCTTGGAGTCATCGGACTTGCTGGAGCAGCCGCTGGGCGCCTTCAGCGCCGGGACGTAGCAGGACGAGACGATCGGGATCCCCAGGGTGCTGCACATGACTGGCAGGAGCCATTTCGAGAGTGCTTTGCTGCAGGACTTCACGGCGAGGATGGTCGGGATCCCCACGAGGACCCTCCCGACGTACGAGAGGAGAGGCAGCTGCTGGCTCAAGATGAGGGGGGCGTCGGGGCCGTGGAAACGGAGGTAGGTCTGTTGGACGCCGTAGACCTGAACCGATGAGTGGAAAACCATGTTAGAGCTCCTTCGTGCAGACAGTATAGTTGACATGGGTAAACGCGATTATATCACTAACTGAAAGAGCATGTATGAAAGATTTACAATAGACTTCATTCGAAAGAATTCTTGTTGGTAAAACATAGGTGGTGGTCAAGACTGAATTCCATCAGCAAATTAAAACATAAACTGGAACGTTACAGAAGGTCAAGCAATTCTCATTAAGGATTTAAGATCCAATTATCCTTGTCTTGTTTTATCTTAAAGCTATTTCAGTTTTCACAGCTAAGCTCATTGTAGATAATTATCTTGCATGTGAGCAGAATCCTAGCACAAGTTTAAGAGGAATAGATTTTTGGCCATAAGTCATAAACAGAGAGTACTTACAATGCCGAAAGCAACCCCGGTGAATGCTGTGTGGAATTCAAAGCTAGGAGTTGGGAATTCTGGCTCTGGATATGCAAAGCACAGCAACAAAGAAAGGCTTGCCCAGAAGAATGTAACTGCAGAAGCGAAAAACCATGAGATTATCATTCAACTTTGAATATCACATTTTATCTATCACCAGAATCAAAGTGGCGCTGAGGAGTATGGACATACCGTTCTGCCCAGAGACAACAAAGGCATCAACATGATCATCGACAACCAACCAGAATGCAAGGATCACAACGCCAAGACAGACCCCAGCGATAACATCCGTCAAGCTGTGCATGCCCAAGTACACCCTCGCTAACAATTTCAAGTAAGTCAAACCATCAGTATCTTTAAGCAAGTCTAAGAAAATGTCTCACGAAGAAAGTAAAAACTCACCAATGCCAACTAGCAAAATTTGCAAGAAAGCTAGGGAGAGACCAGCGGCAATCATAAAACTGTCACACGCTCCGTATGTGAGGACATAATGCAGCATGTATCTGCATTCATCAGGACCCCCATTAGCCAGACAAAACCCGAGAAAAATATACAGCAACGCAACTCTTCATACAACAATAATTATAACAGGAGTATACCCCATCAAACAAACGGTCATGAGAGCATGCGATGAAGGCAGTCCATATTCCAGGGCGTGTTCCTTCTCATCTTGGGTGGCTGTAACTCTTCTCACAGGAGGAGAGCATGGCCGAGGAGCTGACACTACATCCTGCATCCACAGGTACCCAAAGCGGCAACAGCTAAACCAACTGAACAGAAAACTAAGTAAATCAAACACCACCGATTTTATTTATGATAGATAGATAGTAACCTTAACAACATTGCCAAGGTAATCAGAGAAAGCCATGAGGAGGGTCATCTGCCTAGCCAACTTGCCGTGTCCACTCTGCATGCCATACCGACGAAAAAAATTCAGAATCACAGAAGCAAAGCAAAGAGGTGGTCAATGTGCCACAGGACATGGGACATACCCAGAAGAGGAGGGGGAGGAATCCTGTGTAGAAAGGGACAGAGACAACGCATGACAGCACGGAGAAGAAGTTGTCTAGCAACCTGTGCTGGATCCTCTGCAATGATTCAACAGAAGATAAAAAAATGATTAAATAAATAAACCAGAAGCATACCAGTAAGAACGACTTAGAAACCGAAGCTATGTAAACATGTACAGCAAACATATGAATGCTCTTTTTTGTAAGATGACGTTTCTCTCGGTTTATTTCCTTCCTAAATCATATGCTCTATGTACTTCGAGTGAAACTAATTGTAACCACGATGATTCGATCATCTCAGTAAATTCTCTTCTTCTCTCTGCTGAGGAGCTAATCGGATACCGACACCTGCCTACTAGAAGGGGCAAAATGCAGGAATTTTCGTTGCTTTGTTCGAATTGGTAATTCATTAGCTGGAAGGAAACAAAATTTGAGGTTGGCTGGCTGCGAGGAACGGACCTGGAAGCTGAGGATGGAGGTCGTCTCGGCGTGCACGCGGCGGGTGACCCAGGGCTGCGCCAGCGCGCGCGTCCGGCGCGTGAGGTCGAAGTAGGAGGCCGCCCACACCCACCCGGCCGCGCCCGACAGCGCCGCCGCCTGCCACCCGGTCAGCCCGGCCGACGCCTCCATATCCATATATCTCCCGCGATGTCGCCTAGTTCCAGGAGCGCGCGAGATCCCCCCACGAGAGAGAGAAGAGAAGAGAGATGCAGCCGCACGGCGCAGGCGAGGGGGGGCTCTTGTAGAGGTGGAGGGCGCGGGCGGATGGTGGTGGTGGCCGGCGACGGGGACGGGAGGTGGCTTTGGCCTGGTTCGTTGCGATTTGCCGGCCGCCCCCCGCTCTGGACCGGGAGTACCACCACGCGGCGTCTTGTTTTCTTTCTTTCTTCTTTCTCGTGTGTTGTCTCTTGTCTGGATTATTTATTAATCCCCGGAGTTGGTGGTGACTTTGGAAGGTTCTGAACTCTAAATCCTGGCTAGATTGTGATAATTTTTCTTCTCCGGCTCATGCAACCAAGAACAGCCAGCTCATATCGTGCCTCTGGAGCTTCTGATTATTTTTTTCTTCAGTAAACATGTGGATGCATAGGGGAATATGGTCCCAGTATCAAATTAGCTGGCACTTTGGAACCTGATGATATCGCGCCTAACGGTTAGGATGTAAACAAATAGGATAATTTCATATCGATTTCAAATCCGTTTTAAAAAATTTGAGTAGTCTGACGGATAAGCATATCCGATTCCGAACTGGCAGCTGGATAGGGTATATGATATGGTACATCAAATAGCATATGAATATATATTATCCGAAAGTTAATTAGTATAATCAGATGGTTTTAAACCGAACAATCTGATTTTGGATTAAAAAACGTATACTAATCTAGCACAGTTAGTAGTTAGTGAGTGACCGAGTTCATCGTTAGATAACATCTCACAAACATAGTCATCGCATCGAGTATGGAGTAATATAACTTGTTAGTCCACTAGGCTATTGAATAATTATTTTCGGTTATATGAGATGCCGATGTACATATTATCCGATTATTTTTTCCCTTCGCGAATCTGATCAATTTCCGTTTTGAATCCACAAACTGTTATTATCCGCTCTGCTCCAAATCTGACGGGAAAATATGTTAGGGCGCATGGAAACAGCAAACCCGACCCGATTCGTTTACATCCCTACTTAACAGGCTGTACTTGTGTATTTGGATTTTAAGTAAGTAGACATGGGAGTCGGCTTGTCCTTAACTTTCAAGTTTATATAAATTCATTCGATGAAACGACACTACCAAAACTTGTAACCAGCAAAAAGAACAACAAATACAATTTTATATTTTTCAAGCATCACAACCATACGACTATCTCTTATGCCGGAGTACACATCTGCTGACAGTAAAGCAAATTCCACAAAGTCAACGGAAAGTAAAACAAACGAATAAATAAAGCACATACCAGATACACAGAAAATTATAACAAGGTAAATTACTGGAGTGTAAATTTAATGTATTGCAACAAGACCTTTTTGTTTTTAAATTTTTCCTAAAAAAATTACAACAAGATTTTTTTTTGCAAAATTTCCTGGTCAACCTTTCGATCTATGGCCCGACGATAAAAGAGCATATATGGTCGTCGTAGAGTGGCAAACACAAAATTGTACCAAAGCAAAGGTTACACAACATAAAATGCATCTGATATGGCAGCCGGATTATATTCATGTGGCCAGGGAGAATGAGGTGGTGATCTCATTGATTCGGTGGGCTGGCTTGGAGCGGAGACCCTTTAAGCTTGACTTCCTTCGGCCGCGGATGTAGCCGTACTCACAGACGTGCAAAACCTGATTCAAGCATTGACTCCTTCAGCTTTGACGCCCATGAAAATTTGGCTTCTCGTGCGTGTTTTGTGCCGGGTGAGCTTCCCTCCCACAAGTCAAATTAGCCGTCTAGGCAGGGCTGGTTAGCTTGACCACAATATGAACACGATTATCGTTAGAACCCATGATATGATGCTTGCATGACGGCTCTCGAAGCCTGCACGCTAAGGTTTGCTGAAGTCACACAAGGAGAATTGTCGTCAATTTTTTCTTTGAGAATCTCGGAAACAAATGCCACAGGGATAATTGATGTGTGTGAAGGTCATGTTACTATCCTATAATCTGCATCTAATATGGCAGTTGGATTTATGTGACCTGGCCATGGAAAATAGGGTGGTAATCTCATTTATGTGGTGGTTGACTTGGAGACCGTCAAGATTGACTCCTTCAGATACTAGTTGCTTTGCACGTGCAACCACGACTCATAAATTAACTTTACATGTGAAACTTGGGTCGAATCCATATGAAAGCTGGAAAAAACTGAATGCATTTTTTTATATCTGACTACAACAATCTGTGAGTGTTTGACATGTATATAAAGCCGACATTTTCCTATTTTTTGACAGCTGAATAAGTCCTTTGTCGAAGGACAATACATGTCCCTATTTTTTGGCGTCAGATTTTCACTTGCAACTGGAGCGGGGATGTCGGGAGCTTTATTAATTCAAAAACCAGAGTCATACAATTTGCCTAATGACTGTGATTAGCCGCTCTGAACCTACAGCTCTCTCACGCACATAATTCGCACACCCGTGAGCAACAATGTTTGTTGGAAAAAAAGACGCAAAATGAAATAAGCACGCCGATCTCACGAAAGATAGAAGTGATCTCGGTTCTACAATTATACAAGACTGCCTTGTTTAATTAATATTTGACTTGCCCGGATATGTGTATCTTTTTTTTTTCGAGATTGACGGGGGGAATAAGTCCCCACCGCTTGTTTCATTCATCGAAAGTAGCCTGGCGGGCCATGTTCTTACAACAGATGGAGAATTACAGGGGATACAAGGGAAGAGAAGACACAGAAAATACAGGAAAAAATACAACTAGAAAAGAAACAGTAAGAGCCACCAAGAGAGTCACAAGAGGTGAGGGGTTGCAGTCAAGGGATCACAATGCCAAGACTCGGCAATAAGCCTCACGCACCGCACCAGCGAGCGACTCGAACCCCACGGTACAACTGAGGAGCACCACCACCATCATTGGCGAGTGACAAGCCTAGCACCTAGCACTAACCTAGACAGGGAGCTCCGCCACGAAGGTCGAGACGAAAAGCAGGTGGGGGAGACATACATTGTGTCGTCATTGAGCAAAGGTGAGCCGAGACGCCACCAAGAGCACGAAGCTCCCAAACCGCAACAACAACCACTGGAGGGTACCGCAACCGCAAGAGCACGAAGCTCCCAAACCGCAACAGCAAAGGTGAGCCGAAGCTTCAATTACTGAAGCGCTCTGTTTCCAAAATATAGCTTGTATGTAGCTGCAAATAGGTTGTCGTACACTCTTCTTGTCAAACAACTAATATAGCTGGACAACCTGCAAGCAAAAAACATAATAAAGCAAACCTACTAAGTTGGTTCAGCTAATGTGCATACCTTCATTTTCGATCAGGGTTGCTTACCATTCATACCTTCCCCTAAATAACTTCTTAATGCACAATGATCCCTAACAGAACATCTATAAGCTCAACAGTCTCCTGCCCAACAACATATTTTTGTCAAAATTCAGTAAATAATTTGCATTTGATCATCTGGTGCACTTTGTTCTCTGAAAACTGCAGAGATTCATTTTGTCATAGAACACTCATGGATACAGTAACACAAACATATGGTAGAAAAATAAATGATTATATGGATTAGTATAGACTGAAAGGTTTTCAAGAGAAAATGGTGAGTGTCTGCGTTGCAATAGATCTTAACTAATACATAACCCAAATGCCAAACCTAAAGAGGGCAATCAAATGCAATTCATACACCCCAATTTATGTACATGTACCTATTTATCTCTATTCTTGAAATAACAGATGTGTCGCCTCCAATTAAGTGTTCAAGTGAGGTAACACTAAATGGCAAAAAATAACAGATGGGTCCCCTCGAGTATCCTTTAATATAGTATTATTTGAAGACACAAAACAGGCAAAGAATCATAGTGCGGCAACAGAACATTGCATCCCTTGTGCAAAGCACCACTGTTCTGTTACACGATGAGGAAGTACATTTTTTTAGGATCTAATGTAACTTGAACATGTCCGCAGAAATATGGTGAGGCAAGTACATTTTTTTTCTAATGTAATTTCGAAATGTCCGCGAAAATAAGCAAAAAGTATAACAATTAACCCCTACAAACAATGGAATACTTAATGCTAATATAGTGTGCCTTGAGCTTAGTCTTGGGCTTAAAATTCTTTCCTGCTCACGAATATTGTAACCGATTTGCCAGGAGAAGGCGGGGTCTTGTTCAGCACGGAAACATGGCTACCAGCTTTGGCAAGAGCAGTTCTATCCGAGGCTGCAGGACTTCTTCCTGACCTTTTTTTATGTCCACATGTAAATAGCTTACTTCCTATTTAATCGAATGATAAAGCTGCATTAACCCTAAAAAACAACACTGGCAAAACTTGAAACTAGGAAAAAACAGCAGAGAAAATTTTCTGTTCTTCAATCACCCGCAACCATATTACTACTATCTCTTACGCCAGAGTCAACATATGCCTAACCGTAAGAAACTTCTAGGAAGTCAACGGAAATCAAAACAAATGAATACTAAATAAAATAAAATACCAAAAACACTGAAATTAAACAAGAGAAACAAGGTAATTAATGGAGTGAAAATTTCATGTATTGCAATAGAACCTTCTGTTTTTGTTTTTTCCCCTAAATGTTGACACAGATGAAACTTTTTAGAAAATTACATAAAGAACAGTTTGCAATATTTCTTGGTCAATCATTCGATGTACATCGATGGCCCGACGATAAAAGAGCATGTATAGTCGTCCCAAAGAGTGGCAAAAACAAAATTGTACCAAAGCAAAGGTTACACAACATAAAATGCATCTGATATGGCATGCGGATTATATTCATGTGGCCAGGGAGAATGAGGTGGTGATCTCATTGATTCGGTGGGCTGACTTTGAGTGGTGACCTTTAAGCTTGACTCCATCGCGCGCGGGTGTCGCCGTACTCAGCAAGAAATAAACAGAGGTTCAAAACCTGATTCAAGCTTTGACTCCTTCAGCTTTGACGCCCATGGAAATTTGGCTTGCCGTGCTGTGTTCTGCCAATCTGCCGGCCGGGTGTGAGCTTCCCTCCCACAAAGTCGCAGGGCTGGTTAGCTCTTGACCACAATATGAGCACGATTATCGTTAGAACCCATGATATGCTGCATGCATGACGGCTCTCGAAACCTGCAGCTTGCTAAAGTCACAAGGGAATTCTCATAAAAAAATGGTGTGGAAAATCTCGCAAACAAAAAGTCACAGGGATATATAATTGGTGAGTGTGAAGGCCACGTTATAGTCCTATAATATGCATCTAATCTGGCAGCTGGATTTATGTGGCCTGGCCAGGGAAAATGGGTGGTGATCTCATTTATGTGGTGGTTGACTTTGAGACTCTCAAGATTGACTCCTTCAGATATATAGCACACATAGACGGTCTGCAACAAAAACATACATGTGTCCTGATTTAAGCTTGACTCCTTAAGCTTTGACATCGATGAAAATTTGGCTCATCTTGTTGTGCTCTGCCGAGTGAGCTTCCCACAGTAAAATTAGCTGTCTCAGCGAGAGACTTATATTAAAGCAAGGTGCAAAACTATTCATTTCATTTTTTTCCAACACAAACTTGATTTGAATTTGACATTTTAAATGGATAACTGATGCATTAGAAACTGTGTAAAAAAATTCAGATGCTTTAGAACATTAGTTAGCTACCTAAAGTAACAATTTTTAAATCATATCCGTTTTTAATATGATGAAGGGGAGGCATTCAAAGAGATCCATACATGGAGCAGACAATGCACCACTGGCTCTATATTAAGCATGAACCAAATTAAGTCACAGTTCAATTCGCCTTGAAAATCATGCACCCAACCTGGCAGGCAGCATATATGTAAGAAAAGGCAAAAACGTAGCTAAGCAAACGAAGCTGCTTGCTACGGCTGCCTTGCCTGTAGCACTTGCTCCAACCGCCTACACCCCCAGCTTGCAAGATTGGCTCCTATCAACCAGACAATCGCAGCCTCAAACACTGAAGAAAACCTGGGTCTCACTAGTACACCTCACCTGGCGGGCCCTTTGGAAAGAGCGCAACTCCAGAATTTTCCAAAACACAGCTGCTACCCTGGATCGAATGCATTCATGCATTGTCGACGATGCCACACTTTGGAAGGACGCAGGCAAACCAAGAGTGGCTGATCTACTACACAGACCACGCGACCAGACTAAATTGCCGCTTTTGTTTCTTAGCTGTAGTTGCTTTAGTCTCTTTTATTATTCTTTTTATTTTCTTTTGGCTCTTGTACATGTTGTACTACTCTACTGATTAATAAGAAAAGCAGGCCTAACTGCCTTTTCGTCAAAAAAAAAAGGCAACCGTGTTACCTAAGAACATAAAGGGACATCATTTGAATATGAAGGGCTTCTGCAAACATATCAACCTTTTAATTAAGGTCTTTGAACAAGACAGTTGGAAGTAGGGGCACATCAGTGAATTTTTCATTGACACATGGAGTACACGACCGCAGATTTTAGATAAAGAGTGTATATTAATATCGCGGAGATACAAATTACACCTAGCCTCTGCAACAACGCAATAACCAAAGCTATTACGGATGCACACACCGAAAGACAATAAGAAGAAATAAAAAGAAAAGTCCCGCTACAGAGTTACAGTCCTTGCAGCAGCCGCACAACCACCACCAAGACAACACCTGATGTCCAATTCTTCAAAAGCCACGCCTTCAAAAAAACAGTGCCAGCACAACCAATTAAGGCCAGATCTTGGGTTTTCACCCTGAAGATAGTCCCCGCTCTCACAACAATGTTTTCAGCAAGACCATTGTCAGACACAACCAATTAAGTCCAGTCCTTGAATTTTCACCCTGAAAGGTAGGACTTTGAACTTCACCTGTGTTGTCGCCCCCGCTTATACTGCTGCCACGATTCCTGAAACTCCGAGCCAGTTCCTCGTCAACGCAAAGGCTCGAACACCATTGCCAGTCCATCGATCACAACTTCCATGACATTCTCCCTCTGGCTTCACCATGGATTTGCCCATGATAGCAACAGAGCTTCGCGCGCTACCTTCGGCACGACCGAATACCACCCGATCCAGCAATCCCTAAGCATTAGCCAGTTGGAGATCGCTGGCGGAGCCTTCCGAAACTCGACATTCCAGCCAGATTAACGAGAGCCATGCATCCGGTAGATCTTCGTCTTCGCGCGAGAGAAACCCTAGGACCGCCACCATTATTCAAAGCCAGGCCAGCAGCCCCCACGCATCCGGCCTTCACCGGCCGCCCGACCCACCGGAAGAAGCCGACAGATCGAGGACGGCCCTGGCCACCACGCCCTTCCACAGCACGGCGAGCAACACAATAGGGAGAAGAGGATCCGGACAAGGCAGCCACGGGCGCAGCAGCCGCCTCCGGGCCTTAGGCCCAGACTGCCGCGCGCCGCCGGACTGCGCCGCCGTCCACCGCCGCTCCACCATCACCCCGCCGCCACGCCGGATCGGACGCCGCGCCGAATCCCCGCGCACCTCGCCGGTTCCGCCTCTTCGCGCGAAGAGGAAGAGAGGAGGTGAGCCGTCCTTGCCCTCACCGCGATTGACGGCTAGGGCGCCGCCACCACCGCCGGCATCGGCGGCAGCGGCGGCCAGGAGCTATCCGGCGGCTGCGGCTTTTTCTGTGGAGATTGGATCGCCCGGGAGCCGCCCGCGCGAGCGACCCGGGGGCGTCGGTTTTCGTCTCCACCTGATACTGTCCTATAGATTTTGGTTCACCATCCACACGACCGCAGATAAGCATACTTGATGTCAATCATGATCATCCATGCCTTGTCAAGATCCTCCTCCCTTACCACGCAGCACAGGTCATCCGGGTCATCCACGGCGATGATCGGGAACCCAGGAAGAGGCTGCCGAGGTATACCCGGAGCTTGGTAGCTGCATTGCATCCAAATATATTCTAGGTTGATCACACGATGCACCTCCCACTCGAACCCGAATTTACCATCATCGCCCATCATGTTCAGAGTCCAAATGGTGATTTTTGAACCAAGTTCATCCCAGTCATCGTCACCGTGGCAGGGTCTCCCGTGCCAGTCAATGAGATCATCCCGGTCCCAGTCACCATCACCGCAGCAGACTCTCTCGTGCCGGTCATTGTTGACGTGGACGAAGCGCATCATGCCGCCGCCGTGGCTGGCGGACACGCTTCGGAATCTCCGGGGGCAGCACTCCCGTGCCGTAGTACGACCAGGGTACCATTCTACCGGGAACGGCACGAAGTGGAGCGCCGGCAACGGGGAGGAGTCTCCTTCGGAGAAGTCGGATAGCACGAGGCCGCTGAAGTAGTCGACCCAGCACAGGAAACGGCCGTCGAATGGGAGCACGTCGGCGGTCGACCAGCGCTCGGGGAACTGGCCGCCGTCCTGCAGTTGCGGGACACGCTTGGTGGTGATCCTCCAGCTCCCTGTCACGGACGAGAAGACGCAGAACCTGGCAAACGTGGGATCGTTGTCGTCGTCGTTGTCAGAGACAGTAAGGTCGGAGACGATGAAACCGCGGTCTTGGTCCGCCGATGCGAGGCGCAGGATGCCTATGGACGTTCTCCCGGGGACAAAGTCATCGGCACGCTCGGCGAACGGAGGGAGCCGCAGTGCCGAGGGCGGAGAGGAAGGACCGGCCGTGTAGACGAACAGATCTGGCGGGACGTCATGGCAGCCAGGCACGCGGAGGAGGAGGAGGTTGTCGTCGGCTGCCAGGACGTAGGGACGGGTGGGCAAGTTCTTGGCTGCTGGGCGTTCCGGCCAGTGGAGATTGAGGTAGGAGACTGCTGGAGGAGCCGCCAGGGTGAAGGAGAAGTAGCAGGTGTCGCCGCTGGACGTGTGGGCTGCGGCGGCGGTGTCGTCGTTGTTAACATCCTCGTCAGCTGCGCAGTTGGTGTGACGACCGACGCGATGGGGCATCACCCAATCGGGGAAGACCACGGTGTCCTCCGCTCTGCAGGCGCGCCGCTGCGACAGGCCATGGCGATCGGGGTTCAGGAACAGCAAAGCAGCAGCAGCCGCCGTCCTAACCCTTTTTTTTATCAGAACTGTAGCGAGAGACATCGAAAGGAGGATGTTTTCAATGCCACAAAGTTATATCAAAGCCAAGAAATATTCTTTCCATTTTTCCGAACACATATTGGATTTGAATTTGGTATCTTAAATGAATATATTTGATGCTTCAGAAACTGAGGACCTTACATAGTGCAACTCATCTTGTCTTGGAAGATACAAAGAAAAAACGTCGGAAAATATGATGACTTAGAAACCTTCAAACATACAGTGATACGATTTTAGTAGGCAACCGCCTTATTACTTTCAATGAGCTGAACACATACAATACAATAAGAAGTATTATGAATTTCTCTACACACGCCCAAGAGTGCGACGGAAAGAAATTGGAACCGTTGCTTATGTGATTTATCTAAACACCCCCTCTACACTTTATAGTTTGCTGCAATTTGTGAGCTCTTGCTTCAGCTGATCCCTCGGACCCTTCTCAACAGCTTGTTTGAAGCCGTTCTAGGGAATTTCCCTAATTTAACACATCAGAAAGGGATTCAGACAGTTGTTTATGTAACATCACCCAGCGTTCAATAATACTTGGAATGTGATGAGCCATTTTCTATTGAAGATGGATGAAATATCCCTCGGTTTCTTTATAGCTTGCTGCGATTCGCGAGTTCTTGGTTCAGCTGATCCCTTAGGACCCTTCTCAGGAGCTTGTTTGAGGCAGTTCTCGGGAACACCGGGACGACTTTGACGTAGCTCACCTGTCAACATGAACAAACGATCTCAATCCCTTCAGTTTGTTTGTGCCCGTTGATCATCTGAATTGGACATCAGAGAAGAGAAGCTCATACCTTGAAAAGAGGATTGAGGTTCCTCTGGATGGCTCTCTGGAACTTGCTCTTCAGAAGATCTGCATCATATGGCGCGGATCTATCTTTTAGCACTGCCAAGATAGCCAGTTGTTCTGGCCCGCCACCAGAAGGTTTGATGCTAACTGCTGCTGTTTCTAGCAGACCCTCGTCGGCTCTATTACAAACCCGTTCGATCTCCACTGAACTTGTCTGTTCAGGCAAGAGAAATATAGATTTGGTTTCATGAAATGCATGGGTGATAACAACGTATTGAAAACATCGAAAGGAGGATGTTCAACCTTAATTCCTCCAAGATTCATAGTGTCATCTGCTCTGCCCTGTACGATATAATAACCACCAACTGTCCTCTGGATTATATCTCCATGTCGCCGGAGTTGCTGCAGTACAAGATAAAGAATGAGTTTCACCATTATGATTATTACCGATACTTCTAATACCATGTTGCTGAATTTAGTTCAGCAACTGGAACATTAGCTCAAATGTTGCTAGTTCTTTCATGGCACACATCCATTGCAACTGATGTCAGAACCCAATAACATGTGTATATCACATATTTGCTTCTCACTTTCTCTGGGTAGGGCTCAACTGTTAAACTTGGAGAACATCACTGATTTTATAATTTATAAAGCTTAACAAGTTGACTACTGCAAATGTTGAATATCTTCACAACAAAGTTTGTCAAGAAGTTTAGATAAATGGCTGAAGCTAAGCAACCACATGGACTTTGTTGTTTAAATTTTGAACTAAATGGAAAACCGAGATAAGCGACTCCATACCCGTCCTCTGTAAATGGGCATTCCATCAAAGTAAACCTTATTGTTGTCAGCGTTGAGAAGCCGATCAGTAGCACCAAAATATAAAGGGAAGAGGCCCACTTCTCCAGCACAAGGTAGGTCATCAGCCTGTCATAGCAAACCTCAAACGGTTATGCCTTGAACACAGTTACCAAACTTAAATTCAATGGAAACATTACTTACATATGGATTTCCCTGTTCATCAAGTATGACAAGCCCAGTGGACATTGACGCACCACTGAAAGCTCCAAAAGCTTGTGGTTGCAAAAGACTCCCTTGAATGTATGAGGATGCCAGCTCCGTGCCCCCACAGCACTCAACAATAGGCTTGTAGCAGGCACGTGAAGATAGCCACAGATTATCATCAATATCAGAAGCCTCCCCTGTCGTGGCAAGTACCCTAAAATAATAGATTTTAGCTTCCATCAACAACCTTCTGTTGAAGCTGTCTGCCTTGTAACAGTGTAAGTACGTACCTGATTTTAGTCCAGTCTAGCCCTTTAGTCAGATTCCCCGTCTTCCATGACTTCACCAAGCTAGGCACAGTTCCCAATACACTCACATTGGCATCCTGTAAGATATTTAAATGGACATTACAATGAAGTGCATGTGTAAGAGCAAATTATATTTAGCTTCTAATATAAATATGCATTGCTCAGACTTCTGACAAAATCAAACCTTATTCATTCACAAAAATAGAGCTCTACAATACTGTATAGAAGTAAGAACAAAACTTGGGAGCATAGACACTCTGAGGTTAATCTCGGACCCATTAAGCTTTACTATACTACATTCAAGAGAAGTAATGGAGGCCAAGGCAGCAAGGCCTAAATAACTTTAAATGGAGGCAGATATAGTTGATTTATCCATGTTTGCATTTTACATGGAAATAATCATTTTTGTGACTTGGGCTGGACAGTCAGGAATAATTGTACTAGGAGTTGAGCCGAACTAATTTAGATACAGGAAGAAATTCAAACAGGAGCTTTCCATGGTTATCCATAAGGCAAACAAGTCCTACAGTCCTACTCCAGTTTTCAATCATGTATATATAATTTTTTTTCGAGAATGAAGGATATATAATTTTCAATGGTTCTCTTTCTTCTTTTGCTGCATTTTTTCTCAAACGCTAAAATAACATTGAACTGTTTTCCCAAAAACATTATAAATGTATACAGCGCAGATTGTATTGTTTTCCCTAAAAATACATGGATGAATCGCCTTTAGCAGTTCAAAGTAACTGGCAGCGCAAATTATGCCACACCTGCACAAATTTGCAGAAACCACGTCCAAGCGGAGAACCATGATACAAAGCCAAAGTCGCACCACTTAGAAAGGAGGAGAACAAGATAATAGGTCCCATAACCCAACCCAGATTTGTAGGCCAGCAACCTATGTCCTGTGGTCGAACATCCAAATGTGCCCAGGTATCAGCTCCACATCTTATGGGACAAAGCTGTGTCCACGGTATAGCCTTTGGCTCTCCTGCACGAGAAGCAAATAACAGAGCTCAAAATTTAAGTATGAAGTTGTGAAGAAGAAAAATGGTGCAACCAGAGATAAACGAAAAGGCGTTAGGGACTCATGATGGTCTGTACCAGTTGTTCCTGATGAAAACAGTACATTAATTAGCGCGTCTGCGGATTGATAAACTGGAGAGTACATGGATGACCTGCAAATCCAAGACATTTTGTTCCCACGTTGATCACATATCAATGACCTTTGTTTTGTAATACATGCGCTTTTATTTCTTTGTGAAATGGAAGGATCAAATATATTTACATACCTTCCAGCAGCACGAGAAAGAAAATCTTTCCAGGATATATCACCATTCCTTAGTGTAACTCCAAGACAGTCTCCAGTTGCAGGAATTACAATAGCTTTGCATGGAGTCCCTTCCATGACATTGCTGAAGAACAGAATTTGATTTATTTTAGATGAACTCTTAAAATTGTTGTGTAATAGTACAGTAAGTTCATGAAAGCAAATAAGCAAAACATATACTGTAAATCAATGCAAGATAATCATTACACATCATAAGATCCTACCAAAATAGATATTCTTTTTTGTTAAAGTTGAGCAAACTAAGTTATTTAATCATATACCTGTAAAGTGGAAACTTCTTCGTTCCCCTAATTATAAAATCCTGAAATATCATGAAATTAGTATAAGCCCTGTTTCAGTACTGAAAGATGTTAGGCTTGCAAGTTAAGCACTGCATCTTGGAACCATGTCCCCCTTTCTTTGATTCATCTGATGTATCTAGGATCGACTTTGGTTCTCGTACGAACTTGACGGAGAGTGTCTTTAGCACCATTTTCCAGTAGACCTAAGAAAAGATCACCTAGGAGGTTAAGCTTACATTAACATTATGAAAAAGGAAAACTTAGTATAATCAGAGGTAATGTCCAATTCAGAAAAAAATACCTCCTGATTCTCTACGGAGAATTTGTGGAAGAGGTTAAAGCTCGAAATCGGATCCTTGTAGGATGATCCTAGCAACTTAGGACCATTCTCTTCCATCACTTTCCCAAGATTTGTTTGCTTGCATTCAGTCCTGTAAGCATCGAAACGACCGTGTCATGTAACAAAAGCATAGTATACATTGATCGTCGTATCACATAGTTCACACGGTGTGATTCTACAGCCCAGTTACAGCAGTCATGTGCTATCAGAATTTTACTACTCTTATCTTACTATTGATGTTAGACAGGATACTGGGTCAAAAAAGACAAAATATTGGGTTAATAAATGGAACCGTGAGCTTAACTGATTGGCGGAGTTACATCACATACGTGCTTGAAGTTTACATTTCTTAGATTTACACTAGCAGTCACCATCATATATAGCTGACGGGCGGCGAGCGACTTACGGGGAGGGGAACCAGTAGGGCGGCGGGCCCCGGGAGGCGCGGTCCCAGGCGGCGTAGACGGAGTAGTAGACCAGCTGGTGGAGCGCGTGCGGGTGCTCCGGCCGCAGCACCCCCGCCGCCACCACCGCCGCCCACGCGGCGGCCGCGTCCGACGACGACGCGGCGGCGGAGCGGAGCGCGGCGAGGAAGCGCCCCGCGTCGGCCGTGGCGATCCCCGCCGCCTCCACGTCGGCCGCCCGGATCTCCCGCAAGCTCCCCTCGCTGTCGCCGCCATCCTGCTCTGCTCGGCTCGCAGTCGCAGCCTCCGCTCGAGTACGGTGACAGACAGTTTTAGTCCTATTTTATCCGCACGCGCATTTGGATTTTGGGCTGACGAGGAAGGCGAAAAGGGAAAAGGAGGAGACGTCGTGGGGGGTTGGTAGGAGGTGTGGTGCGCGCGCGCGTGCGCTGCCAATGGTGGATGCGTAGGTTGATTGGCAGCTCTCGGGTGGGTCTGAGCTCATCGCCGCCGGCCAATGCCGTCTCTCGGCTCGACGCCGGCCGCCTGTCTCGTCAGACTCATACTGTCATACACAGCTAGCCTAAAAGCAGTATGACTCAGCTTGCGGTTCATATAGGAGTATTAAGGATCCTTTTGTCGAAAGATTTTCGTACTCCCTCCGATCCATATTAATGGTCTCAACATTGTCTAGATACAGATGCATCTAGTCTAAACACTTAACTAGATACATCCGTATCTAGATAAAGTTGAGTCCATTAATATGGATCGGAGGTTGTAATAATTTTAGAGAACTCTAATTTATATGTTTTTTCCGTGGCGAAGCATTTTGGGTCAAAAGGAATTCAAAACTCCAAAAAAATGATGGATTGTATTCCTAGACCTCAGTTCCATATGAATCTGAGTATCCACTCGATTTCTTTTTTCTTAACTTTTTCGTTTAGAATCGAGACACTTTTCTTGTGTTTCCTCCAAATGATTATTCTTGTAACTTTACTATCTTTTGTTACTTGCAATCTTATTTTTTCTGTTCCTAGATTTTGCCATCCCATGATTCAAAGAAGCCCTAAATTGTGTTCACTGACCTAAAATGGATCAAGCAAACACAAAAACATGTAAAATCAGGTGGTAAATGCATTTGGAAACTCATGCAACAACATTTGAGTAAATATTTTCGCCTTTTTTTAGTTTTTGATGCAGCAAGTTAGTGAAAACGTTTCATGGCAAGTGCTTCAATTTCATTATTTATTCTTACATTAAAGAATGAACAAATTTCCTTCATTTTAGCTCAAGAGTTGCCACAAGCGCATAAAAAAGAAAGTCGAGGATCAAGTCTCCTTCATTTTTAGCTCTATTCGCTCAAGAGTTGCCACAAGATCATAGAAAAGAAAGTATAAATTTTCCATGGAAAGCCTGCTTAATATATTTGAAAAATCAGACCTCGTCGCTCGAGGACAATATTTTCCTCAAAGAAAAAACAATCACCAGCATACTAGTTACATTACCTATCAGCAAATTGCGTAATCATCATAAGTTCGATGAAAATAGTAGCTAGGTCTGTTGATACTGGGTTCGAAATAGCTTGACTTTTTTAGAACAGTTCTGAGTCAAATAGCCAAAAACCCAACTCCACCTTCTGTAAAGTTGTACGATTAACCTATGGATTTGAAATCACTACTTATATACCTGGCATTGGCCATGATTTACAAGAACACTATGTAATAATAAGAGGAGGAAGGGTCCAATGAGCTGAACATATACATTGAACATATACAATAGGAGTATTGCGAATTTCTCTACACATTCCCAATGAACACAAAAAAAGGGATTGAAAGAGTTTCTTATATAACACACCGAATATTTAATAGTACTTGGAATACGATGAGCAATTTTCTATTGAAGATATATGAAATATCCCTCGGATTCCTTTATAGGTTAGTGTGATTTGTGAATTCTTGGTTCAGCTGATACCTTAGGATCCTTCTACACAGCTCGTTCGAAGTCGTTCTTGGGAACTCCCCCAACGTTCAATAATAAATATACTTTGGATTACGATGTGACATTTTCTATAGAAGAGGGATGAGATACCCTTTAATCCCCTTATAGCTTGCTGTGATTCGCGAGTTTTTGGTTCATCTGATCCCTCAAGACCCTTCTCAGCAGCTTGTTTGAGGCATTTCTCGGGAACACCGGGACTACTTTAACGCATGTCACCTGTCAACATGAACAAACGATCCCATTTCCTTCACCATGTGTGCCCATATCTGATCATACGAACTAGACACCAGAGTAGAGAAGCTCTTACCTTGAAAAGAGGATTGAGAGTCATCTGGATGGCTCTCTGGAACTTGCTCTTCAGAAGATTTTCATCATATGGTGCGGATTTATCTTTTAGCACTACCACGATAGCTAGTCGTTCTGGTCCTCCACCTGAAGGTTTGATGCTAACTGCTGCCGTTTCTAGTACACCCTCGTCAGCTCTGTTACAAACCCGTTCGATCTCCACTGAACTTGTCTGTTCAGGCAAGAGTAATATTTATTTGGTTTCATGAAATGCATGGGTGATACCGCTGTATTTAAAACATAGAAAAAAGAGGATGTTCAACCTTAATTCCTCCAAGATTCATAGTGTCGTCTGCTCTGCCCTGTACGGTATAGTAACCACCAGCCGTCCTTTGGATTATATCTCCGTGTCGCCGGAGTTGCTGCAATACAAGTACCGATACAAAGAATGAGCTTTCGCGATTGTAATTATTATTTAAACTTTTAATACCATGTCATTGGATTTATTTGGTTGGTTTAGCAATGTGTGCATTAATTCAAATGTTACTACTCCCTCCGTTCCGGTATATTGGGTTCCTTGCAAAAATTTGCATGTTCCAAAATTCCACCGGATTAAGGCCTAATTCCTAGCATTTAATAGATGGATAAATAAACATGGAGGTGATTGGAGGAAATATCGGGAGAGAAGCAGTTTTTTTTATTACAAACTTGTAAGCCAAGATGTAGTCTCAAGCATATGTATGAAATATATAGAGCATATATATGGTCTATCATATATGCATCTCATTGGACGAAGCTAAGTGATTTAGCTCTAACAAGTGATGGGGATGGGCCATCACGATGTACAGATTTAGTAGGATACGAATGCATATACGTACTGATCCATGCATATTCAGTTGGCCATATGGGTTTTTACAAAGCTAAATACGATTCAATTATTCAAGCCCTTAGTTATGAAGTGGTACGTAGCAATCTGAGCCATTGTTATGTTTAAGTTTGGTGTGTACCAAAGCAGAATTTATCACATATTTGCTTCGCACCTTGTCTGAGTAGGTCAACAAAAAACTAGGAGAACATCACAGTTTTATAAGTTATAAAGTTTAACAAGCTGACTACTGCAAATCTTGAATATCTTCACAACAAAGTTTGTCACGAAGTTTAGATAAATGATGAAGCTAAGCAACCAAATGGAGAACCAAGATAAGCGACTCCATACCCGTCCTCTGTAAATGGGCATCCCATCAAAATAAATCTCATTGTGGTCAGCATTGAGAAGTCGGTCAGTAGCACCAAAATATAAAGGGAAGAGGGCCACTTCACCAACATAAGGTAGATCATCGGGCTGTCATAGCAAATTCAAATGGTTATGCGTCGAATACAGTTACCAAACTCAAATTTAGTGGACAGTACTTACATATGGATTTCCATCTTCATCAAGTAGGACAAACCCGGTGGACATTGACGCACCACTGAAAGCTCCAAAAGCTTGTGGCTGCAAAAGACTCCCTTGAATGTATATGGATGCCAGCTCCGTACCCCCACAACACTCAACAATAGGCTTGTAACAGGCACGTGAAGATAGCCACATATTATCCTCAATATCAGAAGCCTCCGCAGCTGTGGCAAGAACCCTACAATAATAGGTTGTAATTTCCATCAACCAGTTTGTGTTAAAGATGTATCGCTTATACGTTATAACACTGTAAGTACATACCTGATTTTAGTCCAGTCTATTCCTCTAGTCAGATTCCCAGTCTTCCATGACTTCACCAAGCTAGGAACAGTTCCCAATATACTTACGTTGGAATCCTGCAAAATATTTAAATGGACATTATAATGAAGCGCACGAGTAAGAGCAAATTATGTTTACCTTTTAATAATTAATGTAAATATGCATTGCTCAGACTTCTGATAAAATCCAACCTTTATTCATTCACAAAACTAGAGCTCTACAATAGTAAGAACAAAACCTGGGAGCATAGACATGCTCCGAGATTAATTTAACTGGAGACATATGTAAGTGATTTATGTGATTTATCCATCTTTGTAATTTACATGGAAATAATCAGTTTTGTGATTTGGGCAGCCTGGATATCGTGAATTATTGTATTTTCAAAGGATTTTATCCGAAATAATTTAAAAACAGGAAGAAATTCAAACAAGCGCTTGCAATGGTTGTCCATAAGGCAAGCAAGTTCTACTCCAGTTTACAGTCATGGATAACTTTCAGTGGTTCGCTTTGTTCTTTTGCTACATTTTTTCCTCGGACGCTGAAAAACCATTGCATTATTTTCCTATAAACATTATAAATATATATAGTGATATTGTATTGTTGCCCCCAAAATATAGTTAAATCGTCTTTAGCAGTTTAAAGTAAGTGCGATGCAAATTACGCCACACCTGCACAAATTTGCAGAAACCACGTCCAAGCGGAGAACCATGATACAAAGCCAAAGTGGCGCCACTTAGAAAGGATGAGAACAAGATTATAGGTCCCATAACCCAACCCAGATTTGTAGGCCAACAACTTATGTCATGTGGGCGAACATCCAAATGTGCCCAGTAATCAGCTCCACATCTTATGGGACTAAGCTGTGTCCACGGTATAGCCTTCGGGTCTCCTGCACGAGAAGCAAATAGAAGAGCTCCAAATTTAAGTATGTAATTGTGAAGAAGAAAAACAATACAAGGCGTCAGGGACACATGATAGTATGTACCCGTTGTTCCTGATGAAAACAGTATACTAATGAGTGCGTCTGCAGAAGATAGACGAACTCTCTCTTTCCGAGAAAGATGGTTAAGAAGAGAGTTAGAGAAAAAACTACAAGGACTTTGTGTTGTTGAAAGAAGTATGGCACGGCAAAGATCTAGGCAATTATGGCTCTCCGATGGTGACGCCAACACGAGCTTCTTCCACATACATGCTAGCCATAGAAGGAGGAAAAACTACATAGGGAGCCTGCAAGACGGAGATCAGGTCGTTGCTTCTCATGAGGATATTCAGCACATACTTTTTGAGCATTTCAAGGCTAGATTTGGCGTTCCCGCCACCAGGAATTTCCAGCTTAATTTAGACTACATCGGCATGAACGATTGGACTTAAGTGAGTTAGAGGCTGCCTTCACGGAAGAGGAAATTTTGGAGGCCTTGAAAGAAATGCCTAAAGGAGAAAGCACCCGGTCCAGATGGGTACATCACTCTCTTCTACCTAAAATGCTGGCAAACAATCAAAAAGGACCTTCTTGAGGCGTTTAACACTCTTCATGGTTCGGATGGTCGTTTTTTCGAGCACATCAACACATATACCATTCTCCTCCCTAAAAAACCTGGTGTTAGCGAGCCTGGAGATTTTTGGCCCATAAGCCTCGTTCATAGCCTTGCCAAGATTTTCTCCAAGGTGCTGGCCCGTAGATTGGCCAATGTCCTTCCATCTTTGGTTGGAAAAAATCAGGGAGCTTTTTTGAAAGGTCGTTCTCTCCATGATAATTTCAAACTTGTCAAGGAGTCAATCAAGTTCTTAAAAAACAAGAGGTGCAGCTCCTTATTGCTGAAACTGGACATAGCTAAGCTTTTGACACGGTGGCATGGCAATTCCTTCTTGAAATCCTTCAGAAAAAAGGTTTTGGTCGAAAATGGATTTCTTGGATAACTCTACTCCTAGCTTCAGCTTCCACAAGCTCCTCCTCAATGGTACGCCAGGTCAACTATCTGGCATGCTCGTGGCCTCCGTCAAGGTGATGCCCTCTCGCCGATGCTTTTCATACTCGTCATGGATGCACTCAGTCTTTTATTCCTCAAAGCCGAAGCTGAGGGGCTCCTATCTCCTATTCATGAGAGGCAAGACCTGCCACAAAGGCTTTCTGTCTACGCTGATGACGTGATCCTCTTCATGAACACTTCAGTTAGCGAGGCGTCTACGGTTAGATTCCTTCTTGAGGCTTTCGGAGGAGTCTCCGAACTAAGATGCAACCTGACCAAGAGTAGTATCACGCCCATTGTGTGTGATCCGGATCGGATCAATGAGATCAGCGGGATCCTTGCCTGCCGTGTTGAAGCGCTGCCGATCACATATCTCGGACTACCTCTCCACTACAGAAAAACCCGTAAGGAAGATTTTCAGATTTTACTTGACAAAATAAGAAGGAGACTCGCAGCATGGAAAACTCACATGCTTACTCAAGGTGGCAGGCTTATCTTGGTCCAATCAGTGCTCTCCGCTATGACAATCTTTCATCTCATGTCATTAAACCCTCCACCGTGGTTCTTCAAAGCTATCGATAAAATCCGTAAAGCTTTCTTATGGAAGGGTACAGAAACTGTCAATGGGGGTCACTGTCGTCTGGTCGCTTGGCCTATGGTTTGCAAGCCCAAATTGCAGGGCGGGTTGGGCATTCTGGACCTCAAAATTATGAGCACGGCCCTGCATGTTAGCTGGGCTTGGAGCATCAGAACGGCTGACAAACCTTGGAACTCCCTGATGTCGCCGGTTGAGGAGAATATTAGGCAAATTTTTAATGCTGCAGCCAAGGTCGTGGTCGGAAACGGAAATAAAACTTTTTTCTGGACTGATAGATGGATTCATGGTAGGTCCGTGAAAGATTTGGCTCCTGAGGTGTATCTCATCATCAATCCGGCAACTAGAACCACCAGAACGGTCGCGGAGGGCCTCATGGAGTGCAATTGGATCACCGACATCAAAAAACCAATCACCATTAGCACCTTCTTGCAGGCTTTGTCCATCTGGGAAGAAACACGGTCGTTCCAACTAAACCCAGATATCGAGGACGCCTGGACTTGGACCTGGGAAGCCAACGGATCCTTCTCTAGTAAATCGGTCTATTCAGCTCACTTTGCTACCAACATCAACCGCGCCGCGGCCAAGGCAATCTGGGAGTCTTGGGCTCCGCTCAAGATAAGATTTTTTGCTTGGCTGCTCTTCAAGAGGCGGATATGGACTGCTGATCGACTAGAGAAAAGGGGCCTCCAACATAACCCAACGTGTGTATTTTGCAAGGCTAGCAGCGAAAGCGCAGAACACCTCTTCATGAGCTGTGCGGTAGTCAATATAATTTGGTGCACTATTTTGGGTTGGGCTGGTCTAACTCGGATTATGCCACAAACCTCCTCATCACTGAATCATTGGTGGCTATGCGGAGAAAGACAACTCCAAGGGAACGATCGGAAAAGATTTCTTGCGACCTACATGCTGGTGGTCTGGTCTATCTGGTGCGAGAGGAACAGAAGAGTCTTTGACAAGGTTTTCACACCAATTCAAACTCTGACTGAAAACATCAAGGCTGAAGCACTACAATGGGCAGTTGCTAGCAGGGGTCGCATTAGTTTCCAGTAGTTATCCTGTTGGTCGTAGTGCTATCTAGGTCGTTCCTTCAGGATGTCCTGCTCTCATTCTTGTTTTTGTTTTGGTTTTTGTTTCTGTTCATGGTCGTTCGTATGCTGTACTTTGGTCTTAAATGACCTAAACCTTCCTCTCTCTTAATATATAACATGCAGCTCTCCTGCATGGTTCTAAAAATTTTTGTTCCCACGTCGATCACATAACATTCATCTTTGTTCTGTAATACATGTGTTGAATTTTTAACTAAGAGAATATCTAAACTCGCATTTCATTATTTCTATGTGACACTGGAAGGATCAAATATATTTGCATACCTTCCAGCAGCACGAGAAAGAAAATCTTTCCAGAGATATCACCATTCCTTAGTGTAACTCCAAGACAGTCTTGAATTGCAGGAATTACAATAGCTTTGGATGAAGTCCCTTCCTTGACAAGGCTAGAGAACATAATTTGATCATTATTAGATGGGTGCTGAAAATAGTTTTGTCACAGTTCATTAAGGTCATGCAAGAAAAATTATATTGTAAACCAATGCAAAACAATCATTTTCACGTGAAAAGATCTTATGAAATAACTATTATTTGTCTTTTAGAGTTGACCAAACTAAGTTATTGAATCATATACCTGTAAAGTGGAAATTTCTTCCTTCCCCTAATTATGAAATCCTGAAATATCAAGCAATTAGTATAAGCCCTACTACAATACTTCAGGATGTAAAGCTTGCCACGGTCTAACCTGAGTAAAAATTGCCTTTGCATTTGAGACCCTCATCCGAGTGCCAATCTCCTTAGGCGCGAAACTGTCTGCTATCGTCACAACAACAAAGCCACCAAGGATGATTGCGAGATACAGGATGACCGCATTGCATGTCATAGGCATGTCTATTGCAATCCGGTCCCCCTTTTGGAACATGGTATCAAGGGCATTTGCAACTGTCCTGAAAAAGAAGCAACAAAACCTTGATGATGACATTGCAGACTAAAGACAAAAGAGAATTCATACTCTTAATTCAGTAAGAGGCGCATATACATCACTTGGGTGCGAAGCTCCTTCAGTGACATACGATTGACTGGATAATCATCAAGACCCTCATCTCTCCAGACAATAGCCGTGCTGTTGTTCACTTATAATCTGTGGCAACTTCTCAATTAGAAAAAGCACAGACCTCCTGATTCTCTACGGAGAATTTGTGGAAGAGGTTATAGCTGGAAATCGGGTCCTTATACGATGATCCTAGCAGCTTAGGTCCATTCTCTTCCATCATTCTCCCAAGATTTGTTTGCTTACAATCAGTCCTGTAACAACGAAATAACAAGAGAAGAGATTGGATCAGCTCGTCAGTACAAACCAATCCGCGTTCATTAAAGGTCGCAGCCTACACGACAACTTTCTCTTGGTTAGACAGATGGCGAGGAAAATTAACAAGAGAAGGGAGAAGGGAGTTCTACTGAAGCTAGACATCTCGCGCGCGTTCGACTCTGTCTCGTGGGCTTTCTTATTTGAGGTCATGAGACAGATGGGTTTCCCGGAGGCTTGGCTTAATTGGATCGCGATCGCGCTTAGGACTGCTAGCACACGGGTTCTAGTCAATGGAATCCCGGGAAGGAAGATCTGGTATGCCCGTGGTCTCCGCCAGGGGGACCCCCTGTCCCCGCAGCTATTTGTGCTGACAATGGAGGTAATCACGAGAATCATCTGCTGCGCAGTTGAAGAGAGAGTCCTGTCCGCCAATTGCGAACTGCCTGCCGCAGCAGCGAATCTCGGCTTACGCGGACGACGTGGTAATCTTCATCAAACCGACAGCACTGGACATTGCGGCAATTCGCGAGATGCTGTCCAGGTTTGGCGAGGCTTCAGGCTTGGTGGTGAACTATAGGAAGTCGTCTGCCACATTGATTCGTGGGCAGCAAGAGGAGGGACATCTGATTCAACAAGAGATGAATTGCAAAATTGCGCCGTTCCCGATCAAATACTTAGGCCTGCAGCTGGCGCTACGGCCGCTCACCAGAACAGAATGGCAACCAATGCTCGACGCCACTGTCAACATCGTCCCGGCATGGCAGAGAGGTATGATCGCACGGCCAGGTCGCCTGACGCTAGTCAAATCCGTCATTGCGGCAAGGCCAATTCACCATCTTCTGGTTGCGGAAGCGCCAGTGTGGTTACTCGAGGAGATCGAAAGGAGTATGAAGGGCTTCTTCTGGGCGGCCAAGGAGAGGGCACACGGCGGGCAGTGCCTGGTGGCATGGTCCACGATCTGCAAACCGCTTGAATTGGGCGGACCGGGTGTGAAGGATCTGCGGACGCATGGTTTGGCGCTGCGGGTCCATTGGGAATGGCTGAAGAGGACTGATCCAACTAGGCCATGGCAAGGACTGCCAATGGCGCAGAACTCTGACGCCCGTGCAGTGTTCGACAACTTGGTTCAGATTTCAGTAGGAGATGGAGCGCTAGTACTTTTCTGGCGTGATCGATGGATTCAGGGCAGCACGGCGGGAGAGATCGCACCGACTCTGACGAGCCTGGTGCCCACTCGAACGCGCAACCACAGAACTGTCAAGCAAGGTCTGACGAATCTCAAGTGGCTCTCGGATGCTACAGGGGAAATCCTCGACGAGGCGGCGGGGGAGTGCGTCAGGCTCTGGCTAGCGATTTCAGGTGTACAGAGAAACATCGAGGAGAGCGACAAATTCAGTTGGCCATGGTCGTCTTTAGGCGTTTTCTCTGTCAGATCGACTTACGCGGCCCTGATGCGAGACGAAGCTGGCTTCCGTATGGCGGAGCCAATTTGGAGGAGCTGGGCCACCCCAAAGAGCAAGATCTTCGCCTGGCTAGCACTCCAGCATCGGATCTGGACATCAGACCGGCGGTTCAGGCATGGATTGCAGGCAGCTACCTCGCCTTGCTTCACATGCCTGCAGGAGGAGGACACGGCGGAGCACATCGAGGTGCAATGTGTTTTCGCCAGGGAAGTTTGGCACCGCTGCTTGCACAGAGGCGGGATGCAAGCGACAGCGACAGCACCAGCGCAAGAGGATACTCTGGAGAACTGGTGGCTAGAGCAACGAGAGAGGCAGGGCGACAGGAAGAAGAAGAAGCTCTGGGACACGCTCGTCTGCACAGGAGCGTGGTACCTGTGGAAGCAGCGCAACGCCCGGGCGTTCAATAACGTGCAACTGCAGTTTGGGCCGGTGAGAGTGGCGGAGCTAATCCTAGACGAGGTTGGGCTGTTAGCGGTAGCTAGACGGACCAGAGTTGGAGGCCCAAACCATGACGCGAGAGAGTAGACTAGTTTTTCCTTTCGATGTATTTGGAGTTTTCTTTTACCCTCTGCCTACTTTGTACGCAAAGTAGACATGGTATGTAACAACATTCTGCCTTCTATACAAATAAGGTACGCATTCGCGTACTCTCTAAAAAAAAAACAACGAAATAACAGTTTCATGAGACTGTAAGTAGTCATACAGTACATCGATCATCGTATCACATAGCAGCACACATGATGTGAATCTACAGCTCAGTTACAGTCATGTCTTTTTTTACTATCTTACTGTTCTCGTTAGACTTAAGGTAAATAAAGTGTTAAACGGAATCAGAAGCTAATTGATTGGTGGAATTAATTAGTAGACGTTTTAAAGTTCGCATAGTTTGGGCTGACATTTGCAGCTACTTCCATAATTTATTTGGCCATGTAGTACTAGTAGAAATGGTCCTTCCGCTCTCTACTGGATTGCAACCAAACCAAACCGCTGGCAACAAAACGCCGCCAGAGTAGAAATTGTTGTTCAAGCTGTTCCTCCAAACGGAAATGGACGGCGACGACTTACGGGGAGGGAAACCAGTAGGGCGGCGGGCCGCGCGCGTCGCGGTCCCAGGTGGCGTAGACGGAGTAGTAGACCAGCTGGTGGAGCGCGTGCGGGTGCTCCGGCCGCAGCACCCCGCCGCCACCACCGCCGCCCACTCGCTGGCCGTGTCGCCGCCGCCTCCGTCGCCAGCCGCGGAGCGGAGCGCGGCCAGGAAGCGACCCGCCTCGGCTGCGGGAAGCCCGGCTGCCTCCACGTCGCACGCCCTGATCTCCCGCAAGCTCCCCCTCGCGGTCGCCGCCATCCCTGCTCTGCTCGCACTCGCAGCCTTCGCTCGAGTACGGTGGCACTACCGCACTAGTACGGTGTAGTACTGTTTTATATGCGCGCGCATTTGGACTGAGGTGGCTGATGATGAGCTGATCATGGGATGACGACGAAGAAGGCGAAAAGGTCGCGCGCGGAATGAGGTGGCAAGGTTTGAATATCAAGGAGGGGGAGGTTATCGGCTGATCCGCGCGCTGCCGCCTTTCTATCAATACGATATGCTCTGTTCCTCGCGTCGATCGCTGTCGCTCCCGGCTGCTGATCTCTTCGGCGCTGCCGCCTTTGCATGTGCTCGTCGTGTGCTGCTGCTGGTCAACTGGGTGGAGTCTACCATGTGCTAGCTCTAATGTGACTTTGCTCTTGAGCTAGCTCACGTGGGTGTAGTCTGGGCCACCAAAATGTTGTTCTGACTCCTCACTACTGCTTATCTCCACAGAAAATATAATATTACAACAAATCGTCATAACATTGTAAGAAAACTAGAAAAAACATATTGCGTTACAGCGGGCATTTGAGATAAATATTTTAAAAATATCATATTGTAAAAAAAAAAAACAGCACTGAACTCTGTTCGTTGGCCAAAAAGGATCAAACAAACGCAAAAATATGTAAAATCGGGTAGCGGCAAGCGGGATCATGAGAATCAGCCACGATGCCAAACATAGGCTAAGTGCATCTCTATCCGATCTCTTACTATTTAACTCCTTAAAAACATTTAAACATAAATTCATGCAAATTTACATAACTTTGATTAAACTTAGATTATATAAAACCAAACATCTAGTCACTATCGCTGAGCTCAGCTGAAAACTTCTCCAAATGTTTCCCGTTGTCGGAGCTAACAAGGTCGATCATTGACGTACGGGACGGTCTGGTTCCGGCGTCGGTCTTCCTCGACTTTTACTCCTCGTACTACAACCGCTCCTCCTCCACGTGTTCCGGGTACTGATGGCGGAGCTTCGCCAAGTACTCCTCGTCAACACACTTTGCCTCGATGTGCTCGCGGTGGGGGGGGGGGGGGATTTTCTTTTTACTCCACGAGCGGCGTTGTGACTAAATATAATAGTACATGGCGCCGAGGAGTTTTTTGTCCTCCAACGACTTTAGGGAATCGGTTAGGTGCATGTTACATGAGAAAAACTTCATTTTCTCATAGTCAAGATATAGTTCATATACGTTGCAGGCTCCGTGGGTGACATAGTCGAGATGTAACGTTGGAATGGTCAGGGTCAAGCTACAGACACTACTATACTGCAATGACAGCGCAACAAATGAAACCGATAACTTTGAAGTTGTTGAAGTCATGCCCCGCCAAGACATTTCAACCTTTGGCTACATAAAAAATTGTAACAGATGCATGTACGTACACTAGAGTGTCCCTTTTTTGCATGGGCTGTCTCCGCCATTGCATTAGGAATTCATGGTAGACACTGCTGAAAGCTGACTTTCCCCGAGGCACAAACGTCTGGCCGCGCAATCATCGAACTATTTCGTCCGAGTGACATGTGATGATGGTCCTGAAGGACTTTCTAAAACTCATCTAAGTATTTGAAAATCATTGCGTGCTAGACCAAGATACATTGGTCGTATCACAAAATTTAATTTGAAGTTTGACCCAAGTTCAATAAACAAAAACATGACGCTGTCACCCAATCCAAGCAGCCCCCGACTAGTCGTTGGTCTTGTGTTTGAATTTGTGTATGCGGATGCAGCGCAAGCCTGAAAACACGGAGTGAGCTCTCGCCCGTCCGATTCCCATCCGACGCACCAAGATAGGTCCCGTTACGTGTACCTAGCCGCGTTGGGCCGGAAGGTAATAAGGAGCACTATCGGGGTCCTGTCTGAAAAACTGGTCAGTTCTCCGGGGAGATGGGGTTCGTCGGCGACCAGGTGGAGTCGATCCGCTCGATGCAGGTCCGCCAGGTGCTCGCGCAGATCATCAGCCTCGGTGACCGCCCGCTCTCCCATCTCCCCTTCTCCTCTTCCTCCCCTGTCTGCATTTCTCGGTGGGGTTCGTAGTCAGGTCGTCAGGGGTTCACCGTGTGTGATTCTGGTATTGTTTCGGTGGGAAAGGCGCGATTATGATTAGTAGCTTTAGGTATTCTCGCTGCGCTGGTAAGATTGGGAACGGGGTTTTTTGGGTTCTTTGTCTGGTTCTACCAGATTTATGAAGTCCTGTTTGAAGAACAACAGAGATGTAAAAAAGGATTAAGGAGCAAATGCATTGGACATGCCAGCGTTAGAGAAGTGAGAACTGGGAATTGTCTTCCCTCCATGAATCATGAGTGATATTTTCTTAGTAACTCTAACGGTAAATTGTTACTAATGCTGTTTGTTGCTTGCTTCTAACATGTACTCCCTCCGTTCCAATTTAATTGACTTGTTATGCACCATATGTGGATGTATCTATACATGTAACATGGCTAGATACATCCACATTTGATGGATAGCAAGTCAATTAAATTGGAACGGAGGGAGTAATATCGTTAGATCAGTAGATATAAAGAGTATGACACTCTTACTCTTAGTCTTAGCCTCTTAGGCATGTCAAATGATTGATCGCAACAACGCTCTTATTTGGGAACTTTAAATGTATTCTGTGGCAGGTATGATTGTTTCGTCGGCATTGATCTTATGGAAGGGATTGATGGTTGCGACTGGGAGCGAGTCCCCGGTGGTCGTTGTTCTTTCTGAGAGCATGGAGCCTGGATTCCAAAGGGTTAGTTACCCAGCCACACAATACGAGAATCAGCTTATATGTGCACTTTTATTGACTTTAGGCACTTGAGGTGGAATAAGTGTTTTATTGACTGCTTGCATTAGAATATACACACTTACATATTGTCGATTTTAATTTCAGAAGTGCATGTGCCATTCTTATAGACGAACGTATCTGTGTACTATTTACAAGAATATATTTGGGTTCCTAGAAAAGTCTACTGTATTGCAAATTTGCAATGGTTGAAGATTGCCTCATTCATCCCTAAAGTTTCCTTCAAACTCCCTGTTTGTCAATCTGTATCGCTGCATATAATCTTGTTTTTATTCCAATTCAGAGTTTATTTTTCCACCCTGTGAAGAGATATTGTGTTTTACTTTGCTGTCTCTGAGTGATTTATTACATGCTTTGCAGGGTGATATCCTGTTTTTGCGCATGAGCAAAGAGCCTATCCGTACTGGAGAAATTGTTGTTTTCAATGTTGATGTAAGTACTACTGCTTTGTAAGCCATATATTAGTCAGCTGAATCATGAATTCATCAGTTGGTCCTGTAAAAAACTTTCTGCGTGATGCCTTCTACATGATCCTCACAACACTAAATTCACATCTGGTTGTTATGTATGCAGGGCCGCGAAATTCCAATTGTTCACCGTGTTATTAAGGTAATTGTTATTTCAAGTCATCATAATTGTGTTAAATTTGAACGAGTTTTTGGTGCTTGGTTTGAGTTTACTCTACTTTCTATATAGGTTCATGAACGCCAGGAAAGTGGAGAAGTTGATATCCTCACAAAAGGTATCCATCATTTTCTTTTTCAGTGCCATAAATTTTGTTCAGTGATTATAATGGTTTATGGTATAGCAGTTTGTGCTGAATGGTTCTGCAATAATAAATCATCTACCAATGTAACATTTACAGTAGATATGATGCCACTACACGCTTCTATTTCAACTGACCAAGTGACTTTTAGGTGACAACAATCCCGGGGATGACCGAGTGCTGTATGCACATGGTCAGCGTTGGCTTCAGCAGCATCACATCATGGGGAGGGCTGTAGGGTGAGTATCCATGACATTTGCAGCACTTATCTGCCTTCATGCTGGTGAATGTTAACTCAGCTGACATTACCCTTTTGCTCTGTGAACAGCTTTCTTCCATATGCCGGGTGGGTCACGATTGTGATGACTGAGCAACCGATCATCAAGGTATGTTATAGTCTTATTAAGTATAACGACCGCCCTAGAGGATAAACCATGATAGCTGTAGTTCATATGAGAACTTCTCCATCAGATTAACAGATTTGATAGTAGCGTTCACCTTCTGGATAATGAGAGGTCAAAATTTGAAAAAAAAAGCAATTCTACAATTGTTGAAATAATGATGCTTCTTGCTGCAGTACCTTCTTATTGGTGCGCTGGGGCTGCTGGTGATAACATTGAAAGACTGAAGATGCCTACCTTGGCCCTTGCCACATACTCCCTAGTTTGGTCTTGTAGTGGAAACGTAACTGAGGACAGAGCATATTTGTTGATCGTGCAGCGAATGGAAGATTGTTTTATCTGTTTTGACTACACACTGAGCCTGAGTATAATTTATAATGCAACAGCAGCTGACAGTCCTAACGAATGGTTTTAATCTTGTTATTGCATTGGATACAGATAGTTAAGTCTTTACAAAAAAACAAATCTTTATACAGTGAGAATCGAAAACTATTTTTTTGGGGAAAATGCAAAGTTTTGTGTCTCGATGAATTTTTTTTCTGCTTTATTTGCCAATAAGGAACGTTTACAGGCACTGTCATAGGATCATAATGATCAAGGAGCCAAACGTGATGACCTTGGCCTAGTGAAAGAGCACGATGAACTTCTCCTTTCATTTTCATTCCTCAAAGTCCATTGATCTAGCGCTGATTTCCTTGATAATATTGCTATATCTACAACCTGAACCTAACTTAATACCTCCAACCACTGTCTTGCAATCAGATGCTACTCTGATGTGTTGGATTGCGAGATCATATTCAGCGAGGGTTAGGGCTTCCCGGCAGGGCAACACCTCAAGGCTAGGAGGTTTAGAGATGCCGCTAAACATGACTGCCGACGCTCCCATATATATGTATTCGATTATGGTCTCGTCGTACTGCCCCTATCGAGATATTGGGGCTCTTAAACTCCTTCTCATGTATAGCTCTACTCCTCCTCGTCCAAATTTCCAAAAGCGACACTAGCTACCATATTCATAGAATGTCTATGCGATATTGAGTCCAATAGCAAATAACCATTGTTTAGCATGTGGTTCCCGAGTAGCACACATATGCTCGACCATGCCTTTATTTTCCACGTCACATACACACCTCTACATAGCACATTCTTGATCAATGAATGTCTCCACGAGTCCTCGGCACCACAAATAGAGAAACCACTCGCCGTGCAATGGCCATATTTCGGTGATTTAAAACATTAGTTGAAGGCAAAGCTTACTGGAGCAATCGCCATAGAGCCTTAAGTTTAGATGGTACTTTCACTTTCCAAACAGACTTCCCACATTTTTATCTTGTTATGAACATGAATAAGAGGGATTGCCATGTAACTGTGCCTCCCTTTGAATTTTCATAGAGACAGGCATCGATAGGCTGATCTCATTGTGAAAAGCACATTTAGTTTCGTGGTTCCAAAGACAGAATCATCAACTTGTTTAGTGCAAAGCGGAATGCATATAATATATTGTGCATCCATGGGGACGAAGGTTTAATGAATCTTTACAATATCCCATGTGAGGAGGTAGCATCAATCAACTCGTTAATGACGCACATGTCGCTCCGGAGCGAACTAAGCAACAAGATGGGGTCATGATCCCATGAAATCTATAGTTGCTTTACCAGATATGTGCGGATTATGCCCATTAATTCCTATGATAACACACCCTACCCTCGAGGATCTCTCTAGATTTGGGAGGGAGAGCTGCCCAACTGCGCAAGACAGCGAAGTAGGTCATGGCACCACTCCAAGACTCAGAAGCTCTCTCTAGAGTACGCCGAGGTGGCTCAGCAGAAGATCAGTTGATCAATCGACCCACCCGGGCTATGATGGCTGTAATGTTATCTTGGTCGTGCGGTTCTTGGCTGGGCACTTACAGGCACCAACAATTTGTGAATTCCACGTCCACGGAAATAGGTTGAATGGCTGACCAAATTTTAAGGAGTTTAATATGTTATAACTTAGGCGGGTTTTACTTTTCTTTTTACAAAGTAGAACAACTTTTTTTTTTGTCTCCAACCACATAGGCAAATTTGATCCCAATACCCCAAAACTACCTTTTCGGATATTGGAAGCAAAAAACGAGCTCCAACAACATTGGCATCTGCGGATTTGAAGCTCAAAAAATTGTGTAGCAGCCCGTATTTGCTATCATACTCGCTATATTTGGAATCCAAACCCAGGGTTGACAAAATGAAGTTTTGCATGCGGGAAGAGCCAACAACCTTCCCTGCGCGCCATCGTCTCCGACCGCGGATCATCGCCATAGAAGACCCTGCGCTGCCCCTACCTTCGCGGCCACCCCTGCCCCTCTGCACGGCCCGCGTGTGCCTCCTACTATCTCACAGTTCTTCTTGGCACAAGGAGGCTCTCGGTCGCCGCCTGCGAGATTATGTGACGTGGGTGGACTATGAGGTGCTACACCATCACTTTTTGTCGGCGTGTTCTCGCAAATACGATGGACATGGAGGGAGAAGGGGGGGGGGGGGGGGGGGGTGATCAGGACCCACGTGTAAAGGAGAGGAAAGTGTCATCGTGCATGGCCCACCAATCAAATGATGGCTAGATGATATAAACCCCACCAACGTAGTGAACAGGGGAGTAAGGGTCTGTTTGGATGGTGGCCAGTGGTTGCCTTTCCAGAATTTTGGCGTTGACTAGTGAGATGGGCTAGCGTTTGGATTGAAACCCAGTTATCAAAGCCAAGCCAAAATTTTAGTCACTGCATTTAATTCTCTACCCACACGCTGACGAAACCGGGACGGACAAATTCGTATGCCAAAATTTTGGCTCGCCCCTGATTTGGCAGGGCGGGTCTGGACACAAACCAAACAGTCCTAAAATCGGGCTAGGCTAGCTTGCGCGCGCGGTTTCCGACATGGGCACGTGCGTTCCGACAGCGACGGGAAAGGAAGAAGATGAGCTCGCCCCCGCCGCCGCCGCCGGCCTAACCGCCTGCCCCCGCCACCCGCGGCCGGCGGCGCGACCGCCTCGCCGCCCCGCCATCCTCAAACCGCGGCCTCCGCCGGTCCGCCGCCGCCCCGGACCATCCCTCTAAGCCCCCCCCGCACACCGGAGCTCGTCGCCGGCGAACCCCACCCCACTCCCACCGTTAAGTTTCCTCCTCGCCTCCACCGCCTCCGCCACGGCCAGCCGCGGCTCCGGCTCGGCCTGGCCCCCGAATCATGGATGAGTTTGTCTACCGGTGAGAGAAAGAAAGGAGAAGGAAGAAAGGAAGAAGATGGACACGTGGGTGGGTCCCACCCACGTACTGTGCTGCATGCCCCAACCGCCCACGCGCTTTGCTGCGAACCAACCGCGCAATGGGTCGCGCGCTCGACAGCTAGTCGTTTCGCCTAAAATCCTAGCTTCACATCCCTTCTTTGCCTCTCTTCCACATTCCCCCTTCTTACCTCCTCTCCAAGCAACGTACTGAACAGGGCCCTCGTATTGCGATGCTCGAACTGGGCCGCGTTCCCGAAATCCTCTTCCAAAACAGGACCTCCACGAGCCCCTCGCGGGAGCCAGCCACCTTCCTATAGACCGCAGCCCGATGCTGAAAGGACAAGGATGTCGCCTAGAGGGGGGGGGGGTGAATAGGCGATTTAAAACTTTTCCGGTTTAGGCTTGATAAATGCGGAATAAAACTAGATGTTTTAATTTAACAAGCATACAACCTAAATATACTAGGTTCACCTATGTGCACCAACAACTTATGCTAAGCAAGACAAACAACAAGGTGATAGAAAGGTATAAGACTTCAAGCACGAAGGCTATCACAATGTAAATTGCATAAGTAAAGAGCTCGGGTATAGAAATAACCGAGGCACGCGGAGACGATGATGTATTCCCGAGTTCCTCCTTTTTAGGGGAGTACATCTCGTTGGAGGGGTGTGAGTTTCAAACTCAAGACGCCACAAATGGCCTCACCCTATTCTCCGATGAACCTTGCCCAAAAGCTCGGTTCACCTTCCACTATTGATTTCCTTTTGGGCGGAAATCGAGTCCCTTACAACAATCGTGAGGCACAACCCACAAAAGGATTGGGAGCTCCCAAGTGACCACAAAAGTTCCCAACACCGTCTAGGGTCCAACGGCCCAAGAGTAACAAGCTCACGAACTTTCACTTCCACGAATCTTCGTGGAGAGAGCAAACCGATGCACAAAAGCAAAGGCAAGAACACAAGTGCTCAAATCCTCCACTCTCAAATCCCATCAAAAGCAACTAATACTAATGGGGGAAGAAGAGAGGAAGAACAAAGAAGAACTCAATAAATGGAACTCCAAGATCTAGATCCAAAGGGTTCCCCTCACTTAGAGGAGAGATGGATTGGTGGAAATGTGGATCTAGATCTCCTCTCTCTTTTCCCTCTAATTTGAGGCAAGAATCATGGAGGAATAGAGAGAAATCAAAGCTTCAAGAGGTCAACAATGGGGGCAATTTCGTGTTCTTGAGTTCTACCCACTTTGGGGAAGAAGAGAACCTTTTATAGGTCCCCACGAAATAGATCCGTTGCAGGAAAACAGGAACCAGATATTTCCGGTGCAAGTTCCGGAAATTTCTGGACTTGCGAAAAACGGCTAAGTCATCCAAAATTCGGTACTGAACTCAGGGCGGAAATTTGGCCGGAAATTTCCGGAGGGCCGGAAATTTCTTGCCTAAAGTCCGGATATTTCCGCCCCACAGAAAACTGCAGAAACACCAATACGAAAACAACAATATCTTTTTCATCCGGACTCCGATTTCGATGATCTTGGGCTCGTTGGAATCGTTACGAAGAGCTCTTCAAGATCATGTAGAGAAACATCATATTCCATCATGTAAGGAGGAATTCATAAGGAGAGAGTTTGATCTCACTTAAGAAAGACAAACCGGTAAAACCTCCAACATCAAAAACGCAACAATATATGCATATGAAATCCGTTTTTGATGAACTAGAGCTTGGTATGGAGATGAACACAAGCTCTAAATTCTCACATGGATAAAAGCCAAATAAGAACCAAGAAATATGATATGCCAAGTATGCAAAGGTTTGAGCTCTCCACAAAGATGCGATCAAGTTACTCATTTGAGAGCCCTCTTGATAGTACGGTGTCTATCCTATAACCCGGTCTCCGAACTAACAACATGAGACCGGTAAAATAGAAACCCTATCAAAATCATACATTTGCCTTGCGCATTCCACTTGAGCTAGATGATGACGATCTTGATCTCTTCAAGTGGATCACCTTTCTTGATTACGCTTCGCTTGGTGAAGATTCACATATCGCTCCCCCATACACCAATATAGGAGAGCCTATCTTAGGCACATCTTCACTTGACCATTATCTCCATATGGGTTGCAAGCTTCAAGCAAATGATGTCTTCTAGATGCCCATCTTGAACTTGCATATTTCAACCTTGATGACGATCACCACATGACATCATCCTTCATGAGCTATATGAAATCTTCCTTTTGATGCAAGCCCATGGAAAGATACCTAACCCAACAAAGATACTCCACATACATATATCATGGGTTAGTACACAAAGCCATATGGACAATTTCTTACCATACCATTGGATCACATGATCCCACATGGTACATCATTTAGCTTCGTGTGTTGATCAACTTGAATCCACTCTTTGCACTTAGACTTGATCAACCTTTTGTCTTTTCTTCTTCTTGATCATATCAAATATGTCTACTATAATCAATGATCTTGATGGCCTACAATCTTGAATCCAACACATGGAGTTCAAACGATGCCAATGGACAAACCTATAAGAATATCTCACTATAAACATTAGTCCATAAGGATTGTCATTAATTACCAAAACCACACATGGAGCAACACATGCGCTTTGAGACGCCCAAGTTCCAACACACTTCCTGTGCTTGCGCTTCGCGTCGCGGAGGCAGGGAGGACTCACGGCTGACCACCACCGCGACTGCTGCCGTCACCGGCGACGTCGGCGGCTGCTCCCTCCTCGGTTAGTTGCCACCTCGCTCCCACTATCCCCCCCGCTTCCTCCTCCCTCCTCCCCCGCCTAGGGTTTCGCGGCACGGCGGCGAGAGCTGGCTAACATTTCACCGTTCACCCCGCTCGCTTGAGCGTGCGCAGGCAGACGCGGAGACGCCCTCCTCCTTTCTCCGCCCCCCCGGTGAACGCTGACGAGGTAGAAGATGCACGCCTCCTACGCCGCGTCGTGCGCTACTTCTCCGTCCGCCCGCGCCGGTAAGTGCATCCCTCTCCTCCCCCTCTCCCCTCCTACCTCGAGGGCCACGCGCAGTCGCCGACCAACCAGAGCAGTCATCCCCAATTCCACATCCCATATTTCCGGCATCGTTCGCGACGGCCCGATGCTTCAGTTTCAAGTGGGTTCTCTCGAATTTATTGGTTTGTTTAGATCCTATGATCAGGCATGCGTGGATGCGTGATTCGTATGATCAGGAAATTGTGATAGCTAGTTCATCCTCCTTTTGCGGGTAGATTGTCAAGTCGTAGTAGGATTTCGTGTCTCACAGATTAGCGTTAGCGTTTGATGCCTGTGCATGGGAAATTTTTAAAGTGTAGTGATATTTGGAAATTCCACTACCTGAATTTATCATGTTAGTTTGCATTGCAGCAAGTGTACGCATAGTCGAATGCTCAGCTCCAATCGTTCGAATCCTCTGTTAAATTCTCCATAATGTTTGCGATGGCTGTTTGACTGTCTCCTTTTTTTTTTGGTTGGATTACATTCTATGGTGTACTGTATAATGAGTGATATAATTACTCACTACCCTTGCCTTTAGATCTCTGCTTTACTTCTTTGATTTAACTTTTACCCATAAGAAAAGGAAACTAGGAGTAGCAGTTTTGTCTCACAAATTACATGGTTTTTGTTGTCGCCTAGGGGCATACCTCCGAGCAGCAGCGGTCAGGCACCATGTCTTGCTGTGTGTGTGGCGGCTAGATTGTGGATGCGTGTCCTGCTCTCTTCCTGCTCCTTCCTCTTCTAGGTCATTAGGTGGGCTGGGCCTCATGGGCCATAACAGTTCAACACTCCCCCTCAAGATGGGTGGTAGATATCTATCATCCCCATCTTGTCACATGCCAAATTGCAGTCCTTTGTTCCCAATCCTTTTGTCAAGCAATCTGCAAACTGCTGCGCAGAGCTGACATGAGTAAGGCTGATGATCATGGCATCAAGTTTCTCCTTAATGAAGAAACGATCGATTTCCACATGCTTTGTCCTATCATGTTGAACCGGGTTATTTGCAATACTTATAGCTGACTGGTTGTCACACCACACTCTCAAGGGCCCCTTCCTCAAAAGTTTCAATTCACTTAGAAGGTGCTTCACCCAGAGCATTTCGCTCAACCCTTGAGATAAAGCTCTATACTCGGCTTCTGCTGTTGATCTAGACACAACTGTTTGTTTCTTGCTTCTCCATGACACCAAATTTCCTCTCACAAACACACAATAGCCGGGCATTGATCTTCTATCATCTGGACAACCAGCCCAGTCAGAATCACTATACCCGTCCACCTCAAGATGTCCACTCCTTGCAAACCACAACCCCTTTCCCAGAGTCCCTTTCAAATATCTTAGGATTCTGTGCACTGTATCAAGATGTCCACTTCTTGGTTCATGCATGTATCTGCTCACCGCACCCACGGCGTATGTAATGTCAGGCCTCATATGACACAAATACAATAACCTCCCAACCAGTTTCTGATAATCTTCCTTATTCACTAGATCACATGATTGTGCTGTCACTGGATGGTTTTGTTCAATTGGGGTGGGGGCTGCTCGACATCCCATCATGCCCATGTCACTCAAGAGATCCAAGGTGTATTTTCGTTGGCACAACGATATTCCTTTTTCGTTCCAGGCCACTTCTATGCCAAGGAAATATTTTAGGTTGCCCAAATCCTTTACCTCAAACTTCTTGCTCAAACACCCCTTCAGTCTCTTTATTTCTTCCTGATCATCTCCGGTGATGATAATGTCATCCACATAAACTGCAAGAATGGTGATTTTCCGATCAGAGTGTTTGTAGAACACCGTGTGATCACCATTGCAAACAACACGCTTGAACCTATCAAACCACGCCCTCGGCGATTGCTTTAGTCCATACAAGGATTTCTTCAGCCTGCATACCTTTCCCATTGTCTCTGAGGTACCAAAACCTGGTGGTATCTCCATGTACACTTCCTCCTGCAAGTCACATGCAAGAAGGCATTCTTGACATTTAATTGATGCAACTTCCATCCAAAGTTAGCAGCACAGGAAACCAATATTCTTAATGTGTTCATCTTTGCAACTGGAGCAAACGTCTCATCATAGTCAATTCCATAAGTTTGACTAAACCCTCTAGCGACCAATCTAGCTTTGTACCGTTCTACCTTCCCCTCTGGATTCTGCTTCACAGTATAGATCCATTTACAACTCACTGCCCTTTTCCCTTCTGGCAAAGTGGTTAGCACCCACGTCTTGTTTTTCTTCAATGCTTCCAACTCCTCTATCATTGCTTCACGCCACTTTGGATCTTGTTTTGCTGTCTTCCAATCCTTTGGGGTTGACACAGTTTGTAGAGAGGCAACAAACGCTCTATAGGAAGGAGACAAAGCCTCATAGGACACAAAGTTTCCAATGTCATGGTCATCCCGAACAGTTTGAAGAGCCTTCCTTGCCACTATAGTATCATGCTCGTCCCTGTATTTTTCAGGAGGCTTTCCTGCCTTAGCTCGTGGTTCTTTTCTCAAGGCAATGGAAAGATCCACTGTGTCACATGAGCTAGCATCACTACCGTGTTGCTCCCCCTACACATGTGCCTGCTGCTCCGCAGTGTCAGATGAGCTCGTATGACTATCTTGCTGCTCCCCCTGCACATGTGGCTGCCCATGTGGCTGCCGTCTAGAGTACACGAGGATATTCTGAGGCCAACGATCCCAAACAGGAACCTCGAGAGAACCAATTTGAATTGTATCCACTATTGGCCGGACCTGAACTTGCACATTATCATCAGTGTTACTGCACTCATCCTGAGTACGCGACACAACCTTCTCCCCCTCATGACCATCTGCCACAGAGTGTAGGTGGTCAAGCTCCTCAAACAACAGACTCAGATCAGTCGGTTCACCATAGAAGGGCTCACCTTCCCTGAAGGTGACATCCATACTGACAAAAGTTCTTCGCTCTGAAGGATTCCAACATTTATAGCCCCGCTGTCCAGGAGAGTACCCAATGAAGATACACTTCACAGCCTTTGGATCCAGTTTTCCCACACCCGGTCTATGATCCCTAACAAAACATGTGCAACCAAATAATTTTGGTGGAACCACGAATTTGTTCTCTTCTAACAGTAGATCACATGGGGACATCATACCCAATATCCTTGAAGGAGTTCTGTTAATTAAATAAGTTGCAGTCATCACGGCTTCACTCCACAAGAATTTTGGAACATTCATGGTGTACATAAGAGAGTCTTGATAAGAGCATAGAAATTCTGGGGTGGAGTGTCTGGGCATGAAGTCTGGTGAAGAATGCCATGCTCTGACAAGAAAGACCCGAACTTGTTATTCACATATTCAGTTCCATTGTCAGTTCTCATTGTCTGCACCTGCACACTGAACTGAATCTTGATAAGAGCATAGAAATTCTGAAAACAGTCAAACACTTCATCTTTATGCTGCATCAGATAAATCCATGTCATGCGTGAGTGGCAGTCAATGAAGGTCACAAAGTACTTTACACCACTAACAGACACCACAGAACAAGTCCATACATCAGAGTGAATAAGCATGAACGGAGAAATATTCCTAAGTCCTCTTCTCACATACGATGTCCTTGTATGCTTTTCAAACTCACAAGCATCACATTGTAATTTGCTTTTGTCTATGCCGCACATAACATCCGGAAATATTCTACTCATCTTGTCAAAAGAAATATGCCCAATCCTACAATGATGTATCATCGCCTACTTCTCCTTGTCCTCCATGGTCGCAGCACACACCAAGTCGGGTTGCACCTCCTGGTCCACATACCAGAGTCCCCTACGTCTGGTGCCAGATCCAATTGCCTGCCTTGTTTGTCGCTCCTCAATCAAGTGTAGGGTTGCGGGTAGGCTACACTAGCGCAAATCAAAATTTTCTACCGCAACAACCAATGAACTGCTGCAGTTATAGATCACGGGATTACCACTAGATGCGCTGTGCCGTGCCGAAGTCGGTGAAGCGAGTTGGGGCAGGGTAGACGTACAATCCTCTCCGATCCAGTCGCTCCCACGAACAGCTCCCACGAACAGCTCCTCTCGGCGGCTCGTCCAAGTGCTCCAAGGTAGCACCTCTATCGGTATCCACACAACAGTGTGGAGGCGCCGCTCGCCGGACTGCTAGGTCCGCGCGGGCGGCAGGGGCGTGGGGAGACGGTGGCTGGGTGGATTGTGGTGCGGAAATGGGCAACCCTAAAACGTCCAGCCTCCTCTCTTATATAGACCTCCCCATATTGGGCTGCCTCAACTGAAGCCCATTCTGGAGTCTATTCCAACCCAACTCGGATCCAATCCGAATTCTGCCTTCACTGCCTTAAATGTGTGACCCTATAGGTTCACGCACGTTTAGACATGACACGAGTACACCTACTCAGCCAATAGTTGGTAGCGGCTTCTAGCAAAACGTGCCAACTCCCAAACGCACATAAAGATCGTATCGGACGAACCATCACAATGTTTATGCCCTTCCCTTTGCCTCACGATATTAGGTCGAGCCTCCAGCTGACCACTCTTGCTCGATCCAGTGATTCGGAATCCCATACTAGGTTAACCTTTAACCTTATGTAGCACGGTCATGCATTTCTGGATCCGATCACTCGAGGGGCCCAGAGAAATATCTCTCTCAAGAAGAGAGGGGCAAATTCCATCTTGACTGACCATGCTCCGCAGCATGTTTCACGACAAACCCGTAAGCTACCTTTATAGCTACCCTTTCACGGTGTAGCGTTTGATAGCCCCAAAGTAGGTCGATTCACATCTCGGGAACATGCGACAATCTCAGGTCTAGGGACAAAGCATACACATCGTGTAGAGAGAGAACTATGAACATTGCTGCATTGTCTCAAGGTGGGTCAGTCCAACTCTATGTTCATAACATAAGTCCACATTATTGGTTTGACGTCTCCATGTCTATGACTTGTGAAACATAGTCATCAACCAATACATGTGCTAGTCTAATATTCAAGTGTGTCCTCACATGAACTCTGACTAGGGACATATTTAGAATAACCATACAAGTAATGAGTTTCACAAACAAGTCACGTACTTGCCAATCAATACAAAGACATTATTCAAGGCACATTATTATAAATCATGGATACATCAAAATATCATCATCTCTATGATTGCCTCTCGGGCATATTTCCTACATCAAGCAACCAAACTTGTCAAAAGTCACACTACAGTCCATTTAATCAATCAGTGCACTTAAAGATGCCAAATTGACAGGAAACGCTGGCACAAGCAAACTGAGGATAGTGAGATATCCGAAGTGCATTTTACTGTGCCAACCCCAACGACAGGCTGCTTTGTACCATCAGCAGTTTGAATAGTGCCCTTGTGAGTAGGAGGATGCATATTGTAAGACTCAAACACACAAATTTACCCCCAACATGCTTAGATGGACCAGAGTCAAGGACCCATTCTGTGTGTGACTTCTTTTGGGCTTCTCAGCCAGTTTCTGGATACCAAACCTCATAAGCCTAAAAGAAGTCTACAGATTCCACCCACCGAAAAACTCCCCAGAAGCCACATTACGTGCAGTGGGGAGAAACTGGTCGAGAGCTGTTTCCCGAGCTTCTCCGCTCGGCCGTCGAAGGGTTTCACGAAAAAGACATGTCGTAGACGCAATTTACAACGAAACCGCCACCGCGCGCATAGCCCTCTCTCTCTCTTCTCTCTCTGGGTCAACACGAAGCGGTAGAGAAAAAAAAAGAACCCAGCCCAGCCCCAACCTCACCCGACTCGCCCAGCCCCGGCCGCCGCTCCCCCATCCCCGCCGCCGAGCGGCACCGCTGCCGGCGCCGGATCCCGTCCCCGCGCTGCCGGATCCGAGCCGGCAGGCCCTCTCCTGCTCCTGCTGCTCTGCTCCTCCCAGTCGTCGTCTCCACCTCCCAGCGACGTCGTGCTCTGCTCCGCCCGGCCGCCCTGCTCTCCACCGCCGTCACCCTGCCTCTCCACCCTCCGCTGACGATGCATTCGGCCGCCGCATCCGGCTGCCCTGCTCTCCACCGCTGCCGCCTCTGCCTCTCCACCCCGCTACCGACAAGATAGTCTGGTCGCCGCCCCGGCGTGAATTCCTCCCCGGTGTGATGTGAATTGATCTCCTGCTAGTGCAAATTATTTGGAATGTGTGAGGGTGTAATATAACCTCATGTTTCATACTATTATTTTATTTTATTTCTAGCTCATTTTCTACTAAAAAATATTTGCTATAGGAACATTTGTTTTATTACGTCATGTACTGAATTATAACATGACACCATGTTTTTTGGCTTTTCATATTATTTTGATTTTATTTCTTGATCATTTCTCACACTCAACACAGCAAATAAGCCAAAACTAGCATTTGTATCCCATACAACCCTTTATTTAGTTAACATATCAAATTTAGGGGCAAAATAGACATCTTACAACTTATCACAACAAATAAGCCAAAACAATACAAGCCCAAAAGAAGTCTCCTTAGGAGTTTTTTGAGTTTCTGCCCACCGCAGTTTCTACCCACCGAATCTATAAGCAAGCTTATGCATAATCATAAGCCCAAAAGAAGTCACCCTGTATCACTTCTGTGAGCAGCAATATTGGTCTTTTCAGTGCTACCTTCATTGGTACAGATGAAATCAGCAGTCGATGCCGGTTCTCCGCCCGTTTCCTTTACTTCCTTGCTCGTCACTACCATTTTCTCCTCCTTAATGACCTCTACCACACACAAACATCCATCAACAGGTCGCATCGAATCCATGACCTCACCACCGGCCATCTCCCTCTCAGGCACCTGCACGCAGCAGCTAGCCCCTTCTTCACCAGATGAGGACACAACCATCAATGCCCTCTGAATGAGCCCGTCGAGCACCTTGAACCACCTCTCGAGCTCGACGATGTGCGCAGCCTCCTTCCGCTACTGCAGCATGCGCAGCCGCATAGTGACGTGCCTCGCCTCCTCCAGGACAGCGAGGAGCTCCCTTGGGACATGTTCTGCCGTGCACTGCCGCGCCACTCCTCCCGCGCGACCTCGGCCTGATGCCCCATCTCCTTTGCGTCCGACGAGGCTGGCACCGCTATCGATGCCTCAACATCCTCCACCATCGATGCCTCAACATCCTCCACTGTTGCTGCCATCTCCACACACCCTGGCAGCCTTCCTATTTGCTAGCAGCAGCACACACCAGCACGTTTGCCAACTGCTGCCCTTTACACAACGCAGCAAGCAACAACCAGCTCACCTTCCTCCTTTTCCCTTTGCCTCGGAGCTCTTCTCCCCCGTGCGAGTAGCTGCACGCAGCAGCAGCTCGTACCACTCCTCCTCCTTGCTCGCAGCTCTTCCACAGCTTCTTCTCGCACGCGCACGCAGCCAGCACACGCAGCCGCCACGATGCGCCGCCGTCTCCCGGCTGCTGGACCCGCCACCTCGCCGGCGACTACACCGCCGCCGCTGCCGGTAACCCGAGCTCTGATACCATGTTGTCGCCTAGGGGCATACCTCCGAGCAGCAGCGGTCAGGCACCATGTCTTGCTGTGTGTGTGGCGGCTGGATTGTGGATGCGTGTCCTGCTCTCTTCCTGCTCCTTCCCCTTCTAGGTCATTAGGTGGGCTGGGCCTCATGGGTCATAACAGTTCAACAGTTTTGTTTTGGAGCAAGTGACTTTGACAATTGACACTCAGTTTGTCAGAAATTACATTGGAAATATTTCAACATACTTGAGGTCATATCTCAACTAATATTATGTGCTTCCATATCAATGCTTGGGGTCCTTGTTCGTATCTCTCACGTATTTTTTAATAGGAGAATCGAGAGCTGATGTGTTGCCTATTGTTATTGCTCTGTGTATTCTGTTGTATTTAACACATACTTATATTGACCATATGCTTTATGTATGCCATGAACTTTACCAAGCACTAACGTGTATGTTTTACCCGTTTTATCGTACTAGATGGAGGATATGGAACTCCTGTTAACGGCAGCGGCCCTGTTCGCTGGGGGACTCTTCGTTGGCCCTTGATGTCTCGAAGGCAGTTCTGCCTGTTAGCGCCGCTCAGATGGCGCGCATGGCCTACGAGCTAGGGAGGTCCGCAGACACCAAGGCATTGCTCAAGGCCGCCGAAGAGCTGAAACTGGCAGATGACACTACGAGATCCGAGGCAGTCTCTGGTCTGATCCACGCATGTGTCATGCACGCTGCAATTGACTTGGCGCTCGCTGGACGCTGCTTCTTGCGAGTTGCAGCATTGGGTGGCACAGAGGGGCCAGCCACCGGCCAGCCAACACAGAGGCTCGAGGAGCAGTCAGCAGGGGTTGGACATGTAGCCTGGTGGTCCAGATGGATGAGAAAGACTAGAGCAACTGATTTGGAGGAACATCTTGTGCAGGAATCTCCACCAACCAGTGGCAATGCAGGTGCTGCTTCTTCATCTTCAGGCCAGAATAAGGTACGACAACAAAATTGTGTGTTGACTGAATGTTTTTAGTATTTCTTTCTCGAGTTGGATGTATGCTCAGTGGAGATCTATATGATAAGTACCTTGATTTGATTATGGCAACTACTCCCTCCGTATCAAAATATAAGTCACTTTACCTACTTAGCAAACATATGTATCTAGACATGTTTTAGTACAGTTTCATGCATCGGCTGACATTAGTTCACTTACATGAAGTAGAATATTGGGTGTAGTTAGAAAATTACAGGACTAAGTGTACATGTTATCTGTCATGAACAATTAATTAATTCAACATTTGCACCAGATGTTGACGTGTAAATGCATTTACGTGCGTTAAGGTATTATCAAGTGTAAGCACACATTAAACTATGCTGTCGACTTCGTGAAGCATACGTGCATGCAATACTCCATGATGGTGATTCCCATTTGTATTTTGTAGCTTTATTAAAAAATAGTTTGAGCTCAAAAGAGCTAACATTCTTTCAGAAACCATTCATTTGTTCATCATTTATAGTTCAAAGTATTAAGTGTCTATGCATGAAACTGCACAAGCAAATTTTGTGTGTTCTTTTTTCTGGAGCTACAGAGGGCCTTAGGCCAGCCTATGCGCTCAGTTGAAGGAATAAGTTGCAAGAACCTAGTGTCACTCAGTTGGCTGGAAGCCTCTGTGCTCGCTCAGCCCAATGGTCAAGGCCTGGCCTCCCCTGTTGCTCGGTTGTTTCTTCTAAATAAAAGTTCCACAGTTGCTATTGCCCCAATGTTCAGTTGTGTTTAACTCTACGAAGTTGATAGTGCTGATACTTGCAGTTCTTATTTCTCAACTATTTTCCATGATCTTTTATAGGTGCAGGAAAAACTATGTTAACAGTGGCTTATTATGCAAGCATCAGCGCTTTCTATGTCACTCTGTTTGCTCCCCTACATGGGGCGAGATGGGCTTCTGAAAAAGGATACATTCTCTTCTGAGGGCCACTTCTTTTGGGTTTCTGCTTATGCAGAAACCGGTTTCTGGATTCCGGTGGGGAGAAACTGTTGTGGGGAGAAACTACTAAAACTGACTGGGAGAGTTCTTTTGGGCTAATGGAGTTTTGGCTTATTTGTTGTGTTGAGCAGTGAGATGTCCATAACACCCCTAAATTTGATATATGCAGTAAATAAACGATGATATATACATATGCTTGTTTTTAATAGAAATGAGCAAGAAATAAAATAAACATAATGTGAAAAGGAAAAAACATTGTCATATTATAATTCAGTACATGCCAAAATAAAAGCAATGTTATAAAGATTTCAAAATTACAATACAATAAATTAACAGCATAAATCATCAATTCACATTAGGGAATGTATATATCATCAATTCAATTCAGGGAAATTAACAACAATAAAATCACGAGCGTAGCATAGTTTCACACGCAAATACAACCACATCCAGTACAGCACTATCACTTCCAGGAAAAAATTAGTAGAAATTCAACCATCACAATCACATCCAAAAGTTACTACCAAAACAATGAAACAGAGCCAGCAGAGCTCCGTCGATCTTGTCGTCGTCGGCCGGGCGCGCTTAGGGATGGAGAGGAGGGCGGCGGCGGCGTGGAGAGGCAGAGGATGGAGAGGAGGGCCGGCCGGCCGGCGGTGGTCAGGAGGCGGCGGCGGGAACCCTAGTTCCCCGCTCCCATCGTGGCGCGCGACATTCGCATGGAGTCCAGGTGCAGCAGGGAGCCCCCGGGCCAAGGCAGGACGGCGCCCTCGGCGCGGCCCAGCTCCACGGCCGCCTCCTCCTTGTCGCTGGCGCGGGTCGCCGTGATACGGAAGAGGATGGAGAGGAGGGCGGCGGCGGCGGACGGAGGAGCTCAGAGGAGCTTGTTGGGGCGATGCAGAGCTCCTCTCAGGGGCGGGGCGAAGCAGTGGACGGGGCGGGGCGAAGCAGTGGAGGAACAGCGGGATCCGGCGGTGGAATGGAGAGATCCGGCTGTCTGCTTCCGGGATCCGGCGACGGCGGGGTGGAAGGCGGCGGCGGCGGTGGTTGCTGGGCGAGGGGACGCGAGGGGACGAGAGGGAGAGGTCGAGGTCGGGGGTCGGGAATGCGGGTGCGGGTCAACCGTGCGTGGGGGGCCAGGACGGGTGCGGGCAACTCGGGCCCGGCGGTGGCATTCGGCCGTAAATTCGCCCAAGGATATGTCCACTTACAGAAAACGTTTCGCTCCTAAGGTGAGAAGCTCGGGAAACTGTCCACAAACGACCTCCGGCCAGCTTCTCGTTTTCTTCACAATTCCAGATTCGCGGTTGAAATAAGCAGCCTGGAAGCTAGACACTTCTTTCTTGCTTCTGCTGTCCCAGACCCCGAATCTACCCAGAAGCTGTAAAAGTAGAGGCCCTGATTATCTCTGGTGGGTGAATCTGCTGTTCAAGATGTGGTGGGGTTCATTTGCTCTTGGTGTTCCATGTAGCTTGTCCGGCCACTGGTGGATCGAGCGGCAATATGCTCGCCTGTCCGCCCGCTTAGGGATGCTCGGTAAGTCATCTTGCCCAATCTTATATCTTGTTTTACTAGAAAATAATTGGACTCGCTTGAAACCTAAGGTGTTTCTTCCCATAGTTTCCAATGCATGATGTTGACTGTAATTCATTACTGTATATGCCAACAACTACTAAGTCTTTTGTTCTAAACAAGCCTAGAGATGAAACCCAAAAAAAACCTGTGGCAAGCACATAGTGAAAGAAGAAAATAAAACAAAGTGCAAGAATAAATTAAGGTTCTGGCACGTTGATTGTTGATTTCCGTGCTGTCATATGAAGTGCCAAATCTGTAGGAATATTCCAGTCAATCCAGTACATTTTACCGTCTCCTCCATGTCAACTTTGGTCGCCCTGCCTATCTTAGTATTTTATCTAGCTTTCAGATCTCATTATTGACGTACCAGTGCTCAAAGTTATAAAGCGTTGATTGGGTGGATTATACATCTTATATTTCTGACGGATCGAATATTACTGGGGCATAATTTGACAATTGTGCTTGTATGTAGGTCTGACGGTCCTTGTTGGTATGTTTTCTCACTGGATGCTAGCGACTGAGGCCACAGCAGTGTTGGAAATATTCCTGGTTTTTACATCTGTGATTTCTATCTTTTCCTTTATCAGGGTAGTCCTCTTCCATATTTATTTTGCACATATTGTCAATTTCTATATTGTGCAAGATCTTAACAATCAGCACCACTTTCTGACACAGTGTTGCGCAAAGAGACATTTGTGATGCTGTTGCAGTAAAGATCTCACTCTCCATTCCACAGAAAACGCCCTGTACTCATGTGTCTATCGTTCTGAACTTTGTGCCATTATCTGATTCAAGATGCAGATGAGGAATCAAACCAGGTGAGTACCGATATTATGCTGGGAGACAGGATCCTAGTGACCATATATACTCATCCCCAATTTGTGCAAGGATGATTGGAGGACGTAACACTTGTGATAAGTACCGATATTATGCTGGGAGACACAATTGGGGATCCAGATAAGTACTCCTTGTGACAATATATTCCTCGTGTACATGATTGGAGAGAGTAACACTTGAGAAAATAAAACAAAAAAAAATCATTGGAAACAATTGGACTAGTGTATAAAGAATTAATACGTTGTACAGAATGGCAATTACACGCGTGCTTGAGGCTCCTGAGGATGTGTGTCCTAGGTTTCTATGACGTCTTCCTATGTCATCATGAAACCGAATCCCACCGGCGCGAGCGAAACAACGAGAAGCGGTATCATCTTGTAGGGATCTTGCATATCAGGATCCCAGTTGTAATGTCGCACCAAGAGAATGCAAACTATCATGGCAACGCTCACCGCGGCCATAAAACACTGCAAATTGATCGAATCATGGGAAACCTGGAAACACTGCAAAAATAGTACGTACCCTGCCGTAGATTTTGAAGTATCTCCAGGCGGCGGCGTTGGGCGGTGGCTCTGGGCGGAGCAGGGTCTGCTCGTCGGATCCGTGGTCACAGGAGGGCAAGTAGAAGCAGAAGCGGCCACCGAAGACGATCCTCCCCATTGACGAACCACGCCGGCCTACACAAATAAGCACCGGTGCTTGAGAAAAAGGTTGGTTTATTTTCGTAAGCACCCCTCTAAGCACCGTTCATTGTATATGGCCTTATGTTCAGCGACCAGGACGGACGTCCAAGAAGACGGGAAGGGGCACGGCCTCGTCGGCGCGGCGCTCCGGCCGCAGACAACTAATTCCCGCGGCACCGTGCCTCCACATGCAGCAGCCTGCGGTGCAGCGCTACAAGGCTCTGCACGTTGAACGCGAAGGCCTTCCACATCACCTCGCCGAGGTCCTCGACGCCATTGCCGTCCTGCCGGTGTGGGAGAAGACGAGCCACGTTCGGCACCGGCGCTCTGTGTCCGACTCCGAGTCCCTGTGGAAGAATTGGACGCCCTGTCCGACTCTGACGCCGTCACTTCCAGAGTCGCTAGACTGGGCTCGGCATTGCGGTGCTGCCTCTGCCTCCCCACTGGCGGGACAACGGCCTCAACCACACAGGAGCTCGTCGGCGTCCAAATAGATGTTGACAGTGTGGAGTCGACCCTGGAACGGAGGAGGCGACTGTAGGGGCACCGAGAGCGTCAGGTGACCAGCTGCGACCACATGGATATGTGCATTTGGATCAAGCGGCGATCAAAGGACGCAGGGATATGCACATTAGGCACCGATAGATGAGGATGAATGACTGGCTGTAGCACGGATTCTGCAATGCATCGTGTAATACTAGTCAGGATTCAGCTACTGAAGAAAGACATGAGAAAGAGCTTACTGAAGAAAAAAAAAAAAAAAAGGGGCTTCCGTGAGCAAGAACAGAGCAGCAACAAGTTTCAGTTCAGAGCTGATAACACGTAGTGGACAAAACGGCCCAGCCCTGTTGGTTAATCTAGTCGTTTTTCCTTCAGGTTCAGTGTCTAGTGTTAGGTTCGGTTAAATTCAGTTAGGCATCAGCTAAGTTTCAGGGGTTTAGGTGTTTATCTGTTCGAGTCGTTTGTGACCCGATCATGGCGTTGTAATCGTGATTGCCTGGACGTGGGATGGCATGTTCATTGTGAGCATCGTGTTAGCACACACGATCGATTTCCTTTCGTTATGAGAACCTGCCAGTGATAGGATGGTTAGGAGGGTGGTTGTATCCCGAGCCCACCAGAGTTCAAATTTCAGATTTGACATTGGTGTTTCTCATTTAGGCGGATTATTCTTCAGTGGGAGGTGACGTTCCCGTCGATAGCGAGGCGCCCGTGGTGACTTCGTCAATCTCAAGACCCGATCGCCGGCTTAGTATTTCGGAGGTGCTCATAGGGGTAGGGTGTGCGTGCGTGCGTTCATAGGGGTGAGTGTGTGGACGTGTATGTGAGCGTCTGTGTTGTACTGTGTTTCGCAAAAAAAAAAAAAATTCCTTTCGTTACAAGCAATGGAAAACGGAGAAAAGCCGTACGTTGTACGCGGCACAAACCCTATCTTCTTCCTCTGAAGTTTCTGAATTCCGAGTGAGAGAGAGAGATGGGCCACAGGCCCACTCTCACTGTCTAGTCGGCCCACCTGTCAATAAGTCCGCACTTGAGCTGGTCAACCGAACCTTCAGAAGACACCCCGCCCAGCTACTCAAAAATTTCCCTACCCCAAACCCTCGCCGCCTCCACCGACCATGACGCCACCGGCGCCGCCGCTGCCGGACGAGCTTATCGAGGAGATCTTCCTCCGCCTCCCTCCGAACGAGCCTGCGTGCCTCGCTCGCCAGCAAGTCCTGGTTCAGCCTCCTCACCGGCCCTGCCTTCCGGGGCCGGTACAGCAACTTCCATGGCGCTCCCCCCATGTTGGGCTTCTTTCTGTCCTGGATCCCTTACTTGGATAAAGGGAAGCACCCCGCCTCACGTTTCTTCGCCACCGCGAAATTCGGCGTACGCATCCTTGCTACATACGGCTGGCACTACATGGATTACGACACGCTGGACTGCCGCCATGGCCGGGTTCTCCTTGCGGATGCCTGTGTGGGACCCATGGAGCTCGCTGTTTGGAATCCAATCAAGACCTGGTGGAGGGAGCTCGGCGCGCCCGCCAAGTTCTTGGCCCTTGGGGCCGCGGTGCTCTGCGCCGTCACCGGGTGCCAGCACCACCCGTGTCATGACGGCCCCTTTCGGGTGATCTTATTTGGGCTGAACGACGATGATGGTCAAGGTACTGCACACGTTCTGGTGTGCTCGTCGGAGACGGGCGAGTGGAGCCAGCCGTGCTCTGGTCTTCATCTTGGGTCTGAGGATGCAGTCATCAACCCAAAGCCTTCTGTCCTCTTCGAAAACGCACTTTATCACATTGTTCTATATTCTGATCACATAGCAATTCTCAAGTACGACATGAGTTCTGATTGCATGTCACTACTTGATGGGCCGCCGGGGGTTGTGTCTTCCTGTTCGCCTATCCTCATGACGATGGAGGATGGTACTCTAGGGGTCGCATATTTGGATTGCTTAACCCTCAGACGCGTTCCGGTCGAGTCGCGGCATGGACTCATTGTAAAAGTTTGGATCTCAAGGAGCTTCTCCCCATTAAAAACCCCAAGAAAATACTTCGGCTGGTTGGTTTTAAGGAGGGCAGTGGCATCATCTTCGTGACCAGGACCGTGGCATCTACGAGTTTAATCTCAAGTCACTAGAGTGGAAGAAGCTATGGAAGAGAGAGAAAAACCGTTCTTTAATTCCATACATGAGTTTCTACAATCCGCCAGGTATATCTATATATACTTTCTTTTGTGATTTGGGAACCATTCTTATGTAATGTTATATCGGTCAGTGGAACAAACAAGATATTGAATTTTATTCAGATCCAAAGTTATATACAATGTTTCAAGTTGTGATAATCTATGTGCCTGAACAGATTTTGAGTGCTATCTACACTCGAATGTTACACCTATTTATGATTATGTCTACACACTGAAAAATATATGTTTGTAGCGAGAGCTACCACCTGGAAGGCCGTGCATTTACAACACATGGTGGAATTTGCTTAAGGGAAGGAAGCAACTCTCATCAACAAGAAATATGACCAACTTGGAGGCGACAGCGATCTTATGATGAATTATGCCACCATTTAGTAGCTGGTTTGGTGCAGTAATGAAATGGTGCTTGTTCTGGTTTGGTGAACAACCCGGAAAGAAAAAACCTCCGATGTTTAGTAGCAAGCATGTGATCCGTTACGTAGTAGCGGAGTATTTTTTTATACCTGGTAAACAACAGTTTTCCAGTAGTGGTAGCTTAGTCTTAAAAAATCTCTTTGCTCTCCTACCTTTGATTCATCTCTCGAACGAGATACCATTGATGAGTAGATGATGGTGGCATGTGCAGAACTAGTGGTTTTCCCAAGGGATGTTATGATGATGATTTTCTGCATGCGGTCTTAATCTTGTGAATTTGATTACTGCTACATGTCAAGTGCTGATGTTACCGCAGTTCTCTTTAGCAAGCAGTGATACTACAGAGTATAACATGTAAACTGAATTATTGAGCTACAAGTTCAGGTAACTGATATACTTGCAGCATATAGGCTGCATGACTGTATGAAGATCTCACAGAGCTTTTATTTCTTCAGTAGCTCCATAAAACGGTATGATTTTGGTATATGTTACACATTTTTGCCTATAGTGGACATAATGGTAGACTCACTGCATTGTCCATGTAGTGAGATGATTTGTTCATATTTTTTGTCATAGACTGCAAGCTATAGTGATAATTCCAATTGCTTTTGTTTATCAGAAATTTCAGACTGGTTTCACATATTTTCCTTAGACAAAATCTACTACTCAATAGCATAATTACACTTTTATGTATGCTCTTTGTACCTATATTGGAAGAGGTACCACTCTGTTCTAGATGCCTGATAGCTAGTCAACTTTGTTCATCCTCCTTGTGCACAACGAATCACGTTGTGAGTTGGCTGATTTTATGCATGTCATGTAAATAGCTTTGATTTACATGACCTGCCTATCTCTCTTTCACAATTTTCTCCATATGTCGATAATTTGTTGCTTTACAGCAGCATATATATTTGGGCCTTATGAGTGCACATTGCTGGAGAATTGCTTGGTATGCTGGTTGAGCATGTTGAAGGGAAGGATGCCAGTCTAGTCACCCGGAAAGATGGTCATCAGTAGGCAAGAGGGGCGTTTTGGTGGTGCTTGGTCTCCTCATTATGGTGTTGCTTGTTGTCAGTAAGTTTGGTAAAATTTCTAGTGTTGTCCGTGGTCGCAGTGCGAAAAATTAATTCAGATTACATTACCCTTTTGCTCCGTGAACAGATTTCTTCCATATGTCAGGCAGGTTACTATTGTGATGACCGAGCTGCCGATCATCAAGGTATACTAGGAAAATTAGCGCGGCGACACGCCGCGCCCGTGTGGTGACAAAATTTAAGTAAATCGAACCTAAAAGTATGAAACAACTGTACAAAAGACCTAACTTTCAGATTTATCACGACCGGATAGAAAATATCGTGATCCATTGGACATGAGTGTAAACACAGTTTGGATATTAATGGAAATAAGGTGGTTGTCACAAAAAGCGCTATATATTCTTAAAATTTTCTTGGATTTGATGCTTCATTTGGGCGCAAATGTCTAGACTAATTGTTGCCACAAAGCTGAGTTTTTCTTCTATCATCATTTGCATCATAGGATTAGGTATTGTATAAAAGGTGAAAACAAAACGGGCACTACCTAAGCAGAGAATTAAATAGAGTTAAATAAAAGAAAATCAATAAAAACACAAACCAAAATTTGATAAGGGTGTTTATGACCACAAAATCTTTTTTTTGTATGTGAACTACTTACAATTTACATAAAGTCACCTATGCTATAGCTGAGTGATATAAATATACGATGTGCAGATATGATATCTGAATTAGTACTTATGATCATACATGTATGTCACTATATGTGACCAAGTTCATGGCTTCTGGAACAAATTCAGTGCACTTGTCAAGAGATTAATAGCGGGAAAAGGAGAGGGGGATGCACCGTTGGTTTTAAAAGGCAGAAAATATTTAGTGTTTATTGTACGGAGTAAGTGTTGGAAGGTTATTTTGTTTGGTGAATTTAGGCATCCAAATGGAATTAATGTAGACCGTTAAGAAGTAGTTAAAAAAATATATGGGAAGTAAAAGTTTTTTTTTTAAATTAGGGGTGATTTCAATATAGAGAAGTGGGGAATTAAGATAACAGGATTTGCAAATAAATGAGTAATAAATTTTAAGTTTGTAAAAATAAATTTATGAGGGAAATAAAATAAGAAGTAAAAAAAATAGAGTAGGGGAAAATGGGAAAATAGGAAGTAAGCGAGCAGTCTTAGAGTAATAAAAATAAATATGTAAGGGAGGTAAAAGTAGGGAAAAAAAAGATATAGTAGGGGATAAATAGGGAGTAGAAATAAATAAGTAATTTTGAAGTTGCTATTGTTGTGCATTGTTCGTAAAAAGAAATGTGGAAAAATAAAGAATAGGGGAAAATTAAAACGGGGAGAAATCTATTAGAAGCCAAAAAGAAGAAAAAAAATCTATTCATAAGGGACAGGGACTGCTCACGCATGACTGAAAAAATAGATAATGTTCGTGAAAAAAAGTGCGGGGAAAAATAGGTTTAAACTATAAGGGGGACAAATATATTAGGAGGGAGAAAAAATCGTTCAATTGTACTGGAGGGCCGATTTGCATTTTGGGAAAAAACGTGGGGACTTTGCTGGGGAAATGTTTTATTCCGGGAGACGGACTCACATTTTTTGAAAAACGTAAGGACTTTTCTGCAAAAAAAGGCACGGGGGGACTGTTTTGTAAAAATGTTTTATTCCGGAGCCCGACTTACAATTTTTCAAAAACGCGAGGACTTTGCTGAAAAAAAGTGGTGCATTTATATGTCCGTCAAAATAAAAAGGTTAGAACATGGAAGTTGTTTGGTAGGGTGATATACATCTACTCGTGAGAGGAAAATTCAAACGGATGAATGAGTGCGACGAATTTGACAAAATTCGTCAAATGTTTTTGCGAACCTGGATCCAAAATTGAAGAGCTAGAGTCAACTGAACTCGAAACCGATCACGGGAATGGAAGATTTTTTTGACCATGCAACGATCCTGAGTATAATTAATAGTACAACACACGCCGGCAGTCCTAACTAATTGTTTTAATCTGGTTATTGCATTGGATACAAATAGTTTTTTCGAACCCGAGGCAAAAGCTTTGCCTCACCATTTATTAAGCAGAAGGTGCCCGGTTTATTATGGAAGAAACCGGGCGAAAACCATACAACAACACAACACAACCCACGGGGCGAAGCCCCACAACCTCGAAAACCACGACGCCGCACGACGCGGCCACCCACAGCCCAAGCTGCACCAGGTAAGCCGCTCGCAGACCACGGCCGCCGAACCAACATCCGGGGCCGCCGCCCCGGCCTAAAAGGCAACCGCTGCTGCCGCTGCCTAAGTAGCCCTGACAGCCTCGCCGCCAGCACCCTCTTTCGGGACCGCCGTCCCGACATAGCACCGCTCGCAACCGAGCCACGACGCCGCACGAACCAGCCACCCGCAGCCCAAGCTGCTCAGGGAGAGCTGCTCGCAGACCACGGACGTCGAACCAACATCCGGGGCCGCCGCCACGGCCTAAAAGACGCCCGCCGCAACACAAAGAACAACCCTCCGGGGAGCTGCGACAGCTCCCCCAACAGCGCAGAGGCAGCGCAGCTCCGACTCTGAAGAATAGCTAAGAAGGAGAACCAGGCAGGCTGGCGCCGTGGAAACTCGCCGAAAGGAACATCTGTCGCCAGTCATCGTACACCACCGGGAACCCACCGCAGCAGCTTCGACTTCACAGCAACAAGACACGCCGAGGCAACCCCAAGGAGACGCCGGAGAAGAGCCGACTACCGCAGCCAGATCCACGTCTCCAACATCGCTCATCATCATCATCGTCGCCACAGAAGCCTCAACGCACCCCCTTCCGGGACCGCCGTCCCGACATAGCACCGCTCGCAACCGAGCCACGACGCCGCACGAAGCAGCCACCCGCAGCCCAAGCTGCCCAAGGAGAGCTGCTCGCTGACCACGGACGTCGTACCAACATCCGGGGCCTCCGCCCCGGCCTAAAAGACAGCCGCAGTTGCTGCCGCCACACTAGCCTCGACACCCTCGCCGCCACCTCCCGCAACCACATGCCCCTCCAGCCGGTCACCACTCCAAGAACGATGCCCCCAAGGGGGAGCATGACACAGAGCGCCATCATCGCCCGATCCCGGAAGATCTAGAGTTTCCCCCGGAGTGGTCCGGGTGAAAGGCGAGCACCACGTCTCGACGACATCTTCAAGAAGAGAAACGGCGCCTGAAGGCGTCGTTGCCGCCTGCCCGACGACAGCCGGAGCAGAGCTTTCGCTCGACGTTCTTGCACCCGCTCACCATGAGACCGACTAGCCCACCAGCTTCCACACTCCTCCACGCTCCTCCGCTCCACCGCTGCCACCGCATCACGAGACGCCGGCGCAACACTTCGCGCAGCAACTGCATCTCGCCACGCTGCCAGCCGACCGACAGCACGTCACCACCACCTCTTCCCCCACCCGCTCCGCCAGGACCACCACGCCCGCAGATCAGCGCCTGCAGAAGCCCCGCAGAGCGCCGCCTGCAGCGCGCCCACAGACCGCCGCCGCGCCGAACTCACCGGCCCTGGAAGCCCAGATCGGGCCCATCTGGGCCCGCGCCGCCACAGGAACCAGGAGCGCCGCCGGAGGCCGCCTGCACCGCCCTCGCCACGGCCGTCTCCTCCTCAAGCCTCAGCGCGGCGCCGGCCGCCGGCTCGCCACCGGACACCATCGCCGCACCACCGCGTCCACCGCTGCTCTCCCCACGGCCTTCGACTTCGGAGGCGGGGGGCCGCCACCACCGTAGAGAGGCCAGCGGCAGTGGCGGCGGGGAAGGGTGGGAGGTGGGGAGGCTAGAGGCGGTGGCGGCGGTTTCCCCCCGAGGTCGCCCACGCGGGGCGACGCGGGGGTCGGGGGAGGCTACTGACGAGTTGTGTCTATCCAAATAGTTAAATCTTTTTTAAAAACTCTGTATAGTGAGGAGTGAAAACTATTTTTTGGGGGAAGATGCAAAGGGTTTTGCATCCTGATAAATTGATTTTTGTAGGGAATTCACTTTTATCTTTATTTATCAATATCAAAAGGATCAAGGAGCCAAACGTGTTGACCTTGGCCTAGCGAAAGAGCGAAGTTTACGAGGCGGTCAGCTTCTCCATCTGATCCTCCCCTTTCATGAATAAAATTGCATTCCTCAAAGTCTATTGATCGAGCGCTGATTTCCTTGATATTATTGCTATCTCTCTCTCTCTTTTTTTTTGAACTATCTCTCTCATCTGAACCTATCTGAATAGAGCAGCAACAAGTTCAGTTCAGAGCTGATGTGCTTCCCGTCGGTCGTGAGAACAAGTAGCGGAAGAAACCGCTCAGCTCACACTCACTGTCTCGCTGGCCCTACATGTCGGTCAGTCCCCAGTTTGAGCTGGTCGAACCGAACCATCAGCACCACCCAGCTCCTCAAAAATTTCCCCACCCCAAACCCTCGCCGCCTCCACCGGCCATGACGCCGCCGCCGCCGGCGCCGGCACCGGCGCCGACGCTTCCGGACGATCTTCTCGAGGAGATTTTCCTCCGTCTCCCTCCGGACGAGCCCGCGTGCCTCGTGCGCACCTCGCTCGCCAGCAAGCCCTGGCTCGGCCTCCTCACCGGCGCTGCCTTCCGCCGCCGGTACAGCGACTTCCATGGGGCTCCCCCATGCTGGGCTTCCTTTTGTCCTGGCTCTCGATCTTTGACCGGAAGAAACACCCGGCCCCACATTTCGTCTCCACCGCGGAATTCGGCGCACGCACCCCCGATAAATCCGACTGCTGGCATCTGGAGTACGATTCGCTGGACTGCCGCCATGGCCGGATTCTCGTTGCAGATACTTGTCTGGGACCCACGAATCTATCCGTTTGGGATCCAATCACGGGCTGCCGGAGGGAGCTCGGCGCGCCCGTAGAATTCATGGGCCTCGGGGCTGCGGTGCTCTGCGCCATGGCCGGGTGTGACCACCACGCGTGTCATCAGGGCCCCTTTCGTGTGCTCTTATTTGGGTTGAACATGGATTATGGTGATGCTTCTGCACACGCGTGGGTGTTCTCGTCGGAGACGGGCGAGTGGAGCCAGCCGTGCTCTAGTATCCATCTTGGATCTGAGGATGCAGTCATCAAGCCAATGCCTTCTGTCCTCTTCAACAACGCACTTTACCACATTGTTTTATATCATTATCACGTAGCCATTCTCAATTACGACATTGGTTCTAATTGCATGTCACGCTTGATGGGCCGCCGGGGGTTGTGACTACCGGTTCACCTATCCTCATGACTACGGAGGATGGTAGTCTAGGGTTCGCATATTTGGATTCCTTAGCCCTCTGCCTGTGGTCATGGCAGACCCGTTCCGATGGAGTCGCAGCATGGACTCATTGTAGAGTTTTGGATCTCAAGGAACTTCTCCCCATTCAAAACCCCAAGAAAAGTGTTAGGCTGATTGGATTTAAGGACAACAGTGGCAGCATCTTCGTGACCATAGACCTTGGAATCTACGAGTTTAATCTCAAGTCACTAGAGTGGAAGAAGCTATGGAAGAGAGAGAAAATCCTTACTTTGATTCCATACATGAGTTTCTACTTTCTACAACCCGCCAGGTATACATATGTCTACTTTCTTTTGTGATTTGAAAACAGTTCTTACGTAATAATACATCAATCAGTGGAGCAAACAAGATGTTGAATGTCTATTCAGATCGAAAGTTGTATACAATGTGTCATTATGTGATAATATATGTGCTTGAGCAGATTTTGAGTGACTTGAATGTTACACCCAATTATGATTATGCCTACTTAATTCGCAATTTTAGATAGTATCATGTCATCTCCTTTTGGTATCTCACTGAAAAATATATGTTTTCAGGGAGAGCAACCACCTGTAAGGCAGCACATTGACAACACATGGTTAGATTTGCAAAGGGAAGGAGTACAGTCTCATCAACAAGAAAGATGACCAGCTTGGAGGCGACGGGGATCTTATGATGAATTATGCCACTATTTAGCAGCTGGTTTGATCAAACAATGAAATGGTGCTTGTTCTGTTTTGGTGAAATGGTGTGTGGTGAACTATGCCACTATTTAGCAGCAACTGGTTTGGTCAAACAATGAAATGGTGCTTGTTCTGTTTTGGTGAAATGGTGTGTGGTGAACTATGCCACTATTTAGCAGCAACCATGTGCTCTGTTATTTACTTTTCTTGAAAGTGCCTTGCAGAAAGTAGCTTAGTCTTGAAATATTTCTTTGCTCTCCTAGTTTTGATTCATCTCCCAAAAGAGGTACCGTTGATGAGTACATGATGATGGTATTTGTAGAACTAGTGGTTTCTGTTGCCCGGGGTATGATATGATACGATGATGATTTCTGCATGCTGCCTTAATCTTGTGAACTTGTCAAGTGTTGATGTTACTGCAGTTCTTTTTTAGCAAGCAGTGTTAGTATAACATGCAAACTGAAATCTTGAGCTAAGTTCAGGTAATTGATATACTGACAGCATATGGACTGCATGACTGCACGAAGATCTCATAGAGCTTTTATTTCTTCAGTAGCTCCATAAAACGGTAAGATGTAGTTCCATATATGTTGCACATTTTTGCCTACAGTGAACATAATGGTAGATTTGCTGCATTGTCCATAGAGTGATATGATTTGTTCATATATTTGGTCATAGAGTGCAAGGCTACAGTGATAATTGCAATTGCTTTTGTTTATCATAATTTTCAGACTGGTTTCAAATATTTTCCTTAGACAAAATCTTTTACTCAATGGCATCAACACACATTTATCTATGCTTTTTGTACCTATATTAGAAGAGGTACCGCTCTGTTCCAGATGCCTGATAGCTAGTCAACTTTGTTCATCCTTCATATTCACAACGAATCACGTCGTGAGTTGGCTGTTTTTATGCATGTCATGTAAATAGATTTGATTCACATGACCTGCCCATCTCTCTTTCACAGTTTTCTCCATATGTGAATAATTTTTGCTTTACAACAACATATATATTTGGGCTTATCAGTGCACATTGCTGGAGAATCGATTGTTATGCTGGTTGAGCATGTTGGAGAGCAGGATGCCCTGATCTAGTCACCTGGAAAGATGGTCATCAGTAGGTGAAAGATGCGTTTTGGTTGTGCTTGGTCTCCTCGTGCTGTTGTTATTTGTTGTCAGTAAGTTTGGTACATCTCTAGTGTTGTCTGCCACTTAAGGCGATCTTGTATTGAACTCCCAGTTTTCTGCAGCATCAGCTGCTATGTACTATGTTTACTTTTTTTGGTTGCTTCAATGTTCATCTGCAGATGGTAACTTAGTTAACCATTCCCATCTTGAAACCTACACTATTTGCTCTGTAAGCATTGATTCAGTCTCTGAATTCCTATTCCAGATGAGGTTCAATTTCAAAAAATGACGAGGGCATATGATGATGGCTCTCTGACAAATCTCATTAACCTTGTGAACTGAATTAGTACCTGTCAAGGTGGTGTTGTTACTCCTGCGGTCTGCGGTAACAGCAAATATACTTACTGCTTCAGTAAAATTGGTACTGAAATTGTCGTCCTTTGGAAGACCATTCCTACAAAGGAAAAGAAACTAGGCGTACTAGGTTTCACCAAGCAAGTTTTGCGGTACGTTCCATATAATTGTGTGCATATAGACAGACGAACAAGAACAACCCATATCGACTGTAGACGCTTTGTGCGGGAGGAGCAGGGGAGATCATCCATCAACATGGAGTGGCTATGGTGCCGTACATCCGGAGCTGACCACATCAGCGCCCTGCCCGCCCGATGACCTGCTCCTCTCCTCGCCTCGGATGCGCCGCCGCGCGCACCAGCGTTGTTGCCCGCCGGTGGCGCAGCCTCTGGACCAGCCTCCCCTCGCTCGCGTTCCGCGGCGTCGCCTTCCGCTCGCTCAAGAAGGCACTCAACGCCCTCTTGCTCGCGACGACACCGTCGTCTACTCCTTCGACATCAGCGTCGCCGACGAACCACGCACCGGCCGCGGAGTCAGCTCGGTGCTGGGCTCCTCCGTCCGTCCCGTCGGGCATCGGGACCGTGTACCACCCCGTCTAGCTGCCTTCCTCGAGTACGCCACCTCGGTCTCCCTCTCCATGGAAAAGTATCTGGTGCCGGCAGTGGCGACTTCCTGTTCCCATCATCTCTGGCTACTACACCGTCGACGGCCTGGCCGCCCTGGTCGCCCACTGCCCCCGCCTGCTCGTGCTCAGCTACGCCGTCGACTGTATCTGGCCTTGCAGCATGGACTACGCACCACGGTCCACTCAGCGAAGCTACGAGAGCTCGTCGTGTAGGAGTATGAACTGGTACGTCGACGTCGTCGCCCCCATGCTCGAGCAACTCACCATGTCCTTCTGCGCCCTCCATGACCTCGCCGTGTCCGTCGTGGGCTCGTGGCACCCCTGGCCGAGGAGGTCCTTTGGCGCTGCCAGTACGGGTACTCCGGGTGCCTCGGTTCCGGCTTTCATACGGCGTTTGGGATTGGGTCCTTATGGCGGTGACCTTGATGACTTGGCCGTCGACGGAGACACCATCAGCACCATCGCTGCTGCGCATAGATGCTGATACTACAGTTAGTTTCTCGATCCATCCATCCGTCCATCAAGACTCTGTTTTCTACAGCTAATGGAATTGCTTGTTTCTGCAGGAATACTCTTATCTCGACTCCGACGACTATCCCGACGATTACCTGGAGCAGGAAGTAGACAAGCATCTGCATAGTTGTCTGTCTTGGATTTGGAGCTGCATCTCACAGCTGTGGGCCATGTTTATGGAGTAATGGTGATGTATCTCCTGGGGATGCGTCGTGTTTGCCCTGCCGCACGAAGCCTCAAGATCGTCCTGCTCAGCCCTGAGCTTAGACACGGGTAGGTAATTCAAATCCTTCTGATGGGCTCTTCTGTGCTCTGCTTATGTAATAGTAACGGCAAGTTGTGTTTTCTTTAGGAGGATATATAGGGATGCGATGAAGACTGTCGATGCGAACCAACGGACTGGAGAAGCAGAACTGTGTCAACTGTCACCTTAAGAAAGCTTGAAGAAGTGGACATGGACGGCTTCCGAGAAGAACTGTCACCTTAACAAAGCTGGTATTCAGATGTGACAGTGAAGCAGTCGACCGAGGTCGCGCCGTCAAACGAAGTGAGAATTCAGGACGCCTTCAGGCCATATCCTTCTGTTGAATTTCATGTCCTGTCTTCTTAATCTGCATTTGTTTATGGCTCCTAGCTGCTAGTAGATGGAGGATGCAAACTATACATAAAAGCTCTGTCGGAACATGTTGGTGTTGTAGAGGCCCGTCGATGGGGTGAGCGACCTGAAAGCATCTCATCCTATATATCAAGTCCATGTCCTGAAAACGTCACCGTTGCATAAAATTGAGACTAAAACGGTTCAACAGAGTCGCTAAATGCAGGGGCGGACCCAGATTTGTTTTTGGAGTGGGGGCAAATCAAATGACTGGGGGCATTCCTGTTATACACTTCGGTCCGCCCCTGGCTAAATGACCCTCTAATCCTCTGTCCTTATCTTTTTTCTGACTGCCCGTATGTGTCTGAGCCGCCGCTGTCATGATCTCTTGGGTAACCCAGAAGATGGTGAAAGCGAAGAAGATTGAAGCAGAAGAGGATATAAGAAGATAGGAAGAGAACTTAAAAGGAGAAGATGCAAATAAGTGATATATAGGCGACATCGTTCATGATTACAAATCCAAGGCGGATGCATTCCGTTCAAGATGGAGAAAACATAGAGATATGACCTCGAGAAGAAATTTCGTTGCACTATGTATTGGAGCTTTATTCACTAATGTTTGGATTATTCAGATGCACTAGTAATTTTTGAATTAATATGTTTCATGATTGTTCTCCCTAAAATAAAATTTACTGACCAACTTTAGAAAAGCTTCTCGAGACTAGCACTCTTTACTCCCTAATTTTTTCACTCTATTGTGCCTAAACACTTCCAGGGAGCCAAAATAAAAGGGCTGCATGGAAATTAGCAATCCATGTGCCCGAACCTACTCTTTGTCTTTTGTCTTTTGTCTTTTGCCTTGTCTTTTTTGTTTCTTTTTTCGTTTTCACAAGTTTTTATGCGGGTTTCATATCTGGCCCCAACTTGCTTGGGACAAAATGATTAGTTGTTGTTGTAACTTTTATAGTCTTGTACTCTCGACTCCAGCACCAAAAAACATTGGACTAAGTGATTTGTTAGATATATATTTGAGAATACTACGGGACACCGTGCATATAAAAGCACCGTAGTAGTACATTAAGGGTAATACAATTATTTGTGCAGTATCTTTATGCCATATTTAAGATCCATTACAACAATATATCTTCATTAAGATACCAAACTAAATAAATACCATTTCTCGTGGTGAAATTCTTTTTAGTTTAACACTATAAATACATTTTTACTTGTAAATATTAAAATGTATAGAAAATATGCACCTTATTATACAATATATGTTATGGTGTTTACATTGTTAATTATGGTTGTTACACATAAATATGTATTTTATATATTGAACTAAGTGATTTGTTAGATATATATATTTGAGAATACTACGGGACACCGTGCATATAAAAGCACCGTAGTAGTACATTAAGGGTAATACAATTATTTGTGCAGTATCTTGATGCCATATTTAAGATCCATTACAACAATATATCTTCATTAAGATACCAAACTAAATAAATACCATTTCTCGTGGTGAAATTCTTTTTAGTTTAACACTATAAATACATTTTTACTTGTAAATATTAAAATGTATAGAAAATATGCGCCTTATTATACAATATATGTTATGGTGTTTACATTGTTAATTATGGTTGTTACACATAAATATGTATTTTATATATTGAAGGTTGCACAAATAAAAACAATATACCTTTAATATCATGATGAACTAAAAAAGTTCATTATAAATAGATGAGACCATATTAAGTTACTATGGCCCTAATAAATGGTTTGCTGACTCTAAAAACTCCTCTCATGCTTATATATTGCGCCAAAAACATGTTGAACTAAATCCTCTACTTAAAGACGACAAAGTTAAATTTATGTGGAACTAAAGTAACAACAAAAAGAAAAATTCAACGTCAGATCAAAATAAGAGATTAAGGGATGGAGTTAACGCAATTATATCTGACTGACGATCCGGGAGATGGAGATCATGAGAAATGTTAGCATCTGACATATTGGGGAGACCAGTGACCAATATTTTCTCGTAGGTGCTTGATTTGAAAAAAATAAAAGTTTTCAGGTTTGAAATTAAATAAAAAAATATGTTATTTATTTATTAAGAAATGGAAAATATATTGTAATTGGTTAAAATAAATAAATAATCAGTCTCTAGAATCATTACATACATCAATAAAATTTGTTGATAATACAGCGGCCTGCCGGTGTTCCCTTGCGTATTTCGTGACCCTTCGACTGCCCCTATATGTCTGACCCACCGCTATCATGATCTCTTGGGGCAACCCGGAAGATGGTGAAAGCGAAGAAGATTGAAGCAGAAGAGAATAGAAGAAGATAGGAAGAGAACTGAAACTGAGAAGATACAAATAGAGTGTTATATAGGCGATATCGTCCATGATCAAAAATCCAAACGCGGATGCATCTCGTTCAAGATGTAGAGGACCAAGAGATATGACCTCGAGAAGGAAATTTGGCTGCACTATGTATTGGAGCCATTATTATTCGCTTATAATATCAATGTTTGGATGATTCTGATGCAGTAGTAATTTTTTTGAATTAATTTTTTGTATGATTGTTCTCCCTAAAATAAAATTTAAGGACCAACTTTAGAAAAGCTTCTCGAGACTAGCACTCTTTACTCCCTAATTTTTTTCACTCTCTTGTCCCTAAACACTTCTAGGGAGCCAAAATAAAAGGGTCTCATGGCGATTGTCTCATTAAAGGATAAACTTTGTCTAGTCTCGTGTGTCGCCGTGCGTTATTCTCACGCTTCTCTTTGGTAGATAGATTTTACATTGAAGCTCTTTGTCTGGCATTCCTCTCGTCATATGATGAACTTTCCATGTTTGTCCCCTGACGTGCATTTTCTTCGTGCCTCTTGTTTATGGTTAAATATTTTGCATGCTAACTCTTTGTCGTGTGTTCCTTTTATCGAGCGTTTGTTTGGTCGGGCTACTTTCTTACGTGCATTAATCTCCTCCTCGTACTCGGCCGTCAAGCTAGCTAGTTCGTCGAGATTTATCATGTTTAGTCTTACATGATTTCTATCTTCTGAAAATGTTCACAATTTGTTGTATTTTCTCTGCCACCAGTGTAGCTCTAATATCACACTTCACTGGTATACTTTTTCACCGCGAGCAAACAACGCCACACAACTCTTTCGATTTACATAACTCTCTCGATTTGCTAGATCGCTATCCATGCGCAGAAGACACACACGTAGAGCAAGCTAGCGTTGTCTAGGAAGCACAAATCGCTGATAATTGATGCAACGTTTGAGAGCTGCTATCGCATATAAACACGTGCGTTCGGCCAGGAGCAAGCAAAACCAAGCATTGATGTAAGAAGCAAGCAAACAAGCAGGTACCTATTGGACTAGCTCACCGTCAGTTTCTTTACCCCAAACGAATCGGTTAGTTTTATTTTTCCACCGAGGATCGGTCACTTCTTATTTTTCACGGACCTAAACAATTCGATCGATCAGTTTTATTTTTCGCGAACCTGCGTCCAAACGAATCGGTCGATCGGTCAGCTACGGGCTTGTACTAGGCAATGATGTCTAAAACTCCTTATTTAATGAAAATTGCAAATCTTTTGGCTTGTTTCAAGAAAAGAAAGAAAGAGCTCTGGAGACCACAGATATTATGTAGCTGCAGACGCAGAGTGAGGTAAGAATGGATGCTAGTGAAGGTTTCTTCAGTCGCCACGCATCCAGCTTTGTTGGCTGCATGACAGTGAAGTGGTAATAATAGTTGCCAAACCATACAATTCCATGGCATTGGTTACTGGTAACGTTGGACAAGCAACTAAGCAAGAATGAGTGGCTTGGAGAACGGTTTGAGGCTGGCAAGCAAAAGTCTGATGGCGAAGTAAAAATGTCGCGGCATGTCCTGAAAATACGTATTCCAGATTCTTGCCTCCACGTTCTTCCACCTTTCAGTCTCACACTCACGCGCGTGTGGTCATGGATGGATGGCTAGCTGATCGGTTTAAGCAATCATCCCTTGCCTAGCTATCACTCGATCTCGATGTGTCTCGTTACATCGATCGACTGTAATGTATCATGGTATCTTATCTTCGATCCTTTCTCTAGCCGATGCGACAACGGAAGAGCATGCACTTAGATACATATGGCAACTGCAGGACGGATTCCAAAATCCACACCCGACACTAGCATGACCTTACATATGCATGATAAATTAGTTGGCATATGAGTATGATAGGATTACGTACGGTGAGGTATGGGATGCTGGCGGCGCGTGTGGACGAAGTGAGGAATATGCAACGTAGGAGGTGAGAATTGTACCCGTGGACGGATATAGGTACGGATGACGGAGAAGCTCGGAGTGGACGGGTAAGAGTATGGGAAGACTCCACCCTTATCTATACCCTGCGGGTGCCATCCCTGGCGACCACCACGGCACCCTTTCAAGATGACTCTCCTTTCACACCGCTCTAGTCACAGTCTACGTAGGTTCCTGCTAGCCGTCGCTGGATCACCTCTCGCCACCTCCTCTTTGTAGATGTTGAGGAGGACCACCAACGGGGACGCATCCGACGGGCGGCCTCATGATCGAGATGCGATGGGAATTGAGCTAGCACTAAAAAAAATCTCATAATCCAACGAGGTAGATTGGTGAGATAGCTTTTCACGGAGTCTTTCCATGTCTCTCCGTAAGCGTTCTCCATTATCTTCTCCGGTATGTGTACCATTCGTTTGTTGCACGCTAGGCCACATGTGTGGCAATTTGTCTTGTTTGTTAGTATAATCAATGTTAGGAGGAGAAACAAATCAGGGGTGAAAAAGATTATGGGAGAAGGGATCATTTCGGTGGCATTCTTATTAAAATAGTTCACCGATCCAACCTTACCTTAATGCTCTCTCCGATCGGGTATAAATGTCAGAGAAAATGAGCTGATTATGTACAAACTAACAGCACTACGACACTATGCATCGGAGGGAGGGAAGTATAGTAAAGATTTAATAAAGATAATGGTTTATATTTTAGGGTGAGTATTTCGACAGTGGCAGATTTGTGTTTTTCACCCGTCTCTGGCAGTCTGGCCCTACACTCAAGCGGCCACTAGTGGTCCACGTGTTCTGTGCTGCCGGGCGGCGGGTAGAGAGACGTGGCGATAGGTCGCGCCGGCGAACCGCAGCCGCAGCCGCGCGGGGCGCGCATCCGTCCCGTCCCGCGCGCCACTCTCCACAGCCACATGTTCTTCTTCCACTCCTAGCGCCCACGCCCCTCGCCGTCGGCCGCCGCGGGATCGATCCAGCGACACGACATGGATCCCTTCTCCCTCCTCATCCTCCCGCGCGCGCGCCCCTCGCTCCCGCTCCGCACCTCCGGCCCGGCGCTCAACAGCGCCGGCCGAGCATCAGCATCCGTCGCCCGAGCACGCCTGGCGCCGGCGCGGCGTCAGCGCGCGCGGCTATCTTCGCCGGTCTCGGCCGTGGCTGCGGAGGCGCCGCCGTCGCCTTCTCCGTCCGGCGGTGGAGATGAGGTGTCCGATGGGAGCTTCGACTGGCTGGACCAGTGGTACCCGTTCGCCCCCGTGTGCGACCTGGACCCCGGCGCGCCGCACGGCAAGACGGTGCTGGGCCTCCGCGTGGTGGCCTGGTACGACCGCGCCGTCGACGAGTGGCGCGTGTTCGACGACGCGTGCCCGCACCGCCTGGCCCCGCTCTCCGAAGGCCGGATCGACGACAAGGGCCGGCTCCAGTGCGTCTACCACGGCTGGTGCTTCGACGGCCGCGGATCCTGCCAGTTCATCCCCCAGGCCCCAGCCCTCGGACCCCCAGTAACTACTCTCGCCCAGCATTGATCCCCTCCCCTTCCTTCTCCGATCACGAAACCAAGAATCGAAATTTTTGTGTCGTTTGCGCGCAGGTGCATAAGAACAGCAAGGCGTGCGTGGCGTCGTACCCGAGCGTGGTGCAGAACAACATCCTGTGGTTCTACCCGAGGGCGGACGCCGAGCACCGGGACGTGCTGCAGACGAAGCGCCCGCCTTTCATCCCGGAGATCGACGACCCCTCCTTCGTCACCGTCTACGGCATCAGGGACCTCTCCTACGGGTACATTCTGAATTCCGATGCCTCCATTAATCGTTGCTGCATTTGACGCTTTCTCACAATCACAAACATTTGCAGGTATGATGTGCTGGTGGAGAACCTGATGGACCCTGCTCACGTCCCCTACGCGCACAAGGGCTTGATGGGCAAGCTCCGGAAGAAGGAAGATCCCGGAAGATATGCCCCCTGCCCTGACATGATCGGCACTGTCAAATTTAGTTTACAGTGTCAATGAATGGGAGTGCTGATTTAGTTCTTGTTCTTCTCTTCACAGTTGAGTTCGACAAAGAGGGCGGCGGGCCCATGAAGATGAAGATAGAGGAGGCGAACGTGGACGGGTTCCTGTCGCCGCAGGAGAACGGCGGCTACTTCCGGTACGCTGCACCTTGCACCTTCTACGGCTCGCCGCTTCCTAGGGAGGCCGAAGGAGAGGTATGAGTTGACTAGCTCCGTCTCCCGTTGGTTCCAATGCAAGTGATTTCACAGCAATTCGATAAGAACGAGCTGGAATTATTCAGAAGTTTGAAGTGTGTGCTTGGTTTGGACAGGAGAAGAAAAAGAAGCCTCAGTTCATGCTGGTGTTCATGTGCATTCCCGTGGCACCAGGGAAGAGCAGGGTGATCTGGGCGTTCCCGAGGAACGTCGGCGTCTGGCTTGACAAGATCATACCGCGGTGGTACTACCACATCGGCCAGAACGCCATCTTGGATTCTGACATCTACCTCCTCCACGTCGAGGTAACAATTCTGATTCTGGCCCTGATCCAGGGTATGGAGCTCAAGCAGTACACCCATCGTTCTTCCTTCATTTCAGGAGCGCAACTTCGCCGCGGCTGGTGTTGAGAACTGGCAGAAGTCAGTGTACGTGCCCACGTCGTCAGACAGCATGGTCATCGCCTTCAGAAACTGGTTCAGAAAGCACTGCAAGAGCCAGGTTGGCTGGGCTGGCCCAACTGCCAATCAGTTGCCGGAGACTCCAACCAAAGACAAGCTCATGGAAAGGTAAAAAATAATCCAGCATTCAAATTCTTCTTCATAGCACAACCTGAAGCTTGGAGTTCCTGATAACTCTGTAAACCTGAATGCTTGGGACGACCTGAGAATGCTGTTGATGGTGTTCACAGGTACTGGTCGCACGTCGCCCAGTGCAAGAGCTGCAGCGCGGCGCTGAAGACCATGAAGGCGCTGGAGGTCGCCCTGCAGGTCGCGTCGGTGGCCGTTGTCGGGTTCCTCGCCGTCGCCAAGGGTACACTGCTCACGTCGGTCGTGCAGAGAGCTGCTGTCGTGTCCTTGGCCGTGTTGTGCTTCGCCGCGTCCCGCTGGCTCGCGAACTTCATCCAGAAGAACTTCTATTTCCAGGATTATGTCCATGCTTACAAGTGAAGACATATCCTGTGTCTTCCGTTGATAGGATTTTGTAGCTTCTGACTTGATGCGGCTTAGAAAGTGTACATGAAGCACATCACATTATTTGATACCGACATTAGCTGTATATAAAGCAACTAGTCATTTTTGTGGCATTGGCATCCCATTCTCATATCCAGCAGTTAACACAACTTGCTATATAGTCTTGCAAACACAACATGTTCAGAATTTGCACTGAATAAACCTGCTACTTAGCACATCTCTTACAACATTTCATTTCTTCAGATTTTTTTTTGACAGAACATTTCTTCAGAATTAAGAAAACATGTGAAAATAGAGCACTAGCACAGCTTCATCAACATCAGGATTTCTCTACCTAATTCTAACAGCATATAGCTGCTTTGTGCTTGGTCATGGTAGTTGCAGTCCTCTGGCTCTAGCTCCCAGAATGGCCTTGCAGTGGAGCTCCATTGCCTCGATCTTCTGCTAGCTGCATTCATCCCCATGTTCTCTATTGCACGCTTAAGATCTTCCCTTTTGTCCTCTGTTGCGCTGATGGCATCAACTTCTTGATCACCAACAGGGAACTCGTGATCAACCAGATACGCACAGACTCTTGACTCCCAGCGCCCGAAATCACATGATTTCTATCAACCAAATAGATAAAAAAAAGAGATTTTGGTACACCGGCCAAAACAAATCAAACAAAACAAGCCGCCAGAGAGACTTACACCGTTTTTGGCGCACTTGTAGAACACCGAGCTACTTAAGCAACCTCACTGACCGTAATTTTGGTCTTTCTGATCTCAGTGACCAAAGATAGACACCGAGTGAAGATACCGTAGATGAATTTTCATCTCTGTAGAATCCTTATCATGATTTGAGTTGATTGTAGCTTATCACCATCTCACGTTTTGTTTGGTAGCTTATCACCATCTCACTCACGTACTGTACGTAGTAGTAGTAGTGTTTAAAACTCTTCCTCCGTCCCGTCCCGCGCGCCACTCTCCACTCCACTCCTAACGCCCTCGCCCGCCGCGGGATCGATCCAGCGACACGACATGGATCCCCTCTCCCTGCTCACCCTCCGCGCGCGCGCCCTTCGCTCCCGCTCCGCACCTCCGCCCCGGCGACCACCAGCGCGAGACCATCCGCTGCCCGCCTCGCGGCAGCGCGGCGGTGGCGGCGGCAGCGCGCGCGGCTGCCGTCCCGGTCTCGGCCGTGGCTGACGAGGCGCCGCCGTCGACGTCTCCGTCCGGCGGTGGCGGCGAGGAGGACTCGGAGGGGCGGTTCGACTGGCTGGACCAGTGGTACCCGTTCGCCCCCGTGTGCGACCTGGACCCCGGCGCGCCGCACGGCAAGACGGTGCTGGGCCTCCGCGTGGTGGCCTGGTACGACCGCGCCGTCGGCGAGTGGCGCGTGTTCGACGATGCGTGCCCGCACCGCCTGGCCCCGCTTTCCGAGGGCCGGATCGACGACAAGGGCCGCCTACAGTGCGTCTACCACGGCTGGTGCTTCGACGGCCGCGGATCCTGCCAGTTCATCCCCCAGGCCCCAGCCCTCGGACCCCCGTAAGCCCGCGCGCCATAGATGATAGATCCTCTGCTCTTCTTCCTCCTCCGATCACGAAACCAAGAACTCGAAATCTTTCTGTCGATCGCGCGCAGGTGCACAAGAACAGCAAGGCGTGCGTGGCGTCGTACCCGAGCGTGGTGCAGAACAACATCCTTTGGTTCTACCCGAGGGCCGACGCCGAGCACCGTGACGTGCTGCAGAGGAAGCGCCCACCGTTCATCCCGGAGATCGACGACCCCTCCTTCGTCACCGTCTCCGGCATCAGGGACCTCAACTACGGGTAAACCGCCCAGAAAGTTCACTTCTATTCTGAACCTCTGTTCCCCAGTGAGTGATGCAGAGGAAACATCATCACGACTCGGTTGATTCGCAGGTACGATGTGCTGGTGGAGAACCTCATGGACCCCTGTCACGGCACCTACGCGCACAAGGGGTTGATGGGCAAGTTCAACGAGAAGAAGACCCCGGAAGATATGCCCCCTGCCCTTGCATGATCGGCCGGCGCTGCTGTCCAATTTACTTTACGGTGTCAGTGTTGATTCAGTTTTTCTTCTTCTTCTCTCCACAGTTGAGTTCGACATCGAAGGCGGCGGGCCGGTGAAGATGAGGATCGAGGAGGCAAACATGGATGGGTTCTTATCTTTCCAGGATAACTATGGCAACTACCGCTACGCTGCGCCGTGCGCCTTCTACGGCACATCAATTTCCGGAGAGACCGCCGATGGTCAAGGGGTACGACCTGATCAGCCCCGATTCCCATTGTTGCCGATGCAAGTGCCGGAATTACTCACAAGTTCACAGTTTGCGCTTGGTTTGGGCAGGAAAAGAAGAAGAAGCCGCCTCAGTTCAAGCTGGTTTTCCTGTGCGTTCCCGTCGCGCCAGGGAAGAGCAGGCTGATCTGGGCGTTCCTGAGGAACTTCGGGGTCTGGATCGACAAGATCGTACCACGGTGGTACTACCACATCGGCCAGAACGCCATCTTGGACTCAGACACCTACCTGCTCCACATCGAGGCAAATGATCTCAAGCTTTTCAGTGGTGCTCTGAATTTCTGGTGCCGAACCATGTTAAGGAGCTCAAGCACCAAAAAACTTACTGTCCTTCCTTCAATTTCAGGAGCGAAACTTCGCTGCGGCCGGCCTTGAAAACTGGCAGAAAGCAGTGTACGTGCCCACGTCATCCGACGGCACCGTGATCGCCTTCAGAAACTGGTTCAGAAAGCACTGCAAGAGCCAGATCGGCTGGGCTGCCCCAACTGCCGATCAGCTGCCGGCGACTCCAACCAAAGACAAGCTCATGGAAAGGTAATCTAATTATTCTCCGTTACAACTTGGAACCTCGCCTGACAACTCTGTGAACCTCGTCGCCTGAGAATTCTGTGATGGCGTCCATCCACAGGTACTGGTCGCACGTCGCGCAGTGCAAGAGCTGCAGCTCGGCGCTCAAGGGCATGAAGGCGCTGGAGGTCGCCCTGCAGGTCGCGGCGGTGGCCGTCGTTGGGTTCCTCGCCGTCGCCAAGGGGACGCTGGTGACATCGGTCGTACATAAAACGCCGTCGTGTCCTTAGCCGTGTTGTGCTTCGCCGCGTCCCGCTGGCTCGCGAGCTTCATCGAGAAGAACTTCTATTTCCAGGATTATGTACATGCTTACAAGTGAAGGCATATCCTGCAGTCTTCTGTCGGCAGGATTTCGTAGCTTCCGACTTGGTGCAGCTTAGAAAATGCACATGAAGCACATCATATCATTTGATACCGATTTGTAGCTGTATATAAAGCATCTACAGTAGTATTTTTTTAAGGACATCGATTTCCGATTTTCACATCCAGCAGTTAACTGCACGCTGAACGATACGCGTGGAAGAAGAAATTTAGAATTTCGTATCATGTACCAGGTGGTACTGATAGGCAAATCGATAGAATGCTCACTGCTGGACTCAGTCATCTTGATCAACCCTTCTCCATCGAGGAGTTGGGATGCTTTGGGATCACGGTTTCTGAACCAGTTTTTGATGGGCTCGTCAGACGACGGAAGCTATGCAATGAATTGGGATGCTTTGGGATTGCCACGGCTGGACCTCAGTCATCTTGATCAACCCTTCTCCATCGAGGAGTTGAAGGTGGCAGTATTTGATTCTCCTTCGAGAAAGTCCCGGCCCTGACGGCTTTATTGGAGGCTTTTTAAAAAATGTGGGATGTGATAAAGGATGATCTGCTGAAAGCTTTCAACAGTCTTCATAACCTTCAGGGCAGGCACTAGAATTTGTTGAATGTAGCTCACGTTGTGCTACTTTCGAAGAAGGGGAACGTGTCCACCGCTGCTGATTACAGACCTGTGAGTCTCATGCATAGTGCAGCCAAGGTGGTGGGCAAGATGCTTGCAAACAGACTGGCACCTGAGCTACTGATCTCGAACAGCCAAAGCGCCTTCATCCGTGGGAGAAGCATCCAAGACAACTTCCTGTATGGCAGAATGTGATCCGAGAGGCTCATAAGAAGAAGGTGCCACTGCTGTTCCTAAAGCTTGATATTGCTAAGGCTTTTGACTCAGTGAATTGGGCCTATTTGCTGGAGATCATGGAAGCTTTTGGGTTTGGGCCAAGATGGAGAGACTTTATTTCGCTGCTTCTAGCTTTTTCTTCTTCTCGGGTCATGCTCAATGGAGTGCCAGGCCGGCCTTTCAAGCACCGTCGTGGGCTACGGCAGGGTGGCCCAATTTCGCCCTTCCTATTCCTGCTTGCTATTGAGCCTCTGCAGAAAATTCTGCAGCTTGCCACGGTCGATGGTCTCCTCTCCCCGCTGCAGCAAAGGAGTGCGAGGCTGCGCACTAGCTTGTATGCTGATGATGCTGCTCTTTTCATTAATACAGTAAAAGAGGAGGTTGACGCGGTTCAAGCAATTCTGGTGCGTTTTGGCCTGATCACCGGCCTTCGCGCCAACTTACAAAATGCACAGCTTATCTGATCGGAGGGGAGTTCCCTGGACAAAACGAGATATTGGAAAATTTCGGAGGAGAATTTGGAACTCTGCCATGCAAATACCTTGGCCTGCCTTTAAGTGTGAGAAAGCCCAGGAAAATAGATATCCAACCCCTTTTGGATAGGGCTGCTGCTCGCGTCCCACCTTGGAAAGGGAAGCTGCTCAATCGCACCGGCCGTCTTACGCTGGTCAATGCCACCCTAACAGCGATATTCACATACTTCCTCACCTGCTTTGCCCTGGATAAGTGGGCAATTAAGAGAATAAATAAAATCAGAAGAAGCTTTCTTTAGGTTGGGGACGAGGAGGCACATGGTGGAAAATGCCTTGTCAATTGGACTCAGGTCGCGGCGCCAAAGAAGCTTGGCGGGTTGGGCATAAAAGATATAGCTTGTTTTGGTAGAGCCCTACGTCTCAGATGGCTGTGGTACGAGTGGGATCTGTGCGCACGGCCTTGGCTTGGAACTGGGGTGCCGTGCGACATGATTGACAGAAAGCTATTCGCCTCCTGCACCCCAATCACGCTGAGAGATGGATCAATGACGCAATTCTGGACTTCACGATGTTTGCAAGGGGATTCACCCAGCGAGATTGCACCTGATGTGTTTCCACTGGCCTGGCGAAAGACACTGACAGTGCGCGACGCATTGCAGAGTGGTCGGTGGATGGCGGGATTAAGGCACATCTCGACCGCGCCGCAGTTGGAACAGTTTGTGGACTTATGGCACCGTGTCCAGGAGGTCGTGCTTACGGAAGGAAGGGATGAGGTCCGTTGGGCTCTTACAAACGACGGGGTCTACTCCGCCAAGAGCGCCTATGATGCCCAGTTCCTCGCGCGTGTCCCGCGCCCAACTCTGGCTCGATGCTGGAAGCTTAAGGTTGAACAGAAAATTAAATTCTATATGTGGTTGCTGCTGCAAAACCGAAACTGGACCTCCGACAGACTGGCGGCGCGAGGATGGCCGCGCTCCCCGACGTGCTGTTTCTGTGACCAGGTGATCAAGTCGGCCGCTCACATCCTACTCCATTGTACCTTCGCCAAGGAGCTCTGGCTTCTTGCCTCGGTGGATCAGCCTCAGCTATCGACGATAGCCTTATCTGCAAACTCTATCAGTTCTTGGTGGCAGCAGTCGTGTGCTGGGTCGTCCAAGGTTCTGCGCGCGAAGAACTCAGCCTTTGCTGCATACGTCGCCTGGCACATCTGGAACGAGAGGAACCGGCGTACATTTCAGCATAGGGTCTTGCAACCGGCTAGGGTGCTCCAGCTGATTAGAGATGATGTCTCCCTCTTAAGAGAGGTGTTTTGGGAGTAGTCTCCTCCGTTTTTTTGTTGGCTGCCCGTTTTTGTCAATTTGACTCAGTTTTGTAAAATTGTAATTCGTTTCCCCTATAATGCAATGGCAGAGCTCCTGCCCGTTAAAAATAAATAAATAAACCATACAAGGAACAACACTAAACTTGGTATTGATATATCACCATTTCTGCATCCTATTAGCATATCCCAGTATTATTTCACTTCACCCAGTTTCATTAACGTTTTTAATTACAGAGTTTTCTCACACCACTTCAATAAAAGCAGAGCCAGCTAATGTAGTTTTGCGGTAGAACCCGAAAGATCCTAGATACAAGTTAGAGAGAGAACATAAGCCTAGATAGAGTCCTGAACTAACACCGCTACCAAACACACAACTGCAGTCATTACATGTAAAGCTTAACCACTGTTGATTCTTTGACATGACTACACCCACCCCTTCGATCGGTTGAAGACATCTCTGATGACAATCTTCAGCAGTTCAATTCTGTGGCGCAACACCTTTTGAACCTTTGGTTTATGCAAAATCGACCAACTGCCAATCCAATGACAGATGTAACAGATGATATGACATGGATCAATAGGCATTATGTGTTCAAAACAAGAGTTATTCCTTGTTTTCCACAAAGATCAATACATTGCAGCTAAACGCGCTTTTGAAGCAACTTTTTCACATACCTGAAAGTTAAGAGTCCAGTTGCCGAGGTCATCTACGGAAGTTGGCTGAGGTGGGGAATCAAAAGCACATTGAAAAATTCCCCACACAAACTTGGCAACGGGACATGTGAAAAACATATGGTATATAGTTTCATCTAAAGCACAAAACATGCACCGAATTTCATCTTCACATCCCCTCTTCCTCAAATTAACTTTTGTCAAGGTCCTTTTCCACATTACCAACCAAAGATGCCTTAGACATCTTCTTCCCTCCCCCTCTTGCATCTACTTCATCAAGACATTTCCTTCTGTACTTGGTTGGCCAACCAACATGCCTCACATAATGAGGTGGCAAGATAGTAGGGCCATTGGTTGTCTTCCACTCTGTCTTTGCATGGATAAACAATGTTTCCATATGCCCTTTTGTACATTTCAGCAGTGTAGCAGTCATCCACATAGTTGGCAGGGTCTAGATTCTCATGCCTCATGCAAGAGATGGCATGTGGACAGGGAATCCCACTCTATGCCCACCTCATACAGGTGCATGTCAAACCCTTCAGATCAACAATGTATAACCAGAAGTAGTTGAAGAATATGTATGTCCTACCTTGAAGAGACCATCTCCTGCTCCATCTGAGAAGCAATTGGTTGACCACTAAATATTTTTATCAAGCTTCTTCTGGATCTTGGGACATATAAGACCTTTAAAGGCTTCTGCTTCTTTAAATTGATCCTTCATCCTATCAAACATGCTAAGAATAGGCAATTCTATAGTCTCTATAATTAACTGGTGCAATAACAATACAAGTATAATATGAATTAACTATAGTATGTGAACAACATTATGCAGACACGGACAAAATAAGATTTAAGATGAGGTGCTTACTTGTTGAACACCTCACAGTTGTTGTTCAATAGGATATCACACTTGGGTGTTTCACTCTGAAAAAGCCTAACCCATGTCTTTGGATCCAAGTTATCTAGCCATGCATGGGCATCAGGGTTTAGACTCTTCATGTACTTCATATTTTCCTCATACCTGATACGTGTGTTGCTTCTAGCAATTGTCCAAAGCTGTTTCTTTGAAGCGTTACCTTTGAAAAGCATTTGGGAAATGTTGTCACATGTGCCTAACAGAAAACCTAAGCTCCGAGTCTATAAATTGGTCTCTTACTACATTGATTAGGCCTTGCATTCATGATCATACAGTCAAGAAGGAGTTGTGTAGAACCAATACATGAAACAGTTAAGAGTAAGCTAGGGTTAACTGAATTTACCTTTTGTTTATCTGATATGATAGTCCAAGGAGTAGCGTGACAATATCCAAGTCTTGCTTCAATGTCTCAGGGAAGTTCCAGCTCTCAGTATCTTCAGTTTCAACAGCAGCAACAAATATAGGAAATATGCAATCGTTTGGACCAATTCCAGAAGAAGCCATCAAGAAAGATCATGGGCATGCAAGCTTCAAGAAACCCTCTCTTGCATGCTTCCAAGCTCATATAACATCTTCTGAATCTTGAGTTTTCATCAATATACAGATAGAAGGAGCTGGCAGGATTGCTTCTTCTAATCTCAGTGGCATAGTCCCACAAAAGCTTGTATTTAGCTTCTTCATCACCATATGTCTTCTTCATTGCAAGTGTCCTTGTCCTCACTAGTTTGCTCCTCGAAGGTGTCCTATTCCAATCCTTGTGCACAACTCTTGAAAAAAAATCATGTTCATGTCTTTATTCCAAATACTTGTCAGCTAGAAAGTTTGTTGTCAAACCTTTTATTTTCCATTTCATGCTGCAGGTATGCTCACCCTCATATCTCTTAATCATTCAAGAATTTGTCTATCAATTAAAGCCCATGGGTAGGGCTGGACATAAAGCTCGAAGCTGGATGAGCTTAATGAGAGCTCGGTAGCTCGACTCGTTTGAGCTCGGCTCGTTTTCTTAATGAACCGAGCTGAGCAGCAATTTTAGCTCGTTAACACTAACGAGTTAAACAATCAATCTAACGAGTTTCACGAGCTACTCGTTAAGCTCGTTAACATCGTCGCAGCAGACTGCAAATCTGCATGGCTGGCATTATAGTGTTGTCCATCTAACGTTAATATGCAAATAGCCCATCATAAGAACCAAAAAATCTTCTATATATGGACGAAAAAATCTGTTGCCTCTAATGCATGCTTGATAGCTTGCTTAATTAGCTGAATACCCTGATATATCTTCTTAACAAGCTTTAACGAGTTGCTCGCGAGCGCTCGCGAACATATAACGAACCGAGCCAATCTTTAAATTTAGCTCGTTATCCTTAACGAGCTTAACGATCCGAGCATTAACGATCACGAGTCATAACGAGCCGAGCCTTAACGATCCGAGCAGCTCGTTAGTCCAGCCCTACCCATGGGTACCAAATGCATTCCTTTTTATCACCACCTACACACTTGTCCTTGATCCTCTTCAAATCATTCACTAGCACAAATACTTGGCCAACTTGGAATTCAAATCATTCACTACCAAATCTTTGTATCCCATCTGTTTTGACAACTATACTCTCCAATAGTCTTTCTAACCATGTGAACTAACTCAAATAATTGGCCAACATGGAATTCAACTTTCTTTAGATCTTCCTGTCTGAATGTATTAAACCTGAAGTCAACTCTTTCTTCTTCTGAGTCTGGTCCCCATAAATCTTCTTCTTCTGAGCACCATCTCTAAAAATCTCTTCTTTTACTGCATTGTCATCATCGGAAACAGGGTCTACATCCAAATCTACATGATCCCTTATGTCATACTCAGAGTCAACATAATCTGGGTCATCATCTTTATCTGACAGTGCAATACATGTAGCTTCTTCAGTGTTAGGTGTAACATGTTATTTCCTTGGCCTCAACCCCTCTCTTCTTGCTTCTGTAGGTTCATCACACTTCTCTAAGTTAACTATCTGAATTGGAGTAGGGTTATCACCTTCTTGAGCAGTTGTAGAAACTGTCTGCAGAGGTTTACAAGGGCTAATAACTGGAGGTAGATCAGCTACAGGAAAATGAATGACATCATCCCAATTCAATCTCTTGACGGAATCATTATGATCAAGGTATAGACTGATGAAATGGTGCCCCAATTCGACAAACTTTAACATTGCAGTTGTGTACTCTCAAACCATTTCTGCTAAGCATGAGCATAGGGATGCAATAATGAATCTTGACTCTGCCTTGCATTTCATAACCAATTTGCTCCACAATGTTTTCTAGCAACAATCGTGACCAAGTAACAGTGTCTGCCTGATGAACCAAATAGCTGACACATCTACATAACTTCCGTTACTACCACCGCCAAGAAAATACCCCACATTGTTGATTTTTATAGATAAGTATTCACTACTACGAGTCCCGGCAAATATTGAACCACAATCCATCATAATCCTCCCAAAAATTACATGTTTGCAAAGACCTGCACAATCTGGAAAAAAATCCAAAATTTTATCATTTTGATGCCCAAGTCACCCCCAACAGCAAAGAACAAATAATATTGCATAATCGTGCCAAAAAATGAATCTTTTTTACTAAAAGGCACAACTTCATACACCCTACCCAAACCCCCAACTAAAACCGATGTACTAACTGAAGAACGACTGCTTAAATCGCTACTAATCGACCATCTCATCAACATCAGGTCGCAATGGACGAAGTCGGCGAGTTGCCGTTTGCTGACGGAGCCGGCGAGTTGCCGTTTGCTGATGGAGCCGCCGACACCGCGGATCCAACGCTAGTACTTCCCACAGACGGCGCCAATTGACGTGGTGTTAACACATCAAATCCCATGGTTCGGTACCTAGGGTTGAGATTAGGGGGAGAGATATGGTAGCGTCGTAGTATCGTCGGCTGACAAGCAAGGTTTACCCAGGTTCAGGCCCCCGGAGGGTAACACCATACTTCCTGCTTGTCTGGTATTGATGTATGAGGTGTACGAAGGAGCTACAATGGCGTCCCAGTGAGATGCGATCTCACTAGGGCTTTGGTGGTATGAGTCTTGCGTGACCTAGGTCGGCGGCCCTCCCAGCCTTTATATAGGAGGCTGGGTCTCAGGGATTCGCAACCGACTAGGTTTTACAGGTATGGTAAGTTTAAACCGACTATGGCTCTACTTGTCTTGGAGCATACGCCATCCTGTTGGGCCCCCTTCGTGGGCCTGGATCGTGGATTGCTGACAGGCTCGCCTATGGGCCTTAGCTTGTACGAACACCAGGTATCCTCACGGTGGGGCACCCGAAGGGTACACCCACGTCAGTAGACCCCGAGTGCTTGGTCGACTCGAAGAATCGGGCAGGGACTCCTCCGTAAGTACACACCATAATCCATTTGCTTTGCAGTGTACCTTATTGGCTGATGATACCTATTTTTGTTCTTTGTTTGCTAGACATATTTGAGTCGAGTTTGCCTCGATAGGGCATGCTGAGTCGGAAACACGTCGACTGATTCTTTACTTATTTTGCCTAGGGATGGTGGCATAGTAGGCCTGGTACACTTGACGGATCGGGACCAGTTAACTGCACTTCTGGGCAAAACCTTACTAGCCGACTTCAAGTTCGAGTCCAACCCGGAATGAGCTGGTCAAGTTCGACTCAGGCCGCGGAGGTCTTACTGAGCCGACCTGCAGCATTTTGTGGGTACCTAACGCGTCCGTCAGGATTTTCTTCGTGTCTGCTGACACGGAAAGTTACAGGGCAAGCGCTGTAAGAGCGGGTCCCGGCCCAGCTCGACTGATCGGCGGGTCTTACCTTTGCACTATGTGTACAGCATCCGAGCTATATGCGGCGGACGCAACTCGGGGAATTGTGACTGAAATTTGTATGGGGCTAAGTAGCCGAGTCGAGTAAGCTTCGACTGTTTTGCTTAGATAAGCTAATGCCTTTGATCGTAGTTTTATCGGGTGCGCGATAGCGCTCCCGATGGGAGTAGCCCCCGAGATTGTTCTTAATTGCTTGCAGTTGAGGATAATCTCAAAGCTTTGAAATCTTTACAGAAGTCGATGAAATTTTTGATGCGCTCCCGATGGGAGTTATGCGCTTCAGTCGATGAAGCGGTCGGGTGACCACTTTGGCTTAGTTCAGTTGCCTTTCCCCAGAATCGACCTTTCCAAGGACTCGAGTACTTTTGCACGGTATTCCTGTGGTGACGTCAGGGATGACGTGTTTGGCGACTGCGCCATCGAACAGTCATTTGGCGTGCTTGATGCGATGGATGGGACGTGACATGTGGGTCCCATTTTGCAGTGCTGACCGAGGACGGTGCCGTTTGGACTGGAATTGACCGCTCTGGCGCGGTTTTCATGGCGGCGTGATGATGGTCTCCTCGTTTCCCGTGCGTAGTGGGCGGAGAGGCCGGTGACGGTTGCTCTCTGGTGCTGCAACGTGTAGGGCTTGATATAGCCCGTTGCCGTTGATACGCATGGATGGCCTGGATTCGACGCCGTTTGTGAATATAAGAAATGACCGGGGTGGGGGGAGAGGAAATCTTTCCCATTCTCGCCGCCAGTACTCTGCTCGTCTTCTTCCCCGCGCGCTCGTTCACCATAGACCTTGAACCGAGCTCACGCGTTGCCTCCATTGCCATGTCGAAGGTGACAAGCCGGAAAGGGGCGAAGGGGAGCGCCGTGAATGCTTCCGCCGGGAGTGCTGCTGGTGGCGTCGTCGCCGGCGGTCTGAAGAAGGTGGTTGGGGCATGGACCAAGTCCAATGTGAGCACGTGGATGCTCAAGACGCCGAGGGGCAACGGGCTCCTGCCGGAGGACGAGAAGAAGGTTCGCATCCCTGGCCCCGAGGTAATCCCACGACCTCTCCCTGACGAAAGGGTTTGCTTCGTGGATTTTGTGAACAGGGGATTTTCTTTCCCTGTCCACGATTTTCTTCGTGCACTGATGCACGTTTATGGGTGCAATTGCACGATTTCACCCCGAACAGCATCTTGCACCTCTCTTGCTTTTTTGTTCTGTGCGACTGCTTCCTGGACATCGCCCCCCATTGGGTTTGTTCCGGCGAATCTTCCTCGTCAAGCGCCAGTCAAGTGCCAAAGGACCTGACCGATTTGGTGTGCAGACGTGGCCAGACATCGAGTACTTCAAGATCAAGTTCGTCGAGTCTGTCCAGGGATGGCGGCAGAAGTGGTTCTACATCAAAAAATGAAACCACGGGTGCCCAGGCTTTCGGGTTGCCACCCTTTGACGCAGATGCTGCAGCGTTAAAGAGGCCCTCTTGGAACGCTCCTATGTCCGAAAGCCGAAGGCACCGAAGCTGACAGTTGTTCGAGAAGGTGCTCGAGCTGCAAACCGATATTGGGAAGGAGGTGACTGGCATCCATCTGCTAGCCACTTTTGTCAAGGGACGCGTGCAGCCGCTCCAGGCGCGAGTCCATGGCTTGTGGGCGTACCTGGGCACGGCAGACCCGACTCGCGCGCGTGTGGAGGAGCTATCCACCAGTGAGGTGAAGAAAGGCGTGAGGTCGCTCACCATACTCAGTGCGGACGACCCCTGCGACATTCAGCCGTTGGTGTTGCCATATGAGGCCAGCAATCCTCTGTCCGAGGTACTGGTTGCCACCCTTTATTTTTGCTTATACTGTGTATCTTTTGTGTTCAATGCCTTAGTAAATTGTGTGCAGGGTGGTACGTCTCAAACGTATCTATAATTTCTGATGTTCCATGTTGATATTATACCAATTGTTACGTGTTTTATATACACTTCATAACATTTTTAGCATTTTCTGGGACTAACCTATTAACAAGATGCCACAGTGCCAGTTCATGTTTTCTCCTGTTTTTGTATTCCAGAAAAACTAGTCTGGAAATATTCTCAGAATTGGATGAAACTTGGACAGGACCTCCTATTTTTCCAACACGTACACGGAGTCCAAAGGAGAGACGGAGGGGGGGGGGGCCGCGAGCCAGCCACACCATGGGTGGCGCGGCCCCACCCCCTGCCGCGTCGTGGGGTGGTGTGGGCCCCACGGGCGTCTCCAGCCGCCGCCCTTTCGCCTATATAATCTTCCCGACGCGAAAACCCTAAATACCCGAGCCATTATCCACGAAAAGTTCCAGAGACGTGATGACGTGAAACACACGTTCGTTGGGAGACCCCAAGAGGAAGGTATGATGTAGTCAGCAGCAAGTTTTCCCTCAGAAAGAAACCAAGGTTATCGAACCAGTAGGAGCAGCAACTCTTCAGAAGGTTGTCAACGGCGCCAGAAAAATAGCTGTCGCAGGGAGTCTGGACTGTTGACGTGGAATCTGCACACAACACAATCAAACTACTTTGCCCCAACGAAACAGTGAGGTTGTCAATCTCACTGGCTTGCTGAAAACAAAGGATTAAACGTATGGTGTGGAAAATGAGTATTAAATTGCAGAGAATGAAAAAGGAACAGTTTGCAGTTTGTGGTTGTTTAATCAGTGTAAAAGAATGGACCGGGGTCCACAGTTCACTAGTGGTGTCTCTCCATAAAAGATAACTAACATGTTGGGTGAACAAATTACAGCTGGGCAATTGACGAATAGTGAGCGCATGACAATGCATATACATGACATGTTGACTACTATGATATTTAATTGGGCATTACGACATAATACATAGATCGTTATCCAACAGCATCTATGACTAATAATCCACCGCCGGGTTGTCATCCGAGTCCCCCGTTGGTATTAAGTTGCAAGCAACGGATAATTGCATTAAGTAAAGTGCGTAATGTAAACAAACACATATGCCCGTGGACATAGCATCGTTAGGTTATCCCTAGTGGCAACAGCACATCCACAACCTTAGAACTTTCTGTCACTGTCCCAGGTTAAACGGAGACATGAACCCACTATCTAGCATAAATACTCTCTCTTGGAGTTACAAGCATCTACTTGGCCAAAGCATCTACGAGTAACGGAAAGCATGCAAGATCTTAAATAACATATAAGATAGATTGATAATCAACTTGACATAATATTCAATATTCATCGGATCCCAGCAAACACAACATGTAGCATTACAATAATATGATCTTGATCATGTAGGGCAGCTCACAAGATCTAAACATGATGGCACAAAGTGGAGAGACAACCATCTAGCTACTGCTATGGACCCGTAGTCCAAGGATGAACTACTCACGCATCACTCCGGAGGCAGGCATGGCGATGTAGAAGCCTCCGGTGACGATTCCCCTCTCCGGCAGGGTGCCGGGAAGAGGTTCTGAACCCTCCCGAGCTAGGGTTGACGACGGCGGCGTCTCTGGAACTTTTCGTGGATATTTGCTCAGGTACTTAGGGTTTTCGCGTCGGGGGGAATAAGTAGGCGAAAGGGCGGCGGCTGCGGACCCCCGAGGGGCCCACACCACCCAGGGCGCGGCAGAGGGGGGCCCGCGCCCTGGCGTGTGGGGCCCTGGTGGCCCTCCTCTGCTGCTCCTTCGCTCCGTCAGGCGTGTTCTGGAAAAATAGGCACCCCGTGTAGTTTCGTCCAATTCCGAGAATATTTCCAGACTAGCTTTTCTGGAATACAAAAACAGCAGAAAACAGGAACTGGCACTTCGGCATCTTGTTAATAGGTTAGTCCCAAAAAATGTATAAAAGTGATATAAAGTAGATGCAAAACATGTAGCAATTGGTATAAAACAAGCATGGAACATCAAAAATTATAGATACGTTTGAGACGTATCAGCATCCCCAAGCTTAGTTCCTACTCGTCCTCGAGTAGGTAAACGATAAAAACAAATAATTTTTGAGGTGACATGCTACTATCATAATCTTGATCATATAATATTGCAAGGCACATGTAAATGAATGAAGTGATCCAAGTCAATGGTCTATAATTTGCTACAAATAGATAATGAGTAAACAATGAATCACACAAGCTAAACGTTTTCATGAATAGTACTTTCGAGACAAGCATCAAACAGTTTTGCATAAGTGTTAACTCATAAAGCAATAGTTTCTAATAAAAGGTATTTAATCAACACAAAGGAAGAATTTAGTTTCAGCATTTGCTTCAACTTTCAACATATTTATCTCATGGATATTGTCAACACAAAGTAGTATAACAAGTCCAATACATTGCATATAACGCATGTTGTAACAAAGTTGACACTAGTGTTTGCTTGTGGAAGACAGAAAGAATAGGAAAACTGACTCAACATAAAAGTAAAAGAAAGGCCCTTCGCAGAGGGAAGCAGGGATTAAATCATGTGCTAGAGCTTTTAGGTTTTTGAAAGCATATAGAGATTGCATAAAATATTTGATACTCCTCCCAACCTTGCTAACACAAGCCATGGCTAACCGAATCCTCGGGTGCCTTCCATCAATCACATACCATGGAGGAGTATCTATTTTTGAGAGGTGTTTGTTAATTGTCAACGAATGGTAGCGGGTGAGAACAGTATTCTACCTGTCGAACGGACTTTTAAGAGCGGCTCCCATGAAGGACGTTATTTCTACCAGCAAGGCAGATCATCCCTCTTTCTCTTTGGTTTACACACATTCAGGTATTTCACTGTTTGTCATTGCTTACTGATGAATCAGGGCAAAAGTGTGAAGAGAATTAATTGGTTAAAGTTGTAATTAATTGGGACTGGGCACCCCGTTGCCAGCTCTTTTTGCAAGTTATTGGATAAGCGGATGTATATGCCACTAGTCCAGGTGTAAAAGTCCACTCGACAAATAGAATAAAGAATAACCACACTAATTCCTCATGAGCTAGTAAACATTGACACAAAAAGGGAATAATAACATTTTGAATAATTTAAAGGTAGCACATGAAAAATTTACTTGGAGTGGCAAGGAAATACCACATATAGGTAGTTATGGTGGACACAAATGGCATGGATTTTGGCTCAAGGATTTGGATGCACGAGAAGCATTCCCTCTCAGTACAGAGTTTAGGCTAGCAAGGTTATGTAAGCAAACAAGAATATCAACCCGTACACCAAGTTTTATATGACAAACATATTGCAAACGTTATAAGACTTCATACCGTCTTCCTTGTTAACCAAACCCTGTTATTAGAAAATATCTAGACCTTAGAGTACCACCGATGCAAACCAAATTTTCAACAAGCTTTACGGTAGTTCTTCACTAATAGGCTTAACTCATGTGATGCACAATTTAATCATGATCTACTTGTTAACTCAAAACAATTGACAAGCATCAAGTTATCCATTTTAGTGATCTACAAGATTAAGCAAGTTTTTCCTTATACCAATTACCACATGCAACATTTTCTGAACCAACCAAACACCAATCAATTTATTTCATCAACTCTCCAAACAAATATAAGTGAAGCAAGAGAGTACTTTCTACAAAAGAAAGCTAATAGCTCTGACAAGAGATACATGAAAACAAGAGCTAAAAGCTGAACAGCGCTAGATATGAATACTCAACAAATATAAGTGAAGAATAGGAGTATTCTCATGAAAAAGCGGAGCGTGTCTCTCTCCCAATCAAGAATGCTAGGGTCCAGTCAAGCTTTATTGAAAATAAAAGTGCAATACTGAAAATAAAAGCACACAGACGCTCCAAGAAAAGCACATATGATGTGAAAGAATTAAAATATAGTTTCACTAGAGATGACCTGATAATTTTGACGATGAAGAAGGGGATGCCTTGGGCATCCCCAAGCTTAGACGCTTGAGTCTTCTTGAAATATGCTGGGGAGATCCATGGGAGCCTCCCCAAGCTTAAGCTCTTCACTCTTCTTGATCCTATTATATCATCCTTCTCTCTTGACCCTTGAAAACTTCCGTCACACCAAACTCAAAGTAGATCTCATTAGAGGGTTAGTGCATAATCAAAAATTCACATGTTCTATAAAGACGCAATATGATTTGTTACTTTAAACATTAGCTACAGCCACTGATGTTATGTGAAGCTCTTCCACCCAAAAAAGAATTTCACTCAACACTAGTAAAAGAGAGAATGCAAAATAAAAAGGCATAATCTGTCTAAAACAGAACAGTCCGCAAAGACGAATTTTTTCGAGGCACTTACGACGCTCAGATCGAGAAACTCTGAACTAATGAAAGTTTCAGACATTCATAAAGATTACGCACAAAAATTTCAGATTTTTAACAATCTGGTGATTTTAGGAATTTCGTACAGTGAACAGCAAAAATCTGTTTCTGCGCAGCAATCAAAATTAAGCATCATCTTATCATTAGAGGCTACTCTTGGCACAACAATGCGAGAAAATAAAGATACAAAGGAGTTGCTACAGAAGTAAACAAACTCCTTGACTCAATAAAAGAAAAATTGCAGAAAAATAAAATGGGTTGCCTCCCATAAGCGCTTTTCTTTAACGCCTTTTAGCTAGGCACAAAGCATGCATCAAGTATTACCAAGTGAAGAAGCATCAACATTGTAATTTGTTCGAACAATAGAATCATAAGGTGGCTTAATCTTCTTCCTAGGAAAGTGTTCCATACCTTTCTTGAGAGGAAATTGATATTTTATATTCCCTTCTTTCATATCAATAATAGCACCTACAGTCCTAAGAAAAGGTCTTCCCACACAATAGGGCATGATGGATTGCACTCAATATCCAAGACAATAAAATCAACGGGGACATAATTGTTGTTAACCATGATAAGAACATCATCAATTCTTCCCAAAGGTTTTTTAATAGTAGAATCAACAAGGTGAACATCCAAGTAACAATTTTCCAAAGGTGCTAAATCAAGCATATCATATAATCTTTTAGGCATAACAGAAATACTAGCACCAAGGTCACACAAAGCATTGCAATCAAAGTCATTCAATTTCAATTTAATGATGGGCTCCCAACCATCTTCTAACTTCCTAGGGATAGAAGCTTCATGTTTTAATTTCTCTTCCCTAACTTGTATGAGAGCATTAGTAATATGTTTAGTAAAAGCCATGTTTATAGCACTAGCATTAGGACTTCTAGCTAGCTTTTGCAAGAACTTAATTACTTCAGAAATATTGCAACCATCAAAATCAAAGTCATTATCATCAAAAGTAATGGAATTATTCTCTTCCTTATTGCTAGAAATTTCAGCATCTTTATCAAGGACAGTTTCAGAGTTATCAGGCAATTTAGGACATTTTGCAATAGAAGTGGAAACATTACCAACACCAACTATCTTGCCATTAATGGTAGGAGGTTTGTTAACACTTGAGTTTGAAGCATTTTCAGAAGTAGTAATAGTATAAACTCTAGCAATATTTTCTTTCTAGCAATTTCATCCTCTCTTTCCCATCTAGCATGCAATTCAGCTAACATCCTCACATTGTTATCAATTTTAACTTGTATAGCATTGGCTACGGCAAAGGTATTACTCTCAATTGTTTCGGGCTTAGCTGCCATCTTATTAATCAAAGAGGATTGTGTTTCAGACATCAATGAAATACAAGTTTCAGCATGAGAAATTTTACCTTGCAAACCAGAAATCTCCCTATTCAAATTCTCAAGTTGATGGCTTATATTTTTTAGCATAGCAGATTGTTCATCCATAGTTCTAGTAAACAGTTGGTTTTGCTCATATTGCTTTTGCATAAAAATTTAGTGGCCTTTTCAATTTCTAGCATCCTTTCCTCACTAGGCATTCTTGTTCTACCATAGGAATCTCCATAACCATTGCCACTATTAGAAGGATAGGGCCTATAATTGCTATTACCAAAATTATTCCTATAAGCATTGTTGTTGAAATTATTATTTTTAATGAAGTTCACATCAACATGCTCTTCTTGAGCAACCAAAGAAGCTAAAGGAACATTATTTGGATCAACATGTGTTTGACCATTTGCAAGCATAGACATAATAGTATCAATTTTGGCACTCAAGGAGGAGGTTTCCTCAACAGAATTTACCTTCTTACCTGTTGGAGCTCTCTCGGTGTGCCACTCAGAATAATTAATCATCATATCATCAAGAAGCTTTGTTGCAGCACCCAAAGTGATGGACATAAAGGTACCTCCAGCGGCCGAATCCAATAAATTCCTCGAAGAAAAATTTAATCCTGCATAGAAGGTTTGGATGATCATCCAAGTAGTCAGTCCATGAGTGGGACAATTTTTAACCAATGATTTCATTCTCTCCCATGCTTGAGCAACATGTTCATTATCAAATTGCTTAAAATTCATTATGCTACTTCTCAAAGAAATAATCTTAGCAGGAGGATAATATTTTCCAATAAAAGCATCTTTGCATTTAGTCCATGAATCAATACTATTTCTAGGCAAAGATAGCAACCATTCTTTAGCACGTCCTCTCAAGGAGAAAGGAAAAAGTTTCAGTTTAATAATATCACCATCTACTTCCTTGAGCTTTTGCATTTCACAAAGTTCAACAAAGTTATTAAGGTGAACAGCAGCATCATCAGTACTAACACCAGAAAATTGCTCTTTCATAACAAGATTTAAAAGTGCAGGTTTAATTTCATAAAATTCTGCTGAAGCAGCAGGTGGAGCAATAGGTGTGCATATGAAATCATTGTTGTTCGTGCTAGTGAAATCACACAACTTAGTGTTCTCAGGAGTACTCATTTTAGCAGAAATAAAAACAGTACAGAAAATAACTTGAAAGTAAACTAGATGCAAGTAACTAATTTTTTTGTGTTTTTGATAATTGAAAGCAAACAAGATAAAATAAAATAAACTAAGCAAGACAAAAACAAAGTAAAGAGATTGGAAGCGTGAAACTCCCCTTGCAGAAGACTGCTGTCTCCCCGGCAACGGCGCCAGAAAAATAGCTTGATGACGTGAAACACACGTTCGTTGGGAGACCCCAAGAGGAAGGTATGATGTAGTCAGCAGCAAGTTTTCCCTCAGAAAGAAACCAAGGTTATCGAACCAGTAGGAGCAGCAACTCTTCAGAAGGTTGTCAACGGCGCCAGAAAAATAGTGTGAGGGAGTCTGGACTGTTGACGTGGAATCTGCACACAACACAATCAAACTACTTTGCCCCAACGAAACAGTGAGGTTGTCAATCTCACTGGCTTGCTGAAAACAAAGGATTAAACGTATGGTGTGGAAAATGAGTATTAAATTGCAGAGAATGAAAAAGGAACAGTTTGCAGTTTGTGGTTGTTTAATCAGTGTAAAAGAATGGACCGGGGTCCACAGTTCACTAGTGGTGTCTCTCCATAAAAGATAACTAACATGTTGGGTGAACAAATTACAGCTGGGCAATTGACGAATAGTGAGCGCATGACAATGCATATACATGACATGTTGACTACTATGATATTTAATTGGGCATTACGACATAATACATAGATCGTTATCCAACAGCATCTATGACTAATAATCCACCGCCGGGTTGTCATCCGAGTCCCCGTTGGTATTAAGTTGCAAGCAACGGATAATTGCATTAAGTAAAGTGCGTAATGTAAACAAACACATATGCCGTGGACATAGCATCGTTAGGTTATCCCTAGTGGCAACAGCACATCCACAACCTTAGAACTTTCTGTCACTGTCCCAGGTTAAACGGAGACATGAACCCACTATCTAGCATAAATACTCTCTCTTGGAGTTACAAGCATCTACTTGGCCAAAGCATCTACGAGTAACGGAAAGCATGCAAGATCTTAAATAACATATAAGATAGATTGATAATCAACTTGACATAATATTCAATATTCATCGGATCCCAGCAAACACAACATGTAGCATTACAATAATATGATCTTGATCATGTAGGGCAGCTCACAAGATCTAAACATGATGGCACAAAGTGGAGAGACAACCATCTAGCTACTGCTATGGACCCGTAGTCCAAGGATGAACTACTCACGCATCACTCCGGAGGCAGGCATGGCGATGTAGAAGCCTCCGGTGACGATTCCCCTCTCCGGCAGGGTGCCGGGAAGAGGTTCTGAACCCTCCCGAGCTAGGGTTGACGACGGCGGCGTCTCTGGAACTTTTCGTGGATATTTGCTCAGGTACTTAGGGTTTTCGCGTCGGGGGGAATAAGTAGGCGAAAGGGCGGCGGCTGCGGACCCCCGAGGGGCCCACACCACCCCAGGGCGCGGCAGAGGGGGGCCCGCGCCCCCTGGAGTGTGGGGCCCTGGTGGCCCTCCTCTGCTGCTCCTTCGCTCCGTCAGGCGTGTTCTGGAAAAATAGGGACCCCCGTGTAGTTTCGTCCAATTCCGAGAATATTTCCAGACTAGCTTTTCTGGAATACAAAAACAGCAGAAAACAGGAACTGGCACTTCGGCATCTTGTTAATAGGTTAGTCCCAAAAAATGTATAAAAGTGATATAAAGTAGATGCAAAACATGTAGCAATTGGTATAAAACAAGCATGGAACATCAAAAATTATAGATACATTTGAGACGTATCACTCCGCCAGGTCCTCGAAAGTCGTGGGTTTGATGATCGCTTCATATGCTGGATTATGCAGATTGCCATGTCTGGGAACACGGCGATAAACATTAACGGGGACATTGGTGCCTACTTTAGGTCATCGTGTGGGGTGAGACAAGGGGATCCGATCTCCCCCCTTCTCTTTGACCTTGTCGTTGACGCCCTGGCGGCTATCTTGGATAAAGCCAAGACGGCCGGCCACATCTCTGGTGTGGTTGGGCACCTGGTTCCTGGAGGTGGAGTCTCCCACCTCCAGTATGCGGATGACACCATGATCATGGTGGAGGGGTCGGATCTTGACATTGTTAATCTCAAGTTCCTCATCCTCTGCTTTGAGGCCATGTCAGGCCTCAAGATTAACTTCGACAAGAGCGAAGTCATGATCATGGGCTATTCCCTTGAGGAGCAACAGAGGATAGCGGACAAACTAAATTGCAAGTTGTCCGCCTTCCCTGTGACCTACCTAGGGATGCCTATTAGTGACTCGAGGATCCTTATTAAGGATCTAGAGCCGGTTACCCAGCGTGTCATAGCCAAGGCGGAGCCTTGGCAGGGGCTGTTTACCTCCAAGGGGAGAAAAACAGTCCTGATTGACGCCTGTCTGTCTACCTTGCCTATGTACATGATGGGAGTCTACATTTTCCCAGAAGGCATGCATGTCACGTTTGACAGGGAACTTTCGCGCTTCTTCTGGCAGGCGGCTAGTGGGCGCCAGAAGTACCACATGGTCAAATGGGCGGATGTGTGCGCCCCCAAGGACATGGGGGCATAGGCATCTTATCGTCCCATAAGATGAACGTCGCGCTCATGCTTCGATGGGTTTGGCGGATACTTAGAGAGGAAGGGGCTATGGCTGCAACTTATCAAAGCGAAATACTTGCAGGGCCGCCCCCTTCTTTCTTGTGACCGCCGAGATGGATCTCAATTTTGGCGATCCATCCAAACCATCAAGCATGAGATTAGGAAGGGTGCCCGTTTCTCCGTTGGTAATGGAGAAGGCACCCTTTTTTGGCTGGACCCGTGGCTTGATGAAAGCCCATTACAGCATAGTTTCCCGTCGCTGTTTGCGATTTGTGCGGACCCGTTACAGCTGGTGGGCTCAGCAATGCACGATGGGACTTGGAACATCTCATTCTGACGAACATTTGGTATTGCCGAGGCCACAGCCTGGGCGGAGTTACGGAGTTTACTTCCGGAGGTGTTGCCTGGTGGCCAAGACCTCGTGTCTTGGCACCTGGCGCCTTCTGGGACTTTCTCCGTGAAGTCGGCATATCGGAGTCTCTTCTCTGGTGTGGCAAGATATCGGCATATCCAGTTAGAGCTTGGGCTTCTCCGATGTGGAAGGCCCCCTACCCTTAAAGATAAAAATCTTCATGTGGCAGCTTCTTAGGGACCGCCTCCCTTCAGGGGTGGAGGCCCGTAAGCGACAGGGACCGGGGGATGGCCTTTGTCCCTTGTGTGGGATCCCTGAGACGGGAACCCACATCTTGTTCACCTGTCCCGCTGCCAGGTTCCTCTGGAACTTCGTCCATGAGGCGCTTGGGCCTACTTGGCAGGCCTCAGACCTTGGCGAGTTCCTAGAGGTCCAGGCAAACCGTACCGGAGGGGGGCGACGCCTCTTCTGGTTGGTTGCCACGTTGACTTGGACTCTTTGGATGATTCGCAATAAGATGGTCATTGAGTGGATCTTTCTTCGACGTGCTTCTGACTCGATGTTTAAATTTCTGGCTTTCTTGCAGCAGTGGCATCTGCTTTCTAGGCAGCGCGACAGGGGGCGGCTGGATGACATGATCGATAAACTTGTGGAGACCGCGCGGCGTCTCTCTTCTACATCTTCCAGCTAGCGCCGGAGGGGCTCGACTTTTGTTCTCCCCTCCCCCTCTTCTTTGTAGCCCCCTCCCCCCAGCCTTCCTCCCTTGCTTCTTGCTCTTGGGCTTACTTGTGCTGCTGCCCCAGCAAACTGTTCTAGTTCTTTGTGCTTGTAACTGTGTATGGACTTGCTTGGCATGTTGCTTTATTTATAAAGCGGGGCGAAAGGCTGTTTCGAGGACAATGATGGATCGGCCGCATGGAGAAAAATCAATGAACCTAAGGGATAAATAGAAGATGATATGTACTAACCGTTGCAAATTTAGGAGGAATTTTTGAATCCGACTCCATCGCCATTAGTTCCATTCCACCAAAACAGCCGTAAATTGGGCAAGCCGCCCACCGTTGCATGCCGACAATATTACCATTTTATTTGTCTTCTGATTTTCTCTCGAGGAACGACAAGAAGATAGATGAGAGCATGGTTTTTAAGGCGGTAAGGCATTCTAAAGCGCTCAGGGACCTTATCACCTTTTAAGCGCTTAAAGTGTATATAACGCGAGGCGACGCCTTAGACAATTTTAAATAATTATGACAGAACAATATGGCAGCTAGATAGTAGACATAAATACCTTGAATTTGCTGGTTGTTGAGCCCATATAGTATCCATCTCTCCTCTCCCCACAAAAATCTGCATCAACATGAACATATCTGTTAGAAATTGACATAAGAGACCACAATTGGTAAGAAAACATAGAATTAAATGAGGGTACAAGTGCAAAACAAGATGACAAGCATGAGTGCATTACATATTACATAACAAATGGCCCAATGCAATGCAAGCCCAGAACATACAATAGGTCCACAATACAAAATAAAATAGGTTCACAACATAAATTAGGTTCTAGAAAACACAATAAAATCAAATGGCTTAAGGCTAGCTACTCTCTCATGTCTCAACTCTCATCTCCAAGTCTCAGTAACCATCATCGAACTCATCAATGGTAGCATTGTCGTCTCCACCATCTTGGTCAACACTGGTTTGGGTCTTCATCATCATCGGTCTCATCTTGATCATCATTCGTAAAGTATCATCATCCTCTCCACTAGGGATACTTGTCTATATCCCATGTTATTCCTCTTGGTCATCTTCTTCTAACCATTGTTGCGTTGAAGCAAGTCTTTTGCGCTGCCTTTGGTGTTGGACACTTGATGACCCCTTTGAGTTGTAGTTCTAGGAAAATTACGACCTTGAAGTGATGAAGAAGCACCAACGGCATCATCAACAAGTTCCCATGAAATGTCATCGAGACACCCTTGAGCACCTTGAGGTGGAGGCATTGTTGGGTCAACCCACTCATTGCACCAATAAAAATCCTCAATGATCCAAGGGTTATAGCTTTTGTCACCCACCTTATCACGCCTCTTTTGAAACCTAATCATGTTCTTCTGGTTTTATGAAACAAAGACATTGTCATTCAGTTTTTGATGTTGTAACCAGTTCCTTTTCTTTGTATGGATCTACAAATAGAAAATAAGATGAATAAATAACCTGCTGAAATTAACTTCCTCTTGCTGAAATAAGACAAAGAAGATTGGGAGTTGACAGTTGACTCACAAATTAAAAAGTGCTCCAATTCCTCTCACAACCGGATGATAATGCACAAATACTAACATTTCGCTTTGCGAATCTTTGTAGATCAACTGCCCGACCACCATATGCATGCCACCAATGAACTAAAATGGTAAAAACAAACACAAATTAAGAGTTTGCACAGAAAATAGCTTGATAAATTAACTTGTTGTTTGCTGAAATTTTCATTAGTTAACTTACAAGGGTTTCTTTTATCCATGTTTTTGATTGCCATCACATTAGAAAAGGCTCCTCGCTTGGCAACATAGAGAATAGCTTGTCAATCAATCTTGTTGCAAAGATTGGTATCATGTACCATTCTTGCAAGCACACCACTTAAACAACTTCTTAGCTCCCCACTTAAGGCATCATCACCTCTCTGGACAATAGGGAACAACTTTCCGGGGTTAAAAAACAGAGCAATCCCATACAATGGATGATCCATTTGATTCTCCCAACATTTATCAACAATGTCCATGATCTTCTTGAGCAAAACTTGCTTATTTTGTTGGGGGAAACCTAGATTGATCCTCTCTTTTGCATAGCGCATTCATGCTAAAATTTCTGGCATGGCAGGAACCTCATCACCATCCGCTAGCCTAAGCACTCGAAGAAGTGGAGCTAAATCTATAAGACAACCCTGAACTGAATGCCACCACTCCGTGGAAAGCACAATGTCTTGCACATTCAAACCGATTTGTGTTTTTGCCAAATTGTTTAAAACCCATGACACGTCTACCACGTGCTTGCTTGTGTGTGGCCAAACTCCTAAGAGCAAGAAAGGAAGTGGCAAAGCGAGTGGTTGCGGGTCTCACAAGATCCAGCCCACCCGTTGCCTTCCTCATTAGACTAAGAATTCAGCCATGCCTGTAGATGAAAGTAGTGACATGCTTACCCCGTGCAATAGGCTTCTTAAATGCTTATAGCTTCCCTATGTCCTCCAACATTAGGTCCAAGCAATGGCATGCACATGGACTCCAATATAGTGTAGGAATCCTCTCCATTAGAAGCTTGCCACCACCTTGTAGTTAGCACCATTATCTGTCACAACTTGGACAACTTAATCTTTTCCAACATCCTCAATTCTGTTCTCTAGCAAATCTGCTATCATCTGAGCATCATGTGATTCACTTGATGCATCAAACATCTCCAAGAAGTAAGTGCCTTCCGGGATGTTTACAAGGAAGTTGATCAAGTGGAGTCCCCTTATATTCGACCAGCCATCTCACATGAGTGTGCAACCATATTGCTTCCATGCTTCCTAATGCTTCACTCTCAGAAGTTTTGTTTCCTTGACACAATATCTATGCAATGGCTCTCTCAGCTCATGAGGAGAAGGAGGCTTGTAACCCGTGCCATATTGACAAGAGGCCTCTATTGAATCGGAAATTACCTAGAGCTTGCAACATTGAAGGGTATGCCACACTCATAGAAGAACAATGCCCACTGCATACCCACATAGTGCCTCTCTTCCGCAGTCTCTGTGGTGGACTCCATTGTTCCTTGAGAAGATCTGGAGAACCTTTCATCGACAACTTCTTTGGGTTTTTTCCAAAGCATGGAAGAAATACTCTTGGTTGCGCTAGATATACTCTTTTTGCCTGTGATTTTTAGAGCAAAAGCTCTCTTGCTCCTTTTAGCTGATGTCCCCAAACTTGGTTTTGTAGTTGTAGAGGAGGAGGCTTTAGTTGTTGCTGCATTTGTCTGGGAGGCTTGAGCTATTGCTGCATCCACCTCCACAACTGCATCTTCATCATCATCGAGCAATCCCTGATTTCTCTTGTTCTTTTCCAAATACTCTGCCATCTCTCTCCCGATTTCTGTGGAAACCCTTGGACAACCTGTCACATCCCCACCAGTGGCAGCAAGATGTTCTTTGTGCCTCTTGATCCCTCCACTAGATCTATTGCCACGAAGATTGCACACACCAACATCACGGACTTTAGGTATTAACCAATACCCATACTTCCATCCGAATCATTTGGCCTTAGTGGCCTACGGTCTTGATCTTTCATTGGGTCATAAGCAGCCTCTTCCCCATCAACTGCTGCCATTGTGACTCTACAAAGTGCAAACTATAGCCATGAACAAACAGCCAATCAGCCATACAAAGTTGTAAACCAACATCCATATACTAACAGAGCAGTAGCATTATAGTAATAGCTAGGAGACTAACAGAGCATCATTTTATAATATTCTAATCCGTTAGCATAAAGAAGAAAGGAACATCCACTAACCTACTCCATCCGTTCCATATTACTTGACACAAATGGATGTATCTAGACTTATTTTAGTGCTAGATACATCCATTTGAAAGTCAAGTAATATGGAACGGAGGGAGTAGTATTCTAATGCTCTAATCGGCTGAAAGGGGACCATCAATAACTAGTTAATCAACAGAGCTAACCTCCAATTGCCGGTAGCAAACTAAGATCCAAATTGTTTAATCAGCTAACCTCCAAGGCCAGCAGCCAGCTACTACTATATAACATGGGCAGATCAACAGCATCACCACGGGCATACATAAACAGAGCAAACCGAAACAAGAGAGAAGAGATATTGATGGGGAAGAAAGAGGAGTCATACCTTGCATCCATGCTTGGAGAAGCTTCCCGGTGAGGAGTAGAAGCTACACTGAGAGGAGGAAGCTGGCGGAGGCAGAGGAAGCTGGCGGAGGAGCAAGATCGTCCAGATCTAGCGGGGGAGCAAGCTGCTTCCGCCTAGGAGGACAGAGCTCCTCTCTCTCTCACTCTCTGTCTCCCTCTCTTTTCCATTACTACGCGGCCCCAATTTCCCTTCCTTCCTTGCCCCAATTTATGTTTCCCGCTATGACTGGAAGATGCTCTTATGTTCCCGGTCAACCTGCAAACATCCCAGAGCGCCGCCTTACCCGCCTAACAGATGCTTTGGATGCTTCAAAAGTCTAAAGCGGACGCCTTATACAAGTTTCGAAGGCGAGTCCAACGCTTCAACGTCTGACGGCGCTATCGCCTAAGCATCGCCTAAGCGACGCCTTAAAGAGTATATTTCACACGGTCATTTTTGGGTCTTGGGGTTTGGAAACAACTTTAGAATTGAGATGACATATAAATGAGAAAATAAGACGAGTTGAAATAATAGGATTGCCAAACGATTGGTGTAGGATTGAAATCCTATATGAAATTTCCTTCGAAACCGTTTGATTCATAGGATCATATTCCATAAAAAATTGTAGTACAAACTTAACAAAAAAATAACATGAGGTCTAACCTCATGGAAAAAATCCTTCACTACAATCGAAGGAACTTCCTATTCCCATAGTATTCAACTAGACATGCCATCCCAATCCTATGATTTTACTATTGCTACACTTTTCCTATTCTAAGAATCAAATGAGTTCTAAAACAGAAAACATGAAGAAAAAGAGGCCCGAGATGACCCCGTCCCCGCCATAGCCCACGACATTGCCGCCGATGCAGCTTGTGGGTGTGGCTGCCGCCGGAGGTCGATGGGCACCACCATTCGGACCAGAATGCCAGTCAACCTAGGGCCGGCCCTGGGGGGGGGGGGGGGGGGGGGGGGGGAGGGCTGGAGTGGCGGCCGCCCCGGGCCCAAGAATTTTGGGGGCCCCCGCAGGTATATGTACACTAGGTATGTATATGGCATGTAGAGAAATAAAAAGGCAAATAGCCCATTCCGTAGCAAGGAACTAGTTATTGGGCCGACTAGACCTTTGTGTCTCCACTGTAGGGATGTAAACGGATCGGATCAGATCGGATAATGCACTTTCCATATCATTTTTCATATTTTTTTTGTCAGATTCGGAGCGGATCGGATAATGATCGGATGCGGATTCGAATGCGGATTATATCGGTCTACGGATTCGGATCGGATTCAGACCAGAAACGAAGAAAGATAATCGGATAGATACACGCAAAAAAAAATTTATATTAGTTAAGAATAAAAAAGATAGAATAGATATACGTAGATGGCAAACGGAAACATAAATTTACAAAAGAAACCGCTCACATTCGGAGTGGTTATGAGCATCTTTTCATCAGGTCAGATTTGTAGAGAGATCCGCCGCAAGGAGGAGGTCAGTAAGATGCGCAGTATGCGATGATTACGGTTTACGTTATGGTAATATTATATGTAAAGATAGTCATCAAATTTTTGAAATTAATGGACTAATTGTATATTGGGTCGACGGGTTGGGCTAATTTAATCAGATTATCCTAATTGGGAAGATCAGATAATCCGTAAAAAATGGCGGATAATCCGCATCCGTCGGATAACAGCCATACCATATCCGGCACCATATCCGGCACCATATCCGCCTGACAAATATCTGCATCCTCATCCGTATCCGGCGGATTTCCAAAATTGCTTACCATATCCTTAAAATCGAACGTGGATGCGGATTCGGAGCGGAAATTATCCGTACCATTTACGTCACTACTCCACTGTCTCCGCTCGTTTCCGTGAGAGAAAAGGAAGCGATCGATAGTCCTGGTTAATTCGCGATCGGCAAGGACACATCTCGATTCGCTCGACGCTCGATGGATCGAAAACCAACAGATCTCCCGTCGCCTCGTCTTTGTCGTCTCTCGTGTCGCCCGCCGCGGCGCCGCACGCCCGCACCCGCGTCTGAGCGCACGCTGCGCACAGTTCCGTATTTCCGATCGTCCGAGCGCCGCGCCGCCGCACCCATGTACATTGATTGATTGATTTTGATCTTCTTTAGTTTTCTAGTATAGATGGTTTATGCCCTAATTTTGATTACAATTTCTTTATTTTTAGCGTTATGATAAGTCTTCATCCGTTGCTGCAAAATGGAAAAGGAGGAAAGAGGAACAAAAATTGATAGATTCACAGAGGATCTCTTTACTAATTTTTGAAGAGTACACTGCCAGAAATCCAAACGAGTTGGGTCAATCCTCTTCACTAATTTTTGAAGAGTACACTGCCAGAAATCCAAACGAGTTGGGTCTACTTGTTGCGCGGGAGTAAAGTAATGATAATCTTGAAATGCTATGCAGAAGACAATGTCGACATTAACGCCGATGATAACAATGTGAGTGACCATGAGCACGTATTTAATTCATCTTCTAAAAATTTGCTAGTGTTGATGAGGAACCAGTTCATGTGAATGTTTATGACCCGACAAATTAGGCTAGTCTTGATAACAAAGCAAGACATTTTTCGTATGCCCATTACTCTAAAACAATGATGAACACCGAGGTATGTGGTAGAAAATGGTTAGTTTATTCAAATTTCAAAACGGGTTGACAAAGTGTTTTGTTTTCCCCGTAAAAAAATTATGTCTCTCTTCTCTTGTTTGCTCTCTATTTCGCTAAAACATATTTATGTTTACTTTATTAATTGCACGTGAAACCCACGTCTTCACAACTTTTCTGAAATCTACTGCACACTTTCCTCCGAGTTGTATTTTATATAGATTTTGTTCATCTCTTTCCCATTTTTTGAATCAAAATGCTAAATTTGGGCCATAATTGAGGTTGACTGATGTAGAGTCCAGAATTTCGAAATCCTTCAGACCCTCCTCGATTCGTAGAAGTTTCATAGCATGTGATTGCCTACAAATGTACTAAAAGTATAACTAATGAAGAAAGCATTAAAAAGCCTATCACCTATCTCAGTTTTGAACTGGACTTTAGTACAACACCTGTGATCGACAACAGAAGAATGTATAGTGTGAGATGCAATCAACATGTGTGCACCTTTTGATCATGTTGCCATGAATGTCAGTGGTCTTCCTTTGGCAAGCTCTACCAGTTAATTTTCTCTTGGCATAACATTTCTGTAAAGTGTAAAAGAATAAAATAGAGATAAATATAGGAACTACAGTTGAGAAGCTCGCAGAAATTCCCCACGTCGACATGCTCCTCCCCTCTTGCTCTAATACGAATTTGCCCAAAATCCTGAAATCATTCATCAATATGTAAGTATGAGATATAATTCTGAATTTTGCTTTGGACCGCTAGGTAGATGAACTTAAAGCCTCTGCCATCGAACATAAAAGCAACACAATCAAAACACTGCGCCCACAGGGTTTCAGTTAATAGATCATTATGTTGTTCAAAACCTACTGAATTTCGTAAGTAACGAGGTATCCGTCAAATAATTTCAATCCAACACAGCTTTACCGTACTTTCCTTTAACTTTGTTGCTTAGGGCATCTCTAACCGATCCCCTAAAATCGATTAGAGGAGTAAAAATACGCAGCGTCGACACCTAACCGATCCCAAAACGGTTAGAGGAGAAAAAATTTACTCATCGGAGGAGTAAAAGTGGCTCCCGACTCCTAAATATACTCCTCCGAAACCAATTCCGAGAAAACCTCCAGCCTCCCGACCCGCCGCACCTATTCCCGCCGGCGTCGCCGCCGGCGACCCCCATACCCCGCCGCCCCCACCCCGGTCCCTCCGCCGCCCTCCGGCCCACCTCTCCCTCGCTCGCCGCCTCTCGCCGTCGCCGGAATCGACGGGGCGAGCTCGTTTTTTCCCGAAAAAGTCCCCTTCTCCCGACCTCCTCTTCCCGCCCGCCGCCGTTCTTTCCCGCCCGCCTCCCCGCCGGCGCCGATGTCGCCGACTCCGGCCGAGATCGACGCGTAGCTCTCCGGCGCACCTTCTCCGACCATCCCCGGCGCCGGAGATGGCGCCACGTCTCTCCGTTGCTCCTGTGGCCGGCGGCAAGCGCGTGGAGGCTCCCGAGGTGGCGCCGCGTCCTCCCGTTGCTCCTGTGGCCGGCGGCAAGCGAGTGGAGGCTCCCGAGGTGGCGCCGCGTCCGTTGCTCCTGTGGCTCCTGTGGCCGGCCGGCGGCAGAGCAAGCCGGCTCCGGCCAAGGTGGCGCTTCCGAAGGCTGCAGCTGCCTCTTCGACGCGCAAGGCCTCGACGGCGAACCCTCCCCGAGGCCGGCCACCGCGGGCGGCCGTCGTCAACGTCGACGAGCCCGAGGTGTTCGATGGATCGTCGGCAAGAAATGGGGCAAAAAAAAGTTTACTCCTCTAAATTTAGGGGATCGGTTCGGCGCCGACCACCTTTAGAGGAGTACTTTTACTCCTCTAAAGTTTACTCCTCCGTTTACTCCTCTAACCGATTGGGGATCGGTTAGAGATGCCCTTATTTCATCAGATTCAGACAGTGAATCGGGTAACAGTAGCGATAGTTTATCTGTACTACGAAACCTTGAGGGCGCCGATGATCCGCACACCAACGAAGTCATGTGCACTTGTTCGCTGCTATTGGAGCTCTTTTACTTCTCTCGTCCCGAGAATTAATTACTCTCTCTTCCATGCAATGCATCGGCCTCATACATCTGCTTCAGTACACCTTCATCAAATCGTCTGCATGTCTGCATATTGGTTCAAGAAACAGCCGACAAAACAGAACATCTATTCTGGAGTATGGAGTTGAAATGTTGAACCTTCAACTGCCGGCGAGGAAACGACTGCTCGGCGCCAAGATCCTATCCGCCTAGCAGGTTGCCTGCATCCAGGCGCCGCTCGGTCAGCGAGGACGCTGCCGCTCGTCGCCGAGCTCCTATCCGCCGAGGGCGGCTCGCGTGCATGTCTACCCATGGATTTTCCTCAATGCCTGTAGGCGGCCGGCCAGCGCTGCCGCAAACCTGCAACGCCACAGAGCGATCTAGCTAGGTTTAGGAAAGGAAATAGACGTACGTAGCCAGTACACAGATTGGAATACCAGCCTGGACAATTGCAGTCCATAGCCTCGCTTCCTGGCGTGGATAGCAGCCACGTTTGGCCGGCCGGCGAGGAGAACGGCCGTGCAGGCCGTCGCTGGACTCGATTGGGTCCAGTGCAGTGCAGGACGGCCCTCCAGCGTTTCGTCGGTGATGCGAGTCTAGTAGGGGGCTGAAGACCCTGGGCAGCGACGGCGTGAGGAGTGCGGCGGTAGGGCAGCGGGATCGCGTGTAACTCGGGCGGGTGGCTGATTCGTTCCCCCCGTGAGCGGCGGCGTGCTTCGCGCCGAGGCGAGACAAATATTGTCCGTATTTTTAGGCAGTGGCAACCCATGTAATTATCACGAAATTAAAAAGGTGTGTTGAGTTGTCAAACATTGGAGCGATCTGAACTGTTGGTCGGATATTGAACGGCATATATTTAATGTATCCCGAACATGTTTGCTCTTTTAATAGTAGTATAGATATAGACTAAGGGGTCCAAAAATTTAGTTTCGCCCCAGGCCCCAAAATCTCAAGACCGGCCCTGAGTCAACCGCATTTCTGATGCGGAAATGTCATGTAAGGAGACTGCAGGGGACCTGCATTTTCCGCATATGCACGAGAGCGTCCTAAAATAGCAGTGTGCAGCAATAAGACAGAGAAAAAAAATAAAGAAACGATCGAGTTCCACAAAATACGGCGAGCGAATCATTAAACCAGAGGCCGGCCGGCCATGTCTAGCCTCCTTCCTCTTCCCTACCACCAGTCCACCTCCTGATCCATTCTTGGTTCCAGCGAGGACTATCGAAAATTTAACGTACACATATTCCAAGACCAAATCAACAAGAACAGCAATCAACACCAGCAGGAAACCGAGATGACGTCGGAGCCGCTGCCGCCCGGTGTGCTGGGCGTGCGGGTGCTTCGCGGTATGAACCTCGTGAAGCGTGACGCCGACGGCAGTGACCCTTATGTCGTGCTCCACCTCGACAACCAGAAGCTGAAGACGAGCGTGATAAAGAACACGGTGAACCCTGTGTGGAACGAGGAGCTCACACTCGCCGTCACCAATACGGCGACACCGATCAAGATAGTAAGCTGAGCTCTGACAGCAGATCGATGTTTTCTACAGATGCAATCTGACTGTATTTACTCAGGCATGCGTGCATATGTTCAGGAGGTGTTCGACAAAGACAAGCTCAGCAAAGACGACCCGATGGGGGACGCGCAGGTGGACTTGGAGCCGCTGGTGCAGATGGCGAGGATGGACCTGGAGGACATCCGGAGCGGCACCGTGGTGCGCACCGTGCGGCCTCACCGCGGCGGCACCAGCTCCGTCTGCTGCCTGGCGGACGAGAGCAGCATCGTGTGGGAGGAAGGGCAGGTCGTGCAGGACGCGCTCATCAAGCTCAGGAACGTCGCCACCGGTATCCTCCACCTCCAGCTCCGATGGGTCAAAAATACCTGCCTTATGAATTATGATCGATCGATCGATCCTCGCTAGCTGGATGATCGATCCTTGTTTCATTCTGCGTTTCTTCGTGCATGCGTGATAATTAATTCCCTGTCTTCTTCGGGCGTATGTGACTGATTGTAATTGATTCATACCATACCCCGTTCCTGTTATCCGAGCGTTTGGCAGAATTTTGTTGAAATTTAAAAATGATTCCTGTCCAAGAAAAACCTGTATGAATGTTTTTCAATAAAAGTTAATATATTACTATCAAGAACATATCAAATACACCCCGACTCTGTAACAAATCAATACCACGAGCAACTTGAGGCATCGATGATACACATAACCAAATTATTAAAAGAAGAAAAGAAAAACAAAAATCTAAACCACACAGTAACCAACATCGACATTAACAATTGCCGCGCCGCCTCCTGAAAATAATGCACAAAAGTGTCACCGTCGCCGGATCACTAGATCATAAGTTTTCACACTGAGAGCACAGCCGAGCAAATGCCACAAACCCATAGTCGGGGGTGGACTACTCACTCTTCATAATGGACTTGGACTTGAACACCGCCTCATCGGCGCGTTTGATCTGGTACTCGGCGTTGGAGAGGAGGAGGGCCACCTTCAGATCAGCCTTGCCCTTACAACGCAGGGCATCGTCGCGCTTGAAGTCGGCGCGGGAGATTAGGCGCACGATCACGAGGTCATGATCCACATCCTTCTCGTCCGACGACGAGGATGAGGAGCGGGACGGGGACACAAAGCGAGGAAGGCGGCCGCGATATGCGATGCCACGAAACCGGGTGTGGCCCACGGGAGTCGGCGCGTCGGCGTTGAGCCCAGCCGTGTGCTGGACCTACAAGACTAGCTGACGCTGGCGCTCCATGTAGCTCCGGGCGCTGATGCACCGGCCCCCTTCGTGGCCGCGTCCGCGAGCGACGCTTCCAGATGAGCCGGCAGGGGACGCCATCAGAGAGACTAGTAAAACGAGTGAGAGAGAGAAGAGAGTGTGGGGGCGGGTAGGGCTGGGAGGGAGACTGAGATTGAGAGCGAAGCGAGGCGGGGGCTCTTATATGCCACCTAGTGGGTTTTCTTGTGTGCTTAGAATGGACAACGAACATTTAGAAATATCCCTGTGCGATGACCCATTATCGTCAACAGAGGTTTATACGGAACCGTTTCCAATGTTGTTGATCGTTCCACCCGCTGGAATTACGGTTGGCCGTCAAGGGCCCAGTGTTGGCAACCCCATATGGCAATGAGCAAAATTCATTTTACCATGGGCTTTCTCGCTGCCATTTCCATAAGGGGTATCCTTAGTATCGTTTTGTACTAGTGTGTGCTCCCCTCCCCGTTCCCTGCAGGTGTGACTTCGGAGGGAAACCTTAGTTCCGGGATCGGCCGATGGAGGTGGCCAATGGAGGTGTTGTTGCGTCTTTCTTCTTTCGGGAGGCATCGTTTCGGAGTTGACTATGACCAACTACCTGTGAAGGATAGCTTGTTGGCGAGGCAGCAGTTGCCATGGGTGTGGATCAGCCCATGGCAACGTTAATGAGTCAAGCAAAGTTTCGGTCACAGCTCGGGCTTTGGTAGCCGGTTTTCCGACGTGTCCGATGGGTTCTTACGTACTGTGTTGTGTCACTGTGGAGTTGGAGCTGCGGTTGAGCAAGTCCATGCAGTGACGATTGTCAAAGTCGAAATTGTCTATCCTTGGCGTGTGTGGCCGATTGTTGTCATGGGCCGACATGGGTTTTGGTGGCGTTTTCTGCGAGGGCTCCATCGATGGTTGTTGCAGGTGAAGTCGGAATCTCTGACTCGGGGAGGAGTGACGACGATGATGGTCAACGGCAATCTCGACGGTGGTCTTTCAATTCGACGGGGCGTGTGTGCTTCGTGTGGGTGGCCAGGTCGGCCGGTGGTGCCTAATGGCCAATGTGGTAGTGTTTCGGCCACCTCTCCCGCTAATGAAGCGGTCAATTCTCCTCTGCCTTTTAAATAAAATAAGACAATATTTCCGGTTTTGTTTGAAAAAAAGTTACCGCCAGCAACGCTGGCATATGATCATCACTAGTATATTTTGAAGAAACTCTCCTCGGTCCTGTCAACTTCATCTCCATTTTCCATGCAAGATATTAGTTCAATCTGTATAAAAGAACAACAACTTTCACACCAACAACCTTTTTAATCCTAAACATGAGCAAGCGAGCCAGGTTCGGTAGTACGAGAACTGAGGACGCATGTGTTGAGAGTAGAATCGAGAGGAACGAGAGGAGGCAACAAATGATTCAACAGATCGTTTTATTGATAGATTGTTGGGTATATATACCCTGGTACAAAGGCGGTTACAAGGGAGCGGTTGCCAAAAGTGGAACCGACATAGCAGGATTTAACCCATTAATTAAACTAATTAATTAATTCTAACACTCCCCCTAATCCATGCTTGTCTTTAGAGTGTTCTTCGCGATGAAGTCCTTGTTAAAACCATGTCCTTTGTAGATTCTATCATCTTGAAATAGTCTCCTCCAAAAACCCTGTGGGAAAAATATGAGGAGAGTAGGGTGTATGATATGTTGCTAAAACTCCTTAAAACCCAGTGGGAAATAAGGAGAAAATGATGCAACATATAATGTTTATTGTCTCTTTGATAACTCATATGAGAAAACCTTAGAAAGGAAAAACCCATAAGTGAGTTTAGAGAGCAATAAATATGCCTTGTATACTTCCTCTAAAAACCCCGGTGGGGAAAACAGGAAGTATGACATATGATGTTTGAAGTTCTCCCCCAAAAACCCTTTGGGAAAAATGTGAGGAGAATTGTATTGGATATGTTGTTAAAACTCCTTTAAAACCCAGTGGGAAACGTAAGGAGAAAATGATACAACATATAATGATTATTGTCTTTGTTAACTCAATATGAATGAAATCCATAGAGTTTAGCGGACAATAAATATGTCGTGTATACTTTCCTAAAAACCCCGATGGGGAAAACAGAAAGTATGACATATGATCTTATGTTGATATTACCTCATTAAAAACCTTGATGAGAACCTGGAAAGTAAACTCATAAAGGGAAAAAGAGTGTAATATGATGCTTTGAACATGTTACTATTCAGGAAGATTCTCCCCCTGACCCTTGCAAATCACGAAGTCGTCGAATACCAATCCCATGAATTAATTTCTGGAATGTTATAGTTGGTAGAGACTTTGTGAATACATCAGCGAGGATATCGCATGATTTGAATTGCAAGATATTTATTCCCCGACTCTTGAGGAGTTCATGGGGATACAACCATTTAACACAATATGCTTGATGATATTGCTCTTTATGTAACATGGCTGCATCTGTGCAACACAAGCAACATTATCTTTGTAGATAATGATAGGTGATTCGAGAGAACCAATACCACATGAATAATGTACGTGGTTTATCATTCCGTGAAGCCACGCGTATTAACGCGGCTTTGTATTTCAGAATGACTGGTAGGTGTAGTCACCGAAGTCTGTTTCGAAGACATCAATGGAGTGACAGTTCTACCATGTAGGTACACATTGTGGGGATCATTCAAGTAGCCAACATCAGTGTATCCTGATGATATTGGAGTTCAGATTTCTCTGAAATTACAAGAACATGTCAAATAATGTGTGGTGCCTTGGAGATATCGAAAGATATTCTTAATTCCCAAACAATTGTTTTGGTGGGTCCAATGGCACAATGATATGGAACTATAAGTCCCAATATCCCTTCTACACCATCCCGTGGTTTGAGTGAATCTTTCTCTACGTCTAGAGATCGAACAACCGGCCTGGGAGATAGACATGACTTGTCTATTTTAGGTTTCTCCGATATTTATAATATAGGCATCTTGGTGTACCATAATACTTGAGTGAAGTAGCCCGACTTGTAGTATTAGGCACATTTTGGGTTTACCAAATCCTTCATCTCAAAATTCCGTCTTTTAGATGATCACGTGTTTCGTCATTGACGGAGTAATCCTTGTGTATGACAAACACACATGGGTAATCATCATTATAGGAGTAATCCTTGTGTGTAAGGAACTCACTACGTCGGTTGTACCAAAATATACCGACAACAACAAGCCATGTAATGACTCACTGATTTTACACAATGCATGTTGCATTTACATTTCGATTTGGATAGAGATTCCACCGGGAACCATACATGTCCAAATCTAGTGATCCACATGAAATGTAGTCACTACATCTATCAACTGCATAGATAGATGATTTTGTGCTGCCAATGTTATATGTATCGGAAAGAGATTCCACTCATGTCTGGAGAGTAGGTCTCGGATCTCTGCAGAAACCCGACCTTGTGCTACAAGCCTTGCTTTCTCACCACCTAGTATTTCTCATTCCGTTTCTGGAAGAAAACACATTGAATAATCCCAAAGGGAATTCATTTGTAAGAGCGAGGCTATATCTGCTTGGATTGCATCCTTTGATGAGTTCAGTCCTAGCAAGTGTGTTCACACTCTGCCATGGCCATGGTCTTTGGATCTGAATCATTGTGAAGGTTATTTGCAATCATACAAGAGATGTTTGTCGACATTTGTAGGCTTTGGTTATATGATTCTCCAGAATCAATATAGTTGGAGCGAATAACATGCACCCTTGACGACTCTTCGTGATTTCCCAATACGCGTGAGTCTGGGTGTTCCGATGTCCCAGCCAGTGTGTGCAAGCTGGATCTGGGGTTGTGGAGGTTTCCCTTCCACTGGGTGTATACTACCCATTAGGTGTTCATCAACGCAAGGTAGCCTTGCATTTACTGATTTAGAGGATTTATCCTCAATTCCTTGTTGCTTTGCGAAAAGCTGGATCCTGGTTAGAGCCGTACTACTCCCCCTCTTTTTATAAAACAGGGAGTTGAGTGGTTTTTATTGGTACCTCCACTCTTCGGGCGCATTTCTAGCCGGATAAGGAGTTTGTAACACCTTTGAGATCAGTAAATGAATTTGGCAGTTATTTGCATGTGATGCAAATTTGTGAATCCGAACGTAGAGTCGAGATTCTTGAGTACGTGGGTATGAGGAGGAACGTGAAGTCCCAATTGATTTCCTGGCATTCGATGTGGTACTTGAATCTCCCCCTAATGCCTGGAAATAATCCTCCTTAAATATAAGCAATCAACGTACTGGGCTATGAATACATCCCTTATGAGGGGTTCAAGGTATTGGGTTATCGACGGATTTGTACCCCACATAGATCCCTCATATGTGGGCCCATGATGTACGATGTGGTGGTGAGATCGGTACGCGTGAAGCGCTTCCGAACTTACGCAGATGGGAAATGCTCGGAGGATTTCCACGTATTAATTGCAGAGGGGAACTGCTGCTATATGCAGTTAGTCGGTAGCAGCGTGTAAAACTGCGTGACTCCAACGTGAAGTTGGTAAATTGCAATTCATTAACATGGTTCGTGCAATGAGAAAAATCCTTTTGATCAGAGATGGAGCCAAAAACATTGTGTATGGACACATAGGACATTGTGTTGAACTTCAATCATCAAAGCCATGCACTAAATAGTGGAGGCATGTGAAGAGAATTCTGCAACAATATTTGTCCATTCGAATTGATTGAATTCAATTTTTAGTCCAAACGATGGTTGGTTAGGACCACAAATATCACCTTTGAATGCCTTCAAGGGACTGAAGTGATCCTTTGGCACAATATGTGCACACAACATCTCATGACCGGGAAAGTTTAGATCATGCAAAACAAGACTCATGGAATTGCATTATATGCAACATGTGCTACGAGTTAGGTGTACGTGTAGTACAATCTAGACAATAGAGTGGGTACATTTTCATATACTTGATCCACATCCATCGGATTGGCACTCGTAGAAAACTATATATAGAATTGAAGAAGTTCCAATATGGAAATCTTTATCAGATATATAGAATGTATACAATCTTATTATATCAAAGTGCTGATACAATATAAATGACAATAATACTTATGTTCTATTACGACATCACAAATGGACATGAATATATCAATCACTAAGGAGGTAGCGGGACTAGTCGAAGTCTCCAAACACGTCGGTTGAGGCATACTCAACAATCATGTCCTCCGTTCCTATAGGGTTCTCTGACGGAAGGAGAGCAACGGCGTTGCTAGGTTCCGGAGGAACGCCTTGCGAACAGCCAGCTCCATCGGTGCCATCTGAATAAAGGTTGAAGTTGGCTTCAAACCTTTTCCCTCGAGGTGCGTTGCGTCCATGGGATTGCTGGTACAGAATGACCAGATGCTTTGGGGTCTCGCACATGTCAGTGGGGTGCGTGTAGCATCCGCACTTGTCGCAAAGCTTAGTTTTTCAAACATGGGCTTTGCGGTGCCTTTCCCACGGTCTGAGTTTCTAGGCTTCCTGTTCCGGTTGCGCTTTCGCTTACCATTGAAGTTCGAGGACTTGCCTTTGAAGCCACCATCAAACTGTCGTCCGTTCACGACATTCATATGAACTTCAGGTAGAGGTTGAGAACCAACCGGACGCTGAGAGCCATTCTTAGCGAGTAGCTCATCATGCTTTTCAGCCTGAAGTAGAATATGAATAAGATCGGAATAGACTTGGTAGTCGCGAGCACGGTATTGCTGCTGAAGGATCCTGTCAGATGGGAGCATGGTAGAGAGAGTTTTCTCGATCTTCTCCGCATCAGTAGGTTCCTTCCCGCAAAAGCGCAGTTTGGAACTAATCTTATGAACCTCGTGATTGTACTGCCCGACGGACTTAAAGTCCTGGAGTCGGAGGTGTGTCCAATCATGGAGTGCTTCGGGCATAACAACTGCCTTCTGATGTTCATACCTCGTCTTGAGGGCCTGAAACAAGGTGCTTGGGGATTCCTCCTCCAAGTACTCAGACTTGAGATCTAGGTGAATATGGTGCCTTATGATGTACAAAGCAGCATATTTTTGCTCATTTGTCAGCGGCGTCACTCCAGCCGGGGGTGGATTCTCCGGGGTCTGGATTGCACGCACTAATCCACGGGACGCAAGGGAGATCTTGATGTCCATGGCCCATATAGGGTAGTTGTGGCCGTTAAGAGCGAGTGCATCAAACTCTCGAGCCATCGTTTACGTACATGGTAAACCAGAGAATATTAATTTACATTCGTAAATTAAAATCCATCATGGTTATGTCGTAATGAACTATGCAAAATAAAGTTTCAAGAAGTTGCCTTGAACTTATTAGCGTGAACCTCAAATTGTTAAGTATAACACGTTGTAGATAATCTCCAAAATAAATTTTGGAGTAGATCTAGCAGCATTAGCGGAGTATATACTCACACTTCGAATGCCTTATGCCATAACTTAATTAAAATGTATGGGAGAGCACATTGGCAATCATAATGTCAAAAGTGACAAAATGTAGGCTTAAACAGTAGTGGTAGATAAATCTACACACCACATCATGATCCCAAAACATCAATTTGAAGAAATCACTTTGATTTTGCATATACATTTGCAAGAAATTTAATATCTCAATTGCAAATGGATGTAATTAATTTCGACACGTGAGGAAGTGGAAATATATTACATCAACATCAACATCTGGAATACAGGGTACTCGACAGAAACAGTACTGAATAGAACAGGGTCTAACAAGAATAGATTACTGCTAGAACTACTGTTATATAAGACTAATATGTTGTTAGCAGTCAAAAGACTAATATGTTGTTATAGTGAAGCACTAAAACAAATTAGCTACTATCAAATCTGCTTGTGCCTTTGATTCCATCCGCATGCACATGGCCACGTGAACAGGGCCTACACGTGAGGCTGCCAGCCTGGTCAAGGGGCAAGGAGAGAGAAGGGAAATAAATCCCCAATTACTCGATCCAATCCTCACGAGAGGATCATGCGGAGTACTCCACGGCCGGCCGACCCACCATGCTCGCGGCCGCAGCGAAGTTCACCGGCTGCGAGAGGGGCTCCCTCCGCGCTCATCCTCGGAGGAAGGACTACCGGAGAGATGGGTGCCTAGCGCGACGCCGTTCGAGAGCCTGAGCGACGCGGGGCACCATGTGCCTTAGCGGCGGCCACGGCTGTTCGACGGCGGGCTCACGAGCGGGACGCCAAAAGCCACGAGACGGCGGCGAGCGCCCGTGCAGGGCGAGGGTGGAGGTACGGCAGGGAAACCGCGGCCCGTGGAGGACGGCGTACGCGGTTATCCCGGCGGCACGGCGTCGTCCTCGACCACGGATGTTCGCGACGGGAAACGCGGCGACCTCAACGACCGCTGGGGTCGGAAATGGCAGCGACGCGGCTGCCTCGACGGCCAGGAGAATCGTGGAAGGCAAGTTTTTGTGGCATCAAGTTACCTGATGCGTTTCTTCTTGTTCTTCTCGTTTCTGGTGAGTCTGCCGGTTAGTTTTTTTTTTTTTACTCTGTTGGAGAGCAACGTGCTGATAACGTGTTGAGAGTAGAATCGAGAGGAACGAGAGGAGGCAACAAATGATTCAACAGATCGTTTTATTGATAGATTGTTGGGTATATATACCCTGGTACAAAGGCGGTTACAAGGGAGCGGTTGCCAAAAGTGGAACCGACATAGCAAGGATTTAACCCATTAATTAAACTAATTAATTAATTCTAACAGCATTCACCATAATGACCAAAAATTGCAGCAACTGGTTTTGTTTCAATGCAGGCCACATAAGAAATGGTCAGCACAAATTCCTACGGTCAAGGCTCACACCTCATCTTTCCCAAACTGAAGTGTCTTTTTTAGACTTGTGTCCTGGGCTATTTATGCGCATGAGAGGAAGAGGGCAAGAAAAACGGGACGCAAGAAGTCGCCTAATTCGAGGATTGGATTAGGCGCTTCTTCGTCCCACATTCAGATCGTTCTCTCATCGGTAACATTATCATCATCATCATCATTCACCCACAGGACCTTAGCAACAACCGATCCGATCATGGATGGGCTGGTAGGCCTCTTGAAGGTGCGTGTGGTGCGTGGGATCAACCTTGCATACCGCGACGCAAGAGGCAGTGATCCTTATGTTGTCCTTCGCCTCGGCAAGCAGGTATATATGGCATCGATCTCCATGATAATGTCTGATGAGTACATTGTTCTGGATTTCACATATCGTTTCCTGTTTCAATTGTATCGCAGAAACTGAAAACAAGCGTGAAGAAGAGATCTGTGAACCCTATTTGGCATGAAGAGCTAACCTTGTCAATCACAAATCCTAATGCACCAATCAAGCTTGTGAGCAGCTTTCTTGTAATCTGTACAAAGGAATGTCAATTACGAAGTGAAAAAAATTCCCCTTAGGAGTTACTCACGAATTCTTGTTTTCCCTGTTGAAAAAAATGTACAGGAGGTGTTTGACAAGGACACTTTCAGCAGAGACGACCCAATGGGAGACGCGGAGATCGAGGTAGAGCCCTTGGTGGAGTTCCTGCACATGGACCCTGAGGACATCCACAACGGCGCCGTCGTACGTTCGATCCGGCCAAGCAACCGGAACTGCCTCGCCGAGGAGAGCCATGTGTGCTGGAGGAACGGGAGGTTCGTCCAGGACGTGATCCTGCGCTTGAGGAACGTCGAGAGCGGCGAGATACAGCTGCAGCTGCAGTGGGTGAGTATGCCCGGCAAGAAGTGATCCACGGCCGATCCATCCCTTTGGATATGTCATTACTGACATGCTTGAGTACCAGATCGATGTTTATCGCCGTGAAAATGGATCATCTCGATCGCTCTATTCGTCCGGTCAGATGTCGGTTTGTAACCAGCGAATCGATCGGATTAGTGAAAATATCTTTGTAGGAAGGATAAAGATGTTTAAAAAATGGTGAGAGCACGGATTGTATCCAGGAGGACATGGTTTGTAAGGCTTGGGACAACATATTGGAATACACAGTATAATCAGAAAAGCAATCGATGCAAAAGCGACCACATGTTTCTAGACTTAGTACAAGTGTACAACGATGATACATCCATAGTTGGAAGCTTATACATAGATGCATATCAAAACAACTTTACTTCTGTAGTTCGTTTGTGCTCAGTGGTTCAGCTTTTGTGTTTCTGAAACTGAAATAGTCTGCATCAGCAATTTTGCATTTCTGAAAGAAACATGGAGAGCAGAGCAGTTTATGTGTGTGGAGATAGCTAGAGACAAAGGAAAAGTGTTGGTTTGCTGCTGCATTATTGTGCCCTGCTCCCGCAGGTGCCAAGGGGCAGTCAGGCAAGGCAAGATCTTGGTGTGCTCGGCGGGCGTTCCTTCTCCACCGCAGGCGAGGTGATAACCCAACCTGTGGCCATTCCTGCTCTTATCTCCAAGCCCGAACTCGTTTTTCCCACACCCAAATTCGGATGCACAAATCTCGTGCGCCAAGAGAAAATTCGCAGAGAAACGAGAGGATGCCGTCTCGTTTCCACATTATCCGCAGTTGATTAATCTGCGCACTGGGAGCAACGCGACAAGGAGTCCATTACAGTACAAATTCCCACCTGCTCCCCTGTTTCTTGGTTCCCTTCTTCTCCACATCACCCCCATTGCCCCCACCTCCCCTATCCCCACCGCGGCGCACGAGCGATCCATCGAGTCGTCGGCGGCGGCGGCCGAGTGACACGAGGCAGGATGGGGAGGAAGGGGCTGGACTACGAGGACCTGAACGAGAACGTCAAGCAGGTGCAGTACGCCGTGCGCGGCGAGCTCTACCTCCGCGCGTCAGAGCTCCAGAAGGAGGGCAAGAGGATCATCTTCACCAACGTCGGCAACCCGCACGCCCTCGGCCAGAAGCCACTCACCTTCCCACGCCAGGTATCCTTCTCCTATATCCACTTCTATATCCACTTAGGGTGTGTTTGGTTTAGGGGATAGGATTCAGGAGATGAGGGCACCCCCAACCACCTGGTTAGGGGTAGCCACTTTTTATGTTTGGTTGGAAGGATGAGAAGTGGTTATGGATAACCAATTTTTTGTTTGGTTAGAGAGATGGAAGTGGCTAGCCTGTTGTGCTGACTCTCTTTGGTTGAGGTGGTGAGATTACCCTATGTACTTCACATTTGAGTAATAAAAATATTTCATAGGTTTGAAACGGAAAGATTCACACTGTGTATACACTCAAAATTCATATATAACCACTTGCATATATATCATGTTGCTATGTACATACCTAGCTACACCGCTAGTTCTTGGGATTGGATGTATACAATAGTAGAACAAAAATACAGAAAATGAAACTGAAGTGGCCAGGTTCAGAAACATGTGACATAACTACAGCTTCAGAAATACAGAACACTGAATGTTCAGATGGAAACAAAGAATAGCCATGGTTGCCTCCGGCCAACCGCAGCCATGATCGCATCCAGGAGTAGTAGGGGTGTAAACGGATCGGATCGGATCGGATTTTGTCTATACCATATTTTTTTCTCGGATTCGGATCGGATAATAAACGGTTGCGGATTCGGGGGCGGATAGATATAATCACGGATTCGGAACGGAAATGGAGCGGATTCGGGGCGGAAAGAAAATTAGTCGGATCGATATGCGCAATGTATATCATCAAGCCACATAACAAAAAATAATAGCTCAACAACATAATAATCTAACAAAGTTATACTCCATAGTATGTAGAATGACCATGCAAGGGAGTCGTTGTTCAACAAATGAGCTCGACAACTCACTAACTACAAATTGTGCTCTATTAGTTTAGACATTTCGGTAGAAAATCGGATTATTCGGATTATAACCATCGGATAATCCTAACTAATATTCGGATAATCCATATTCGGATCCTATTTTTCATACCATATCCTATACCGTATCCGGGTGTTCAGTTCGGAATCAGATATCCTTATCCGGAAAATTCTTCGGAACCGGATATGGATTCTTTAAAACGGATTCGGCGACGGATTCGGTGCGGAAATTATCCTATCCGTTTACACCCCTAAGGAGTAGTTATTAATCTAATCTGCATGTGGGATGCTGTACGCGGCCCGGCCGGAGGATGCGAGACTCGTAGATCTACAGAGCCAACCAGGGTTCGATGGTGATGCGCGGCGGCCAGCTCGGCGTTGCGACACAGTTTCTGCCGACACCCCGTCGACTCGCTGACGCAATAGCATCGAACACCGGGAAGCCACCGGCAACCGCCGCCTCAGATGATCCGCCCCCGTCGCATCGATCTGGAGGATTGGAAGAAGGAGAAGGGAAAATACGGGAGGAATGGACTCGCCGCCCGCAGTCGTCATCCTTGATACGCGGCCACCGTCGGCTCGATCTAGAAACGCCGCCATGATCGGAGAGATGGAGAAGGAGAAAATGGGGTGTTTATCCCGGACGTGGGGTGAGCGAAGGAGGAGGTGAGGGAGCCAAAAGTGGTTGCGCTCGTCCGCCACATTTTGCCGGATGGGCTCAACCACCGTTTTCAACGAATATTCTCCAAAACTGGTTATCCTTATCCCTTCTATCCTCTAAACCAAACGGCGGGCAACCACCTAAAAAGTGGCTATCCCTAACCACTTGAGGGATAGCCACTGAACCAAACACACCCTTACCCTTCTTTCTTACTTCGGATTCAAAGAAAAGTTAGTTATTCGTGCTGTGCAGGTGGTGGCGCTCTGCCAGGCCCCATTCCTGCTCGATGATCCCAACGTCGGTCTCATCTTCCCCGCCGACGCCATCGCGCGGGCCAAGCACTACCTCGCCATGGCGCCCGGTGGTTTAGGTAACATATTCTCTTCATGTCAAATCTTTTTTTCTAGGTTTTGTTCATGCACTAAAATGTTCTAGTTCTGCTATTTTACTGCATATACAAGTGGATAACAAATGCAAACTTGACAGATTTTATTTTCTTACCATAAGAAATAATTATCCACTTTTTTATACTAGTATATTTGTGTAGTCTTACAGACATACCAGATAATTTTCTTTTCAAGATCGCCACATCTCTTTTTGGGAGATGTTGGAATTTTCCCCGAGTGTTTTGACTGACACACCTTGTAACCTATCCGATCAGGTGCCTACAGTGATTCCCGGGGTATCCCTGGAGTTAGGCAGGAAGTCGCCGAGTTCATTCAGAGGCGTGATGGGTATCCGAGGTCAGATTGAACTAGACCATTATACCCAATTGTGTGCCATGGTTTCTCTGGTTATGCTCACACTTCTATTGCATGGTGTCTTTATTACAGTGATCCAGAGCTTATTTACCTGACAGATGGTGCCAGCAAAGGTGTGATGCAAATGCTCAACGCGATTATCAGAAACAATAAAGATGGGGTACGGTTATCCTTGAAAAGCTGCATCTTTTCCCCAAATTTTATGCTATTTCTACTTAATATTAAGTGTAAATCCAATGTGGTTGAGATACGTGTATCTTTCTTGGCAGATTTTGGTCCCTGTTCCACAATACCCGCTTTATTCTGCTGCCATTTCACTCTTTGGTGGTTCTCTTGTCCCATATTATTTGGATGAAGAGGCTAACTGGGGACTTGACCTTGTCAATACCCGGCAATCAGTGGCAGCAGCACGATCAAAGGGAATCACTGTAAGTGTTTAAATGACAATTGTATTAAGCATGTTTGTTTCACCATGTGTTCAATATTGTTTGCAGTTAGAAGTAATTCATTAGAGAGTGACCACAGTACCACACTCATTAGCAGTACTAGTTGTCATCAGTTCGGGGGACTACATATTTTTTCGAAACAGGTAGAAAGCTAACCCTGTCTTCGCCGGAATGTGGAATCAGACCCTCGCCTATCTTCATTGGCTACTAAACCCTGTGCAAATGCTTGGGCAGAGAGACTAGTAGTTTAATAGTTAGGGTGCAGAAACAACACTTTGCTGCAGATCACCTAACATGTAGAAAAACTTTTTGCTTGTTGATTTAAGTTGACAGCTTACGTTGTTCAGACTCTCATAATTTATGATTTTCTTCTTCGTTTTGTATTTTTGTAATCATGCTGATACTAGAAATTTGTTATTCATGTATACTCTTCGTATTTAGCTCAATTTTTTCCCTCCAATTCAGGTTCGAGCAATGGTGATTATCAACCCAGGAAACCCAACTGGCCAATGCTTAAGTGAAGCAAATTTAAGGAAATTCTGAACTTCTGCTATCAGGAAGGCTTGGTTCTGCTTGCAGATGAAGTTTATCAGCAGAACGTTTATCAAGATGAACGTCCGTTTATTAGTGCAAGAAAGGTACGTTGTTTACCATTTCATTGAAGCTTGTAGTTATCATGCGACAAGCCTAAACTCCAATGAGCATAATATGTTGCCCTTAAGTAGCACATACTTACAAGTACTTGCTTCTTCACCGTTGAAAAGCTATTACATAAGATTATGGCCCTACTGTGCTACACTGAAATATGTCTGAATATTTTCCTCAAATAGCAATTGTGCTGATAATGCAACTTCTCGACCTGTTATAGGTTTTGTTTGACATGGGTCCTCCAGTAAGCAGGGAAGTTCAGCTGATTTCCTTCCATACTGTGTCCAAAGGTTATTGGGGCGAGTGTGGACAACGTGGCGGGTACTTTGAAATGACAAACATTCCTCCCAAGGTATCAAGTCACTCTAGAATTTGTGGTTTATACTCAAAAGATTTTGAAGAAGTCACTTACTATGTAATAGGAATGCAGACATACAAAAAGTCTAAATGAAAATGGAAATAAGATGTTACATTATTCATGTCTTAACGCAAAGTGTTAAAAATGTGCAGCAGAATTTCCTGGCCTGGCCGCCGTATCATGACTTTATTTTGTCAACAGTTCAGCTGTGTGTATATATACCATCCTATACTAAGTTACTAACTACATTGCTGTAAATAAATTTGCGCACTAAGATATTCAAGTGTTGCTTGTGAATATCCCACAAATTGTAGGGAAATGAACAATGCATGTTGGAGCTAATATGTGTGCCATCATGACCTTCATTTAGGGCTGCTAGCTTTGTCCAATTTCAAAGCTGTAGAAAAATGTATACCAAAATCTGCAAACCCTTTTAGACTTAAGATTGAACATGTAAATAACATGAGTCACCTAAATAAGATTGGGAATACATTCTGTTGTGCAAAATCTTACTCTGTTGTTTGGATGGTAGCACTTCTCACCTTTTATAAATATATTAGTCATAATATAATTGCTCTTCTGATTTGATCTGACAGACAGTGGATGAGATCTACAAGGTTGCATCGATCGCGCTGAGTCCAAATGTTCCTGGGCAGATATTTGTAAGTGAAACAAAGTTTAAATTCTCGATGAATCAAAATCTTGTTTACTGTTGTTTTGCATGGTGATCAGCGTACACTAGTTTATGTTAACCTACGATGCTATATTCTGAAAAGATAAGCATGCCCTCTTTGGATTATAAATCCTTTGCAAGGAGGGGAGTTCTTGAAATACTTTAGTTCTTGCTATTATAATTTATTAGTACGAATAACTGAACCTTAATAAATTAATAAAGGCCGCATGCATCAATCGATGCAGAGGTTGGGACTTCACCTTTTCGATTTTTTTGTTTTGTTTATAGTTATGCTTCTATGTTTTACGAAGTTATACACTGGTTCTGAGTCTGCCTGTCTATCATCTACAGATGGGCTAATGGTGAACCCTCCTAAACCTGGCGATATCTCGTACCTGAAGTTTGCTACTGAAAGGTTAAACACGTTACCCTGACATTCTGTACTCTCTGCATGCATCTTTTCATAGGAAAAAACTAAACGGTACACTCAATACTAACATGCTTTCAAATGATGTTGCAGCAAGTCTATCCTTCAGTCTTTGAGAAGGAGGGCGCAAATAATGACCGATGGTTTCAATAGTTGCCGAAATGTTGTTTGCAATTTCACAGAAGGTAACATACATATTTCCAACATGTCTTCTTTTGGCAACAGTGGGAAAATAAGCTTCTCTCTAATGCTATGTTGTTGCAGGAGCTATGTACTCATTTCCTCAAATACGCTTACCGCAAAGAGCTATGGAAACAGCGAAAAGCGCTGGCAAAGAACCTGATGTTTTCTACTGCCTCAAGCTTCTGGAAGCCACCGGAATATCCACTGTTCCAGGCTCAGGTTTCGGTCAGAAAGAAGGGTAATTTCTTTCTCTGTTTTACTGCCTCAAGCTTCTAAAAGGTTACTTTATTTGTGATTTTGTTACTTACTACTAATATAAGAAGATCATAGCTAAATTACAGCATGATAAACATATAAAATCTCAAAATTAAACAGTGACAGATCACTGATACTGCAAACCATGATATCATAGGGTTTGCACACATGGAGACGGTCACACTGTACTTTTGGTTCAGCATAAACCACTGTAGGAAGCCCAACTGCATTTGATCACATTACACCAAATGATTTTTGTCTTTCATGTTGTTTGTTTAACTGTTACCTTCTGAAGCGACTAGAAGCGATGCATTTTGATAACAACATTGCGCTGATGATTTGCTGCATTTTTTCCCCCTTCTGTGGGCGTATTGGATAATCTGCAGGGTGTTCCATCTTCGGACGACGATCCTGCCGGCGGAGGAGGACATGCCGGCGATCATGTCGAGCTTCAAGAAGTTCAACGACTCATTCATGGAGCAGTACCAAGACTACTCCAAGCTGTGATGTGAAGAAACAACAACATCGTCAATATCATATAATGCTGCTATTTTCTAGCAGCGATTGAAGTTAAAAATTAGCGTTAAGCTGTAACTGGTGAAGGGAACTCGTTGCTGTGCTTGATATGTATAGGGAAAATTTCTGTGGGAATTAATACAATATTCAATCATCATACTGTAATTGTCGGATCCATTAAATAAACCCCTGCCTTTCCACTACTCCGCTTGCATGTGGAGTGCATGTGTTTTTGGTGGTTAAATCATCAAGGAGATTGTCATCGTGAGGGCGTGATGACGCCGTAGTCCAGGACAGCTGACACTAGGCCGCATGTAATGCTTGGAAGCTCAGTTGCTCAACGTACTAACTAATCCATGTTCATTATAAAGTTGGGAAAAAAAGTGTGGGTTTTGGCTCCCAGGTGCATATGCACCCTTTATTTAAAATGTTATTTAAACACATTTTAAAATGTCAAAAAATTAAAAACAAATTGTGCATTGATCTTAAATCATATATCTGCACAAATTCACAAAGTGGTTTCACGAAAAATCGACATTTTTTGTGACAAGAACACAAAAAACATTGGGTTTCCGTGAAACGACTTTGTGAACATGTAGAATGCGAAGGTGTATCCGCGATTATTTCAGAATTTTTTGATATTTTAAAATATGTTTTTAAATACCGGCCAGGTGCATATGCATCCGGATGCCAAAGTGAATTTCACGATTTTTTTATATAATTTGAATTTACTACCCACGCCACCTCCTCTCGCGGACTCAGGCTCCGGCCATTGTGCCCCAGCTCCCGCTCGTCGCCGCCGGCTCCGACCGTGGCATGAGCACCTCGTCCATGTTCGAACCAGTCCACGGCGGGCACGGCGTGGCATGGTCGGTGCTCGTGTTACAACAGGACGACATGAATGCGCGACAACGTGCTGGTGTCCGCCGTCCAGCGTGCACAGATTGAGGGCCGCGGCCGGGACAGGGGATGGGCGGAGACGTAATGCGATCGACGGGACAACACCAGTTGATTAGTCAAGCTATTTCACCGGAACGGAACACCCTCTGCACTGAAACAGATCCAGAACGAACTTGGCAACAATGCCTTAGTACGAAGAGCAGCAAGTCAAGCCACACGCATGCGAAGCAAGCACTCGACGGAATCGACTGATTCAACCGGCGCGATTGATGCTGTATTGCTGCTGCTACCCAAAGAAACTAGAACACACGGATCTCACCCCTCCAAAGAAAGGCTGAGGCAACACAAGCAAAGAATTCCGATCATTCCCAAGGCTGGAGGCGGAGGAACGGATCACCAAGCTATACCTAGCTCGCTCGGTGTCGTACCATCTCCATGGGTGAGCTAGCGGCAAGCCATTCATTGGCACCATACTGCACGGCCTGCATGTCGACATGGACCAGGGAAGGAGCCGTGGATGGCCAAGATGACAGAGGAACGCCGGTGTAGCGCCCCGCCTTGAGGCGCTACCCTCCCAACGATAGACGGCGCTACCCTGAAGAATGTAGCACCCCACGTTGGGCGCTACACAAAAGGGTTAGATTTAGATTTTTTGGAAGTTAGGGTTAATTTTTGCTAAAGTTTGTCTAAAGGGTTAATTTTGTGGATTTTCACCCAAAAAGTTGTATATTTTGCGACAGAGGTACTACTTTTCAAGACAAATTGACGTACGATTAGTCTGTGGTCAGCAACATTCCTACTGATGGACAAGGGGGAGTACTACTGACTTACTGAGGGGCTCTGACTTCTTCTCAAGAACTAAATTGCGTCATTAAATGTGGCTGGCTGCTAACACCCATCCTCTTTTATTATCAGCAGACGCAGTCAAACATGCGTAGCCATTTTCAGGGACAAAGGGGAACACTAACCTATATCCCGGTCAGATGCTCCCTCTGGGTGCATATTAGCATATATATATAGAAGAGTGAAATTAGCAGAGTACAGAAGAAGGAAAAAATAAGGCATGTGGAGAAGCTGCTGGCGAGGCGTTACTGATGAGCAAATCTGAATGCAGAAATCGCATATACCCATCGTAAATCATCCATCAACTTGCAGATGCTCTGCTCCTGACTTTAGTTTATATATATCTACATATTTTTCATATGACCGGCTGCTGGTGCCCTCATCTTCTTCTTAATAAGAAACTAATGAAATGTTTGTTTCGCCATCACCCCGATCGGGTCCGTTTTGACATAGTTGCCGTGAGAACAAGAAACGGTCAGTCCACACATTGTCGTCAGGAAACTCTGAAGAGCTAGCTAGACTTGTTCTAAACTGGACATTTTTTACTCTCTACTTACTGGCGAATGCATAAACAAATCGATTGGAAAATCAAGTCAGTTGCAGAGGTGGCAAAAAATTGTAGGCGAGGACAGGAATGCATGGATGATCGATCCTTCGCTACCGCTGTTCGAGCATCTTCACCGGAGTCGCCAAACTCATGTCCAGCACCCCGGTGGCGCCCTTCAAACCAACCTCTCAAGTTTGTTTTTGATCATTTCTATCTAAATTTTAAAAAACTTCATTGCAAAGTTCAATAGTAATTCAAATATAGAAAATTTATAAATTATTACAACAATTTAAATTTAAATTCTTTAAGTTTCCAAAAACAACACATGTAAATCAAACTGGCTCTGGTTAAACTAGGTTGTTTGCTTTCATCGCCCACAAGTGCACCACGAGATCATTTTGCAAGTAATCGTGAGTTGTTTCATCCCGAATTTGCCAATGCATGGCAAGAAATTCAAAAACCTGGCCGGCACGCCCGGGTGGCTGGGCCATAGGCCCCTGATAATCAAACGCATAGTTGATCAATGGCTTCCTCGTATCTCGCTCACTCTCGATGATTATGTTGTGCATGATAACGTAAGCATTCATGATCTCACGCATTTGATCTAGCGACCAAGATAGACAGGGTATCGGACAACGCAAACCTCGCCTGGAGCACACCAAATGTCCGCTCCACATCTTTGCGGACAGACTCTTACTTCTTTGCAGAATGGCAATTTCCCTCGCCAATAGGGTTACGGATAGTCTTCACAAATGTTTACCAACTTGGATATATGCCATCCGCAAGGTAGTACCCCTTGTCATACTCATGGCCATTGATCACATACTTACACTTTGGAGCTTGACCTTGAGAAAGTCTGAGAAGCACCGAAGAGCGTTGGAGGTGCCAAATCCAAAGATCATAATCTGCCACAGGCTCAAGTATCACACTACACGATCCATGATGTCCTAACCTATACATCCACTGCCAAGTGAATGGGCAGTTCTTCCAATTCCAATGCATACAATCGATGCTTCCAAGCATCCCGGAAATCCTCTTGATTGGTCTTGTGCCAAGAGACGAGCTGTGTCTGCCGCATTTGGTGATCTTATGTATTGCTCTCCAAACACTGCCACTACTTCCTTTCAAAATCTATAGGTGGCTTCAACGGCGGTGGTCTCAGACATACGGAGATAGTCATCCAATAAATCTGCGGGAACTCCATATGCAAGACACCGTATGGCAGCCGTGCATTTCTGAAGGGATGGGAATCCAAGAAGCCCGGTGCAATATCTCTTCAGGTCGAAGTAGTCATCATGGTCCCGAACACCCTGCACGATTCTCCTGAACACTTCCCTATTCATTCTAAAGCGCCGACGAAATTTATGAGGAAAGTTCACCCAGTGCTCGTCTAAGTAGTCGCTGAATAAGAGCATGTGACCAGTTGCCCTATAATGGTTCTTGTTGGCCAGCCACCCTTTCGCTGATCCTCCACGCTTTGGCACGGCGTCAATATAGGCCGCTTGCGCATCTAGAAGAGCGGATATGTCCATCTCATTCTCTTCATCGTCAGCTTCAAGGGCGACAGTCTCCCACATCATTTAGAAAAACATGAACTCGTCCTCGCTATCCATAGCCTATTGGACAAAATAAAGCAAAGAAACAAGGCCACAAATCGACAATCAATCAAATGATCCTATTGGCGAACGGCGGAACACCTTGTGTGCGGGGCGGCAGCGAGGAAGACGCGGAGCCGGCTGAATGAGCTGCGCCAGCGCAAAACGAGGACGGAGACCGGCGAGGAGTGGCGGCAAACATGGCTACGTGGTCGCTGCGACTGAACCCCCACGCGGTGCGAATCAAGTTGTAGACGACAGGGGGTGGCGGCGATGGTGCGATTCATCGGCGAGAGGAAACAAAAGGACGGGGTCAGGGCAAATGAACTACGGACGCGGCGATGTGTTTGTATGACGAGTGGGCCACGGCTATCGGAGGGCGTGTCCGGCACCCCCGAGAGGGCCGCCAAACTTGGAGGCCCTTTCGGGGTGCCGGACATAAATCAGCTTGGTGGTACCGCTCTGACCATTTTGAGTCTGGACCCCATTATGCCTTTGGGAGTCTATTGGGGCGTGCCGGTGGAGATGCTCTTAGTCAAGAGTATACTTTTCCAGGTTCTGTTTCTGAACATTCCAAGTCCCAGTCTCCGTTTGACAAAGAAGCAGTACACAATATTAACCACATTCTTGTATTCAGCAAACTGTAACTAATTAATAAGCTCCTATCAGAGGAAGATATATACTTTGATTAACAACCTACGTACACATAGGACCTGGCTGCGCTCTCCTACGCTCTGTAAATTTGACATTAGGCGTGTGGAAAAAAAAAACCAGGCAGATGCAATGCATAAACAAAACGATAATATGGCAGATGGGCATGTCACAAGATCCAGCAACGTGGGTTTTTGGCAGAGACAAACATTACTACATCCACAGTAGCAGAGCACTGTACTGAACAAGTGGCTAGACTGCTTCGTGCCTCCCTTTTATATATACCAACACCACGTGGTATGTCATTACAGAGCACGTCCCACACACATACGCAGAGCAGAGAGAGAGAGAATGGGTGCGGAGGGGGCAGCTGCTCCGTTGCTGGACGGCAGGACCAAGATTAATGTCGACGGCGGCAAAGGAGAGGATGCGGCAGCAGGAAGTCGGAGGTGGTGGCGCGGCGGCGTGTGGGACGCGGAGGAGACGGCGGGCAGTTGGCGTTCGCGGCGCCGATGGTGGCCACCAGCATGGCCTTCTACGCCATCCCGCTCATCTCCGTCATGTACGCCGGCCGCATCGGCGACCTCGAGCTCGCCGGCGCCACGCTCGGCAACTCGTGGAGCACCGTCACGGGCATCGCGCTCATGGTATGGACTAATCTGCATCTCGCCGTTTTCCATTGATGTGATGTGATCCAAGCGGCTTCCTCCCTCCTCCCACCGGAAATGCTCAGCCGCGTGTCACCAACTCTTTTCCGTAGACAGGAAGAATCTAGTCTAGAAACCAAATAAAACGTGTGGCTTGCTCCGTCCGGCCACCGGACAAGGCAAGGCACGGAGCAGCAGCGCCGACGCGCTGTCCCTTTCGGCGTCTCCCCTTTGTCTGTGTGAATCAAGGTGGTGAAACTGAAATTACTGGGTGCCAACTAAGAACAAAAAAGGAAGAGGAAGCACAAACATTATGTGAGGATCGATCATGCCATTAAATCCCTCAAGTTTGGCCATCTTACTACCTTCTTCATTTTCTTGCTCTTGTCATGCACTGGAGCAGAGGTACAGAAACCTGCTCCATCATTGCAGTGTCTGACCAAAAATAATTCTTAGATGGAGTAAATGACGCAGATGGCTTCTCAGTCTTGGATTGGGAGGTTTCTTCGACGCTTTTCCCAAGTTTTGGTATAAGAGGGATCACAGGCATAGTACAGTGCCGGCTTGTCAATATGCTTTCTTAAATGAGAAATGCATCAACAGTACCTGGGATAAAGAAATAATAGATTTTCCCATGTTTTGTTATCCACATGGGCTGCTTTGATCACATCCCTATTGCAAGACCAATAATAGAAAAAGAACAATGAGTGTAGCATGCCTGTCACTATTTATGACTGGCGAGGTGACAGTGACCTGAATAGTGTGTTAATACGATGTCAAAGGGGTAGGAAATAATTTAGACTTAAAAAATTCCCTCCGAATTCTCAACTTATATCTTTGGTAAAACAAAACATACATTTTACATCATGGAAAAAACCAACCAGCAATGTTTACCTACCATAGAAGCAGCCCTTACCTATCACTGAAATCCTGGTATTCCCTCCTGTGTCAAGGTAAAAGGCAAATATGAAGAAGCTCCAGCATTAATATATCATTTGTTTCGGAGAAGAATTTTTCAAAGAGTGTATTGTTTTCATTTGTTGACGAGAATTTAGAGAGGACTTGGACCAGGCCCTTCTATGTGTCACCTAGGATGTGTCGCTTAGTCCTTACACCTTCACCTGACTGGAGCCAAACCTACTTGCAAATGTTAATTGATGCAAGTTAAAACTCAAAACACAACTTAAACATTCCGTTTGGCTTTGCACCATGAAAACTAAACATAAGAAACAACAAAATTCAACAGTAATTCTCACGTAGGATCCTCTTTCTCTTCAGATGAAAGCAATGTCATCATGTGTTGTTTGTAAGTCAAAGTCATCCAGTACATCAGCTACGATCAATTGTCTTACAATAAGATTGCATTGTATGCGGTCAAACTCCTAAATTCATGGTTATACTAGAAGTTGTGTGTTGTGGTAGCAAAAGTACTATTGGCTCTCTAGTGTAGTCAGCTCTTCGATATTTGCTGTAATATGCAAGAGTTTGCTGGGTCGGTCAGGGCCATTGTTTTAATATTGCATCTTTATTCCCTTGTAGACATATAATTGAACTGTGAACTCTGAAATAATCCATATTATACTGTAGTCAAGCGTGTTGCTGTAATTTTGACGAGCCCTGATTTCAGTCAGTTTGTTATGATTTGTAGGAGTCGGACTAAGTTTTAGCACATGAGCTTGGTTTTTTCTATCAAGAAATTCCAATTTTGCAATTGATTCATGTTCCCAGGCCTTCACTTTACTACTTAACCTTCGTTGCAACTTGCAAGGCAAATTTCAGTACAGGACCCAAGAGGAACTCTGCATACTGATTAACGGACTATTGCTACCTCGTTGCCATGCAGACTGGATTAAGCGGGTCCCTAGAGACGCTTTGCGGCCAAGGCTATGGTGCAAAGGTGTACCACATGCTGGGTGTGTACCTCCAGGCATCCCTCATCACCTCGGCATTCTTCTCGGTCCTCGTCTCACTCCTGTGGCTCTACACCGAGCCACTCCTCATCTTCCTGCAACAAGACCCTGAGGTCTCAAGAATGGCAGCGGTGTTCCTGCGGTACACAATCCCCGCACAGTTCGCCTATGGTCTCATCCAGTGCATCCTCAGGTTCCTGCAGACGCAGTCTGTGGTGATGCCACTGGTGGCGTTCTCGCTCCTGCCGCTGGTGTTCCATGTCGGGATCACTCATGCCTCCGTGCACTACCTGGGGCTCGGCTTCGCAGGCGCCGCCATGTCGACTTCAGTGTCGCTGTCGCTGGCTTTCGTCATGCTCGCGGCCTATGTGATGTTGTCGCAGAGATTCAAGCACACCTGGGGGGGATTTTCAACAGAGGCATTTCAGTACGTCCTCCCTGGCCTCAAGTTAGCTATTCCCTCTGCGGTGATGGTCTGGTTAGTACACAAATGATGATCCCAATACATTCATTGATTTCCTCTTAATATATATCCCCATACTGAGAATCCGATGGTTACCTACAAATGGCAGCTTTGAGTACTGGTCTTTTGAGATATTGGTGTTACTTGCCGGGCTGATGCCAGATTCTCAGATGAGCACTTCTATCATTGCAATGTGGTAACTATCTTTCTCTCCCTTCATATTTGAAAAATGAATTTCATGTTTCTGTGTCTTTAAAATGCTAACCTCAGTATGATGCTACCTGACAGTGTAAACACTGAAGCAATATCATACATGATTACCTACGGGTTTGCTGCTGCTATAAGGTAACATTATGCTAATTAATGACCATGCCATCTTCCATTTGTGAGTCAGTCGACAATGCTGACTCAGAAGTGTTGTTTCATTTCAACAGCACAAGGGTGTCCAATGAGCTGGGAGCTGGTAACATTGACAAGGCAAAGAAGGCGGTCAAGGTGACGCTCATGCTCTCCATACTGCTGGGAGTGACATTTCTTCTGTTCCTAGGCATTGGCCATAATTTGTGGGCAGGGCTTTTCAGTAATAGCAAAACAGTGATAAGCGCATTCGCGTCGATGACTCCATTGCTCATCGGGTCAGTGGTGCTCGACTCTACACAGGGAATCTTGTCAGGTTAGTTTAGGGGATCACTCTAAACTGTTTCAACCTTGATTCAAGTGAAGGCCATTTTCCCTTAACTACGAACAAAACTTGCAGGGGTTTCAAGAGGCTGTGGCTGGCAGCACCTGGTAGCGTGGACCAACTTGGTGGCCTTCTACATAATTGGCTTGCCACTGTCTCTCCTCCTTGGGTTCAAGCTTGGTTTTTATACTAAGGTACAAACACGTGTTTCTGAAACTTAGCATCAATATCAGGCATGTTTGTTCCGCTCAAACTAATGCTACAAACTGATGTTTTCCTCGCTGATCATGTGCAAATTACCTGTTTCAGGGGCTGTGGATTGGTCAGATATGTGGTCTCCTTTGCCAGAACATTGTTCTCCTCTTCATCACGCTCCAAACCAAGTGGGAAAGATTGGAGCTGGCGGCAAACGGCGAAGAGGGCGACTTTGTCTGTTGAGAACTCAGAAAGCTTGTTAGTTTCGTAACATTGAACTAGACGTTAACCCGAACATGTAACTGGAATTTGAGAGATGAAGTACTGTAACTATAGACTACACTAGTATGTAGCAACATACCCTGAGCATGCTTGGGTGTAACTGGTAGCAAGGCACAGCTGAATAAATGTTGCCGCAGTTTTGTGTGATGAAAATTCTGGAAAAGTGTACCAATAGATCTGAAGCAGTGATTGCTAATGTTAGAAGGCAAAAGGAGTTCAGAAACATGTTAGTTGTGTAAAATTCACAAGCTGCTCTGATGCTCATATTCCTCATTCCCTGATGATCATACATGGCATGGGATTTCATTAATGTGTTGGCTTGTCAGGAAACATGGAGACAATAAACACATTGCTCACTCACTCCCATGCTAAAGCATATGGTACATTTGATACAATATGGTCTGGTCTCCTAAGGAAACACCTTCACCTAGCTAGACAGGTGACCTAACTATTACTAAGAGAAACAACATGATTATCATAACTATTACCCTATTAGGAGCAGATCTCCCAGAGGTGTTCATCACATAGCCTCAAGTACGCCAGCTGAGAGGTCTGCATCGACAGTAGCATGAGGAAAAATTCCTGTGCCTTGTATGTGGTGACAAAGTTCAAGCATCTTCGATGCGTTTCCAGAAAACAACCACTCCCAAGTATGTATCAGCGCACAACCAGTTTAAGTGCCATGCATGTAGAACAAGCCATCACGCGATCCCATCCAAGCCCCCCAACTATGGTTTAAATCAAACAGCGAGGAAAAACCATTCAAGTCAAGGCCACTTTCTGGCCAGCAAAGTGCAGTGAAGAGGCCGTCAGCCACACTCTGTGCGAATATTTGCTCGCCTGTCTTGATGCTCCATATACGAACAGTACAGTCCTCTCCACCTGACAATGAATAAAGATACGTTGAGAATGAAAATTTTATGCCGGACATGCTCATTCATAAAAACACCCATTTGCCACTATGTTGTTCCGTGTTCTATATGCCTAAAAAAGTAGACATGGACCAGCTACTAACAGCATAGATTACTCAAACTCATGATTCGACCTTGTAATAAGCCAATAACTCCAGGAATGCCAAAACAATAATCTACAAAACTTGCTGATATTCGCATCCAACATTTTACCACAGAATTTAGGATTTCAGATGCATGGAGCCCTTGCACTAAACATACAGTAAAGTAATAAATGGGGGTCTTTTTAAAACCGATGCAGCTGTTGCAGCCTTGCAGGCATGCTTCATGGACAAGCATTTATCGAGATCAAGTCCAATGCTAACAGAATAGCTTATGGAGTGATGTAATCAAGCATTTCAAATTTTCTTTACCCATTCAAAACTATTTTCAGTTCCAATGGGTAACCTCAAAAGACAATCTTTGCAGCAGTATATGACAAAAACACCCAGGGTGATGTCTAGAGCTAAGAATACATTTACCTGACATAAGTAGAGTTTCAGACGGATCAACAACAAGTGGTAAACGACTGTGTGAATTTACATGCCCCGCATAAGACTGTATAGCCCCCCTCTGAATGAGACGGAGATCAAATAGCTTGATCTGTGCAACAGAAAAAACAATTGTTAAGCTGTTGCATGAACCATTTGTTATCATAACCAAGTCAGAGAATCATATAAAGCTCTGTACTACCCCACTTCAGAAGAAATCATTTCAGATAATACAGAACACATTATTCGTTTTCAATCCAATTTATCTGACTCAAAAATGCTGAAACTGTATCAGTTTGTTGCATACAATAAAATGCCAACCCAATATGCTGCTAATATTACAATAAAGATGCATGAAACATGTAGGGTTTTTTTTACGACAGAACTGTACAAGTTGAAGTTCTGATTCTGACATACTACGCCACATGCCCACATGAAACTTTAGCGTTAGTTAACATCTGAGAAAATGAGAGTGCGCGAAAGCCAGTGGCTGAGAGCCTATGGGGGAGGATAAAATCTCGTTGATTTATTTCGCGGGGCAAATAAACCAGTGCATCTCATATTCTCGTTTTCTTCTTCTTAATACTAATATGTCAGAGGTGCAAGTACCCTTGGTCTCATTCATTTCTACTCCCTCCGTTCCATATTAGATGACTCACTTATATGTAGATACGGATAACATATAAGTGAGTCATCTAATATGGAACGGAGGGAGTATTATTTAACATTTGTTTAAGTTCACCGAGTTGTGCAATACAAAATCCATTTTGCGGCAAAACAATCTCATGACATTTTGAGCACATCTGCTTATACACTCACCAATAATGATAAAGATAATAAAGAATACCCTTACCGATCCATCCATGGAGCTTCCTAAGAAGTAGTGTTCATCTGATGACAGAGCAACCAGGCTGCATAAGAATATCAATTTTAGCATTAGGAAACTTGACCATGTGTCCATGTCCAAACTAGTGTGTCAGCAAGTCAAGAACAATACTGGTTACCTGCAAACGGCTGAAGACATAGGAATAACCATTGAAGATTCAGCCTTATCAGCCTGCAAACAACAATTATAAGTTATTTCTTGATGAGCTGAGTGGGTAATAATCAGGCATTCAAAATATCACATTAATCTAGTATATCAAAGTACCAGAGATGGTGAAAAATGTCCAAGTGATGGTTACTTCTGATGGCTACAATAACATAGGTATGTACCTGGTTTCTCCCTCTGGCATTATGTCTTGCAGACAGCATGGGGACTGTTCTCCCAGCAGTGATAGGTGAAGCTAGACCACTAGGGAGATTGCTGTGCCTTTGACGCACATCAATAGGGACTATGCTACCGTTCCGTAGGCCGCATAGGACAACATTTCCCTGAAAAAGATGAGCAAAATTATATCTGCATAGTATAGACAGGTACTTTATAGTAACTACTCTAAGTGGTAACACATTAGTTGGATGGGTTTACCCATCTATGGTAGCAACAGAAACCATAAAGCAACCGAAGCACAGATGAACGCTCAAACTTCAGCAAGCAGCTCGAGAGCTCATAAAACACATGAAACCATCTATAGCTGCAGATAGAACATATGCTGCCAAAGTACAGGCCTGAGGCATCTATTCAGTTATGCACACAAGACAAATTGGCAGCTGATTGAACTTCTATTTCAAGACATAGAACCATCTATACCCGCAGATAGCACATATGCTGACAAAGTACAGGCCTGAGGCATCTATTAAGTTATGCAGACAAGACAAACTGGCAGCTGTTTGAAATTTTATTTCAAGAATATTGGGTATTTCAAAGCAAACCATAGATGGACCGGATAGCTGGAAAAAGTTTTGGTAACTTTCTGACGATGCACACCTGACAGACTATTGGACATATGGAAATTACAAAATGAAAAGGGAATACATAAACATTTAAAATAAAATTTACCGCGTGCATAAATTGTTGGGAAAGAACGTCACTTTTACAGAGGTACAGCCTTGATAACGCTCCTGTCTCCAAATCAAGCAAAGTTGCACCCTTGTTTGTACCTACAAATAAGATGAGCAAGTAAAGGTTAATTGATACACACTGCCACTTCCCAAATCCAAGCAAAAAAGGATCGTCCACTTTCCTCGTAGAAAAACAGACAACTAGCAAGCTGCTACAGATTTAAGGAAGTTAAGTTGTGATGGCACCTACAAGTTCCTCCAACTAATATTACAAGTGACTTCCAAAATTGAATAAATGCTTATAGGGAGACCCAAATATAACTGAATATGGTGGGACATAAAAATATAAGTAACAAGAATATCTTTCTTTATAATTTTCATCGATTTATATATACAAGTACTTATAAAATCTTGCCGTGTCAATACATTAGAAAGAGTCTCAAGTTTCTGAATGCATCAATAGTGTTACTGTTATCTAGCATAAATGTACTGTGGAAAAGGTAAAAAAGAAATTCGTTGCTGTATGTACTAGGGGAACTTTGGGTGTGGCCTAAATTGAAATCGAATCTCAGCCAACTCACCTAGAACTACTTGTGTGCCATCTGAATTACAATCAGCAGTATACACTGTACGCTTAAATGAAGCTACTCGTTCAAGTCTTCCATGGGCATTCAGTGAGACCGTTGGAAAGTCAATAGCGCCAGACATATCCATAACATAAACAGAACCGCCGGATTCTCCGGATCCAAAAGTAGCCACAATGTTTTAGGATGTCAAGTAACCCAAGCTTATGTTAAATTATTAGGTAATAAAGTAACAGTACATAACATGAAATGCAAAATTCGAAATGCTTGTAACTGTGGCAAAAACAATATATGCATAAGCGAAACAACAATTTGAGGATACAATGCTCGCTGAACTGATGAGTTGTTGCTGGCTGCATCATGGAAGTTGCGCCCAAGCTTTTTTATGCAAGTTATACTGGATGAGAAGTTCAAGAAAGCTGCTTCAGATGACCAGATATTCGCAAGTGCAGAATTCACTGCTGCTTTCTGCTTTCCCAAGGGAGTCGAAGCAGGCTGAGGTAAAAACTCCATCTCGTCCTCATAGTTCGCTAGAGCGGTCCCTAATCCCCATAATCTGCCAAATAATTTCAGAAAAAATAATGGCCATGAGCTAATACTCTGATATAGAACAACTGAATATCAACTTATGACAGAAAGCTTTAACATACGAAGCAGCATGTGATGTATCTCTAAGAAACAAAGGATAACGAAACTGTGGTCTTCCTGATTTCATGATTTTGATCTTAAATTCTATTGCATAACTCGTTAGTGATTCGGGTATGTTGAGCAGAGAACCCAATAGCAGTATGGCATCAGGAATTCATGATAGCCTCAACTAATAGTTCATCAATAATTTGGGAAACAGATTGTAGAGCATGTGCACTACACGGAACAAAGCATGAGTACTAGCGAGAACCTCACCTGATTGAACCATTGGTGCTGCCCGTCACTAATAGCTTGGACTCACACAGCCCGCTCGGGGTCTGAACCGAGGCGCGCAACTCCTCCAGTGCCATATCAGCCACTTCTGGTGTATCTTGGTACTTCCAAATCTGCCGAGCAGTGCTAAGACGTCAGTGAATACTGCACGAGACCAAGGGAAAGCTACAGTGAGAGAGAAGCCCGGATCAGCACCATCGGCTGCGACGCCTGCGCGTACTGGGATTGCTGCTTGAAGGTGGACTTGTTGTTCTTGGAGAACATCACACCGCCGCCGTACATCTCCCTGGCATGGAGCAGCTCGGATTGCCTCGCCCTCTTCCTGCATCCCGTGGGAGGAGGCAAGGGCTCAGCGGGTGGCGGCGGAGGTCGAGGACGGCGGCTGGCGGCGCCGGGGATGGGGCCCCTGATGGGGAAGTAGCGGTTCTTCTCCTCGTCGAAGTAGAACCCGGGCAGCGCTGCAGCCAAGCCAATCAATCGCGTCGGCGTCAGGCACAACGAGACAAGGTTGCCGTTCGCGCTGGAGGAGGGAGGAGTAACTAGAGAGGAGAAGGGGAAAGGACCGACCTTTGGGAGGCATGTCGCCGGCGCGGTGAGTGGAGTCGAGGGTAGCTTGAGAGGCGGCGGGTTGGACGGCGGTGGCGCGGAACGGGAGTGCGGCGCGTTGTTGTCGCCGGGAAGGCTGGACAGTGGACACCTGGTTCTTGTCTGGACTGGACTCGGGACCTGACCGACCAAGCACGGGCCGGTGCTTGTAGGAGACCAGGCCAAATGTTGCAGCCCACCCAAATCGATGGATGGTTTTTTTTTACGAAAAATAGCCGGAGCTGATTTTATTTTTTCTTGAGTTTTGGAGCTGATTTTATTTCATTGGAGAGATAAAAAAACAAAAGTTGTCCCAAAAATAGGACTATGTACAAGAGGGAAAAGAGAGAGGTGAATCACTCAAGGGACGTTGCGGTAGTCGGCTTGGGACGTTCTAGACACATCGGGCGACCAGTCTTGCAAGTTAGGTCCAGTCGGAGGTTAGAAGGGCACATTGTTCAAGGCATACCATGCAAAGCAGAGCAGCAAGATGGGCCTAGCGAAGGTGTACAGATCAACCAAGTGCAGCGCCATCTCGTGGTGGACTCGGCAAAGAAGACATAATGTGGAGTTCGACCAGACATGCTTCCGAAGGTTATCAGCGGTGAGACAACAACTTTGAATGCTGAGCCAAGCATGAAATTTGGGCAGTGTCTTGGTCTTCCAGATTAGTCCATGGAAATTAGAGTAGATGGAACCTTCGAAATGGATCATCTGGGCAAAGTTGGTGTTGTAATTTTCGCATGTTGTCCATTTCAAGCGGAATCAATCAGCTTGCAAGGGTCCAAGGGCAACATACGGAACGACGGGTTACGTTAAGGTTAACGCAACTCACCCAGTTTGTGATTGTATTCTTAATAGAGTCTACATCCCGAGTTATTTTAATAGGTTGGTAGGTGATCCTTAAGCACGATCTCGTCAAGCCAATCTCACTGCTAGAACAATGTATTAGCGCCATTGGTGATAGAGATCATCGAGGTATCTCTGAAGAGGTTCAACACTTCGGGATCGAAGGAAAGGGCGAATCGTGTCAGGGCTTATCTGGAAAAAGAGTGACGTTGCCATAGCGCGGCGTCATATACTCATATAGATGCTTTTACTCTTCAAAAACATGATGCTTTTACTAAAAGAACTCAAATTTATGCCTAAAAACACCACATTGATTAATTTGGCTTCGTTTTTATTAAATATACACGAGAAATTAAACATAAAACAACCTAGTTGAGGGGTACACTACTGGGAAAGCAGCTATCAGTGGCGCACCAAATTAGAATTCTGTGGCGCACCCCCAGAATTGCTGGGTGCGCCACAGAATCCTCGCCACTAATTTTTTTTCTGTGGCGCACCATGGGCGTCCACTTTCTGTGGCGCACCTGGCCTGGTGCGCCACAGAAATCCACATTTCTGTGGCGCACCTGCCTGGTGCGCCACAGAATTCTGAAAAAATTCAAAAAATTCAAAAACTGCAAAAAAAATTAAAAAGTTTCAAAAAAAATCAGAAAAATCAAAATATGAAATAATATGAAAAATCCTAATTATTGGAATTATTTTCAGATTTTTTGAATTTTTTGAACTGATACCTTCCGCTAGGTCACCCATCCTCAAATTGCTCCAACCCTAGCACGCTTAACTTCTAAGTTCCACCCACTTCACCTACCCTTGTGCTACTCAAGTTCTTATTGATATATATATCATATGTATCCTCTTAAATCTTGTATGTGTATATGTTATGTATATGTTATAAACGTGTGTTTTTAAATTTCAGATTTTTCAAAAACTTCTAAACTTTCAAAAGGAGATTTAAAAGTTTCAAAAGATCCAAAAAAATCAAAAACTTAAAAAAATTCAAAAAATCCAAAAATCCAAAAAATTAAAAAAAATTCAAAAAATCTAAAAAATCCAAAAAAAAATAAAAAATAAAAAAATCCAAAAAAATAAAAAAAAAGTCAAGAAAAGTCAACAATCTTCTTTGTTATACATTTCTGTGTCTTTTTTGGAAATTTGAATTTTTTAATTTTTTTGAATTTTTTTTATTTTGCTGCGAAAAATCGTCTGTTTGAAATAAGTCTTTTTTCTTTTGGAATTTGAGAAATCTGTGAATTGCTGACCGGGTAAACCCAGGTGGATTCGAACTCGGATTTTTCTCACGTTTTTTTTAACATATTTTTTGCATTATTTCGACGTCGTATGCAAAAGTTATGGCCGTTACAAGTTTTTTTTCCTGTTTGTTGCAGAAAAGGTCAAAATTCATATTTCAAAATTTCTATACCTACTGGACACTCATACCTAACTACATGTCAAAGGATTTTTTTATTGAATTTTTATCATTTTCTTTTACTTCCTGCAAGACAAAAAAGGCGATCCACAGGGGGGGATTTGAAAAAAATAATTCTGTGGCGCACGTGCCAGGTGCGCCACAGAATTATTTTTTTCAAATTTTAACCCGCCCCCCGGATAACTTTCTGTGGCGCACCTGGCCATGTGCGCCACAGAAATGTGACTTTCTGTGGCGCACCTGGCCAGGTGCGCCACAGAAATGTGCACTTTCTATGGCGCACCAAGAGGTGCGCCACAGAAATATTAAGGGTGCGCCACAGAATGTAACCTACCTATAAGTGTTTTCCCAGTAGTGGTAGGGGCGACAGCCCGAGAAGCGTGACAGTGCTGAGTGAGGGCTCCAAGAAGTCAAGGGCAAGAGAGGCATACACGTTGAAACTCACGCCAACATGACTTTAGGGCTAAACAAGATATTAGTGTTGTTTATGCCAAATTGCTGTTGTTGGTCAATGATCAAGCTGCAGTTAAATGCCAGAATGCAATGTTAGGGTGGCTTGGAGACCGACAGCACAAACATCGAAAACTTCTCCTTGAAGCTTTGTATTGCAGCTACATAAGTAATGCTACCTCTCAACATTTTCTCTCACCAAATCCCGTTTGGCCAAGTTCATAGTCGTAACCTTGATTTTCTCGCTCAACACATCAACCTGCATCACAACACGGTTAATGCACACTCATGACAAACATTTTGAAATAATTTTGCATAAAATTCTGCTCCGTCAATATGTTCGCATGCACGTCTTTTAGCTGAAACTACAATGCAGAGAAAGCAGGTAACAACAATGTACTATTAATGCCCCCCACCCCATCCCCCCCCCCCCCCCCCCCCCCCACACACCACACACACACACACACACACAAACACACACACAATGATACTAAGATAGCGGCTGCAATCTACTCCCTTCGTTCCAAATTAATTGACTTTCATTTATCCACATGTGGATGTATCTATACGTGTAACATGTCTAAATACATCCATATGTAGACAAATGGAAATCAATTAATTTGGAACGGAGGGAGTAGTACTCCTACTGAGACTCTTCAAAGATGTGCAGCTCAACGCCTTAACTGCATGGTGACAAAAGTTTAAGATCACAAATACAACCAATTCTGAAACACGGTGTTGTCTAGCTAACAAGGCGCATTGATTTTTATGCGGATGCATCCATCTAGCCAAACAGCACTTGTGAAATTAATACCATTCTAAAACCCTGAGTAATACAAATACCTACCATTGCAAAACTCTTTCTAGTGGCAGCATAACTAAACAATAAAAATTCAGCAATTTTGTTCACACCAGTCACCAGACTGTATCTTCTAGAATTGGTTATACTGGTGATTATAAACAATTAACAAACTGTCATGATGAGATTTTGTAAGAACTTGTAAAAACAATGATCTTAATTCAGATATGATCAGAAGTAGCTAAGTTTATTCTGATACTAGGAGGTAATTAATCTTGATTTTCTACATGTTGACGACCCTTAGATAATAGATGCAGTGCTTCCTTTGCTGCATTTCAGCTCGTCTATTAGGAAGCTGAGGAGACCCTCTATCCAGTGCTCTGAATGTCGCGCTACAGTACAATTACGTGTGTGATCGTCTCTTGCTAAGGGAGAAGGACTGAAATTTAGTTTCCAGTATGAGAGTTCCACAATTTTTTTCTTGTAAGCTGTCACCGATTGATTTGGTGATGCAGCAACATGCATAATAAAGAAGCTAGCAGGTAAAAGATAAATTCTTGATCCACAGAACCCCGCCTCATCTAGCACCTTCCGATGGGCGGATTGCCCCTAGAACATGTAGAGTCTAATAGGGAAGAACGAGAAGACTAGATGTCGAACCTTTTGCCGCTGCCATTGGAGAAGGGGCGGCAGTGCAGGATCCTCCGGGGCAACACGGCCGGCCGACGGCCGCCGTCGCCGATCGCAGCATCGGTGACATGTTGCTTTCTCCTCTTCGTCTCTCTCGATCGATTAGTCGATTGGGTGTACTAGAGAGAAACCGAGTCTCCAGCGTTAAGACGTTTTCAAGTAAAGCTTCCATTTCCATGCCGGGCCGAAACCTTGTCTAATTATGAACTGGGCCGGATGCGCCCGAATCCATTCCCGCAGTCGAGAAACAGAAGAGGCCATCTCGACGAGAGAGAAGGAAACCCTAGGAAGAAGCTAGAAGGCGAAAGCGGACGATGTCGGCTTTCACCGGCAGGACGACGCTAGCGGGCGGCTCACCGGGCCTTTCACAAACAGCGGCGCATCCACACCGCCACCCAGGATGCCAGGTCTGTGATACATTGCTCGTGCTGACATCCATCTCTCACTCTCTCCTCCCCCTTACAAACTCACAACTGGATTTTGATTCGAAAGCCCAAGGAGGCCGTGAGGAACAACCTCTCCCTGCTGCCGAAGACATGGATGTCCTAGACAATGAACATGTTGCTTACGATCTCGAGGTGTCGAGGTATTGGTAACGCGGATCCATAGTAGGTAGCATGTGTACCGTAGAGATTGTGGGGAAGAACGTGGAGGGATCCAGTGACGGGATTGCACACATAGGTTTATCCAGCTTCGGATCTCACAACGGCGGCGAGATCGTACGTGCTGCTATAATTCACTAAAGGCGAATATGTGTATAGGTTACAATGAGATTGTAAAGCGTAGCCCTGAGACTCCTGAAAGGCCGGCTTATAAAGACGTCGTGCCTTCCCCTACAAGGAAAGTACTAACTGATCTAGATCACGAGTCCTAGACTAACACGGCTGGAAGCCTAACTTGCTCCGTAAGGCGGACGTTCCTCCTGCCTTCGTCTTGGACTTCACTAAGCGGCCCTGGGCTTCACCTTGCGCTTCTGCGCCTTTGGGCTGCCCAACCAAGCCATCCGGCTTTGTCCATGATGGGCCACCCTGGTGGGCCAGGATTTATCCACCTAGGCAGGTATACTCGTTCGGCGTATCCCCACATGAGGTTATCAAGCGCGACTTCAAAATTCGAGCACACGACTATAATGCGTAATCTCCTCGTCATTTTCGAACTCTTTCATGCGATTTATATTAACGTAATTGCTGCACAGTGCACACTCATGCCCATCCGGATCTATGCTGGCGAACCGCTGACTATGTTCCTCAAGGCTGGGTCGTTGGATGGAACACTGTTGCCATCTTTCTTGCCTCCATATGTTGTTTGGGATTGTCAATTCTCGCAATGTATGGAACCGGGCGACGAAGTCGTCATAGTAGCACTAGTTACCTTGATATAAAGGGCCGAAGGATTCGCGTCCTCTCAGAGGTGCCACGTCGCGTGCGAACTCCAACCGTCCGATCGGCGTGACGGATGGTCTGGATGCGTCCACGTCCTCTTCAAATCGGTGCGCACTGTTCGTCCACGATTTTCTTCCAATCAGCCTGCGCCACGTCGCCCGGTGACCTCCCGGTTCTCACCCGGTCACCCGGTTGCCCCGGTTTCATCCGCTCACACCGCCGGTGGGTGGAAAGCCTGTTGCCCAAGTCTTGCAATTCTACTGCCTTATATTATTATCTCCTCCATGTGTACCGTGGAAAAAAGAATGTCCTCTCCATGTCACGATGGATGATAAATCTGTTGAATGATTCTTGTTAACAGCTACGCCATACTTCAGCCACTTCTTTTCGTTCAGTTATATACCACTCAAGTATGTGATTATGAAACTATAAAGACAATGTGTCCAAGTTTGTCATCCTCCAAGTTATGCAGTATTCTTTCATCAGTCTCATGTGTTGCTGTGTATTTGTTGGTTGTCGAACGTAATCTGGAGCGGATTCTGTTCTTAGTTTGTAACATGATCAAGTGTGTTGTAAATTGTAATGTCGCCTTTAATTGGTTTCTGCATGGAGATTATTCACCAGGATTCTTTGTTGGTAATTCTTTCTTGTATTCTCTCCAATGATTTAATAATTTCAAAGATAAACTTCAAATATAATTTTATCTCTACTCCATATATCTGTTCTCTTCGCATCTTGCAGCTCACACTTCCACCATTCGAGCGTCAACCCGGCACTACCGGTGACACCCAACCCACTCCTCCCACACACATTGGGATTGTTCATCGCCGTGAGAGTGCGGCAGTGACATCACAGGGTTGCCACCTCAATCCTGGTTCATGCCGCACACAGGTCGGGAGGGAGGGATCTAAGAATAACAAGGTCAAGGCGTCGTCCATAGATGGCATGGAGGCAATTTCGGACGATGTGGGTTCATCAAAGATGCGGTGGACTATCTGCTGTTGACGATTTTGAGAGCTTCATCGTCTATTTGGTCTTTTTTGACGATGGCATCCAACATCTGCTAGAGAAAGCGCTATTTTTTTCAACATTGGAGATGCCATCATACATCATTAGCACAGTCTCTTAAAAAAATCGAGCATTAAATTTAACACTGATTACTTTCTCTGATACAGCCATCTGATTCAGTATGCATCTCTTTCGGTCAGCCATGCCCCGGCTGTGCTAGATGCCAAAAACATTGCTACGACATTGCAACCCCAGAAAAGCTTTTTCCGGATCTCCCCTTAGGCACCCTGCAACAATTGTCAGCAGCCTGCATATGTACGCCGTGTATTGGCTTATGTCAAACTGAATGCAAATATTATAGTACTAGTAACAAACATAAACGCGTACCCAATCAAATGGCAAATACCTGTCAAGGGCAGTCCTATCTTCATTCTGCATTCTCGTCACCTTCTCCGCCTCTTCAACAATCTCCCTTTGCAGCTTGGCGTCCAAGTCTTCAAGATGTCTCAAGATTTTTGTCCTTTTGACGTTTTCGCCAATCTGATGGATACAGGCAGGATCAGTTACAGTTGTTTCTTTTTTTGAACAGGGGCGGTCCAGAGGGACCTAGAAGCTTGTATTCATAGCAGTGGCAAAGTACATAGAGGACCGAAAGAAAATAAAAATTACAACCTAGTCCTTACAATTTGCATCAAGGACCCTACAACTATTTTGAGGAAAGCAATTGGGTCCGGCTCCATCACCACATCGGAAAAGCTCAGCACAGCCAAGCACACCACCGCCGGGGACAAACCACTTGGAGATGGGCACGGGAAGCCAGCTGCACCACAGCCAAAGGGCCTCCGCAATGGCACAACGGCCTGGAGGTTGATGTGTACCTGTCGCCAGCCGGAGGAAACCGTAGCCGACGAAGAAGGGGTGGAGGGGTTGCCTTTCAACCATCAGAGATGGCAGCTGAAGAATTGCTGCCATGAATGACCTCCAAGGAGCAGCTTCCATGCTCCCCTGGTGCAGAGCCAGCCGCCAACAAACAAGAGCTTGGGCATCCCCTCTTCCATCGTCACCAAGACGAGTAACAGGGGAATCACCCAGATCGTTGTTGTCGCCGCTGGAACCACGATTACCGAGCTTTATGAAAGAGGACGCCGAAGAAATGAAACCAGCCGCCGCCTACCACCACTGGAGCTTGACGGACTGCCCTCACCTCCACCACCTTACGCCAGAAGCCACTCGTAAGCTCCGGCGACAGGAACCCCACAGAGAAACTGCTGCACACCCTCACCGGCGAGCTTCTATACCTCTCTCCCACACCACCACGGCGGGCCAGGAGAAGTATAGCACCCCGTAGAGCTTGGATGCGAAGGCGCTTATTGAAGAAGAAGGTCGCCATCAATGTGTAGAATCCGCCTCTCTCCCACCTTGGAGGCTGGACGGAGCGCAACACGACGACAGGGTCCACGCCGCGCCTGTACGCCAAATCACCGGACCTTCGGGACAGAGAAGACGGCATGCCGCCATACGCCACAGGGGACAACTCTCTGCTCAAAAACCCTAAAACTACAGAGGAAGCAAAGAAAGCTACAACTACTATATACAGAAGGCCACGCGCACCTCCCTCATCTCTTCTCCAGCCAATAACGCCGGCGGCGGAGGAGATCTGTGCTTGGGCCGGGCAGGAGGCAAAGTCGCCTACGACTCTCAAGGGGGGCGAGGTGGGGAAAAGGCAGTTACAGCTGTTTCAAGGAAGCATTTCTAGCATTATACAATGGAGACAGGTTACATGCAACCAGCAGCAGGATCAAAGTAGCACCATGAGGCCGCCAGTTCTTTTCTGCACCCCAATTTCCTTGAAATCTTTGCCTCAGCTGCATGGAATATATGGAAAGAGCGAAATGATCTAATTTTCAAAGGGGTGCCTCCCACATTGCAGAGCTGGCGCAGGCGCACCAGACAAGACATATTGCTGCACCAATACAGGGTCAAATCAACAAACGTCCAACCTCTCTTGGATTGTATTGCTCAAATCTTTAATTAGCTCCCCACCCCTTTTTATTTTTTGTTTGTTTTTGGGCTGATTGAGTCATAGCTTCTTGACTCTCTCACCTGCCTTTGTACCATGTAAAACTTCTGGTTACCTTTTCTTTTAATATAAAAATTACACCGTAGGTGTTTCCCCTACGGTAGATCGGTCCAAAAAAAATGAGGCAGCAATTCATATCAGTAGAAAATGACTAGCTGCTAGCATATAAAAATGCTTTCAAGTAGTCGCGGTATAGCAAACTGCAACTCTACTCTGGAACTGGAGCAAACTTGCAAGCCATACACCTATTTATAGCTCCAGAGTTCAAAGGTGGAGGGGACTGGAATTTAATTGTTGAGTGGAGTTTAAAAGTGAAATGGAGCTCTCCCAAACACATCTTATATTGGCTTCATCCGATCAATGCAAATTACGTAATAAGAGGTACATGATGTTACATTCATGGTTTCTTTATTCCGTTCTGAAGAAAGATCCCTTACTTTATACATTTTTTCTTAGAAAAGGGAATTTTATTAATCCCAACCTCTTCATCGAGTGATGCACCCAGCCGCATTATTACAAAGTGTAACGTATCTTAAAGTTTACATCTTCAAAAATCACAAAGATTGAAAAAGACACCTCAGCCGACAGTGGCGTAAATGAGTAAACTACGAAAGTCGACTAATATGCTGCCACGAATGCCGGGAGAAAAAATCCTATGCCACCCGCAGGAGTCTCGTACATCCAGCCACCATAAGTTCCCGCTGGTCCGAAGGCAGCAGGAAAGCCCATAACTGGATCCAGTGCACCGCCGTATGGATAACCTGTAAAACGTGAAATTTATCTTTCCTGTTAAAAACAATATCATTCCGACAATTTCATATGGACCAACAAATAGCTGACACGCCTATACGAATCCTATTTTTGGTCTTGTGATCCACTCCCCTCAACCAATTCCCAAACATATTTGTGACATTGGTAGGAGGTGGGATATTATAAGTACAGAAAACCACCCGCCAAATGAGTTTTGCAAAAGGGCAGGAAATAAAAAGATGTTCTATAGTCTCATCATTCCACAAAAGGAACAATGTGAATTACCTTTCCAATTCTGCTTAGCCAAATTATCTTTTGTTAGCAAGACTTTTTTGTGAAGGAACCACATAAAAATCTTTATTTTCTGTGGAATTTTTAATTTCCAAAGATACTTTTGTAGATATCTAGTATGTCTATTCATTAAATCCTCATACATAGATTTTACTGTAAATTGGCCGTTTTGGGTCAAATTCCACTTAAACACATCTGGAACATCTGTCAACGTTACCTCCATTAATCTGTGGCATAAATGAGACCACATGTCCCATTTATTCCCTACTAGGGTCCTCCTAAATCCGAGATTTAGCGGCGGTGCATTGTGTAACACATCATGAACCGACACATGTTGTTGCTGCACAATGTTATATAGTAATGGATATTGGTTCATCAATGGGGAATCGCCCAACCAAGTATCTTCCCAGAATCTTGTTGTTTCCCCATTTCCAATTTTATAAGACCCCTAATGAAGAAATCCTCTTTGACTCTCATTAGGCCTTTCCAAAAAGGAGAATCCGTAGGTTGAGCTTCCACTTGAGCTAATGTTTTACTATGTAGGTATTTGTTATGTAGCAACTCCTGCCACACCCCCTCCTCATTTAAAAGCTTGAAAAGCCGCTTGCTTAACAAACATTTATTTTTTAGCTCAAGTACCTCTACACCTAAACCTCCCTGGTCTTTTGGTCGACATATAATGTTCCATTTGGTTAGTCTATACTTTCTTTTATTCTCATCGCTCTGCCAAGAGAACCGAGATCTATAGAAATCTAACCTCTTTCGTACCCCTTTAGGTAATTCAAAAAAGGATAGCATGAACATCGGAAGGCTTGTTAGGACCGAATTAACAAGAACCAGCCGGTCTCCATACGACAACATTTTCCCTTTCCAACAACCAAGCTTGCCTTCGAAACGGCATTCGACTGGTTGCCATTCATCGTTTCGGAGTTTCCTATAGTGAATTGGAACTCCAAGGTATTTGAAAGGAAGAGATCCAGATTCGCAGCCGAAGATCTGCTTGTATTGGTTCTCTACCTCCTTAGCCTTCCCAAAACAAAAAAATTCACTCTTGTGAAAATTTATTTTGAGGCTCGACAATTGTTCAAAAATGCAGAGGATGAGTTTCATATTTACTGCTTTCTCCAAATCGTGCTCCATAAATAAAATCGTGTCGTCTGCATATTGCAAAATAGATAACCCTCCCTCCACTAAGTGAGGTATGAGACCACCTATCTGACCATCATCCTTTGCCCGAGCAATAAGAATGGCCAACATGTCCGCCACGATTTTGAATAATATAGGAGACAACAGATCCCCTTGGCGGAGCCCCTTTTTAGTTTGAAAATAATGACCGATGTCATCATTTACTCTAACACCGACACTCCCCCCTGAACAAATTGCATAATCCAATCACACCATTCTTGTGTAAATCCTTTCATACGCAAAGCTTGTTGGAAAAATGGCCATTTTACTTTATCATATGCCTTTTCAAAATCAATTTTGAATATAACTCCATCCATCTTCTTCCTTTGAAGCTCATGGATGGTTTCATGTAGGACAACCACACCTTCTAAAATGTGTCTCCCGGGCATGAACGCCGACTGCGTCGGCCTAATAATCTTTTGAGCAATTTCAGTAATACGATTAGTACCTACTTTTGTAAAGATTTTAAAACTGACGTTGAGAAGACATATTGGTCTATATTGTTGAATCTGAACCGCATTTTCTTTTTTTGGAAGCAAAGTAATAACTCCAAAGTTTAATTTAAACAAAGGCAAGTTCCCTTGTTTCAACTGAACGAAGAGAGCCATTAAATCATCCCTAATGACCTCCCAAAAGGTCTTGTAGAACTCCGCAGGAAAACCATCTGGCCCCGGCGCCTTATTGAGTTCCATTTGAGAAATGGCCTCATACACTTCTTTCACTAAGAAATCAGCTGTAAGAATATCATTCTCTTGTTGCGTCAATTGCGGTATATCATGAGTCATACCTTCATCTAGTACTATATCACGTGGGGCTGCATCCCCAAACAATTTCTTATAATATTTCGAAATGTATGTCTTTAAATTCGACTCGCCTACAATGGTTCCTTCGTCTTGCTCTAACTGAAAAATCTTCTTTTTCCTATGTTTGCCATTTGCTATGAGGTGAAAATACTTTGTGTTATTTCCACCCTCCTGGATATATTTTACTTTTGCTCGTTGAGCCCATTTGGTCTCTTCATCTCTACGAAGACAACAAAGTCGATCATTTGCCGCCTTCAAAGCATCCCGCTCCGACGAACTAAGCGGAATGCTCTCAGCTTTGATGTCTAGTATATCAATGATTTTTAGCAACCTTTCTTTCTCCTGTTTATATTTCCCAGTTAGCTTTTTAGCCCAGCCTCTAAAATAACGCCTTACTTTATACATTATATTCACAAGACATGGTTAAGTAGTATTGTTTCACCCCAAAGATAATTTTCCTTAAAAAAAGGGAACTTACTTGAGTTACTAAACACAGTTTAATGTCTTTCAGAATTTGCAGAGAAGAACGGCAGCTCAGTAGAATATGTGCGAACAGGTAGTGGACCACCCCAATTTTTATTAGCAGCATTTCCCACCTTTTGTTTGCAAAGTGAGACCATGTCAGTAAAATATGGTTGGATTCGGCTGGAAGACGATCTAAACACCTACTTCCTCCGTTTTTTAATATAAGATGTTTTAGCTTTTGTCCACATGCACATACACATAAATGTATGTAGACACATTTTTATGTGCATGTTCACTCATTTTAGTGTGCATATAAACAACATGTGTACCACCTAAAACATCTTATATTAACAAACGGAGGGAGTAGAATTTTGTATATTATATCGACATGAAACACTACGGGAGGTTATCATTTTAAGACCTTATGCTAATTGCTAATTACAAAATAAAAATAATGCAAAGTACCTAGGCTAGTGATTCTCTTGGGGCCTGTTTGGTAGCCTGCAGGGGTTTCCCACCTCGCTGGGGGCAGGCTCCAGCGGGCATGGCCGAAGGAAAACAGCCCCCGAGCTCTGTTGGTGGGTTTGTTTGGTAGCCTGCAGCAAAGAACGCCGCATGGGCTGGGCAATTTGTTGTGGCTGTTTGGTTACATCATTGCATGGCCATATGCAACTATGCCTATGTTTGGTTGTATGCAAAGCAACTGCTTATGGCTACCTCTTTCACCTATGGTGATGTTACCCGACAAATAATGGAGCATAAACCATAGCATAGCATAGCATAATAGGATACCGAGTTCACAAACATGTCTATGCAGCACGATCAGAAGCTCATGCTACATCTGAAGTTCATCAACGGAGGGGTTAATATATACCTCCTCCTACATATTGTAACAGCCCAAAGTTCGGAAACCTAAAAACCCGATTAAAATTTCCGCTTTTGTGTTGCATTGCATCATGGCATCCAAATTTAACTTGCTAAACAACCCACAAATGGTTTGGCACCATTTAAAAACCATTGTCAAACTGTTTCAATTACAAATCTCAAATCAATGCAAGTGTTTAAACTTGCAAAACAAATTTACTTGACATCTTATATTTGTCAAGGAAGTTTTAAGAGCTCAAAATTAATATTTCTCACTTGCTGTAAAAATTCTAAAGTAATATCATTTTGGTTTTAAGAAAAATGCCAAATGTTTTATAAAAGGAAGGACATCCAATTTGGCTTGATCCAATTGAATTCAAACACTTTCAAAATCCTTTACACTTTCAAAACAGAAGGCATGGATTGCTCCACCATGATGTTGGGAGCCTCCACTCTTTCCTTGGGGACATTTGGGAAAATAAATTATGTTCAAATAATTTTATAAGGAGAAAAGCCCCAAATGCCTATTGCTTTGCCTTCAAGTCTTGAAGTAATTGTTGACCACCAAATTTCACTTTTAGTTTTATATGTGTCAACAATGTTAAAGACTTCAAAAGATACTTTTCTCAAAGACAAATACATGGCTAAGTAATTTAAATCTTGAGAATACCAAAAATTGTCATACTTGAAACCTATGAACAAATATTGTCCAAAACTTTTTATTTTGAATTGCCAATTTTTGTGGTGCTTCTACTTGTTAGTGGGAGGCTACATGATTTTTCTCACATTTTTCTAAAATGTCTAAGTGCCCTATTTAAATCAGTGACTGTTGCTGAAATTAAAAGAAACAGAAAAGGGGGACCAATCCGTGATGGAAGAATTTCTGCCAGGGACTTGGTTGTAAAAACTCCATCCCCCTCCCTGTAGCGACCGACGATGCGCGCGCTGCTCGCGTCGCACCCTCTCCTCCACGAGCTCGCCATGGGGCCCCCTCTTCCTCTGCCTTCCCCTGCCAGGAGAGCACCTCCACGAGGCCACGCTGCTCCCCTCCCTCACCTGTCTGCTTCCCGTTCCCCATCTCGCTTCCCCACGAACGCGAGCAAGCCGCCATGGCCGCCTGCCGTCGCCGTTGATTGGAAGGTTCCCGAGTAAATCGAAGAACGCTAACCGCCTGGCCGCGTCCAGTGCTCCTTCTCCGCACACGGAATCGAGCTGGGAAGTGGTACACCGACCGCGCCGTCCAATTCCGTCGCCGACCACCGCCGCAGCTCCGCCGCCTGATTCCGCCGCCGACACGCCTCCTCCGGCCACCCCGTCCTCCCCAACGCGTCCGTGGTGAGCTCCTGCCCACGCTGGCCCTTTCCCCTCTCCTCCTAGCGTCTCGAGTCGCCGTGCTTGTCGCCGTCGCATCGTGGCCACAGTAGTCGTGCTCCCTGTCGATGTTAGCTCGCGCCCGGTCAAGGAACCGGCATAGCCGGGCTGGAGGCCGTCTTCCTCGGGCCCCTGGCCGGTCCAGGAGCCGGATTAAACCGGGCTGTGGGCCGGTTGGCTCTGGAGCAGGCCCGGCCTAGAAACCGGCCCAGCCGGGCTGGAAACCGGCTGAGCAGATTTCTCCTGCTGCTTTTCTTTTTCTTTTTCCCTCGATAGCGCATGTTCCCCGCTACTCTCTCGTGATGCTAGGGTTATCGAACTCCGACGATTCCACTAGTTCCTTCTTCTCTTGACCTCGAGTAATTAAGTTTTGTTGCTGTTAAGAATAACTTCATTAAATATTAAATTTAAAAGAGGAAATTAATAAAAGTGAAAACTTCTTATCGGGACCTCAGAAAATTGTGTTTCTTATACCAAAATGTTCAGAAAAATAGGAATCACTCAGAATCATTATCATCATGCATCATTGATCCTAATTACATAAATGTACTCCTAATAGTATTTATAATCACTAAGTCTAAATATGGGGTTTATTCCAAATAATGCCATAAATATAATGGGAACCCCATTCAACTTGTTGATCATGTTCAATGCTTCTAGGGTGCATCTAAAATGTCATATCATCATTTTTGTATGCATTGCACAATTGCCATGTGTTGATTGTTACTTTTGCTTTCCGGTGTTGTTTGCTCTCCGGTAGATCACGAGTTCGGAGTTGAGCATCATTACTCCGACGAGCAGTTTGACTACTTCGCTCAACAAGGCAAGCGTAATCCCCCTCTGAGCATATCTTATCCTATTTTCCACAAGTATTTTCTCCACTATAATATTGCATGCGGTTCCAAATGTCAATTTGATTCGAATTAGAGTATCCTATAGTTGCATTATGATTCCAATGCCACTATCTGTTTTCCCTCCTATTAACCATAGGTTTGTACTGTTGGCCTGAGCTACTTAACTATGCTATGTTGATGCTTAGCCATGCTTAGTAAATGCTTAGCTGTACGATGGATGGTTCATGTTGGGAGCAGGTGATGAATTGTGCAGATGATGGTGGAGAAATTGTGGTGACAGGTATGTGGGGACCCCGGACTAGCTGTCCGAAATACCCGATTATGCTTAACACAACGATCCCGTGATCAGTCTGTCGTTGCACATAATCCGAATTGGATACCAAAGTTTACATCCATTACAGTACCGAATAAAAGTCTTACATAAATGGTCATTTAGACCAAGTTCTTACATAGGTGCCTTCATGGGCCAAACCAAAATATATCAGCGGAAGCTACGGCGTAGTAGACATCATATTCTAACGATGACAACCCGACAGGCAGCTGACTTGTGGAGATCCTTAGTTGGCGTAGAAGTCGCCATATTCCTGCTCGGCGTAGTGCTCCTCCTCGTAGTCTGGCTAGGACAATAGCCAGGGACGAAACCAATATGAGTACATTTGAATGTACTCGCAAACTACCCCAACATGAGTATGCACTCTTATTTGTTTTAAAACATCTCTATATCTTTATTGAAAAAGGTAAGAAGAGTTTTATAACCATCTTTGAAAGAAGTCACCATTTCATTTTGTTTCTCAAAAACTCCTCCTTTTCATGACCATGGCTCACCATAGTCCATTTATTCCCACAACTCCTACCACTTCATTTGGTATAGATGTGTAACCCCATCACCATTTCAATTTCTTTTAAACTTAAAAGCTTTTTCCAAAAACTTGCACATGGTCAAAGTAGGGTCTCCCAGCTGTCCATATCCGAGGACTCGGCTATTCGAATAGTTTTAACCCTCTGCAGAGGTAGCACGCTTTTATCCCACATCCATCCGGCAGCTCATCGTGTCCGCCACGTCTCGCCATACAGGTGTATGCGAAGTAAGCCGCCGACCATAGCCTGTCCTTTGCTCATGCTAGTATAGGATCCTACCGCTACGAAATTATCATCCTTTCCATCAACACCCAGTCCAGATTCCCCGTCGGGAAACCTAAGTGTGAGGACTCGTAGTTCTGCCCGGCGAGCGAACCCTTCAATCCCCCATTCTCAGATGCCAGGACCCAGGTCAGGGGGTAGGTCGCCATGACCATCCCCTCATGGAACGAGGTCATCCTCGTTGTTGAGGAGTCCCATACTAATATGAGCAAATTATATGACTACGCCCTTTTCCCATATGTGGTGGAGGTGGTCGCACAGGGTATTGGATGGTTGACGTAAGTACAAGGACACACTGTGCATTTTTCATAAACATCACCACTTTTCCACTTTTCCAACACAACACCGACATCTCGGCATTCCATAAACTCACAAGACATTTCAAAGGAGTTTTGAATAAACAACATTGTTTTCCCATCCTAAAGTTTTATATAAACTACTACATAGGGTGGCAAAATAATATCCATATACTTTTGAAATGAGTTTTATAAATCTTGCTTTGAGAGTAAAACATGTTATGAAAGTAGATGCATATGTTGGTAGTGCAAGCTCAGAGAATAGCTTGCCTTGCTTGGCAAAGTGATCTTGCTCTTGTTCTTCAATTTCAGCAAACTCTCCTTCCTCGATATATCCGACAACGTTCTCGTCTAATTAATAAACAAACAATGCAACCAATCACTAAGCTATACAAGCAATCATCTCAACACAACAATCATAAACATCACAATTAGCTACTGCACACACAAACCACACAATTTGGTTTTCAAAAATTGAATTAAACATTATTTAATTAAGTCCAAATTATGGCAGAAACTAGTTATTCATGTTTAATTCCACAACTTGAGTTCTGTTGGTCACAAAAATACAAACTAAAATTCTATGGAAAGCTACTGATGTGTAGAAGACAACCCAATTTGAATTGGATCATTTGGAGTTACCAAACTCCCTACACATTGGATTGAATCCAGTAGCTTAATAATCAAGTTTTAGCTACCATTTAAATTCTATTGTTCCAAAAATTAAACCCTTTTAGGGGTAACTAAACATGGCTATATGTGAGCTAACAAAATTGGTCCTAACTCATTTGGATCAACCAATAAACATATTTGTTTGTTTTAGTCCAGAAGGGTTTATCTTAAAGTCAACAATTAATACTGCTTAATTAATTCTACCAAAATTAGGGGAGCTAACACAAGGCAGTACTAAGCTAGCAAAATTGGTTTGGAATTATTTGGACTAACAGAGTATCAGAAACAAACAAGTTTAGATTTTAAACCTTCTGTGGCATTTTCAATAATACTTTTTAACTATTTAATTAAATGACATGAGACCAATTGTGATGGTTAAAAATTTCATAAGCTTTTCAGAACAGTTGAGTTTGATTTATTTGGATTCCTAAATCTCAAGTTATTGATTTTTGAAGTTGATATCAGTACTGAAAATTTCAGAGAATTTGAATTAGGAAAAACTACTGTTGTGGATAATGTTGAGAATCCTGACGGGTGGGGTCTACCCGTCAGTGGCTCAGCAAAACTCTGCGCGTACTGGATAAAGTTGAAAACGCTGACATGTGGGGTCCACTTGCCAGCGATACACTTAAGTGAAGCGGTATGCTACCGTAGATCGAAGATCTAACGGCCCATGTTCAAACTCATCCTCGACGACCTAATTCCGGCGGCGTTGCCGCGCCGGCGACGGCGAGCGTGGCCAGAGAGGGTACCTGAGGGGCCTAGGGACGGTGGAGTGGACGCGTTCGACGGCGGGGGTCGTGGGGAAGCTTGCTGGAGCAGCGGCACGAGCTGGGACGGACTGGTTCGACGGTGGCGACCTCCCGCACTTCCACGGCACGGGCGGCAGCTCCGGCGATCTCCTGACGACGGGCCTGTGCACAATCCAGAGGGAAAAAGGGGCGGGTGAGGGTGGTGAAGCTGTGGCACCATGCTACGAGGCAAAGAGGGGAGAATAGGGTAGAGCAGCGCGGCGGCCGTGTCCGACCTTGACAGCGGCCGTGGCGCAGCAATGTCTGCCCTCCGGGCAGAGCACGGTGAAATTGGAGCGAGGGAAAGGGGGACGGGGTGGTGTGGAGTGAGCAGAGGGGGTCGGGGGTGGTTATATAGCGGCGGATGCCGGCGTTCATGGGCGAGGTGCACGGGAGTGTCCACGGCGCACCGGCAGATCTTTTTCCCGAGGCTGACGAGGCACGGCGATGGGCAGGGCAACGCGGTGACGAGCGAGGTTCTAGTGTCTTCTAGAAGGTCTGGGCGGAGCGGCACGCGTCGAGGTGCAGAGGGTGGGACGAATTTCATCGGCGCCGTCCAAGTGCTGCCGCGGCGGCAATAGGGGACAGGGCGGCGATTACGGCAACGGGGTGCTCGAGTTCGTGCAGAGGGCGCAGAGGCGACGACCGTGGACGGCTGCGAGCAAGGGGGGGCCTGGGGGACCCGGGGAAACGGCGACCGCGCGGCGTACGGCGACGACACGGCGACGGAGAGGTAGCCGAAGACACTTTTGCAAAAACCTCCCTGGCTCCTTTGCTCTGCTCTTTTCCTTCTTCTTTCTTCTAATTACGTTTTAGCCCTTCTGTTAAATGCAGCAGCATTTCCTGATTTATTTTGGGGCACTAAATCAATTTATAAAAATTTGCCAAAATTTGTGGGGCCTTCCCATAATGTGCAGAAGCTCCATAAAAATTGGCATAAAATAATAAAATGTTTTGAAACATTTTCTTTTATAGTGCTTTAATTAAAGCATTTTAATTTATTTCAATTTGTTTTGATTTTAGAATTTTAAAACTAGTTCAAAATAATATTTGAGAGGGGAAAGTGGTAGGAACAAAATGGGGAGTGTTTATAAACCCACTCCACTGAATTTTGTTTGAAACCATTTGAAATTCTCACTTGGAGAATTTGTGGAATACAAATGTCACTTTTATTTTTCTTGCTTTATTTGCTATTTCAATTCTTTTCTTTTCTTCTTGCTTTTATTTAGAGCAAACAACAAACCACTAGCAAGAAGGAATAACACAAGCAACAAGAATTAAACCACAAGCAATATTTGCAACAACACATAATATTAACAAAAGTTTTTGTTGGCTCCCATTTTTGGAATAATAATATTGATTAATATTTTTGGGATGTTACAAGGTAATAAGATGTTAAAGGTGGGGATGAGAGGCCACTGTGGTTGTGGTGCTTTGTCTCGTTCTCGCCGCCTAGGTGCGAGTTCTTTACCTCCCGAACCAAGACTGAGCGTGCAACCATGCGTGAGGCCTATGCAATTGCAGGAACCCACATAGACTAAATAACTCGGGCGGGGCTAGCCAGGGTCCTCTAGTTCGGGCTTCCATTTGCGCGTGCTTGATGATGGTGGTATGAGCTGAGATGAGGATGGTGGTGTTCGGAAAATGAGTGGCCGTGGGGCGGGTGTTGCAGGCACTGGCAGTCCTACCGCCACTGATGATCCTGGAAAGTCCTTAACGAGGGAGAAGTCGACACCGCTCCCACCCAGCCGGCTTTCCATGGAAGAGAGCTAATTGTACAGGTAATGGGCCGGACGGTACGCGTGGCAAACATTGTACACCCCTGCAGGGTAAATCTTTTCGAAAAGCCGTGTCCACGGTTATGGACAACTTGGGAAAGGACGATAAGATCATAGAATAACTTTAACGGAATGACTAAAAACTGGGTACTAGCGGTACCACTCAAGAATGCAAGGTTGACTTCCTCGAGGGTGATTCGGGGAGGTGCCTTGGTGAAACAGGTACAGTGGTTGATGATGATGGTTGATGATGAGTAAAGTGATCAAAGAAAAGAGTAATTCTTACCCCCTTTTTGAAAATACTCTGAATAGTCGATGCCTTTGAGTTATGTTTTTCATAAATAAAATCAGCTTTATGCAAAACAGCCATATAACTTTGAAAGCCTCATCGAGCTAATGCTCTACATATAATCTTGCGAGTTCGTCGAACTCAACGTCGTTTGTTTTGTTTCAGAGGAGGACTCCACCGACTTCGAGGGTGGGTTCTTTGTGGACGTCGACGAGTAGTCGGGGGTTCCCAGGTGGCAGCTTGGGACATCCCGGAACAGCTGGCGCTGGATGTTTATCTGCAGGCCTCTTAGGCCATAATTTGGTTCTTGTTGTTTAGAACAACCTAATTTGCTTCCGCTTGTTGTAATGTTGGGTCTGTGACCTCTGGTTGTTATTTGCTATCTTTCTCTATTATAAGAGTTGCACTATAATGATTTGTGTCGTAGAGTCTGTGATGTGCCAGTTGTTCCACAAGTCTTGATCTCTTTATTATGCTTTGATAGTTGAGCCTGTGTTAAGGCATCAATCGGGGTGTTGCGTTGCCGGTGATCAATTCCGAGCAACGCCTGCCAAAGGTTTTGGCCGGGGATTGGTAAACCCGTAACCTCCGGTTGTATCGCTTAACCGGTGACACTCAGCATCACTGTATAGCAGTCGGGTCAGGGCGCCACAAGTTGGTATCAGAGCAGTACTGCCTATAGGAAACCCTTCTACTGGTCGATGTTGAGTCTAGTGTTTGTGAAAATATTTTTAACCTAAAATGAGTTGTGAAAACCATCTTAGGATTCTTTTTACTCCTCATCTGGTTACCCTCTAATCTCGGAGCAATCTTACCTCGATTTGAGTTAAAGGTTTTACTTCTCATCTGTTACTTCAAAATGATTAGAACGGGGTTGGGTTCGACCTTTAGTGTTATGTGTCCAGTTGCTCCCGCTGCGTTGCAATCCCAAATCAACTCAGATGTTTGAATCCTGTTACCCAACGAAGGAGCAAGTGATTATCCTCGATTTTGCCGGATTTTAACCCAAGGTCTTGAACCGAAGGTCCCGGATTGTGCTGATTTTCTGGCATGATGAATTGTGTGGCCAAAAATATTCTTTTAAACGAGGGTATTCAGAAGAAAAAAATGGGTCCACTCATAGGAAAACCCAACCTTTCTTTTGGACTGATGGACTTACCAGTCTTGATCGTTACAAAGGACGATGCTTCGTCCTGCTTCTATCTGTCTCGCCGTGATCCAAGCAGGTTCCAGAACGAATTTACAGTCCATCCCCATTAACCGCTCGGGCATCGACCCAGGAAGAATTTATTCTAGGGTTTTTGAATGGTTCCAATTTGTTCTGAATTTTGCAGCCTGCTCGGGGGTTCCATAGTTCTATTGGAAAAAATTCCTTTTGATGTAAGTGGAAGGAACAAACATAAACTAATTGGGTAGAAAAGGAGCGGAAAAAGATCTGTGGATTAGACTCCCTTTCTTTCCAGGGTTTGTATTTGTTACCCATGTGATCGTTATGCTATTTATGATTCTCGGCACATGAAGCTGACCTTTAACCCAAGTCCTTTATGTGGTCTGTGTGGTAGCTGGTTGAACCTTAAATTTCCCCCACCTCGGATGGCTATGTAACTTCAGCTCTCCCGTAGCCTTGCTTTAGGTTCTGTCTTGGAACCATCTGGGTTACGATGAATTCTCTTAGCAAGTCTCCCAACTATGTTTGTGACTCTGCTGCATCTCTCCTTTTGGGCATGGTTATCACAATTGAGTAGTAACCGGTGCATCTTCAACATCTTAGGATTTCTCCTGAGCATGTTTCGTACTCTGATCTGCCTCCCAACCTTTGTCTGTCAGTTGACAGTAAAGTTTTATCGTGCGTTGGTATGTTCCGATGCAAGTTCCTCTTGTGGTTTGTCAAGACTTTCCACTTCATCTTATTAGGAGAAACAAACTCCAGCACCTTGTCCACATCTCGGGCTAGGTCAAAGTTTTGTATTCCACGGAATAAGAGGTTTGTTAGTCTCTGTTTCTGTTCCATCTTAGAGAAGCACGATATCTTGGTATAAAGAGTGTGCACTCGTGCTGAGTGTAATGATCCTCTTCATGAAGTGATGCTCTTACTCCTCTTTACTCTCGTGTTCCGAGTGACTTGTTACTCGAGAAGGTTAAGTCGTGAGCAATGATGTGGCTATCGGATATTCTTAGCAGTTCTCACTGTGCGGAAATCCAGGGATATCCATTGCCCTCCTTAGCATGATTGGTTAGCAAATCAATAAGCTGAGTTTGACAGTGCTACCAAGTCAGTTGGCTCTGATGCACTTCCTCGGTCAAAGAGCTAGGTTTGTGCCGAAGCTCCCAAGACCACCTCGTTGTGCCTTGAAAGGCATGATCCTCTCTTGAACTCAAGATCCACCAGTATATCGTGATATCCTATATGTGGATCGTGATATTCTGGAGGTCTTTCCAGAAGTATCGCCAGGTTGTCACCTGACCGCGATGTTGAGCCTATCAGTATGCTGGTTCTCTGAACAACTCCTTCTCCAAGAAATTCATGCTGGATGTCCTGAATTATTCGGTTGAGCTTAAACAACTTGGAGAGTTAAAAGATAAAAGCTCTATCTGATATAGTTCCTTTTCAATGGGATGTCTAGTCTGTCCGTGTTGAAGCGAGGTGGTATCTCCTCTTTGGATATGCTATCCTACAAGTCTTTGATTTGAGTTGGGCTATCGTCAAATCAAACTCAGACCTACCTACCTGAATGTGTTAGTCTGACCAATACTTATGCCTCGTTCTGTTGAAATATGAGTCTACCGTATTGGAGTATCTGGATAAGTGTGTGGTTGAGCCATCAACTACCTTCTTATCTTCTCCATGTTGAGGAGATTTATATTGGGTATTGGGCGTTAGCATTGGAAAATTGTTGGAACTAACTTTGTGTCTTCACAAGGTATGTGTTCTGGAAGTTAGAAGTGACTTTCTCTGGTTCATGTGCAATTGCTGAAAGATGTCGCCGTGGATCTGAGTTATTGTCTGGTTTCCTCGGAATCATCTCAAGTCAATCATGCATGTGCAGAAGATTCTTGGAATGGTAGGTTGTTACCTCCTTTCCTTGAAAATTTCATCTATGCTTCCAAGCCACTGATTGAATTGTTCCAGAAAAAGAGGAAGTCTGAGAACTTCTTTGTCTCCTATGGTGTTTCCCATCAAGAACTCAATCGTGTCTCGCTACAAGATATTCAATTGGGGCAGCTGTCCCTGACAAGTTGCTAATCCGCGAGTTCCGCAATCTCGTTCTTCCTTTGGAGTTAGACCTTCTAGTCCAGCTCCTGGGGTTCTAGCAAAATTAATCCGGTGGTATCCGTGACAAAGATTCCCTATTCCTACATGTGGAGTCTGAAGTATCTCTACATTCACCAGATCGAAATCTCCCCCAGAAACGATAGTTGGTGATCCTTAAGAAGCTTGACCTCGATGTTTATCACCTCAAGAAGTTTTCCCGATACTAACTTTCCCGGGGTTTTCTAAAGTTCTCTATGTCCATCTTCCCGACCCTTCTCTTGTGATCCGAAGTGCCCCTTCGTGAGGAAAGTTCTACTCAAGTTGTTGGTAGAAGTTGCCTCTTCATATGTCCGAATCTTGTTTAACCTTCGTCTTCAGAAACTTAAGGCCTTGTGCAAAGTTCATATTCTGAATTTTTGAGAAAACTGTGGTCTAACAACCGGAAACTCCTTATCAATCTCCCGTCAAACGCATGTGTCTCCTAACTGTCAATCCAAGGGATGCTTGAAGCCTCATCCTAGGATTCCACTAGGAGGTACTTGGTCGTGGTGTATTCAACAAGATCCATCCTTCCGGTGAGGTTTCCTTCGTTCCTATGGTATACGTTGATAGTGACCTCGAAGGGAAGCCGATGAAGATCTTCATGATGCCCTCGGTCAACCTCTTCAAGAAAGAAGCCGTCTGAAGCGAGAAGATCGTGAAGTACCGTTGTAACCCTTTTTCCCTCTTTCCTACTCTAAGAATCTCGGGACGAGATTCCTGTAAGGAGGGTAGAGTTGTAACAGCCCAAAGTTCGGAAACCTAAAAACCCGATTAAAATTTCCGCTTTTGTGTTGCATTGCATCATGGCATCCAAATTTAACTTGCTAAACAACCCACAAATGGTTTGGCACCATTTAAAAACCATTGTCAAACTGTTTCAATTACAAATCTCAAATCAATGCAAGTGTTTAAACTTGCAAAACAAATTTACTTGACATCTTATATTTGTCAAGGAAGTTTCAAGAGCTCAAAATTAATATTTCTCACTTGCTGTAAAAATTCTAAAGTAATATCATTTTGGTTTTAAGAAAAATGCCAAATGTTTTATAAAAGGAAGGACATCCAAATTGGCTTGATCCAATTGAATTCAAACACTTGCAAAATCCTTTACACTTTCAAAACAGAAGGCATGGATTGCTCCACCATGATGTTGGGAGCCTCCACTCTTTCCTTGGGGACATTTGGGAAAATAAATTATGTTCAAATAATTTTATAAGGAGAAAAGCCCCAAATGCCTATTGCTTTGCCTTCAAGTCTTGAAGTAATTGTTGACCACCAAATTTCACTTTTAGTTTTATATGTGTCAACAATGTTCAAGACTTCAAAAGATACTTTTCTCAAAGACAAATACATGGCTAAGTAATTTAAATCTTGAGAATACCAAAAATTGTCATACTTGAAACCTATGAACAAATATTGTCCAAAACTTTTTATTTTGAATTGCCAATTTTTGTGGTGCTTCTACTTGTTAGTGGGAGGCTACATGTTTTTTTTCTCACATTTTTCTAAAATGTCTAAGTGCCCTATTTAAATCAGTGACTGTTGCTGAAATTAAAAGAAACAGAAAGGGGGACCAATCCGTGATGGAAGAATTTCTGCCAGGGACTTGGTTGTAAAAACTCCTTCCCCCTCCCTGTAGCGACCGACGATGCGCGCGCTGCTCGCGTCGCACCCTCTCCTCCACGAGCTCGCCATGGGGCCCCTCCTCCTCTGCCTTCCCCTGCCAGGAGAGCACCTCCACAAGGCCACGCTGCTCCCTCCCTCACCTGTCTGCTTCCCGATCCCCATCTCGCTTCCCCACGAACGCGAGCAAGCCGCCATGGCCGCCTGCCGTCGCCGTTGATTGGAAGGTTCCCGAGTAAATCGAAGAACGCCAACTGCCTCGCCGCGTCTAGTGCTCCTTCTCCGCACACGGAATCGAGCTGGGAAGTGGTACACCGACCGCGCCGTCCAATTTCGTCGCCGACCACCGCCGCAGCTCCGCCGCCTGATTCCGCCGCCGACACGCCTCCTCCGGCCACCCCGTCCTCCCCAACGCGTCCGTGGTGAGCTCCTGCCCACGCTGGCCCTTTCCCCTCTCCTCCTAGCGTCTCGAGTCGCCGTGCTTGTCGCCGTCGCATCGTGGCCACAGTAGCCGTGCTCCCCGTCGATGTTAGCTCGCGCCCGGTCAAGGAACCGGCATAGCCGGGCTGGAGGCCGTCTTCCTCGGGCCCCTGGCCGGTCCAGGAGCTGGATTAAACCGGGCTGTGGGCCGGTTGGCTCTGGAGCAGGCCCGGCCTAGAAACCGGCCCAGCCGGGCTGGAAACCGGCTGAGCAGATTTTTCCTGCTGCTTTTCTTTTTCTTTTTCCCTCGATAGCGCATGTTCCCCGCTACTCTCTCACGATGCTAGGGTTATCGAACTCCGACGATTCCACTAGTTCCTTCTTCTCTTGACCTCGAGTAATTAAGTTTTCTTGCTGTTAAGAATAACTTCATTAAATATTAAATTTAAAAGAGGAAATTAATAAAAGTGAAAACTTCTTATCGGGACCTCAGAAAATTGTGTTTCTTATACCAAAATGTTCAGAAAAATAGGAATCACTCAGAATCATTATCATCATGCATCATTGATCCTAATTACATAAATGTACTCCTAATAGTATTTATAATCACTAAGTCTAAACATGGGGTTTATTCCAAATAATGCCATAAATATAATGGGAACCCCATTTAACTTGTTGATCATGTTCAATGCTTCTAGGGTGCATCTAAAATGCCATATCATCATTTTTGTATGCATTGCACAATTTCCATGTGTTGATTGTTACTTTTGCTTTCCGGTGTTGTTTGCTCTCCGGTAGATCACGAGTTCGGAGTTGAGCATCATTACTCCGACGAGCAGTTTGACTACTTCGCTCAACAAGGCAAGCGTAATCCCCCCTCTGAGCATATCTTATTCTATTTTCCACAAGTATTTTCTCCACTATAATATTGCATGCGGTTCCAAATGTCAATTTGATTCGGATTAGAGTATCCTATAGTTGCATTATGATTCCAATGCCACTACCTGTTTTCCCTCCTATTAACCATAGGTTTGTACTGTTGGCCTGAGCTACTTAACTATGCTATGTTGATGCTTAGCCATGCTTAGTAAATGCTTAGCTGTACGATGGATGGTTCATGTTGGGAGCAGGTGATGAATTGTGCAGATGATGGTGGAGAAATTGTGGTGACAGGTAATAAGATGTTAAAGGTGGGGATGAGAGGCCACTGTGGTTGTGGTGCTTTGTCTCGTTCTCGCCGCCTAGGTGCGAGTTCTTTACCTCCCGAACCAAGACTGAGCGTGCAACCATGCGTGAGGCCTATGCAATTGCAGGAATCCTCATAGACTAAATAACTCGGGCGGGGCTAGCCAGGGTCCTCTAGTTCGGGCTTCCATTTGCGCGTGCTTGATGATGGTGGTATGAGCTGAGATGAGGATGGTGGTGTTAGGAAAATGAGTGGCCGTGGGGCGGGTGTTGCAGGCACTGGCAGTCCTACCGCCACTGATGATCCTGGAAAGTACTTAACCAGGGAGAAGTCGACACCGCTCCCACCCAGCCGGCTTTCCATGGAAGAGAGCTAATTGTACAGGTAATGGGCCGGACGGTACGCGTGGCAAACATTGTACACCCCTGCAGGGTAAATCTTTTCGAAAAGCCGTGTCCACGGTTATGGACAACTTGGGAAAGGACAATAAGATCATAGAATAACTTTAACGGAATGACTAAAAACTGGGTACTAGAGGTACCACTCAAGAATGCAAGGTTGACTTCCTCGAGGGTGATTCGGGAGGTGCCTTGGTGAAACAGGTACAGTGGTTGATGATGATGGTTGATGATGAGTAAAGTGATCAAAGAAAAGAGTACTTCTTACCCCCTTTTTGAAAATACTCTGAATAGTCGATGCCTTTGAGTTATGTTTTTCATAAATAAAATCAGCTTTATGTAAAGCAGCCATATAACTTTGAAAGCCTCATCGAGCTAATGCTCTATATATAATCTTGCGAGTTCGTCGAACTCAACGTCGTTTGTTTTGTTTCAGAGGAGGACTCCACCGACTTCGAGGGTGGGTTCTTTGTGGACGTCGACGAGTAGTCGGGGGTTCCCAGGTGGCAGCTTGGGACATCCCGGAACAGCTGGCGCTGGATGTTTATCTGCAGGCCTCTTAGGCCATAATTTGGTTCTTGTTGTTTAGAACAACCTAATTTGCTTCCGCTTGTTGTAATGTTGGGTCTGTGACCTCTGGTTGTTATTTGCTATCTTTCTCTATTATAAGAGTTGCACTATAATGATTTGTGTCGTAGAGTCTGTGATGTGCCAGTTGTTCCACAAGTCTTGATCTCTCTATTATGTTTTGATAGTTGAGCCTGTGTTAAGGCATCAATCGGGGTGTTGCGTTGCCGGTGATCAATTACGAGCAACGCCTGCCAAAGGTTTTGGCCGGGGATTGGTAAACCCGTAACCTCCGGTTGTATCGCTTAACCGGTGACACTCAGCATCACTGTATAGCAGTCGGGTCAGGGCGCCACACATATTACAGACCACTAATCAGTACCTACTAGTCATCAGGGAATGCATCGACGAACAGGCTACGCAGGTAAGCCCTAAGCCAGGCACACCTCTCCGGCTTGCTCATGCTGGAGTACTTGAGCTGCTCCTCTGCGTTGTCCGCCAGGAAGTCCATTGCCTTGATGATCAACGCTGGAGCGTACATGTTACATGGCTGAATTGTCCTCACCTTGAAGATGGCCTTCATTTGAGCGAAGTTGGTAATTGGATGGTTCAGCAGCTCCACGTCCCTGGGGAATGTCTAGTAATGGCATTTTCAAATCGTTAGTGTACACAGTATTTGAAGCTGGCTATGAACAAAAGAGTACAACAGTTGGGTTGAATGGAAGGGCAAGCAAACCTGAAGGTGATGAAGCAGCTGAACATCAGCCATCATCAGAGTCGTGCTGGTTTCATACCAAACTACTCCAGGCATGCGCTTCAGTTCGTTAATCCTAACCCACCTGACTCTCCACTTCCTCAGATGGTTGTAGACTTGAGTGCTGGTGATAGTCAGACCAGTGAACTCAAGAACAGCATCGCTGACCTTCCTGGTGTACAGATCCTTGAAGCATTTGTCAAACTGGATCCCCTGCTCCACTAGCTGCACTACCCTGTTCAGAACAAATAGGGATAGAGGAGCTGTCCATTGCATTGTCTGCCTCGAAGTAGATCCACTACCCATCTGAGAGTGCACTCTCTTGTTAGTCCCCTTGGCAGTCATGTCAGATTGCACATCTGAGTCAGTCACTGAATCCATAGGGAGTGCATTCAGAGGCAGTACGTCGAGAGGCTTGGAAGCTAACTGATGGTCGAACATCTCGAGCAGTGCATTATCGCATAGCGCTTGCAGAGGCACTCTCTTCTTACCGCGAACCTGATCCACGAAACACGGCAAGGTCGGCCTAGTCAGGCAATCTATGAACATGAGTAATCTAAGTACGGAGGCTAAGTGACGTGGATTCGTGGTCTACATGTGGAAGAACAACAGATCTATAAGGTACGAGCAACAGATCTACGGTACGAACAAGCATAAGGTTCAGAAAATCTTACATCCACCGGGTGCATCTGCATCTTGCCGTCCGCCTTCATGCCAGAGGTCGCCGTGGAGGCGGTGGAGGTCCCCGGCGAGGTCGCCGTCGAGGTCAGCACCTCGGTGGAGGTCGCCGTCGAAGTCGCCTTTGCCGTCACACAAAGCGCTCCAGCCGCCATTGCAAGAGCTCGAATGGAACAAATGGCGGGACTCGATTTGGAGGTGAGCTAAATAGAGTGGTGATTTTTGGCGGGCGGTGACCGAAATCCTCCCGCCTGATTTTCCACGCTCGCGCCATCTCCGCGTCCTGCAGCTGGGCGGCGCGGCGTTCCTCTAGGTCAGCCGCCCGCAACATGGCTGCAAGGAAACGGCCGATTCGGCCGTTCCCACTGGGCCTGGCCCAAGGGTGCTTTAAGAACCGCACTATGCAAGTTTCGGGCTGCAGGCAAGCAAACAAGCAGGGTGGTTCTGCAGCCCTTGTTCAAGCTCACCACCTCCATATCCTTTAAAGAACTAAACTCCCTAGGAATAGACCTCCCTTGTTGATCCACATGTCAACCTTTTATTGGTTTATACAAAGGTAAAAATAATATTATTTTCCATCAAAGTACTAAGCTCTCTCCACATGTGAACCTTTCGTTGGGTTTAGACAAAGGTAAAAAATAATATTATTTGTATTCAAAATTTATTTTCTATCTACTGCATATAAAACTACGGTATTTCCAAGTGCAGTGTTTTATAACGCGGACTAAATGTAGCCCTTTATTTTGAAAATTCAATATATAACTTTTAAAGTGTCAAAAAAATCTTTAAAAATATGTGCATATAGCCATGATATATAACTTTTAAAGTGTAAAAAAAATCTTTAAAAATATGTGCATATAGCCATGATATATTCTACAAGTGTGCAAAATCTTAATCCGAAATACGCTGTATTCTACGCCACACAAAAAAGACAAAAATATAAACTGGGTGTGTGAACTGGGCACTTCCAAATTCTTTTAAATTTTTCTTTTTTATATAACCCAAAATATGAAGAATTTTGGATTGAAAATTAGCACAATTGTAGGATAAGGTATAAGCTACATCTAGATTTATTTTTAGATTCTTTTTAAACTTTAAAATATTGTTTGAAAAATTAAAATATAGTGATAGATGTAGCCCGGGCTACAAATGCTTTTTTTCGTGGTGTTTCCGCTCCGTTAGAGCATATTCAATAGCTGCCAGATTTTAGGTCATAACTATTTTTAGGTCATTTGAGGACAAAATATTGCTCCAACAGCTGCACTTAATGTAAATTTTATCATTTTTTGTTAAATAAAAAAACACCAATTGTTGCAGATATAAAACACTTGGTCGGATGCTATATAACAAAATGGCCAACATGCGCATGCTAAATGTCAATCGGAAATTTCATGTCCCTCTCACAACTCTCTTACGGTGACCACCGCCGTCTCTTCACACGTTGATTTGGTCTCGAATCCGGTAGTTCGGCCACAACTGATCGATTCGGCTACGAATCCACCAGCACTGTACAGGGGCGCCACAGATCGGGAGGGATTCAACATCGAGGGATGCCGGCTGTCGCTCTCCGCTCCGCATGCGGCCACCATTGACTCTCGCATGTATTAGGTCATTTGGGATCAAAACTCTTGCTCCTTCATGTAAATTTTCCCAGTTTTTTTGGCAAACAAAAAAAGACAACAAGTGCTGTAAAATTAAACATTTTGGTCACGGTTATAAAAATAGAAAGGTCAACGCGTGCAGGACAACTGCCAATCGGAATTTTCATGTTGCCCTCACGCCTCTCCTCCAGTGACCGCCGCTAGCTCTTCTCCCATCGATTCGGGCTCAAATCCGGCAGCTCGGCCATAACTTTGCCGATTCGACCATGAATTCACCACTGCTGCTCAAGGGCACTACAGATCGGGAGGATTCGGCCTCGAGTGTTGACCTTGCTCTCCTCCCATGCAAGGCCACCAATGAAGCTCTTTTGTAGCTTCGGCAAACGAGCCACCCGAGCGGACCTCCTCCCCTCCACTTTTTAACCGTGCCTCCTCCCTCCCTGCCAACACGAGCACGAGTGACACACAACAGCTCTGCCTCCGGCTACACCTCGACTATCTCCGCCTTGCGCGGCTCCTCCGCCTCTGCACACCAGTCGTCGGGCTCGTCTCGTTAAGTGATTAACAAATCTAAAGTTATTACTTTTGTAGTATACAGTTTATATTGCAGGTGCTAGACCAATACGTACAATATTTTCCTAAAAAATATATGAATTTATACCTGATCATGTATGAAATACTAATCTTTACTCAGACCAGTATGTCATCTATTGATAACCGCAATATACCCACAAGCGCAGCAAAGCGCGCCAACCCCTTCTAGTACCTTACCTAAGATGGTGAGCCCTCACACACTTGCAGGGTTACTGGCTTACAGGTTACAGCCCACCTCTTCCAGGAACTACTGTTAATTCATTAATGCACTAGGAAACACATGAGATTTGCGGAGAGAAACTGTGGGTACGATAAGTGAAGGCCAGAGGCAAGAAATTGATGCGAACCAAAGCACACCAGGATTTATGTGGTACGAGAAAAAACACAGAGAGCAAAACACAAAAATGAAATATAAACAGATAGCAAAGGTGTTGGTCAGGTGTAAATTTTTTAGTAGACAGCACGGACTATCCGACCCTGTTTTTGATTAGTTCTTGAACTGATAAAATGAGGCCAGAGGCCCAGAAGTAAAATAGTACGTGACGTCATGACCTGATATTCTATTTTCTGGCTCTTGAATTTCCGTGAACTAACTACCGGGCCATGAACAAATGACAGGAAACTACACCCCCCCTAAAGACCTGTTTGTAGCATCTAAGTTGAAATTTCATTGAAAATAAATTACTTTGTACAATTGCAAGTACTCATGGACCACAAATTGAGTGAGAGAGCAAACAAAAAAACTGAATAATTTACAAACTGTCATGATGAGATTTTTTTGCATGTTTGTCCATTTTTTTCGCTATCAGGTTTTTACTGTTTGCCCCTTGGTCAGAGTCTATTGTTGGGACTCTAAGCGAGGAGTGATGTAGTAGTAAAGGATTTTTTTCCACGAGGATGACTTGGTGTTTAATATTGAACACAAAGAATATAATTAAGCAGATACTAACTACTAAGTCTGGCAACATGTAAAAAAAGCTATTTTCTTGTCCCCAACAATATCGAAATAGTTGTCATGACAAAAAATAAAGGACAGACCCAGTGCATAAGGCTCCCACACTAGGTGGGGTTTGGGGAGGGATAACTTTTAATAAAGATGAAAAATATTTTTGTATTTTCCGAATGATGAAGTGCAACGAAATGGACAACTAGAAAATGGAAGTATGTTTCTTATGAAGGAAGTGGACCCGTGACCGGTGTTCATGTGCTCATTTGATCTCTCTCAGAAATATGATGGCCTAAAATACTATGCATAGATATGAGAAAACTGAATAAATACAAAAGTGCTAGTGCGCATGAATATCATATATGATTCACATCCATATGGGTATCTGAAAGACTGTCTATGTCGACTAGAGAAGGGAGGGGTTAATATAGCAGCAGATTCTTGCTTGATAACAGCTGGCAACTTTATAGTTGGTCTTCTACTGTCGCCTAAAACATTCTACACATGCAGTTCTATAGAGATGAATCTTGCGAAAAAGTAGATAACAGGTATGTAAAGGTGCTAGCGAAAATGATGGCACACCCAAGAATGCATCCCGATGTTCGGATAGTTGTGGCTATATATATACTACATTCTCGTTGGAGAAGGGTAGAACACATTGCCCAAAGGACACACAATTTTTGATTAAAAAGACCAACTTGCTTCTACTTGAGTTAGCACACTTAGTCCATACTCAAGCACTACAAAGGAATCTTCACACGAAGTAGACGATCACTGGTCTTCGCAAATCAGCACAAAGATTTCTAATTGACGGCCCTTCCTTCCGAGAATTAACAACACTATGCTAGGGCTTCAAATCGAAATCCAGTGTGAGCTTTTAAAGGGTCGGGGGAGAGAGATCGATGTCAGCACCAGCAAGGTATCACAGACCTTATGTCCTGGGGTGGAGTCTGGATGCGCCGCTATTGTTGGGACGCGCGGCGAGCCGTCGCTAGCGTCATCCTACCGGTGAACGCCGACATCGTCCGCCTCCGCCTTCTTCCAAGGTTTCCTTCTCTTTCGCCTCTCTCTCTACGAGATGCCCTTCTCTTCCAGGAGCACGAGAATGGAATATGCGGGCCCAGTCCATAAGTAGACAAGGTTTTGAGCCCAGTCGAGCAGGAGAACCGAAACCCTAGCGAGAGAGACAGAGAGGGAGAGAGACCACATGTCACCCATGCTGCGATCGGCGACGGCGGACGTCGGCCGGGCCGTGCAGTCCCGGAGGATCCTCCACCGCCGCCTCTTCTCCAACGGCAGCGGGAAAAAGGTTCGACTTTTTGCCTCCTCCTTCTTCCCGTTTCGACTCTACATGTTCTAGGAGAATCTGCCCACAGGAGGGTTCCAGAGGAGGCAGGTTTCTGTGGATCAAGCATTTATCTTTTACTTGATTGTTTGTTATGACACCTTAGAAGTAGAAAAATAGGTGAAACTCTCATAGTGGAAACTAAATTTCAGACCTACTCACTCCGTTCCAAATTAGATGACTTCCATTTGTGTACATGTGGATGTATCTAGACTTGTAACATGTCTAAGTACATCCACATTTGGACAAATAGAAGTCATTTAGTTTGGAACGGAGAGATACATAGCAAGAGAGTCACAGACACTTAATTGTACTGTAGTGCGACATTCAGAGCACTTGATAGCAGAGTCTACTCAGCTTCCTAATAGACGAGCTGAAATACAGCAATGAAAACACTTCCTCTGTCAGCACAGGGTCGTCAACAACAACAACAGCATGCAGAAAATCAAGACTAATTATTTCCATGTATCAATAATATACTTAGCCACTTAATTCTAATCATACAATTATTTTGTGCAAGTGCTTACAAAATGTCATCATGACAGTTTTTAAATTGTTCAGATTTTTGTTTGCTCAATGAAATTTCAACTTAGATTCTACAAACAGGTATTTAAGGGTGTAACTTCCTGTTATTTGTTCATGGCCCGATATTTAGCTCACGGAAATTAAAGAGCCAGAAAATAGTATGTCTAGTCAGGTACTACTTTACTGTTCGCCTCATTTTACCAGTTCAAGAACTAATCAAAAACAGGGGTGTATAGTCCTTGCTGGCTACTCAAAACTTTACACATGATCAACACCTTCTGATATCTTTTTATATTTCATTTTTGTGCTTTGTTCTCTTGATTTTTTTTTTCTGGTTCCACCCGTTGTGTTTGGTCGGCATGCATTTCATCCTCTGCCTTCACTTATCGTATTGATACTTGTGCATGCTGCCTCTTTAAATTAGAGGAAAAATTTGCCGAAACACACCGCTCAATTTTTTCTTTGCCAGGTACGATTACAATTTTTTCGTATATTTGCCAAAACACACTGTGGCCCAAAACAGAAAGTTTTGATTTTTATCCCAGAAATTACAATTATACCCTTTCGAAAATATGTCCATAATTTCAAATCGTACAGTTATCTTCCTCGCGAGCACGAGACCAGCGAGCAAACAGAACGACCTGCATCGACCTCCGACGAAGAGTTCCTAGCGGGCGCCGTCCTCCATCTCGCTGCCCCTACCGCCGCTCGCCCCCCAACCCAGGTCCTCTCCGCCTGCTAGAATCTCATCTATCGCCCCCAACACAAGGACTGGGCCAAGTCTCGTGCCGTCCCCATCCGCGTAGCCGTCCAAGCCCTAATGGCGACCGGCGTGGCAAGGTGTCGTGCCTCCCCTTGAGGAGTCTGGCCCTGAACCAGGGCGTTCTCGGCCGCAGTCACCAACGCCCTCGCGCTGGACCGCCTCGCTTGCCCACGGCCATGGACGACGTCCTGTCTTGGGTACCAGTCCCCCAATTACCTTCACAATAATATGTGAACTGACTGTAGTATAGTTCTCTGTTTGATTTCTTCGCTGACTCATGTCCCTATTAATTTTCATAGGATGGCAAAGCAGTTAAGCTAGGAGAATTGATATTCAAGTGTGTGCATATGCTGAATTGATGTCGTAAGTTTGAGATGTACAAACTCTCCCCGCGCCAAAATTTGAATTAGAGGTAAACAAAACAGTTCAAAACCGGTCATAGCATGGTCATCCCAAGCATACGTGTGACGTGTCAAACTTTCCGTTTTGGGCCTTACGGTGTGTTGTGGCAAATGTGACACAAAATTGTAATGGTACCCGGCAAAGACACAATTGAGCGGTGTGTTTCGGCAAAAGCTAGTGTCCTGTGACAAATTGAGCGGTATTAGAACACTTGGACCCACAGTTTCTCTTCGCCAGTCTCCTATGAGTTTCTGTAGTTAAGTTTAAGCAGTATCATTTTACTTGGTAGTTATGATATATACCCAGAAAGTAGTGTACTATTATGCAAATCTGGAGGCTACTTGTTTTTTCATTTCAGCATGCTGTATTTTCCATTGACTTTCCTTGATGATCCTCTGTTGCTAGCAAATTATATATTATCTCAATCATCCTATTAAAGACAACTGAAGTCTGTCAAATTATAGATGTGTGTGATTTCTGAAAGTGGTACTGTTTTTAAATGTGTCGTGTATGTAGATTTGTTAAACTGGGTCTGTTTTTATTTTGAAGAATACCAAGCCTGCTGATATGCAGCTGAACTTGTTGCTTGAGGAGTTGAAGCAAATAAGGATTAGCAGTGTGACAGATGACACGATGGTCAAGTTTCTGAGATCGTGCGTTGTGTAAACCTTTGAAACTACCAGTGATCATGTTCTTTTCCGGTCCGTATGATTGGTGACACTCTGATTACATGTTCCTTTTTTATTGATTGTGCAGCTGTCGTATGGCTAGGCAGCAGATTCTACGGCAAAATGTTGGGCGTTCATGGGTGGCTGGTATGGTGATGATCGCTGGATATACTTGGGGGTGCTCCAGAGTTGCTGGACGTTCTGCTTTTTCCGGTGATGAAACGAAGGAGTCGAGCTAGATCAGTATTAACTATGTCTAGAAATAACATGGGCCAGGGTCAGATGCCGAGACAATTTTGTAACGAAGCACCGTGTGCATTATCTCATTCTGCGCTAGTATCACTAGTAGAGAAGAAGGCAACAGTACCGGTTTTATTGGACCTTTAGTACCGGTTGTGCAACCGGTACTAAAAGGTCGGGACTAAAGGGGTACCCCTTTAGTACCGGTTGTATATACAACCGGTGCTAAAGGCCCTCCACGTGGGCGAATCTGCGCACGCGCAGCTGAGGACCTTTAGTACCGGTTGATTCCTGTTTTTTTTTGCCCCCCCCCCCTTATTTTTTCAGGGGGTTAGGTTTTCGGTTTTTTTTCTTTTCGCTTATTTTTCGGGGTTTAGGGTTTCTGTTTTTTTCTTTTCGCTCATTTTTCAGGGTTTCGGAGGAGATCACGTATAAAGTACTCACTACACATATAAAGTACTCATTACACATATAAAGTACTATCGTTACATATAAAGTACTCATAATTACAATGGAGATCACCGCTAGCCAGTACTTGCATGGAGGGAGTCTATTTATCGACATAGTGGAATTCACCGAATTCATCTACGACATGCGTCAGAATGAATCCCGCCAATTCCTCCGCAATAGCTTTTACGCGGTTTTTCGGTAGGAGCTCGTTCCGCTTCCTTGCCATCTTTGAAAGAAGGAGATCAAATCAGTTATGATCGAAACTAAACACAATTGATGGTAGCAAAATAAAAGTTGTGTATGATGTTTACGTACCTCTCGATTTCTTATACTATTGACTCTCTCATTGACCCTCATGTGAATAAACTCGTAAACGTAGTATCCACATAGTTCCGTCCCCTGTGGTTGTCGCAGACACCACTATACAAGAATTTAATTTAATCAAATAATAATCAAGAGAATGATAATGGTATTAGAAAGATACACAGACCTAGATACGTAGTAGTACTTACGTTGTTAGCCTTGAACTGCAGCTTAGGTTTCCATTCACCGCGTTCTTCCGCGATGAACTTTTTCCAAACCCTGCCCGGAAAAGAAAATGAATTGAGGAGTTATTACTTATACTTTTGATATCCGGAAATGAACGAAAGAGGCCGATATAGTGCGATTGAAATTACCTCTTGAGCATTAGACGCACGCTTTTGTACTCATCTTGATCTCTCCTTAATGAGTCCCAGACTTCAACTTCTCCTTCCTCGAGTCTAATGATTAGCAGAATGAAGTGGTACCTGCGCACATTTATATACGCAGGTATTCAGAACTCATCAATTACACTTAATATCGGGAAAGCAAAATAAAATGTGTACAAGACAGTAACACTCACCCGAAGTTGTAAGGAAAAAGTATTTCCTTTTTGCTACTTTGTCGCTTAAAAAGCGTTAGCAAAACGTCTCTGTGTCCTCGGGATGGTCAGCTATGGTCTTGACATGAACTTTATCCGGGTCAATGAACCCAATGTCCCAGATTCCTCCCATTCGGCATTCACGAATCTTCATTCTGCATAATAGCGTACAAAATAATGTTGTGAGGATAATTACAAGCAATGAACGAGCTTAACTATAAATAATTAAATTACACGAATAAATTACTTACAGACAATAGCAGTTGATGATAGATTTGTCGAGAGCAAGTTGATTGTACATCTGAAAAAGTTCGGAGAACTCAACCTGCACACCATATTGTCGGAAGTAGTGTTGTTCCTTAACTCCCGCCATGAGATACATTTTCCCTTCTTTTGCGGCGGCCATGTACCAGTTATGCAATTTATATAACTGTGTTGTTAGAGCACTCGGATTTTCGACCAGAGGCAGCCCGAGTTCAAATTTATATTGAATTGTTATCTGCGCTATGGGGTAACCTGTGTCGCCAATGACAACTTCTCCATGCTCGATTTCCCGAGCTTCAGAAGGCACAATGAGCGGGGCGATCGATTGTGCTTCTTGTTCTCCGAGCTGGGCAACTCTTTTCCCGCACGCTTTTTCTTGCTCCATCTGTGAGGAAAGTACCTTGTCAATACCTCGCTCATAGTCTGAAAGGGGCGGTGGTGGAGGGTCATATAGGTTGTCAACGGTGTGATCTTTTACCTCAGTTGGTATAGTCTTCAGAAGTTCCTTTATGGGGTCCAGTCTTGCCTCCAGTCTTTCCTTTTTTTCTGTTCAAAAAAGGCTCTCGCCTCTTCACGTGTGCTCACTTCTAATTCCTCCTGAGTCATCTCGCCAGCTAACTTCTCAGGAGCCTTGACTTCCTTGGTTTTTTTGCACGTTTCTTGACAGGGGACGACGTGAACAGCTTCCGCTTTGTCAAATTACTAGTGGGCGCAGCAGTCGGCTGACGGGACGGCGCGGGCGATGGACTCGCGGTGGGCTCCCAATCGTCGGGGGAGGAGGGTGGACTTTGCTGTGGTGAATTTCTAACCGGAGGAGTCGGTGGCCTTGGCGCCGAGTCTGGAAACTTGATGTATTTCTTCTTCCATAGAACGATACCAAGTTCGACTTCTCCCAATGTCTTCTCGCCTTCAGCTCCGGGAATGTCAAGATGCATTGAGTTGAATCCCGACATAACTTTCGTGACCCCGACACGAGCAAATCCAGCCGGAATCTCACCAAAATGGAAGGTTGATCCAAGTTGATGTGGTAAAGCATAGCCATTCGCCACCGGAAAACTAATGTTCTTCATTGGCGCATGTAACTCACAATTTGTCTTCTCCGTGATATCATCCACGGGGTAGCGCGCCGCCGACGGTTCATCAACTGGTTCATCAACTGCAGGATCTTGTAGCTGCGTGGAACCCACGCTGCTTTTCCGCTGAGATGGGCAGACATCGACTGCATGATCTTCTACTCGCGGCTGAGATTCCCTTTGCTGGGTAATTAAGGCCAGTTGCTCCTTCACATCATGCATCTGGCGTTCTAATGCAGTAAACCTCTCCGCCTCCCTCTTCTTACCTCTGCAATGTTTTCTATAAGTTGCAGCGTCCTCCGGAAACCCTTCAAGAAAACCAACCCCGCCTCCTCTGCCTCGACATCGTCCCCAGTGTTCTTTATTCCCGAGGGCGAGTGAAAGCTCGTCGTCCTCTCTATCGGGAACATATTTTCCCTGTCGGACTAGTTCTATTGCGTCAACTAGTTTTTTGGTGACTCTTGTAATTCTTTTCTTCCATTTTCCCTGTGCAACAATCAGCCCTGTGTTTGGGTCCAACACTGCCCCATGCGCGAACAACCATAACTTGGACCTGTCGGGCCAGTCATCTGTCTGTGGAGTGATCCCTTTTTGACGCAGCTCGTTTTCATAGGCTTCCCACTTAGGCACGGCAGTCTTGTAGCCACCTGAGCCCAAACGATGGAAATATTTCTTCTTCTTAGCATTCAACTTATTTTGTTTCGATCGGGCCACAGCGACGGCCGATTTCTTATACGCCACAAATTCAGGCCAGTCATCTTTTAGCTTCTCTAGATGTCCAGTGAAATCTGGAGTTTTTTCTCATATTTTCTCCACAATGTTTTCTTCCAGTTGTTGAATTGCTCGGCCATCTTGCTAAGAGTCCACTCCTTGACTTTATCCTTCCTCCTCTGTGGGAGATCTGCCGGTAGGCTGAAAGAACCCAATATCGACTCCCAAAGGGTTTCTTTAATTCTTTGCTCGACATATTTTGCGCCAATGTTTTTTTTTTCGGCTCATTCCATTCTGCAACGGTGATCGGGACCATGTCCCTTACAAGAAATCCGCATTGAGCTATATATTTAGTGGAGATTCCATCGGGTTTCTCCGGTTTGCCTTTTATGCTAACTTCGTCGATCGACAACTTTGCACCATCCGTCAGCTTTAACCCTTGGGCCGGGCCTCGTTTACGGATTGACGTAGATCCAGAGGGCTGAAAGAAAAATGTTTCGTTAATAAGTGCGCATATAAATCAATTAATGCATCTAGCTAGTGATCAACAAGACTTAATATATACCTTGCCGGAGTTCTCTACGGAGTTTTCTAACGGCACTTATTCTTCGTCGTCGTCTCTGAAGTTTTGTAACTCAAGTCCCTCACCGGAGTCGTTCAAACATTTCGCGCTGAAATGTTCGCCGTCTTCTTCGTCGGTCTCTTCTCCATCGGAATTGGGTCCAAGGGTCTTATCAAATATAATTGCTTGAAAGCGTTCTTCTTTCTCCAAGTCTCGGATGAAGGCCGGGGCATCGATGATGGGGGCATCGTCCTCCATAGCTCAATGTCACTGCAAATTTGTAATTCATAGCAAACAACTTTAATATTCTTATACACAATAATATTGCATCTAAAATTTTGAAACTTTGCTACTAGAATTATCAAATTGCTACACTAAACTTTACTAAACAATAAACTTTAATAATAATATAAACAATAATAACCTATAAACAATAAACAAAATTGCTAAGTTTTTCAAATTTTGCTACACTAAACTTTACTACTAAAATTTTCAAACTTAGCAAAATTTTCAAACATAGCAATATTTCTACCTTAGCAATATTTCAAACTTAGCAATATTTCAAACTTTACAATGTCACTGCAAATTTTTTAACAAAATGAAAAACTACAAGAATAAACCTAAACACATTTGCTAAGATATTTCTAATATTGCTACTAATATTTCTAATAAACCTAAACACATTTGCTAAAACTAAAAATTGCTACTAATATTGCTACTAAAAATTGCTACTAATATTGCTACTAAAAAAAACAAACCTCAAATAACCTAAATTTGCAAGACCTAAAATAACAACCTAAAATTTGCTACACTAAAATTTGCTACACTAATAAAATGACTCCACTAAAATTTCCTAATTTGCTCCACTAAAATTGAAACATAAATTGAAACATAAAAATGCTCCACTAATATTACAACACTACAAATTGAACAGTACTAAAAAAAATGAAAAAAATTACCTTTCGTTGGAGGGCCGAAGCAGGGCACGCGCGGCGGCCGGAGTTTCGGCGGCGTGGAGGCGCCGGAGCAGGAGGCCGGAGGGGTGGGCGCGCGGAGGCCGGAGAAGGCGACGGGAGGCGACGGCGGCGGCGCACCGGCGGAGGGCGGCTGGAGCAGGGCGCGCCACACGGGAGGCCGGAGCAAGGCCGCACGCCACGGGAGGGCCGGAGCAGGGGCAGGCGACGGCGAAGGCCGGAGCGCGGCGGAGGGCTTCGCCGGAGCAGGGGCATCGTGGAGCTCGAGGCGTCGGCGAGGGCTTCGTAGTCGAGGACTTCGTCGATTTTGGGGGAAATTCGATCGATCCCCTGCCACTTAACCGTTCAAAACACCTTTAGTACCGGTTGTTCTCTACAACCGGTACTAAGGGTCTTTAGTACCGGTTGTAGAGAACAACCGGTACTAAAGGTCTGTTTTGGGCCGCGGCGAAATTTCTTACGGGATGACTGTTTGGAAGAAATCGACGATGACCAGGGTACACATTCTTGTTACCTAAATATATACTGTTAGTCTTATCTAAACAGTGCGTGCATGCATTGTATCCCTTGTTTGACTGTCCTGAAATGTTACTAAGAGCAGGCCAATCATTGATGGTTACAAACAGCAACGCTCGTAGGCCAAATTCCTCCTGTTTGCACTCATCCCACACACGTACGCCTTCGTCAGACCACAACTGTAAAAGTTCTCAACTAATGGCCTCAGATACACATCAATGTCGTTGCCGGGTTGCTTCGGGCCTTGGATAAGCACTGGCATCATAATATACTTTTGCTTCATGCACAACCAAGGAGGAAGGTTATAGATACATAGAGTCACGGGCCAGCTGCTATGACTGCTGCTCTGCTCCCCAAACGGATTCAAGCCATCTGTACTTAGACCAAACCTTAAGTTCCTTGCGTCAGCTTCAAATTCCCCAAACGCACTGTCGATGTTTCTCCACTGAGACCCATCAGCGGGGTGTCTCAGCATCTCGTCTTCCTTACGGTCTTCTTTGTGCCATCGCAACAACTTGGCATGCTCTTTGTTTCGGAACAAACGTTTCAACCGTGGTATTATAGGAGCATACCACATCACCTTCGCGGGAACCCTCTTCCTGGGGCTCGGCTCGCCCTCAACATCACCTGGGTCATCTCACCCGATCTTATACCGCAATGCACCGCATATCGGGCCTGCATTCAAATTCTCGTACTTCTCACCGCGGTAGAGGATGCAGTCATTGATGCATGCATGTATCTTCTCCACCTCTAATCCTAGAGGGCAGACAATCTTCTTTGCTTCGTATGTATTGTGCGGCAATTCATTATTCCTTGGAAGACTCTTCTTAAATAATTGTAGCAACTCCTGAAATGCCTTGTCAGATATTCCATTCTTTGCCTTCCACTGCAGCAATTCCAGGGTGGTACCCAGCTTTTTCTGGCCATCTTCACAATTTGGGTACAACAATTTTTTGTGATCCTCTAACATGCGCTCCAACTTCGACCACTCGTTTTCACTTCCGCACTTCATCTGTTCATCAAGAATGACCCGACGAAGATCATCATCATCAGACTGATCAACAATGACCTCGAGCTCAACTTCGTCTTCCCCCATTGTAGTATCACCGTGTTCAGAGAACACAGGTTAGTTGTCATCATCCTCTTCTTCAGGGTCTTCCATTATTACCCCTCTTTCTCCATGCTTGGTCCACCAAAATAATTGGGCATGAAGCCTTGTCGCAACAAGTGGGAGTGTATGGTTCTTACGCTCGGGTAATTCCTCGTATTCCGACATTCATCACATGGACAAATCATAAAACCATTCTTCAACTTGTTTAACTTAACCACATCGAGAAAACGATGCATGCCATCAATGAACTCGGGACAGCGTCGATCACCGTACATCCATTCTCTCGGCTCATCTGCATTACATAAATACATCAAAAACCATTACACCAGCTAAATAATGAATAGAGATACGTGACCAAATTAATTTATACAAGTTCATCACATTAAAACCAAAGTAGAGTAGTGCCCAAATGTAATACATAGTTCTCATGAAACATACATCAATCGAAACTAACATACAACTATCTAAAGAATTTAAATCCAACAACAAATGCGATTAGAATCGCAACCAAGGTAACTATTGAACCAACAGCATAATGATACCAAGCCTCTTGACTAATGAAATATTTTCTAATCTTTTTAAGCTTGAAGCGCATTGCATCCATCTTCATCTCGTGAGCAGCGACGACGTCGGCAAGCTCGACCCCGTGAGCATCAACGATGTCGGCAATCTTCAAGTCCAATACCATCTTCTCTTCCAGGCATTGGAGACGAAGATCTTCACTTATATTCAATTTTGCTTTCAAATCGTTGTTTTCTTTTTTTAAAAACTCGACAATAGGGTCGACTGGAATTTCCGGTTCAACTACCTCCTAAATAAAAATATATCTATGTCAAGTTGGTCGTCATGATTGTTATAAACACGAAACAAAATAAATAGTTATAAAAATATACCACATCCGAATCATAGACCGGACGAGGGCCGACGGGGACGGATATCAAAACCATGACACTATACATATAAAAAAACATAAGAAAATTATACAAGAAATAATTATGCATTTAAATCATATAACTAACATTTTTTAAAATAAAAGATAGAAAAAGAGGCTCACCGAGGTGGTGTCGGTGGCGGAGCGGCGCGAGCGATCGACGGCGGTGAGGACACTATATAAAACCACAAATTATACTTTAATTTGAGCTCAAAATGCATATAAAACAAATGAAATCCCTAACTTAGGCATTTCATCAAACATCTTGCAAGCACCACCAAAATCAAACTTGCTAAACTTGCACGAAAATGAGCTAAACTTGAAATGCCGGAAGAGAAGATGAAGTTGCTAACCCTTATATATGTAGGTGCCACCAATCTTGGAAGTTGTTGGAGAAAAAATGGGTGAATTTGAGCTTGGAGAGCAAAGAGAGAGGAAAAATGGAGTTGAATTCGATCTCAAAATGGAGCTGGCTCGGTGGAAGAAGGTTATAGTGCCCGAGACCTTTAGTACCGGATGTTAACAACAACCGGTACTAAAGCCCGCGGCACATGCGGCCGCGGTTGGTGGCCCCCACGGCGAGACCTTTAGTACCGGTTGGTAAGGGTCCTCGCCGCGGTTGGTGGCCCCCACGGCGAGACCTTTAGTACCGGTTGCTAAAGGTCCTCGCCGCGGTGCCCCTGCTGGCACACGAACGCAACCGGTGCTAATGCCCCCTTTAGTATCGGTTTTTTGTACAACCGGTACTAAAGGGGGCGGACTGTTGCCACCTTTTCTACTAGTGTATATGGATGTAAATCGAGTTAATAAACGAATTGGGTCACTGGCAAGCTAAACACTAGCGCACATCACGTACAACCTAGTAAATTGCATGGACATGCATAGCTTCGGATGCTTTGAGTGCATTCAGTTGAATGAGTACATGACGGTCAGTGGAGGTGAGAATGCTTGAGAAACCCAAAAGCGCGAAATACTTCCTGGCCTCTTTGGTCTAAAGGAACTTAGTGCAGAGGCAGGGTGTAGTCATATTCCTTTTAAGAGCATTAGTTTTTGTTTTGCAGGATTTACACAACACAGGATTTGAAAAAAACGTAGAAACAGGATGCTCCTCACGCGGAGTGCTGGCCTGGCTATGCCGGTTTTCGCACCTGTCTTCAATATTCCTATCACTTTTACTAGTTTTTGTTGGATAATTAGAAATTTTCATGATTAATTACAGAATATAAATCATGATTAAAGTAACTACTATCATGTGAAACTCGAACGTATTAGATGAATTAAATAACATGAACAATAGCCACACACAACATCAGCCATAATTAAAGAGTAGATCAGAATCACGTCACACTTTTTTTTGGACCGTGCTACCGTAGGAGAAACCCCTACGGTGTAATTTTCAATTTATAAAGTGAAAAGTCTTACAGGAGAGTCACAACATAGTGACTCACCGAGGGCAGAAGAACAAGGGAGGGAGGGAGGGAAGGGGGGAGAAGAAAATAACAAGTAGAAGACTCCCAAAACTAACAGGGAAACGAGAGAGAGAACTAATCTACCGTCCAAAAAGGAAGCTAAACTATTTTGAGTCCCACCCAACCAACCATCTTCTGAACCAAGGCAAGTTTTACTCTGTATTGGTGTAACGAGATATCCTGATGAAGTTAACGTACCAGATAGGATGTGATGTTGTTGACGACGATATTGGTCAAGTCTGGTTGAATAAGATGGTCACGAAGACGAGGGCATGCAGCAATGCTCGACTTGGATGGTAGATGGCCCATGATGAAGAACGCGAGTAGACGCGTGGAGCGTTTTCCAAAAACCTAATCCATCTCTCGTATAGGATCAAGACATAGAGATTCCAGAGACATACTGTCCCGGACGCCAGTGCACGTCAAGTCTCAGGACGGCGTAGACTACGAGGGTGGCGCAAGCCGCGAGAGGAGGCAAAAACCTTAACCCAGTTTGATGTGCCTTTTGTAGTGACTGTTAGATCATACATATAGGAGGAGAACCAAACGGTGTCGTATCGCGACACGGTCAATGTAAACCCACTAGGTTCTCAACTTGTAGACTTAATATACGAGAAACCAAAAAGGAAAACGACAAAAGGAAGTTGCACTCCTGCAAGGTCTCATATCCGACTTTGGAGTACCATTCACATGCCTGTCGCACGTCCGTGCCGCTCCATTCCCGGCCTGTGCCCGAGCCTGCGGCGGTCAAGCGAGGTAAGCGAGCTCGCACGTTTGGTGTTCTCTTCCTCAGCTAATTACACCACTAGATGGTGAGAAGACTCCACTTTATAATTTGATCTCACTCCCCTTCCACTAGTAATGTGGGATTAATGGTTGCACGGTCCTTGCACAATACATGGACCTTCGAGATGTATTGGGGAAATCTGAAATGAACATGGGCCAAGCCCATATATATCTAGCAACCATCCACTAGATTTTAAACGCTCATTTAGAGATTTCCCTATTCTCACTACTTGTTTGATATATCAATATTTCTGAGAGATTATTATTTTAACTTCCCTTTAGAAGTTTAACCTGCAGTTGTCAGCAACTGGAACAATGGACTATAACTTAAATTGAAAGTTTTGTGTGAATATATTCACTCAAAGTCATAATGAGAACATGGCTGTCGGTATCCTACCCCAAGGCGGAACATATATGTCGTACTCGTTGGTCTCTTCATGAGCTTATTAGAGATCACTCAAGCTTCATAGAATACAACGTTTCTTGTGGCTCATATAGGTATGGGCTTTCAAGAATGCTTTGTAGGATATCATCTTTGCTAAGCATACCCAATAAAAACACATCATGCCAACCCGCGTATAGTTTTTAGAGTTTTGCATCTTCAGTTTGAGTGGGTTATGGAACACTCTCCTTTATTAACCAATAGTTTTTGTTTTCTAGTTTCTAATTTACGCGATCTCTCATCAAAAGAGTTAAGTTACCCTATGGTGTAACACTCATGGGTCTCATACCCATCTCGCAATGTACTATCTATCACATTTTGTGATAGGCCCTTTGTAAATGGTTATTATTCCAGAGTTTCTCAATTTTCCAAGATACTATTTACGTGTCTTGAGGATTTCGTATTATCCATATAATTTTCAACTTGAAAATAATTGTTTAGTTGTCACGGTTAATAAGGATAGTCGTGACTGCTTTTTCAACCACATGCAAGTCCATCAAGAGCTACCGCAGTCATTCTGCCTTCAACACTCGTTTTATCTAAAACAGTAAGTTCTACTTCCAAAATTGACCTCGTCAATGTTAGAATTTGGGCCTATTTGGTCAGCCCAATAAGCAATTTCTGAAAATCTCAAATTGGCCTATGTGTATGGCAGAATTTTGGAGGTGCAATGTGGTGCTAAAGTTTAGTCCCACATTGCTAGTTGGAGGAGACAAACACCACCTTATATAGTGGAGTGTTGTACCACTTGGTGTGCTAGTTGAGAATAGAAGGCTTTCTCGTGCGCACTCCTCCTCCTCCTCCGCCGTCGTCCGTCTCGTCACGACACGCCGCGGGTTGCGGGAATGAGCCGATGCCCATATTTTTGCTGTTCAGGAAAATCGAGTCGTGTTAGCGTACGTGTACAGCTTAGCCAATTCGGATCGCTACCGGATCGTGGGCTGCTGTAACCGACTCGAACGTGTGCGACGTGGCCGGCCCACGTTCTACCCGTTAGGGTTTCCTGAACCGCACTATATATTGCCTTGCACTACTGTGCGCCGTCACACACCCGAACCAATCTAGGTTTTGCCAATCTCGTGCCTTGCGCCGCCACCGTAGTCTACTCCATCCCTTGCGCCGGCGTGCACCGGCGAACGGGACAGCAGGTCTCCGGAACCACTGTCCTTGTGATCCTGTACGGGAGAGGGCGAATAAGGTTTTTGGGAAGCGCCCCGCGCGACTGCTTTCAAGTTCTTCATCACTGCTCGACTTTCTGGACGATCTCCGGGTCCGCGGGCGACTCGTCTCCAACGTCGTCTTCTTCGAGCTGCTACCGTCGCTGCTCCAACGACTACTTCATCTACAATTGTTCGGTACGTTCGTCACGTTCCGATGGCTGTGTTCGTAGATGTCTTGCTGCTGTTCATGTTAATTAATACGTCTAGTATTTTCGAGATTAACATGTTAGTAGCTCTTGCGATCATGCTTTATATTCTGGAATTAATCATGGAAATTATGCCTAATAATCCAACAATCCAAAAACCTTATATTTGTTATAGGCAATTTCCTGAGTTAAACATGGGACATCTATCTGATGCGCTGAGGCCGGACAAGTTTACCGGTGTGGACTTTAAGAGATGGCAGTACAAGACCACACTGTGGTTGCGATCTCTGAAAGTGTTCGAGGCTAGTGAGGGTTTACCTGAAGGAACTATATCTGACGAGGATCAGAACAAGTTCAAGGAAACCAATACTGCCTTTGTGGGACTCGTTCTGAGTGCTCTTAGCAACAAGCTGTTTGATGTGTACATGCACATTACAGATGCCAAAGAGCTCTGGGAGGCACTGAACGCTAAGTTCGGTGTAGCAGATGCTGGCAGTGAACTGTACATCATGGAGAGCTTCCATGACTTCAGGATGGCTAACAACCGTTCTGTAGTCGAACAGGCTCATGAGATACAGTGCATTGCTAAGGAGCTTGAGCACGCTAAGTGTGCCTTACCTGACAAGTTTGTGGCTGGATGCATTATTGCAAAGTTGCCCTCTTCATGGAGGAACTTCGCCACAACTCTCAAACACAAGAGACAGGAGATATCGGTTGAAAACCTGATAGCGTCTCTTGATTTTGAGGAGAAGGCTCGGGCTAAGGACACTGCTGAGAGAGGTGGTGAAGGTCAGTCTAGCGCCAACATGGTGCAGAGAACTTTCACCATGGCAAGAGCAAGGCAAAGAGCAAGCCTTCCTTCAACATGCCTACCAAGACTACTTCTTTCAAGAAGAAGAAGAAGATGCTGAACAAATCTGAGCTAAAGTGCTACACTTGTGGAGAGCCCGGACACTTCTCTGTGGACTGCCCAGATCGTGCAGACAAGAAAGGGAAGGCGCCAAAGCATGTCAACGTCGTGACCGCTAGCAATGCTGATGGGTACGGTAATTTACCGATTGTGCTTTCAGTATTTCAATCTCCATGTTGGTGGATTGATACGGGTGCTAATGTTCATGTATGTGCTGACATCTCTATGTTCACTTCTTATCAGGTCGCAGATTCAAGCGTCTTAATGGGGAATGGATCACATGCTTCTGTTCGTGGTGTTGGCACGGTAGATCTGAAGTTTACTTCGGGGAAGATCGTGCAGCTGAGGAACGTGCACATGTCCCTACTATGAACAAGAATCTTGTTAGCGGCTCCCTTCTATGCAGAGATGGGTTTAAATTAGTCTTGGAGTCCAATAAATTAGTTGTGTCAAAGTTTGGACAATTTATTGGTAAAGGGTATGAGTGCGGAGGCTTGTTCCGCTTTTCATTATCGGATTTTTGTAATAAGTCAGTAAACCATATTTGTGGCAGTGTGGATTCGGATGCTAATGTTTGGCACTCTCGTTTATGTCATGTTAATTTTGGTTTAATGAGTAGACTTTCAGTTTGAGTTTAATTCCTACTTTCACCATTGCCAAAGGTTCTAAGTGCCATAGCTGTGTGCAATCTAAGCAACCTCGAAAGCCTCACAAGGCAGCCGAGGAGAGAAACTTGGCACCTCTAGAACTCGTACATTCGGATCTATGTGAGATGAATGGCGTGTTGACAAAAGGTGATAAGAGATATTTCATGACTTTAATCGATGATGCTACTAGGTTCTGTTATGTATATTTGTTGCACACTAAAGATGAAGCTTTAGACTACTTTAAAATCTATAAAGCTGAAGTAGAAAATCAATTAGAGAGAAAGATCAAACGTCTTAGGTCAGATCGTGGTGGCGAGTATTTCTCCAATGTATTTGATGAATTCTGTGAGGAACATGGTATTATTCATGAGAGGACGCCTCCCTATTCGCCCCAATCAAACGGGGTTGCCGAGAGGAAAAACCGCACGCTGACCGACTTGGTGAACGCCATGTTGGACACTGCTGGTTTATCTAAGGCATGGTGGGGGAGGCTTTGTTGACTTCGTGTCATGTCCTGAATAGAGTTCCTAACAAGGATAAAGAGAAGACACCTTACGAGGAGTGGTCTGGGAGAAAACCATCACTTTCTTATTTTCGTACTTGGGGATGTTTGGCGAAAGTCAATGTTCCAATTCCTAAGAAACGAAAACTTGGACCGAAGACAGTGGATTGTGTCTTTCTAGGTTATGCTCAGCGGAGCATTTGCTATAGATTTTTAGTGGTTAAATCTGAGATACCTGATATGCATGTTGATACTATTTTGGAATCTCGTGATGCAACATTTTTTGAGAACATGTTTCCTATGAAGGATATGCATAGCATTGCTAGAATTTCTTCTGAGATATTTGCTGAACCTAGTACATCTGTTGATCATTCTGAACAACCACTTGTTGAGGAAGTCCTTGAGAAGGATGACAATGAATCAGCTCCCAAGAGGAGCAAGAGACAGAGGACTGAAAAATCCTTTGGTGATGATTTCATTGTGTACCTTGTGGACAATACTCCCACGTCCATTGCAGAGGCATTTGCATCTCCTGATGCTGATGACTGGAAAGAAGCTGTCCATAATGAGATGGACTCGATTCTTTCTAATGGAACTTGGGAATTATCTGAACGACCCTACGGCTGCAAACCTGTGGGTTGTAAGTGGGTGTTCAAGAAGAAGCTAAGGCCTGATGGTACTATTGAGAAGTACAAGGCACAGCTTGTAGCCAAGGGCTACACCCAGCGCGAAGGCGAAGATTACTTTGACACCTATTCACCTGTTGCTAGACTCACCACCATTCGAGTACTACTTTCCCTGGCTGCCTCCTATGGTCTTATCGTTCATCAAATGGACGTAAAGACAGCTTTCCTTAACGGAGAGTTGGAAGAGGAAATCTATATGGATCAGCCTGATGGGTTTGTAGTAAAAGGTGAAGAGAGAAAGGTGTGCAAATTGTTAAAATCTTTGTATGGGCTGAAAAGCACCTAAGCAATGGCATGAGAAGTTTGACAGCACTCTTACATCTGCAGGCTTTGCCATTAATGAGGCTGACAGGTGTGTGTATTATCGCCATGGTGGGGGCGATAGTGTTATATTATGCTTGTATATTGATGACATACTTATTTTCGGTACAAGCATGATAGATAAATGAGGTCAAGTCTTTCCTGTCAAAGAGCTTTGATATGAAAGATCTGGGACAAGCTGATGTGATCCTGAACATTAAGCTGATTAGGGATGAGAGTGGGATTGCGTTAACGCAATCACACTATGTTGAGAAGGTCTTGAGCCACTTTGGTTATATAGACAGCAAGCCTTCTCCAACACCCTATGATCCCAGTGTGACACTCAGAAAGAACAAAAAGGAAACGAGAGATCAATTAAGATATTCTCAAGTGATCGGTTCACTCATGTACCTTGCGAGCGCGACGAGACCTGACATCTCTTTTGCTGTGAGCAAGTTGAGCAGGTTCATGTCTAACCCGGGTATTGATCGTTGGCATGCACTTGAAAGGGTCATGCGCTATCTGAACGGTACAATGAGTTATGGGATTCACTATTCAGGGCACCCTCCGGTGCTTGAGGGATACTGTGATGCGAACTGGATCTCAGATGTTGATGAGCTCTATGCCACAAGTGGATATGCATTTATTCTTGGAGGTGGCGCAGTGTCATGGAGGTCTTGCAAACAGATCATTTGGACGAGGTCAACCATGGAAGCAGAACTTACTGCTTTAGATACAGCTTCTGTTGAGGCAGAATGGCTGCGTGAGCTCTTGATGGACTTGCCGGTGGTTGAGAAACCATTACCGGCCATCCTTATGAACTGTCACAACCAAACGGTTATCATGAAAGTGAACAGTGCTAAGGATAACGCGAAATCATCAAGACACGTCAAAAGACGCTTGAAGTCTGTCAGGAAAATGAAAAACTCCGGAGTAATAACTGTTAGTTATATTCAAAGAGACAAAAAACTGGCAGATCCCTTTACGAAGGGACTATCACGTAATGTGATAGATAGTGCATCGAGAGAGATGGGGTTGAGACCCGTGAGTGTTACTCCATAGTGGTAACCCAACCTATGTGATCGGAGATCCCGTGAATTAGTGATGCATGTAAAATGCATACATGAAGTTTGCACTATATCACACATATTCCAATCATATTTGCATCATATAAGGGTTATATTACTGTTATTTAATGATTTTAGGAAATAAATCAATTGTTTCCTATTTTTATGGAATTAATCCTGCGCAGGCAGAAAACCCTATTTCTTTCCTTTTATGTTTCAGGGACCCAAACGTCGTCCAAAAATTATGGAAAAATACAGGCGTCAGTATTTTGGAAGGAGGAAGACCTCGGAGCGAAGGAAGCAAGCAAACGGAGGCCAGAAGGCCAAAAGGGGGTGGCCCACGTGGCCAGGTACTGTGGCCGCGTGGGGCCCACTCGTTTGGCCTCGTGGCTCCTCCGCCATCGATCTTTCGTCCACCGACTCCGTCTTGACCTAAAAACGCCTATAAAAAAGGTCCCCTGGCGTTTCGCGAAGGGAGCGCCGCACAAACACAGAAACACCGAAACGGAGATCAGGAGCTGCAGATTGGAGGGGGAAAACTCCGGCGGGGCGCTGCCGGTGTGGTCTCCATCTTCTCCATCGACTTCTCCACCGTCTCCATGATGAAGAGGGAGTAGTCCACCTCTGGACTATGGGTTTGTGGAAGTAACTTATGTATCTCTCCTCTCTTGAGCTTCACTAATTAGTACCGTATGAGCTGCTGAACATGATTACGGTCATATTTGTAATACCTATGTGGTGGATCTTTCTATGAGTTAATATATGTTTGAGATTGCAATGTTTGTTTCAGTTATGAGTATAGATGCATATTATGTACCCCGTTCTTGTCTACTTGTTATGATCAAGCATGTTTATGAGAGCGTGTGTGGGGGAACGTGTGCATTAGTTGGAGTAACGGGGAGTGGTGAGTGCGGTAAGCTGACAACTTAATATCGCGATCCACTTGGGTGTTTACCTTACTTTGTTACCTCACTAGGGATAAACAAAAATACCATGCTGCAAGGGTTGAGGGTGACCAAGCTTCTTCCTGTGACTAGATCCAGCATGTTCTTATTTTCACTTCATGTCATGAAACTTATTGCTATACTCTGAGTCATCTTAATTACTGAGGTGTTATGATTTGGTTCGCATCTTGGTGGAGTATAAGAGAGACTAATAACCAAAAGGTCTCTATGTTAGGACGTGATGCCCATATATCTAAGTAACTTGTTATCAAACTTTGTGTTGCAATCTCATATGTTAACTCTGTGTGTGTTCCATTGTCTGCCACTTTATAAAGAGAGTGCATTTGTGAAACCATGAACCCCGGTCCATTTTTAATCATAAGAAACACCTTTCCAACACCATATACCACTTTTATTTTCAGCCATCATTAAATCCGAAAATACAAAAATACTTTTCATCTTGCATACATCATTAAAAAACCCAAAAATATCATTTACCATTGCATCCACCACCATTGCATATTTATTTCCTGTTTGCATTGCATAACTATCTTGATATCATTCTTACACCTTGTGCTTGACAACCACAGGTGAGGTTGAGGACCAAAACATTTAACTTTGTTTTGTAGGTAACCAAAAGAAGGATAAGAAGATATATCTTCACTACTGATTCCCCGAGAGTTCGATATTAAACCCTCGAGTCACCCTCGTGGGGAAAACAAGTCTTCCACTACTACACACTCTGCACTTGGAGTCTCAACCTAACCCATTTACTTTTGACGCAGGTAACTACGCACCGGAGATCAACAAAGTGTTTTCTGGCGTCGTAGATCAACCTCTTCAAGGGCCATCAAGACTGTTTTCTGGCGCCGTTGCCGGGGAATCATAGCTGAGAGATTTATCCAAGGGTGTGCATCATCGCATTCATCTCACAACGAAGTCAACTTCACCAACTTGTGCTAACACCTAAGCTTGGGGAGGTTGCACCTACGTGAGCACCATCTTATCCATCTTTACTTACAAAGCAATTTATTTGTTTTGTTAGTGTCATTGCATATCATATTCCGCTTGCATATTTATTTTCAGTTTTGCATAAAAAATAAAAAAATACAAAAAAACTTGCTAAAATGGGAGAAAGAACTAATTGTGTGACTACACAAACACTCCAAATGATCAATTTATTGCTAGAGCTATTGCCACACCTAAGATAAATGCTGAGAGTTATGAAGTAAGTCCTAGTTTGTTGAACTTGATAACTAGGGAACAATTTGGTGGTAGTGCTATGGAGGATGCCTCTATGCATCTTCATGACTTTGTTGAAATATGTGACATGCAAAAGTTTAAAAATGTGGAAAGTGATATCCTAAAACTGAAGTTATTTCCTTTCTCACTTAGAGGAAAAGCTAAAGAGTGGTTGCATTCATTACCTATTGATAGCATTAAAACTTGGGATGATCTAAAAGAAGCTTTCATTAAGAAATATTATCCCCCTGTTAAAATTTTGCAAAATAGAAACAACATTCTTTCTTTTAGGCAAAATGAAAATGAACATGTTGCTATGGCTTGGGATAGGATAAAACTTATGCTTAGAACTTGTCCCTCACATGGAGTTAATGAATGGACCATATTACACTCTTTCTACAATGGTTAAACTACATGTCTAGAAATATACTTGATTCTGCTGCTGGAGGTGCTTTTATGAGTAAGACTATAGTAGAAGCTAAAACATATTGGAAAGCATTTTGCAAAACTATAGTCAATGGCATACTGATAGGGCACCCAACCTTCTAAGAAAGTGAATTCTATTGAGGAAACTAATGATTTGTCATCTAAAATGGATACTATTCTTGCTTTGCTTAATAAACCTAGTGTTGAAAATGTTCCTTTGCAAGAACTAGTTGGTAACAATTCTGAAAATATTGATGTCAACTTCATTAGGAACTATGGTAATAATGGGTATGGTAACAACAATTATAACTCTACAATAAACCCCCATATGTGCCAAATAAATATGCTTCTAGTGGTAATGTTTCTAGTGACTTGGAAAACACCATTAGATCTTTTATATCTACTCAAAAGGAGCTTAATAAGGAATTTATCTCTAAGTTTGAAAAACAAGACTCCTTGTTTGAAAGGGTAGATCAGCTTACTAAGGAAGTCTCATCATTAAAGAGCATCATTACAGCCCAAAAACATGAGGAAACAATTAAATATTGCCAAGAGGTTATCAATAAGTCTTGGGAACACATTCATGAGCAAGAGAGAATTGCTAAAGAATCTATTGGGGTAATGAAAGAGGTAGAAGTTGAGGAAGTTAAAATGCTTAGTGAAGTCAAGGATCCTTTGCTTGACTTAGAAAATTGTAGCTTGCATGAATTAATATCTATCTTACAAAAATTTGCAAGTGATCCTTCCATCAACACTAATCAAGCTGGCTTTGGTTCTTATATTGCTAATCATGTCTTGAAAGAAAAGATTGCTAGGTACAACCAAGAGGCTATGATACCACCTAAGCTTGGGGATATGTGGATTCCTAAGGTACTAGTAACTATTGGAAAAGAGACACACCATGCTATACTTGATCTAGGATCTAGTGTCTCTGTTTTATCTAAAGAACTATATGAAGTGCTTGAATTGAAAAATCTTGAAAAATGCTCCATTGAACTTGCACTTGCTGATGACTCTATTAAACATGCTTTAGGAAAAGTAAGTGATGTTATGGTGGAGTTACATATGACTTTTGTGCCTGTGGATTTTCTAATCATGGATATGGGGAATAAAACCTCTAGTCCTATTATTCTTGGAAGACCTTTTCTTCGTACCACAGGTGCCATCATTGATTCAAAGGAAGGGAATGTGAAGTTTCAGTTTCCACACAAGAAGTGCATGGAACACTTCCCAAGGAAGAGGGAACCACCAAAGTTCAAGCTCCCTCATGAGCTTCGTCCACAATAAACAACAAGTAAGAAGCCTAGCTATATGGCTATAAAGAAAGCGCTTTGCGGGAGGCAACCCGGTTATTTTTTGTGTGATTTTCTTTGTGTCCTCTTGCTGTAACAAGAGACTTTGTGTCTAGTTTAGGTTCTGGAATTTTCAATAAAGTGCCAAGTTTTACCCTTTTTGGTTTGAAAAAGTTGCTTATAGCGTTCGGAGATTTTATTCCTGCACGAATCAGTGCACGGTATGATTTTTAATTCTTATTCTGTAACTCCGAATGAGCTCATATTTGAACTGTAGTTGCAACTTTTCATCCTCTGTATGCATGAATTTTTTCGGAATTTTTCGAGAAAGTTTGGTAGGGTAGAAAAATACGTTTTGCTGCTGCTGTTTTTCTGGACAGATTCTGTCCCATTTTGTTTGATGCATGCTTTGAGCTTTTAAGTTGAATCTTTTTGATCCAATTGAGTTTATGAGTAGGCATACAACATTATACACTTTCTGGACATCTCATATGAATTTTTGTTCAAGGATTATATGCAGCAAGAAACATATTTGTTTATCACTATTAATGCACCCCACAGAAAAGAAATGGGAGAAACGGTGTTTTGAAGTTTTTTCACAGGGATTGGAGGAGATGCACCAAGAGTTATCCAAGGATGGTGAAGACCATAAGCTTGGGGATGTGAAGACAACCCCCTGGACCTACACACTCTCGGTTTGCGCACGTCCAACTTCTGTTTTTCGATCGAAACACTTTATCGCATAAACTTGGAGCGTCTTTTTTTTGTTTTTGTTTGATTTGTTTTGAGAGACCACCACACTATCATTTATATATGGAGAGCTACTGGAAATATGGGTTGAAATATGTTGGATGCTTTTATAAGATTGGGAAAAGGGATGTTTGAGTTGATTTTTAATGATACATATAGTTGCATGATTCATGAGCTTGTTTATGAGTAATAGTTTGCAAATCCTTTTTGAAGAGCTATCACTTATTCATGTTTTGGTGCTGATTGTTATTTTACTTGGTTTAACATGGATTAGTTAGTTCTATGGACACTCATGCATGCATCTAGATGGTCAACTTTCTCCCTTTTGCTAGCCCAAACATTCCAACAAGTCAAAACTTGTTTCCAACACCTTCAACCAAAGTTATTCCAGTGAGTCCACCATATCTACCTACTAGCTATATGCTATTCCGAGTATGTTCATCATGATATTTGTGTTATCTATACCTCTGAATGAAAATGATTATGTTATTGATTGCCATGGGAAAAGTTGGTTATATAGCTCTCATGAACTTGATGCACATTTTTACTATCATTGCTATAAATAAAACATGACCCATTGTGATTAAGATTATGATGCTAGTGGCTTGATAAATGTCAAGGTTGGGAGTTAGCCCATATGTGCTGTCACATGCAAAGCTTTCAACATGCTCCATTTAGTTGATATCATGTGCTTTTGTCTATGGATGCCTATCATGGTGAAATAAGGGGAAAAGATTTAGTTTGAATGAGTTTGTATAAATGGTTAGAGAGACGCCTGGGCCGCTAATCTAAGCCATGCATTATTCATGGTGGAAATTTACTTACATGCTATGGTGAATTATCTATGACACACCTTACAAAAAAAACTATTCCAATGGTAAATAAAAAGGGTGTTGAGGTTTTCATCTTGTTTGTTTGTCTTGTCATTTTGATATGGGCTTGTTCCATATCCTGGGACAAGAGGTACCCCAGTTGACGCTCTTGATGATACTATTATTACTTACAATGATAGATAACTTGAACTTGCTTTTCCCAAGTTGAGTAACTCATGGTGTAGGTACTTGTATTCAAGGGGCATGAGACATCCAACCTTTACTTTGTCAAGCACACTACTCATATTTGCTCTCACATTAAACTATAATCATTCAAGATGCTATGATAGGGGAATGAGAGCTTGACACCAAGTATTACCACATTGCAATCATTAACTTAAGTAGGAGAGTTTGGAGGTTAGATGAAACTTATGCATGCTTTACCTCTACTCACTTATTCATCTTTCCAAAGTGTCCACCAAACATATTCAGATTTTCATCATCACTCTATGGACCACATGTATGCAAAAGTAAGAATGTCCATATTACTTGCTACTATGTTACACTTTGTGAACTATCATTGAACATCCTTGCATTGAATACTTGATATCACTTCATAAACTGTTTTGCATATTGCTACTCCTTTGAAGAATGAATCATTTGACTCTATGTAGCAGTAGCAATCATCTTTGATATCCATTGTTAGTGCTATATTGCAAAGCCCATGTTAGTTTTATCACCTTCATACTCGAGGACGAGTATTGGTTAAGCTTGGGGATGTTGATGCATGTAAAATGCATACATGAACTTTGCACTATATCACACATATTCCAATCATATTTGCATCATATAAGGGTTATATTACTGTTATTTAATGATTTTAGGAAATAAATCAATTGTTTCCTATTTTTATGGAATTAACCCTGCGCAGGCAGAAAACCCTATTTCTTTCCTTTTATGTTTCAGGGACCCAAACGTCGTCCAAAAATTATGGAAAAATACAGGCGTCAGTATTTTGGAAGGAGAAGACCTCGGAGCGAAGGAAGCAAGCAAACGGAGGCCAGAAGGCCAAAAGGGGGTGGCCCACGCGGCCAGGTACTGTGGCCGCGTGGGGCCCACTCGTTTGGCCCTCGTGGCTCCTCCGCCATCGATCTTTCGTCCACCGACTCGTCTTGACCTAAAAACGCCTATAAAAAAGGTCCCCTGGCGTTTCGCGAAGGAGCGCCGCACAAACACAGAAACACCGAAACGGAGATCAGGAGCTGCAGATTGGAGGGGGAAAACTCCGGCGGGGCGCTGCCGGTGTGGTCTCCATCTTCTCCATCGACTTCTCCACCGTCTCCATGATGAAGAGGGAGTAGTCCACCTCTGGACTATGGGTTTGTGGAAGTAACTTATGTATCTCTCCTCTCTTGAGCTTCACTAATTAGTACCGTATGAGCTGCTGAACATGATTACGGTCATATTTGTAATACCTATGTGGTGGATCTTTCTATGAGTTAATATATGTTTGAGATTGCAATGTTTGTTTCAGTTATGAGTATAGATGCATATTATGTACCCCGTTCTTGTCTACTTGTTTTGATCAAGCATGTTTATGAGAGCGTGTGTGGGGGAACGTGTGCATTAGTTGGAGTAACGGGGAGTGGTGAGTGCGGTAAGCTGACAACTTAATATCGCGATCCACTTGGGTGTTTACCTTACTTTGTTACCTCACTAGGGATAAACAAAAATACCATGCTGCAAGGGTTGAGGGTGACCAAGCTTCTTCCTGTGACTAGATCCAGCATGTTCTTATTTTCACTTCATGTCATGAAACTTATTGCTATACTCTGAGTCATCTTAATTACTGAGGTGTTATGATTTGGTTCGCATCTTGGTGGAGTATAAGAGAGACTAATAACCAAAAGGTCTCTATGTTAGGACGTGATGCCCATATATCTAAGTAACTTGTTATCAAACTTTGTGTTGCAATCTCATATGTTAACTTTGTGTGTGTTCCATTGTCTGCCACTTTATAAAGAGAGAGTGCATTTGTGAAACCATGAACCCCGGTCCATTTTTAATCATAAGAAACACCTTTCCAACACCATATACCACTTTTCTATTTTCAGCCATCATTAAATCCGAAAATACAAAAATACTTTTCATCTTGCATACATCATTAAAAAACCCAAAAATATCATTTACCATTGCATCCACCATCATTGCATATTTATTTCCTGTTTGCATTGCATAACTATCTTGATATCATTCTTACACCTTGTGCTTGACAACCACAGGTGAGGTTGAGGACCAAAACATTTAACTTTGTTTTGTAGGTAACCAAAAGAAGGATAAGAAGATATATCTTCACTACTGATTCCCCGAGAGTTCGATATTAAACCCTCGAGTCACCCCTCGTGGGGAAAACAAGTCTTCCACTACTACACACTCTGCACTTGGAGTCTCAACCTAACCCATTTACTTTTGACGCAGGTAACTACGCACCGGAGATCAACAAAGTGTTTTCTGGCGTCGTAGATCAACCTCTTCAAGGGCCATCAATTAGGACCTGGGAAGAACAAGCTAGTGGTTTAACAGAGGAGAGTTATTTTATAACCCTCTCCGTGGGAAGATGCATAACTCTCACATTCTGCAAGGCAGGTTGGCAATATGCCTTAATGTGTTTCTGTTGGCTATTCGTAGGAAAGGTGCTATCCTACAGAGCGACCTTGAAAGAACACACCTATGTGTGTCCGACTGTTAAACGTCGCAGTCTATGAGATTTGGGTGATTGATGACGTGAAACACACGTTCGTTGGGAGACCCCAAGAGGAAGGTATGATGTAGTCAGCAGCAAGTTTTCCCTCAGAAAGAAACCAAGGTTATCGAACCAGTAGGAGCAGCAACTCTTCAGAAGGTTGTCAACGGCGCCAGAAAAATAGCTGTCGCAGGGAGTCTGGACTGTTGACGTGGAATCTGCACACAACACAATCAAACTACTTTGCCCCAACGAAACAGTGAGGTTGTCAATCTCACTGGCTTGCTGAAAACAAAGGATTAAACGTATGGTGTGGAAAATGAGTATTAAATTGCAGAGAATGAAAAAGGAACAGTTTGCAGTTTGTGGTTGTTTAATCAGTGTAAAAGAATGGACCGGGGTCCACAGTTCACTAGTGGTGTCTCTCCATAAAAGATAACTAACATGTTGGGTGAACAAATTACAGCTGGGCAATTGACGAATAGTGAGCGCATGACAATGCATATACATGACATGTTGACTACTATGATATTTAATTGGGCATTACGACATAATACATAGACCGTTATCCAACAGCATCTATGACTAATAATCCACCGCCGGGTTGTCATCCGAGTCCCCCGTTGGTATTAAGTTGCAAGCAACGGATAATTGCATTAAGTAAAGTGCGTAATGTAAACAAACACATATGCCCGTGGACATAGCATCGTTAGGTTATCCCTAGTGGCAACAGCACATCCACAACCTTAGAACTTTCTGTCACTGTCCCAGGTTAAACGGAGACATGAACCCACTATCTAGCATAAATACTCTCTCTTGGAGTTACAAGCATCTACTTGGCCAAAGCATCTACGAGTAACGGAAAGCATGCAAGATCTTAAATAACATATAAGATAGATTGATAATCAACTTGACATAATATTCAATATTCATCGGATCCCAGCAAACACAACATGTAGCATTACAATAATATGATCTTGATCATGTAGGGCAGCTCACAAGATCTAAACATGATGGCACAAAGTGGAGAGACAACCATCTAGCTACTGCTATGGACCCGTAGTCCAAGGATGAACTACTCACGCATCACTCCGGAGGCAGGCATGGCGATGTAGAAGCCTCCGGTGACGATTCCCCTCTCCGGCAGGGTGCCGGGAAGAGGTTCTGAACCCTCCCGAGCTAGGGTTGACGACGGCGGCGTCTCTGGATCTTTTCGTGGATATTTGCTCAGGTACTTAGGGTTTTCGCGTCGGGGGGAATAAGTAGGCGAAAGGGCGGCGGCTGCGGACCCCCGAGGGGCCCACACCACCCTAGGGCGCGGCAGAGGGGGGCCCGCGCCCTAGGTGCGTGTGGCCTCCTGGTGGCCCTCCTCTGCTGCTCCTTCGCTCCGTCAGGCGTGTTCTGGAAAAATAGGCACCCCCGTGTAGTTTCGTCCAATTCCGAGAATATTTCCAGACTAGCTTTTCTGGAATACAAAAACAGCAGAAAACAGGAACTGGCACTTCGGCATCTTGTTAATAGGTTAGTCCCAAAAAATGTATAAAAGTGATATAAAGTAGATGCAAAACATGTAGCAATTGGTATAAAACAAGCATGGAACATCAAAAATTATAGATACGTTTGAGACGTATCAGCATCCCCAAGCTTAGTTCCTACTCGTCCTCGAGTAGGTAAACGATAAAAACAAAATAATTTTTGAGGTGACATGCTACTATCATAATCTTGATCATATAATATTGCAAGGCACATGTAAATGAATGAAGTGATCCAAGTCAATGGTCTATAATTTGCTACCAAATAGATAATGAGTAAACAATGAATCACACAAGCTAAACGTTTTCATGAATAGTACTTTCGAGACAAGCATCAAACAGTTTTGCATAAGTGTTAACTCATAAAGCAATAGTTTCTAATAAAAGGTATTTAATCAACACAAAGGAAGAATTTAGTTTCAGCATTTGCTTCAACTTTCAACATATTTATCTCATGGATATTGTCAACACAAAGTAGTATAACAAGTCCAATACATTGCATATAACGCATGTTGTAACAAAGTTGACACTAGTGTTTGCTTGTGGAAGACAGAAAGAATAGGAAAACTGACTCAACATAAAAGTAAAAGAAAGGCCCTTCGCAGAGGGAAGCAGGGATTAAATCATGTGCTAGAGCTTTTAGGTTTTTGAAAGCATATAGAGATTGCATAAAATATTTGATACTCCTCCCAACCTTGCTAACACAAGCCATGGCTAACCGAATCCTCGGGTGCCTTCCATCAATCACATACCATGGAGGAGTATCTATTTTTGAGAGGTGTTTGTTAATTGTCAACGAATGGTAGCGGGTGAGAACAGTATTCTACCTGTCGAACGGACTTTTAAGAGCGGCTCCCATGAAGGACGTTATTTCTACCAGCAAGGCAGATCATCCCTCTTTCTCTTTGGTTTACACACATTCAGGTATTTCACTGTTTGTCATTGCTTACTGATGAATCAGGGCAAAAGTGTGAAGAGAATTAATTGGTTAAAGTTGTAATTAATTGGGACTGGGCACCCCGTTGCCAGCTCTTTTTGCAAGTTATTGGATAAGCGGATGTATATGCCACTAGTCCAGGTGTAAAAGTCCACTCGACAAATAGAATAAAGAATAACCACACTAATTCCTCATGAGCTAGTAAACATTGACACAAAAAGGGAATAATAACATTTTGAATAATTTAAAGGTAGCACATGAAAAATTTACTTGGAGTGGCAAGGAAATACCACATATAGGTAGTTATGGTGGACACAAATGGCATGGATTTTGGCTCAAGGATTTGGATGCACGAGAAGCATTCCCTCTCAGTACAGAGTTTAGGCTAGCAAGGTTATGTAAGCAAACAAGAATATCAACCCGTACACCAAGTTTTATATGACAAACATATTGCAAACGTTATAAGACTTCATACCGTCTTCCTTGTTAACCAAACCCTGTTATTAGAAAATATCTAGACCTTAGAGATACCACCGATGCAAACCAAATTTTCAACAAGCTTTACGGTAGTTCTTCACTAATAGGCTTAACTCATGTGATGCACAATTTAATCATGATCTACTTGTTAACTCAAAACAATTGACAAGCATCAAGTTATCCATTTTAGTGATCTACAAGATTAAGCAAGTTTTTCCTTATACCAATTACCACATGCAACATTTTCTGAACCAACCAAACACCAATCAATTTATTTCATCAACTCTCCAAACAAATATAAGTGAAGCAAGAGAGTACTTTCTACAAAAGAAAGCTAATAGCTCTGACAAGAGATACATGAAAACAAGAGCTAAAAGCTGAACAGCGCTAGATATGAATACTCAACAAATATAAGTGAAGAATAGGAGTATTCTCATGAAAAAGCGGAGCGTGTCTCTCTCCCAATCAAGAATGCTAGGGTCCAGTCAAGCTTTATTGAAAATAAAATGCAATACTGAAAATAAAAGCACACAGACGCTCCAAGAAAAGCACATATGATGTGAAAGAATTAAAATATAGTTTCACTAGAGATGACCTGATAATTTTGACGATGAAGAAGGGGATGCCTTGGGCATCCCCAAGCTTAGACGCTTGAGTCTTCTTGAAATATGCTGGGGAGATCCATGGGAGCCTCCCCAAGCTTAAGCTCTTCACTCTTCTTGATCCTATTATATCATCCTTCTCTCTTGACCCTTGAAAACTTCCGTCACACCAAACTCAAAGTAGATCTCATTAGAGGGTTAGTGCATAATCAAAAATTCACATGTTCTATAAAGACGCAATATGATTTGTTACTTTAAACATTAGCTACAGCCACTGATGTTATGTGAAGCTCTTCCACCCAAAAAAGAATTTCACTCAACACTAGTAAAAGAGAGAATGCAAAATAAAAAGGCATAATCTGTCTAAAACAGAACAGTCCGCAAAGACGAATTTTTTCGAGGCACTTACGACGCTCAGATCGAGAAACTCTGAACTAATGAAAGTTTCAGACATTCATAAAGATTACGCACAAAAATTTTCAGATTTAATTAACAATCTGGTGATTTTAGGAATTTCGTACAGTGAACAGCAAAAATCTGTTTCTGCGCAGCAATCAAAATTAAGCATCATCTTAACATTAGAGGCTACTCTTGGCACAACAATGCGAGAAAATAAAGATACAAAGGAGTTGCTACAGAAGTAAACAACCTTGACTAATAAAGAAAATAAAAATAATGGGTTGCCTCCCAAAAGCGCTTTCTTTTAATGCCTTTTAGCTAGGCTAGAAGATTTTAATGATGCTCTCATAAGAATAAGAGTTGAAAAACAAAAGAGAGCATCAAGAGGCAAATATCAAACACATTTAAGTCTAACCCACTTCCTATGCAAAGGAATCTTGTAACAAAATAAATTATTGAAGCATAAAGCAACTAGCATAGAAAGATGAAACAAATATAGCTTCAAAACTTTCAACATAAAGAGAGGTGTTTTAGTAACTTGAAAACTTTTACAACCATATTTTCCTCTCTCATAATAACTTTCAGTAGCATCATGAACAAACTCAATAATATAACTATCACATAAAGCATGCTTTTCATGATCTACAAACACATAATTTTTATTAAGCTCAAAAACAGTAGGGTTATCAAACCCACTTTTGACAATAGTAGTATAATTAATATCATTAGGCAATATAGGACCATCATCAAGAGCATTATCATATATAACATTAGGGAGCACATTTTTACTTTCTGCAATTTCCTCTTTTACTTGAGTCAAGGAGGATGTTACTTCAAATTTATCAAAAAAGATATTTCAATAGAATCATGACATTCAACAATATAGCATTCTTCCTCCTTAGGTAGGCATGGAGGGTAATTATATAATGTAAGAGTTAAAGAGTTACTGTCATTAGAAGGTAGATCCTCCTTTTGTTCATCACTCTCTTCCTCTTTTTCATCAAATGAGCTTTCAGCTTCAGCAATTTCTTCTTCCACATTTTCCTGCAAGGCATTAGTCTCTTCTTTATGAGGAAAAATCCTCTTGACATGTTCAGTAATATAAGAATTTTCATCCTTATAGTTATCAAAACAATATTTAAGTATAGCAAGACTTTCAGATTTATAAGGGGCATCAATTTTATGCTCAAGATAAGAACTAATTTCAAGTGCACCCTTAAAGACAATAAATTCTTCCATCCTTTCTACCTCATAAGCATTATAGTAACCTTTAACATAAGAAGCTAAGGTTTCATTTTCATTACAAGCACATTGGAAAGGAAAGTGTTTAGACTTCCTATGACAATCAGATTCATTAAAGCAAAAAGATTTGCCAAATATATAGCATAAATTTCTAGCATATTCCTCTAGTTGATTTAACAATTTCCATAAGTACATCCCTTTTTGTGACAAGCGGTAATTCCTATAATATCTTCGTTCATCTTCCGTGGACCCACCTTGCCAACAAGATCTAGTTTCATAGAGATAAGCCATTGATAGCAAATAAACAACTAGACATAATAACAAACCGAAATAAACTAAATGCAAGAAACTAATTTTTTTGTGTTTTTGATAATTAAAAGCAAACAAGATAAAATAAAATAAACTAAGCAAGACAAAAACAAAGTAAAGAGATTGGAAGCGTGAAACTCCCCTTGCAGAAGACTGCTGTCTCCCCGGCAACGGCGCCAGAAAAATAGTGCTGTTGACGGGAGACAGAGAGCTTCTGAAGAACTTCTACTCCCCGGCAACGGCGCCAGAAAAATAGCTTGATGACGTGAAACACACGTTCGTTGGGAGACCCCAAGAGGAAGGTATGATGTAGTCAGCAGCAAGTTTTCCCTCAGAAAGAAACCAAGGTTATCGAACCAGTAGGAGCAGCAACTCTTCAGAAGGTTGTCAACGGCGCCAGAAAATAGCTGTTGCAGGGAGTCTGGACTGTTGACGTGGAATCTGCACACAACACAATCAAACTACTTTGCCCCAACGAAACAGTGAGGTTGTCAATCTCACTGGCTTGCTGAAAACAAAGGATTAAACGTATGGTGTGGAAAATGAGTATTAAATTGCAGAGAATGAAAAAGGAACAGTTTGCAGTTTGTGGTTGTTTAATCAGTGTAAAAGAATGGACCGGGGTCCACAGTTCACTAGTGGTGTCTCTCCATAAAAGATAACTAACATGTTGGGTGAACAAATTACAGCTGGGCAATTGACGAATAGTGAGCGCATGACAATGCATATACATGACATGTTTACTACTATGATATTTAATTGGGCATTACGACATATACATAGACCGTTATCCAACAGCATCTATGACTAATAATCCACCGCCGGGTTGTCATCCGAGTCCCCCGTTGGTATTAAGTTGCAAGCAACGGATAATTGCATTAAGTAAAGTGCGTAATGTAAACAAACACATATGCCCGTGGACATAGCATCGTTAGGTTATCCCTAGTGGCAACAGCACATCCACAACCTTAGAACTTTCTGTCACTGTCCCAGGTTAAACGGAGACATGAACCCACTATCTAGCATAAATACTCTCTCTTGGAGTTACAAGCATCTACTTGGCCAAAGCATCTACGAGTAACGAAAGCATGCAAGATCTTAAATAACATATAAGATAGATTGATAATCAACTTGACATAATATTCAATATTCATCGGATCCCAGCAAACACAACATGTAGCATTACAATAATATGATCTTGATCATGTAGGGCAGCTCACAAGATCTAAACATGATGGCACAAAGTGGAGAGACAACCATCTAGCTACTGCTATGGACCCGTAGTCCAAGGATGAACTACTCACGCATCACTCCGGAGGCAGGCATGGCGATGTAGAAGCCTCCGGTGACGATTCCCCTCTCCGGCAGGGTGCCGGGAAGAGGTTCTGAACCCTCCCGAGCTAGGGTTGACGACGGCGGCGTCTCTCGATCTTTTCGTGGATATTTGCTCAGGTACTTAGGGTTTTCGCGTCGGGGGGAATAAGTAGGCGAAAGGGCGGCGGCTGCGGACCCCCGAGGGGCCCACACCACCCTAGGGCGCGGCAGAAGGGGGGCCCGCGCCCTAGGTGCATGTGGCCTCCTGGTGGCTGCTCCTTCGCTCCGTCAGGCGTGTTCTGGAAAAATAGGCACCCCCGTGTAGGTTTCGTCCAATTCCGAGAATATTTCCAGACTAGCTTTTCTGGAATACAAAAACAGCAGAAAACAGGAACTGGCACTTCGGCATCTTGTTAATAGGTTAGTCCCAAAAAATGTATAAAAGTGATATAAAGTAGATGCAAAACATGTAGCAATTGGCATAAAACAAGCATGGAACATCAAAAATTATAGATACGTTTGAGACGTATCAGTGATCTCTAGTAAGTCATGAAGAGACCAGGGAGTATGACGCATATGCTCCACCGCGGGGTAGGCTACTGGCAGCCACGTACTGGTTATGACTTTGAGTGAAGTCTATTGGCACCAAACTTGCAATTCAAGGTTCGTCCATTGTTCAAGTTGCTGGTAGATGTAGCTTGAAGCTCTAGGCGGAAGTTCAACTTAATAGTCTCTGCTGAAACACTGTTATATAAACAAGAAACGAGGTTTGGCAAAATCTCTAATGGGAATTTGAAATCTGGTGGGGGATTGTTAGAATTTGGGCCCATTTGGGCAGCCCAATAAGCAATTTCTGAAAATCTCAAATTGGCCCATATGTATGGCAGAATTTTGAAGGTGCAATATGGTGCTAAAGTTTAGTCCCACATTGCTAGTTGGAGGAGACAAACACCACCTTATATAGTGGAGTGTACACTTGGTGTGCTAGTTGAGAATAGAAGGCTCTCTCGTGCGCACTCCTCCTCCTCCGCCGCCGTCCGTCGTCTCATCACGACACGCGCGGGAATGAGCCGAGCCGTTGCCTATATTTTTGTTGTTCAGGAAATCGAGTCGTGTTAGCGTACGTGTACAGCCTAGCCAATTTGGATCGCTACCGGATCGTGGGCTGCTGTAACCGACTCGAACGTGTGCGACGTGGCGGCCCACGTTCTACCTGTTAGGGTTTCCTGAACCGCACTATATATTGCTTGCACTACCGTGCGTCGTCACACACCCGAACCAATCTAGGTTTTGCCAATCTCGTGCCTTGCGCCGCCACCGTAGTCTACTCCATCCCGTGCGCCGGCGTGCACCGACGAAGGGACAGCAGGTCTCCGGAACCACATGTCCTTGTGATCCTGTACGGGAGAGGGCGAATAAGGTTTTTGGGAAGTGCCCCGCGCGACTGCTTTCATGTTCTTCATCACGGCTCGACTTTCTGGACGATCTCGGGTCCGCGGGCGACTCGTCTCCAACGTCGTCTTCTTCGAGCTGCTACCTGATACGTCTCAAACGTATCTATAATTTTTGATGTTCCATGCTTGTTTTATACCAATTGCTACATGTTTTGCATCTACTTTATATCACTTTTATACATTTTTTGGGACTAACCTATTAACAAGATGCCGAAGTGCCAGTTCCTGTTTTTGCTGTTTTTGTATTCCAGAAAAGCTAGTCTGGAAATATTCTCGGAATTGGACGAAACTACACGGGGGTGCCTATTTTTCCAGAACACGCCTGACGGAGCGAAGGAGCAGCAGAGGAGGGCCACCAGGAGGCCACACGCACCTAGGGCGTGGGCCCCTCGGGGGTCCGCAGCCGCCGCCCTTTCGCCTACGTATTCCCCCGACGCGAAATCCTAGGTACCTGAGCAAATATCCACGAAAAGATCCAGAGACGCCGCCGTCGTCAACCCTAGCTCGGGAGGGTTCAGAACCTCTTCCCGGCACCCTGCCGGAGAGGGGAATCGTCACCGGAGGGTTCTACATCGCCATGCCTGCCTCTGGAGTGATGCGTGAGTAGTTCATCCTTGGACTACGGGTCCATAGCAGTAGCTAGATGGTTGTCTCTCCACTTTGTGCCATCATGTTTAGATCTTGTGAGCTGCCTACATGATCAAGATCATATTATTATAATGCTACATGTTGTGTTTGCTGGGATCCGATGCATATTGAATTTATGTCAAGTTGATTATTGGTGGCTCTAGGTTAATAGTGCCAGAAACAATGCTTGTACGTCACACGTCAGTTGGGAACCCCAAGAGGAAGGTATGATGAGTGCAGCAGTAAGTTTTCCCTCAGTATGAAACCAAGGTTTAATCGACCAGTAGGAAAACGAGGTTTGCTTCGAAGGTGTTGGTGAGGAGTGTAGTGCGGCGCAACACCAGGGATTCCGGTGCCAACGTGGAACCTGCACAACACAATCAAATTACTTTGCCCCAACTTAACAGTGAGGTTGTCAATCTCACCGGCTTGCTGAAAACAAAGGGTTAAACGTATCGAATGGAAATGATGTTTGTTTGCATAAAACAGTAGAGAACAATGATTGCAGTAGATTGTATTTCAGATGTAAAAGAATGGACCGGGGTCCACAGTTCACTAGTGGTGTCTCTCCAATAAGATAACTAACATGCTGGGTAAACAAATTACAGCTGGGCAATTGACAATTGATAAGTGCATATAACATGCATGTGTGAGCTGTGGTGTCTACTATGAGATTCATTTGGGCATTACGACAAAGTACATAGACCGCTATCCAGCATGCATCTATGCCTAAATAGTCCACTTTCCGGTTAACATCCGTACCCCTTCCAGTATTAAGTTGCAAGCAACAGACAATTGCATTAAGTAATGTGCGTAATGTAAACAATACATTCATCCTTGAATAAAGCATTGCTGTTTTACCCCTAGTGGCAACAACACATCTACAACCTTAGAACTTGCTGTCACTATCCCAGGTTAAATAGAGGTTGAACCCAACTATCATGCATAAATACCCCCTCTTGGAGTTACAAGTATTCACTTGGCCAAGGCTTCAACAAGTAACGGAGAGCATGCAAGATCACAAATGACATAGACATGATAATATAATATTCAGCTCCACATAGGTATCAATATAAGTCAGATCCCAGCAAACACAACATGTAGCATTACAATAAGATGATCTTGATCATGATAGGCAGCTCACAAGATCTAAACATGATGGCACAAGTGGAGAAGACAACCATCTAGCTACTGCTATGGACCCATAGTCCAAGGATGAACTACTCACGCATCACTCCGGAGGCGGGCATGGCGATGTAGAGCCCTCCGGTGATGATTCCCCTCTCCGGCAGGGTGCCGGGAAGAGCTTCAGAACCCCCCGAGTTAGGGTTGACGACGGCGGCGGCAGCGAATATGTTCTGGATGAAAGGCTCGGTGTTTTAGGGTTTTCGCGTCTCGGGGAATAAATAGGCGAAGGGGCGATGTCGGCGGACCCCCGAGGGGCCCAAACACACCAGGCGCGGTGGGCCCACTGCCGCGCCTGGTGGTTTGGCCACCTCGTGGCTCTCTTCGTCTCTCCTTCGGACTCCGTGTACGTGCTGGAAAAATAGGGACTGGCCTTTTGTTTCGTGCAATTCCGAGAATATTTCCAGAAGTAACTTTCTGAAACCAAAAACAGCAGAAAACAGGGAACTGGCACTGTGGCATCTTGTTAATAGGTTAGTCCCAGAAAATGCATAAAAGTGATACGAAGTGTATATAAAACATGTAGCAAATGGTATAATATAAGCATGGAACAGCAGAAATTATGGATACGTTGGAGACGTATCAAGCATCCCCAAGCTTAGTTCTACTCGTCCTCGAGTAGGTAAAACGATAACAACAAATAATTTCTGAGGAGACATGCTTTCACACAATCTTGATCAATATATTGCAAGGCTCATGTCATGAATGAAGTGACTCAAAGCAATGATCTATAGTTTGCTAACAAATAGATAAAGAGTAAACAATGAATCATATAAGCAAAAACTTTTCATGAATAGTACTTTCAAGACAAGCATCAAAAAGTTTTGCATAAGAGGTAACTCATAAAGCAATAGATTCAAAGTAAAAGGCATTGAAGCAACACAAAGGATGATTAAGTTTCAGCATTTGCTTTCAACTTGTAACATGTATATCTCATGGATAGTTGTCAACATAAAGCAATATAACAAGTGCAATAAGTAAATATGTAAGAATCAATGCACACAAAGTTGACACAAGTGTTTGCTTCTAAGATAGAAAGGAGTAGGTAAACTGACTCAACATAAAGTAAAAGATAGGCCCTTCGCAGAGGGAAGCAGGGATTAAATCATGTGCTAGAGCTTTTTAAGTTTTCGAAAGCATATAGAGAGCACAAAATAAGTATTTGAGAGGTGTTTGTTGTTGTCAACGAATGGTAGTGGGCACTCTAACCCCCTTGTCAACCAGACTTTCAAAGAGCGGCTCCCATGAAGGACGTTATCTCTACCAGCAAGGTAGATCATCCCTCTTCTCTTTTGTTTACACATGTATTTTAGTTTCTTTATAGATGACACTCCTCCCAACCTTTTGCTTACACAAGCCATGGCTAACCGAATCCTCGGGTGCCTTCCAACATTCACATACCATGGAGGAGTGTCTATTGCAAATTAAGTTGCTTACTGATAAATCAGGGCAAAACATGTGAAGAGAATTATTAATGAAAGTTGTAATTAATTGGGGCTGGGCACCCCGTTGCCAGCTCTTTTTGCAAATTATTGGATAAGCGGATGTATATGCCACTAGTCCAGGTGAAAGTCTGTCAGAAGTAAATGACAAGATTGAAAGATAAAACACCACATACTTCCTCATGAGCTATAAAACATTGACACAAATAAGGAGTAATAAAGTTTTGAATAGTTTAAAGGTAGCACATGAAATATTTACTTGGAATGGCAGGAAATACCACATAGTAGGTAGGTATGGTGGACACAAATGGCATGGGTTTTGGCTCAAGTTTTGGATGCACGAGAAGCATTCCCTCTCAGTACAGAGTTTAGGCTAGCAAGGTTGTTTGAAGCAAACACAAGTATAAACCGGTACAGCAAGAATCACATAAAAACATATTGCAAGTATTATAAGACTCTACACTGTCTTCCTTGTTGCTCAAACATTTTACCAGAAAATATCTAGACCTTAGAGAGAACAAATATGCATCCCAAGTCTCAACAAGCTCTACGGTAGTTCTCCACTACTAGGCTTTAACTACATGATGCAAGAGCTTAAACATGATCTACTTGAGAGCTCAAAACAATTGCAAAGCATCAAATCAAAACAAGACAATGATCTACAAGAATGCATATGTCTTTTCCAATACCAACTACTACATGTAGCATTTTCTTTCTTCCAAACAAACACCAATAATTTATTTAAACATAAACTCTCCAAATGATAATATAATGCAGCAAGAGAGTATTTATAAACAAGTGCTAACAGCTCGAAGAGATGCATGAAAAACAGGAGCTAAAAGCACTGCAGTAGCTAGTTAAGAATACTCAACAAATATAAGTGAAGAACATGAGTATTCACATGAAAAAGCGGAGCGTGTCTCTCTCCCACACAAGGATTGCTAGGATCCGAATTTATTCAAACAAAAACAAAAATAAAACACACAGACGCTCCAAGTAAAGCGCATAAGATGTGAAAGAATTAAAATATAGTTTCACTAGAGATGACCTGATAAGTTTGTTGATGAAGAAGGGGATGCCTTGGGCATCCCCAAGCTTAGACGCTTGAGTCTCTCTGAATATGGTTGGGATGAACCACGGGGGCATCCCCAAGCTTAGGCTTTTCACTCTTCTTGATCACATAATATCACCCTTCTCGCTTGATCCTTGAAAACTTCCTTCACACCAAACTCAAGACAGTTCTCATTAGAGGGTTAGTGCATAATCAAAAATTCTCATATTCTGTAATGATACAATCAATCCCAAAGCTTCTGGACATTAGCTACAGCCACCAATGCTTTGTGGAGCAAAGAAATCCACACAAACACAGTAAAAGAGCGAATGCAAAACAAAAGGCAGAATCTGTCAAAAACAGAACAGTCTGGAATGACGAATTTTTTCGAGGCACTTAAGTTGCTCAGATGGATCTGGCCTAAAATAATGAAAGTTGCGTACATATCTCAGGAATATGCGTGATTTTTCTCAGAATTTTTTGAATTTTCTACAGGGAGATAAGCTCAAATCCGTGACAGCTAAAAATCTGTCACTGCGCAGAAATCCAAATCTTGCATCAACTTTCAATATAGAACTTTACTTGGCACAACATTGCGATAAAATAAAGATACAAAGGAGTTGCTACAGAAGTAACAAAACTCCTTGACTCAAAGAAAACAAAAATAACAGCAAATAAAAACGATGGGTTGTCTCCCATAAGCGCTTTTCTTTAACGCCTTTCAGCTAGGCGCAGAAAGTGAAAATCAAGTGTTGTCAAGAGAAGAAGCATCAACATCATAACTTGCTCTAACAATAGAGTCAAAAGGTAACTTCATTCTCTTCCTAGGGAAGTGTTCCATACCTTTCTTGAGAGGAAATTGGTACCTTATATTACCTTCTTTCATATCAATGATGGCACCAACAGTTCGAAGAAAAGGTCTTCCCAAAACAATAGGACAAGATGCATTGCATTCAATATCCATAACAATAAAATCAACGGGGACAAGGTTATTGTTTACTGTAATAAAAACATCATTAACTCGCCCCAAAGGTTTCTTCATAGCATTATCAGCGAGAAAAACATCCAAATAACAATGTTCCAAAGGTGGCAAATCAAGAATATCATAAAGCTTCTTGGGCAAAACGAAACACTTGCACCAAGATCACACAAGGCATTGCAATAAAAATCATTCACCTTTACCTTAATGATGGGTTCCCAACCATCTTCTAATTTCCTAGGAATAGAAGCTTTAAGTTTCAACTTCTCCTCCCTAGCTTGCAAAAGAGCATTTGTAATATGCTTTGTAAAAGCCAAATTAATAGTGCTAGCATTGGGACTTCTAGCTAATTTTTGCAAGAACATAATAACTTCAGAGATGTTACAATCATCAAAATCAAAATCATTATTGTCAATGGTGGTGGAACCATTGTCTCCAATAGTTTGAAAAATTTCAGCACTTTTATCAGAAAAAGTTTCAGCAGTTTTAGGCAATTTCAAACGCTTGCAGAAGTAGTAGAGACATTACAACACCAATAACATTACCATCAATAGTAGGAGGTTTACTAGCATGTGAAACATTAGCATTACTAGTGGTGGTGATAGTACAAACTCTAACTATACTATTCTCTTTTTCAAGTTCTTCCTCTTTTTCCCACCTAGCATGCAATTCAGCCAACATCCTAATATTATTATCAATTCGAACTTGGATGGCATTTGCTGTAGCAAATGACTCATCAAGACCTTCAGGTTTCGCTGCCATGTTATTAATCAAAGAGGACTGAGCTTCAGACATAGATGAAATACGGTTTTCAGCAATGGAAATCTTAGTTTGCAAACCTGAAATCTCACTATTTATATTTTCGAGTTGCTGTCCTATATTCTTCAACATGGCAGTTTGTTCATTCATAGCTTTTGTAAACAATTGATTTTGCTCAAATTGTGATTGCATAAAGCTTTTAGTTGATCTCTCAATTTCTATCATCCTTTCCTCACTAGGCATAAAAGATCTAGCATTAAAATAACCATTACCACTTGAAGGAAAAGCCTAGAGTTGTTGCTACCAAAATTATTCCTATAAGCATTGTTGTTGAAGTTGTTGTTTTTAATGAAGTTTACATCAACATGCTCTTCTTGAGCAACCAATGAAGCTAAAGGAATATTATTAGGATCAACATGAGATCTACCATTCACAAGCATAGACATAATAGCATCAATCTTATCACTCAAAGAGGAGGTTTCTTCAACAGAATTTACCTTCTTACCTTGAGGAGCTCTTTCGGTGTGCCATTCGGAATAGTTGATCATCATATCATCAAGTAGCTTTGTTGCTGCACCTAAAGTGATGGACATAAAGGTTCCTCCAGAGGCTGAATCCAATAAGTTCCTTGAGGAAAAATTTAATCCTGCATAAAAGGTTTGGATGATCATCCAAGTAGTCAGTCCATGAGTGGGACAATTCTTCACCAAAGATTTCATTCTTTCCCAAGCTTGAGCAACATGTTCATTATCAAGTTGTTTAAAATTCATAATGCTACTTCTCAAGGATATAATCTTAGCAGGAGGATAATATTTCCCTATGAAAGCATCTTTGCATTTTGTCCAAGAATTAATACTATTTCTAGGCAAAGAAAGCAACCATTCTTTAGCTCTTCCTCTCAAGGAGAAAGGAAAAAGTTTCAGTTTTATAATATCCCCATCCATATCCTTATACTTTTGCATTTCACAAAGTTCAACAAAGTTATTAAGATGGGCAGCAGCATCATCAGTACTAACACCAGAAAATTGCTCTTTCATAACAAGATTTAATAGAGCAGGTTTAATTTCATAAAATTCTGCTGTAGAAGCAGGTGGAGCAATAGGAGTGCATATGAAATCATTGTTGTTTGTGCTAGTGAAGTCACACAACTTAGTGTTCTCAGGAGTACTCATTTTGAAAAACAAAATCAAACTGAATTAAACAAGTAACTAATTTTTTTGTGTTTTTGATAAAGAGAGCAAACAAACTAAATAAAAATAAACTAAGCAAGACAAATAACAAAGTAAAGAGATTGGGTGTGAGAGACTCCCCTTGCAGAAGCAATTCGTTTTCCCCGGCAACGGCGCCAGAAAACGTGTTGGTGGCTCTAGGTTAATAGTGCCAGAAACAATGCTTGTACGTCACACGTCAGTTGGGAACCCCAAGAGGAAGGTATGATGAGTGCAGCAGTAAGTTTTCCCTCAGTATGAAACCAAGGTTTAATCGAACCAGTAGGAAAACGAGGTTTGCTTCGAAGGTGTTGGTGAAGGAGTGTAGTGCGGCGCAACACCAGGGATTCCGGTGCCAACGTGGAACCTGCACAACACAATCAAATTACTTTGCCCCAACTTAACAGTGAGGTTGTCAATCTCACCGGCTTGCTGAAAACAAAGGGTTAAACGTATCGAATGGAAATGATGTTTGTTTGCATAAAACAGTAGAGAACAATGATTGCAGTAGATTGTATTTCAGATGTAAAAGAATGGACCGGGGTCCACAGTTCACTAGTGGTGTCTCTCCAATAAGATAACTAACATGCTGGGTAAACAAATTACAGCTGGGCAATTGACAATTGATAAGTGCATATAACATGCATGTGTGAGCTGTGGTGTCTACTATGAGATTCATTTGGGCATTACGACAAAGTACATAGACCGCTATCCAGCATGCATCTATGCCTAAATAGTCCACTTTCCGGTTAACATCCGTACCCCTTCCAGTATTAAGTTGCAAGCAACAGACAATTGCATTAAGTAATGTGCGTAATGTAAACAATACATTCATCCTTGAATAAAGCATTGCTGTTTTACCCCTAGTGGCAACAACACATCTACAACCTTAGAACTTGCTGTCACTATCCCAGGTTAAATAGAGGTTGAACCCAACTATCATGCATAAATACCCCCTCTTGGAGTTACAAGTATTCACTTGGCCAAGGCTTCAACAAGTAACGGAGAGCATGCAAGATCACAAATGACATAGACATGATAATATAATATTCAGCTCCACATAGGTATCAATATAAGTCAGATCCCAGCAAACACAACATGTAGCATTACAATAAGATGATCTTGATCATGATAGGCAGCTCACAAGATCTAAACATGATGGCACAAGTGGAGAAGACAACCATCTAGCTACTGCTATGGACCCATAGTCCAAGGATGAACTACTCACGCATCACTCCGGAGGCGGGCATGGCGATGTAGAGCCCTCCGGTGATGATTCCCCTCTCCGGCAGGGTGCCGGGAAGAGCTTCAGAACCCCCCGAGTTAGGGTTGACGACGGCGGCGGCAGCGAATATGTTCTGGATGAAAGGCTCGGTGTTTTAGGGTTTTCGCGTCTCGGGGAATAAATAGGCGAAGGGGCGATGTCGGCGGACCCCCGAGGGGCCCAAACACACCAGGCGGGGTGGGCCCACTGCCGCGCCTGGTGGTTTGGCCACCTCGTGGCTCTCTTCGTCTCTCCTTCGGACTCCGTGTACGTGCTGGAAAAATAGGGACCTGGCCTTTTGTTTCGTGCAATTCCGAGAATATTTCCAGAAGTAACTTTCTGAAACCAAAAACAGCAGAAAACAGGGAACTGGCACTGTGGCATCTTGTTAATAGGTTAGTCCCAGAAAATGCATAAAAGTGATACGAAGTGTATATAAAACATGTAGCAAATGGTATAATATAAGCATGGAACAGCAGAAATTATGGATACGTTGGAGAG